>CM041634.1:45998010-46030344 GCA_023333625.1 Bothriochloa decipiens
GGGGGTGCCGCAGCAGCTGCACCAGCGGATGCTGCCGGTGATGCGCCCGCACCAGGTAGTGGGACATGTGCCGCTGCCGAGGCACTCGGTGCCGATGGCGGTCCCTGTACCGCAGCTTCGTCCGGTGCCGCCGCAGCCAGTCCAGCGCCCCCCGGTCGCCGTTCCCTTGTGAGTGTCCCCGTTCTAAGATTTAGAAGTTTTGAAACTTTCGCCTCTCTGTTTGGTACGGGGCTCATTTTGCTCGATGACTAGCCTGTTGTCGTTTTGATTCATATGCTGAACATGGGATCGTGTTCTAATTATGCTTTTGGACCTCGAAATGTAGGAAACCAGAGTCACCAAAACCACCACGGGCAAGACTGTATGAAGGGAAAGATAGCACTCCCACTAAGAAGAAGTGCTGCAACTGCAGGAACTCCAGATGTTTGAAGTTGTAAGTCAGATTCAATCCTTAGCTTGAGAAGAATGAAATATAGCAAAGGAAGTTTCTCATGTGGATGGTGTTCTCCTTGTAGATATAGGTTGGATGAATATAGCAAACAACTTATGTTATTTGGTTATTCATTAAGTGGACACATAAGTGTAGATGTAGGTTAGACGAGTACTAGTAATTGTAATACAAATAATTCCAGTAATCTTTCTAGCACCCTTTCAATCCATCATATCGTCTCCAAAACCCTAATTTCTGGTTCTCTGCATACCGTTACAAATCTATAGAGTGTGTCATTGTTTTGACCTCCAAGTTGAAGTCAGCCCACCCTCCTTTTTAAATACAAAGAATGTACAGTTGTTGATATTTTTTACAGCTGGAAATCTTGTGTATATACTTATCCATCTGAAATCTTTTTATGGTTCCTTTTACAGGTACTGTGAATGCTTCGCTTCTGGTACTCACTGTGATGGGTGCAACTGCATCAACTGTTTTAATAATCCTGAGAATGAGGTTGCCAGGCGTGAAGCTATTGAAGCTACATTGGAGCGTAATCCAGATGCTTTCAGGCCTAAGATTGGGAGCAGCCCACATACAAATAGGAACAATGTATGTTCTGTTTCCAAATATTGTTCTCATCGTTTCTTTCTAATTTTAAAGGAACATTTATTGCTATTTTTTTTAACTCTGAGTTTCAATTACTTATAGCGATGCCCATGCTCATTTTAGAGGTCATAGTTTATTCAAATTGAGAGGGTTTGAATTGAAAGACCATTCCTCTGAAGGAAAAAAACGAGAGCATTGCAATAAGTTTATTTCCAGAAGTTTCCTGATAAAACCTGACATCTTAAAATTATTTATTTTTGAAGAATTCATGACTGTAATTCATTTTCTCTAAGTTAATCTGAAGTGCCTCTTTGGAAATGTGCATTAATGTAGTTAGATTTGTGTTTGTGCTCGGCATTTTGTAAATCCAAATTTAAATCCTCAATGTTAAAATCAACATACCATATTTGACATTGTCTGAGTTGGAAAATTGCTATTGTTGAAGCTTAATCAAGCTCTTGTCTCTTTATTAAACTATTATTGATAAGCTTTATGTAAAAAAAATATCCTGGCAAGGTAGGAACAAGACAAGGTTGGTGAAAAGTCTAATATTCAGTCTTCCATGCAAGGCCACTTTTGCCCTAGTAAAGAAGTGCATGTTTTGTTTCCTTCCGCTTATACTAATATGAACTGCACCTCCAACCAAAAAAAAAGCTGTTCTAGAATACATCAACTTTTGTAATTTGTTCATCTCTGCACAAAATCTACTTACATTTATTAAAAAACAATATTCATGGATTCACCAGCAAAAAGTGCTTCAGTGTACTTGTAATGTTATTGATTTTCTATAGCGTATTCTTAGAAAAACGATGGTAGAAAGGGCGCATCAGAGACTATTGATAACCTTAAGTAACACGAAATTTGGACTGTAGGACGCTGGTAATATTTTTAGTTGAAAAGGAATAATGTTTTCAATAGGAAGGTCACATCCATATTTTCTCTTGTTATTCATGGCTGGCAATAGTAATTGGGAACTGATGAGATTTTGATAAATCAAATATACTATTCGACTAACCTTAGACCCTAACCCTATTCTATTTACTATATCAAATACATACATTATGCTGTTATTGCATTTCATTTAGGCCATGGTATTGTGCTTCCATGACATGTGGCGTTAATTCCTGTCCATGAAATTGCCAGGAGGTGTCTAGTGATCTCCCTTTAGTAGGGAAGCATAATAAAGGGTGCCACTGCAAGAAGTCAGGATGCCTCAAGAAGTACTGTGAGTGCTTCCAAGCTAATATACTATGCTCTGAAAATTGCAAGTGTATGGATTGCAAGAATTTTGAAGGATGTGAAGAGAGAAGAAATCTTTTCCAAGGGGATCACAAAAATGCAATTAACATGCAGCAGGCAACAAATGCAGCTGTAAATGGTGCTATTGGAGCTACAGGATTCCCTTCTCCTTCCACATCAAGGAAGAGGAAACATATTGATCCTTCACTTGACCATTCAAATAAGGAACATGTAGCACACAGGAATTATCACATACCTCAGGTAATGGCCATGCCTAAGACCTGAACTTGCACTGTTTTCGCCTCATTTCTTTATCTGGGAATGGCTTTGTGTTCTTGCCTTATTGTCTTCAGGAACAAGTCGAAGTGCTTTGTTCCATCACTAGGAGTGTGAATTTTATTCCATGAATTGAAACGATGAATAGTGTCTCGAAACTTTTCTTTTTACGTGAGTAGATAAATGTGCAGACACACTGGTAGTAGAGTGGTTGGTCACTGAGTAATAATGGTACCAGCCGGCAGCCAGCTGGGATTCAAATCCTCCTTGTACCCAAATAAAAATTGCTGTGCCTCCACAAAATGGGGTAGGGGTCATACTTATCAATGCCATTCCAGCTGCTATTTGGTTTGCTCACTGGAATGGAACATTTCGGTACCGGATGATACCAGTGTAGCCTTCCAGGATACAATAAATAAGATAACAAATATATTTACAACATGTACATGATATAAGCATGCATTCTGGTACAAGAGTCGGAGTTGTGGATTACAGGCAACAAGCCTAAAACAAAAGGCTAATGAAGAAATAAAAGGAGGTTCTAGGTATCGATTGCACAAACAAACACCCTATGGCCCAGCAGTGCAGAGCTTGGAGCCTGTAAAAGTAGGGCCCTCGCTGCCTTTGCTGGAGGGTGTGTGCTGCAGGAGTACAGGACCGTTAGGAGTCATTCATGTTGCAAGAAATGCTGTGGCAGGACAGTACCTAAACCAAGAAATGGAATTCCATAGGGAACAGCCAGAATGAGTGGAAGTGGCCGGGATTCTGTCCTGTACAGGATACAGTGCTGGCTGTGCTGGTCCTTCACTGGTACGAGATATTACAACCGGTACCTGAATGTTATTTACATGCATGGGTAGGCACCCGTCTGTGGTTTGCTGAGGTTTCTTTTTAGTACAAAGATGTGGGGTGGTATTTCCCCCACCAGGTGAGTTATTTTTATAGACAAATGCACCGTACGGAAGTCATTTTTTCTATTTTCGTGGGAGAGCTTTGAATTATCTAGAACATAATTTTTGACAAGGAGACAAGACAAAGCTACTTGTAGCAGCAGTTATTATGAGACTGTTGAAACTAGTTGTATGTATTTCGCACTTTAACCATTCTATTTATCAGAAAAATGCAGTACCTGATGGTTCAATTCCAATAAGCCAGTCTGCACATCCTCCAACTCTGGGCCCCTTAGTTACCTACAGGTAACTATCCATAAGCTATATAACATTTTCATAGAATGCCTACCATATCTGTTTTCTATTGATGGGTTTCTGCCATCCCATTTCAGGCCCCTTTTAGCAGATATTGTCCAAGAAGAGGACATAAAGGATCTATGCAAACTTTTAGTGGCGGTATCAGGAGAGGCTGCAAAAACATATGCTGGTACTGCTCTTGTCTTTACATTGATATTACCTTTTGCGACTGAGAAACAGAAAGTGACATTCGGTTCTGTATCCATGAGTTATCTTGTTGATATGCAGTGAAGTAACTCATAGATCAGCACCTGTTTGTTTCAATATTAACTTGTCCCGTGTACATGCAAGCTATTCTTTTCTTTTCTTTCTTCAACGTTGGGTTCATCTTTTGTTTTAACTTGTGTACAAGTTTACATCATTTCTTGAACCTGGAATTTGGATTCTGGTGAAGTGCTTTATCAAAGTTTATTTTGACAACATCCAGAAGATAAGATAGAGGGACAAAAGTGTTAGTGCTTCATCTCTCCATGCAGAAAATAAATGTGTGATACTTATTGAGTTATTTGGGTTTTGCTTGATTGTGCAGCTATTATCTCTAATATATATTGTTATGTTCTACTCTATAAATTACTAACCGCTACATATCATGGTCAAAGTTACCATGTCTTTTTACTGTTGAAACTGCATGAGAGTTGGAATCAGTTGATATATACAATCACACTTTCTGTTTCTCAGATCATCTATGAGCGTTTCACTGCATATTTTCACTTCTGTCCTTCAATTCAGCAGCATTTCATTCCCCCTGAGACCTGCAAGTATGCACTACTGTGTCTTAAGAGAATGCAACCAAGAACAGCATAGAGGGTTATAAACCGAGTCTGCAAAATGGTTAAATGGGCATTAATTAGATGGTTATGTGCTGCTCATTTTATTATTTTTATATTAAAATAACAGGCCGTAAAATGAAGGAAGAGAGCGTTGGCGAGAAGGAAGATGAAAGGGGAAGACAGAAGGAAGATGACAGGGCAGGTTTCCTAGCATTGACAAACCATGATAGAGAAGGAAATAATCAAGATCCAGATCAAAAAGCATCAATTGATGACCATTCAAGCAGAGGAACTCATACAGGCAAAGCTGTTCTAGAAGAATCCAGACCTAACTCTGCTGATGATCAAAAATCAAATGGACCTACGTCTCCTCAAACACTAGCACTGCTGTGTAACGATGAAGCGATCGAGAAAATGTGTGACGAACAAGATACAGCGTTTACGACTTCTCAAAATGCTGTTCCTCAGCAGACTGTAACCATCAACCAAAACCAATCTGCACTGTATGCAGAACAAGAAAGACTTGTGCTGACAGAATTCCGTGAATGCCTCCGTAAGTTTGTGGAAAGCGGAAGAAAAAGAAACAAAGGTACACGAGATGTTCCTATTCACCATGCTAATTGCTAATGCAAAATCCTTACACGTGACCTCATCTTGTTACTTCACATCAGTGATTTTTTTGAGAGGGGAATACAGTAGGGGAGGCCCCTACTGTGCAATTTATTTTTATTATTAAAAAAAAGAGAAGAGAAAGAGAGTTCAGTCACTGATATTTTCCATCATTGCATAATATATGGATCCATTGACTGAATGGTTTTATTTACGTGGTTTTGTGTTGTCTTGACCTAAGAGTTGAACTTGGTGACTTGTTAGCTCAATTATACAACTACTTTCTTCCATTTTATCTGGGAATTGAGAATCCATTTGTAAACCTAAGGAAGGCTAGAGTTTATATTGTGTGAGATGTATCCTTTTCTTTTTGCTTTCTAGGGCTAGGATGAGTTTAATCCTGATTATTCTCCCCTGCAGAGATAAGGTGCTCCATGTCAATCAAATCTGAAACATCTGGCCATCTTGGACAGGTAAATGGTGTTCCTCAAGTACCATATTCAAAAGTAGATGTACCTGTTGTAAAAACATATCCGCAGAGTTCCAGCAGTAATGCTGGAAAACCTGTTACTGGCTTTTTGGACAAAAACATATCAGCAGAGTTCCAGCAGTAATGCCTGGGCCTTCCAGGTTTGTACTCGGGTCTCGGGGTGTTGCAGTGATCAAGGGAATTGTGTTTTCACCCCCCTTAACATGTTGATCAGATACATGTATCAGTCTTGATAGATAATTTATATTTTAGAGAATTCCAATTTATTCTCATTGGTCAGAATAAGTGTAATGCTGGAATCTGGATAGTTAGTTTAATCATAAATGCATTCAACCTTGCCGTATTTCCTACATTATAGTTTCACTATTTTCTTTTCCCTGTTGAAATTTCATCATTTGCCATCCACCTGATTCGAGCCAAGATGTAGCTGGGTGGGTGCTTATTTCAAAATCAAAAGTCAAAGGAAGAAAAGGTATTAATGCAGAGATGAACCCATCTGTCGTTGTGGAACATATGTTATTTTGAACTCGCATGATCTTTTAGCACCACGTAACAGGTGCTACATCGATTCCATGGCTCTACAACTTGCGGCTGCCGTAGTGCCATGTGATGTTTGATTGCTAACCAACAGGATATTTGTAACGGCCCTGGCCATTACTAATCTTTTTGACATCTTTTCTTATTACATGGCTGGTCCTTAAACTTGCGGTGGTGTGTCATCCTGGTCTCTAAACTCAAAAAATATGTCATCTTGATGCTTAAACTTAATTTGAGTCTCATATTTGTCGAAATATAATACGAGACCCAAATAGAGTTTAAAAAGTCTTATTTATTGTTCTGTTTCCACGATTTCAGATGTAAGTATCCCTTCATCCTTGTATTTGAAATTGAATAGTCGAAGCATTCAGTACAGGAAGAATCCGGGTGTCTGGTTTCATTAGACTCGTACGGCTTTAATCACACTAACCTGTACAGAAAATTGGTAGTGCTTTTATAGAGTCAATAAAACGGTAACACTCATAACTTGCAGACTTTTTATATTGCAAAGTTGTATTCCGTACGCTTGCAGAGAACCCATGACAGAATGGTTTCTGTCCACTGTCGTCTGCAAAGGTTACTGCCCCAGGATTTGAGATACTGAGTTTTTTATGTTCTTCAGAAATTCTTCCCTGCAGATAATATGAACTAATCAATCCAATACTCAAAATACTAAATAGGAGTCGTGATGAATGAGCAATTATTTAGTAGGGCCATGCTTGAAATCAATTCACATTGTTTTTTTTCCTTAAAAAGATACTATCTTAATACTTCCTCCGCTCCAAATTCTATGACTTTTTAGTTTTTCTATACATATATTGCTTTTAAACATAGTGTATATCTAAATAGCAAAAGCTATGTATTTAGAAAAGTCAAAACGTCTTATAATTTAGAATTAGAATTGAGGGAGTACTGTGGCTCTGCACGAATGCAATGGACTAACGGTAGTACGTTGGTTGTTATGTATCTAGAAAAGTCAAAACGTCTTATAATTTAGAATTAGAATGAAGGGAGTAACGTGGCTCTGCATGAATGTAATGGACTAACGGTAGTACGTTGGTCGGATAGACCAATCATACCTATAGCATGGTTGTATGAACGAACATAATGGAACGGGAGTAGTTATTACCTCTTTTGCTTGAAGAGGAGATTGTTGTAGATGAAAAGCTGAAAATGTCAAGTTGATAATCAGGGCTCAGGAAAACTTGCGATAATGTAACATATTTGAAAAGATGGTGAAATTTTAGAGTAAACCCTAGGAGCTTAAAGGTGGGACAAAAACTACTTACCCATGCAACTAATATCCCAACTAGTTCAAAGAGAAGAGGAAGAACCGGGAGCTTATCGATGATCTGAAGGTGAACGAAAACATGGACCAGATTAACTTTATGTGGTTTTTAATTGTAGCTCAACGCTCATCTGTTACTGTTAGGAATTGAAAGCTGCAGCATGTCATTTGGAAATTGGAATGTACCTCAATGAGGTTGACAGAAGCCCATAATGCAGCTATTGCGGCAAAGCCTATACCAGCTAGACCAAAAATGTCTTCCGCAGTGCTGAGCTGTATTCGTTTTTAGAAGAAAAAAAAATCAACACGACCATACGAGTTTGGTTAGTCTTCATTCATATATTAATGTCACCAAACAAAGCATAACCCTAAAGCTGCAGGGTTGATGCATCGGGCATCGAAGTGAGCTTTGTAATGTTTAAAAACTTCAAACATGGATCTGTTTTCTGCATTGTCAGTATGGTGTCCCCCACAGCTAAAGTTGTAACGTGTCAGTAGTGGCACCCAATCTTGAGAAAGGCCAAATTTTGTCTCAAAAAAAAAGAGGCCAAATTCGCGTAGCCAACAAGCCACACAGTTTACACTAAAGACAATAACGAGGCAAGTCGCAGCACATTCAGGTTACTATAAGATATTGAGATGGCTACGAGACTGTCACAGAGACCAAGAAATATTTGGCCCTTTTAGTTAACTCAAACTTCAAGCTTGATATGGCTAAATACATTTTCATTAGTCATGTCATGACTCACAAGGACAAGAAACTCACAGAACTCGTGACGTATTTCACTATGCTCCCGGATGATTCTGAACTGTCCTGCCCAGCCTTGGCAACGACACTGCGGCTCATTAGCTTGCCTGCACCACCCACACACATTACAGAACACAATGACGCATGAGAATTCCCATCAGGCCTGACTATGCAGAGCAACCAGGAGGAATAAACAGAAACGCAACACGTTGTGATGAAGGCAATTTTACCTGAAAGTCTGGGAGATGGCAGCCGTGGGGGCCGGCCGGCGCCGGAGAGGCTCCTCTTGCGGGATGGCGCGAGAGATGCCGCAGGCTGGGCGACGGCGAGGGCGCACGACGCCATCATGGCCGCGCACCTGCAAGAATCGCTGCAGAACGAGACGGAACCGAGAGGCACGGCGAGGCGATGGGCGACGCGTGCGGAGAGGAGCCGAAGAACTTCTTGGCCTCCGACGTCTCGCTGCGCCGCACGGCACCGGATGTGAACCGGAGCTCTCTAGTCCACTAACGCAACATCAGATGATCAGATGTCTGGTTTACGGATTGCCCCCTGACTTGTGCGCGTATTTCGACTCGTCGCCCTGCCAGATGGCAGGAGTGAACTGTGGCGACAAAGAAGCTCTACACTGTAGGGATTCGGGGACTCTACGGTCGGTGATGGTGATGGAGCCACTAAACGAACACGAACCAGATTCCTTAATCAGGGTGGACACGTGCAGCCTGAATGAAACATTGAAGCCAAACAAAACGCTAGACACAAGAATCCAACCGGGAGCTCCATCTGAGCATCAGCCTCTGCAAGTACCAGCGCGCGCCCGTGACGAGCCCTGCTGCCCCTGCGCACGGCGCCGCGCCGTCCGAGCGTCAGATCGAGCCTCTCGGTCCTCGGGCTCGGGGACGGGGAGGGACACGCGCCCGACGCCCCCACGAGAAACCCCGTCGTCTTCGCGCCATCGCGTGTGCGCGTGCGCCCCGCGCCAAAGGGAGCTCACGCGACCGTCTGGGCGCCTTGTCTCCTTGCCCGCCCCCGGTTTACTTGTCCCCGAACGCTCACTTCGCGCTCGTCTGCGTATGCCAGTTCTGTACTAGCCAGCTTGCACCCACATTGTGAAGCCGAAGCTGCGAGGGGAGCGCGACACATTGGGACCGGCTGTCCTGCTACAGTGCTCTCGTCCTGGTCTCCTCCATCTCAGGCGTTTCTTGGCGCCGCGAGCGGGGAGTGCGTGGTGCGGGAGGGAGCCAGGGAGGGTCGGAGATGGACGCTGAGGCCGGCGACGCGGGGATGCAGCAGCCGGGGGCGGCGTCCACGAGCACCGCGGCGGCGGCCGTGCCGTTCGGCAGGTCGTCGTCGCGGCTAGGCGCGCCCGGCCCCGAGAGCTTCGACGGCGCGCTCAAGGTACGTTGATCAGTTCGTCAGTTTTGCTGCTCTGGCGTGTCGTTACTCCTGTCCTGCCATGACGCGGCGCGGCCTTGTTGGTAAGCTTACGGGTTGTCGCGTTATCTTGCCGTCTCCGGCCGTGCAGGAGCTCAAGGATCTGCGGTCTCAGCTGCACGAAGCAGCGGACTGCTGCGAGAAGGCGTTCCACAACACCGACAAGAAGAAGCTGTAAGCAGCGCCGCCGCCGCCTCTAGTCTGCTACCCTCGTTCTGTTACCACACGAACACATTGGGTCACACGACATGTGGCCTCTTTTTTTCATGGAATTATAATGTGTGTGCTCTACTTTCATGCATGTGAAGGATTCTGGAGGGCACAAAGGGTTACATATGTGACGCGGTGGTAGCTGTGATTGATCACTTGGGGACTGTTTCATCCAAGCTTGAGCACAAGCTACAGGAGAAGACTGACATCACACAGACAGAACGAAAGATCAACTTCCTGAAACAGGTTGGTAGGACTTCTCTTGTTTATATTACTATCAAAGTAATTAAAAGGCTGATGGTTAACAGACTGATTTCCAATTGAAGAAGTACTCATTACTCAAAGCTACGATGATCGCCAATGAGCAAAGACCAGATGACACTACCTTAATGATTTACTGATTTTTTGTTATGTTCTGTTCATGGCACCAGAGGCTTTTGGCATGCGAACAGTATGCCATTTCTCTGAAGCTTTTGACTGTACGAGGGGACCCTGATGCCATTCAATATCATCGTCGCTACATCTCACAATGTAAAGCTTCTTAATTGCTTGCAAACTATTTATATCTCACATTTTACTGTACAATTAGCATCCATGCTTGCAATTAAAGGAATTTACCTACCTTGGAAACCAAAATTTAGTTTCCCTAAGCAAATATTCATCAGAGAATGAAAGACTATAACATTCCATATGCAATTAGCGTATTTTTGTATAGTCCTGTGGATAAGTTGTGTTCTGATTTGGTAGTTCCAGTTTCTAGCACAAACATCTTAATGCTTTTTTCTCTTACAATTTGTTGGGTGTCTCATGATTTTGCCCTGTCGAATTCTTTTCTAAATGGAAAGATAAGCAGCTCTCCTGTTTATTTTGTATTAAAAATGTCTAATGTGATTCCTGTTTGAATATTTGTAGTCTCCTGTTTGAATATTTGTAGTCGCACAAGTTTAGCAACTATTTATTTCCATCTATACATAATATTTTGATCCATCCAAATAGCAAACAAGGATTGCATACTTCAGTTTCTTGAATAGTTCACCTTCTTGTTCAGTTTCATTTCGCTCAATTATTTCAAAACTGACTGGTTATACGATTATTGATGATTCGTTCAAAAAATGTTATTATTGATTTGGTTGCTGCTATATTTTTCAACAGCTACTCAAAGTTCCGAACTGGAAAATGGAATCGGCTCCAGGTTTATTTTGTTACTTATTAATTTTTATTGTTTTGTTATTATATATTACGTATGGCTTGCGCCATTTAATGATTTTTAATATATATTTATTTATAGTAAAAATGATCCACGACTTTTGGAAATTAGTAGCCCAACAGTATCTGGAGCCACCCTCACTCTCAAGCCATATGATGTTCAACCAGCCATCGGTAATACTAACATCTTGTATGCTGGCCATATATTTATATAAGGTTATACCGTTCTTTTTCTTCGAGGTTATAATGTTCTTAGTGTAGTGTTGTTCCCCTTAAGTCTTATGGTTATCTTCATTCTTTTAAAGAAACAGCTTAGCAAAAAATTGGCAATGTTATTTGAATAATTATTCTGTAGCAGCTAGCAAGAGCATGACCATAAACTGCTAAACTCATCAACAGAGGGGACAATGCTGCCTTTGTAGAAAAAAAATCAAATTTTATGAGTGTTTAGCATACCTTGAAATTTATGACAATGTATTATTACAATTCTACTCGAGGTTTAATGATAAAGTAAAAAGTATAAAAGTATATGATGATCCTGTATATTTGTCCATCCATTGTGATTTCCTTGAATCATGATAGATCCTGTATGTCTGTTCAATTCTAACTAGGAAAAGAAATACCGTGGTATCAGCAAATTCTGAGGACAGCCCAAGGACCATAAGAAGGTCATTCTCTTTTAGAGCAGAGGTATATTTCATTTCTATATGCAGAAAAGCTGGTAACTTATGCGATATTTAAATATTATTTCCTTTCTGATATGTTGTTTTGACACTACACTGTACAGACACCACAAAGTGATCAAACTCTATTCAAATATAATTGTATAAAGATTGTTGTGATGGTTTATATTGATAAGAACAAGATTTTCCTTTGTAATTATGGCAGGATGTTCACATTGTTCTAGGTGATCAGAAGAAGAAGGCCAACCATGGGACCACGAGTAACATCTTGTCATTTCTCAAGAAAACTAGGCGATAAGCATAAGAACCTTGCTCAAAAAAGGCATAAGAATCAATAGCGCCAACAGGATATAGTAGAAGTATATTTTTCCCCTTTTAACTTCGCCTATGTTGATTGGAAGACTTTCTTGAGTCATTTCAACATAGCCGGTCCCAAGCCCGGATAAAGGAGGAGGGTGTGTTAGGTGCGGCTAGCTAATATTTCAAAACCAGCCACTCTCATGGATATGAAACCCACAAGAGATTCGTTGGGGCGTAACCCTCTTAGCGCGCGCTACATCGGAACCCGGGTGTAGTGTCAAATGTGTAAGGGCCGGGTCGTCATCCCCTTAGTGGCGTGTCGTATCGTGATCCGGGTACGATGATAAATGAGCAAGGGTCGGGTCGTCGCAACCTTTGTGACGCGCTACATCTGCGCCCGGTGTAGTGAAAAATGAGCAAGGGTCTTCGCACTTCCCTCGACGGGTGCGAAGGGTAAGGAAGCTAGCCAAGCCAACTAGGATTCGTCTAGGTAGCTGAAATATAGGGTCCCTAACGGGTAAGTTAAGAGAGCTAGTCGATACAGCAATTGGGAGGCGTGTAAATATTCTATGCGTTCAGGAGACTAAATGGAAGGGCCAGAAGGCGAAGGAGGTGGAGGATACTGGCTACAAACTTTGGTACACGGGGACAACATCGGGTAGGAATGGTGTAGGCATCTTGATCGATAGGAGCCGTAAGGATGGAGTAGTTGAGGTGTGGAGGCAAGGTGACCAGATTATCCTAGTCTGGTTGGTAGTTGGAGATTTGGCTCTGAATATGATAAGTGCCTATGCCCCACAGGTAGGTCTTTGCGAGAGCACCAAGAGGTAGTTTTGGGAAGATCTTGATAGCATGGTTAGTACTGTGCCTATCAGCGAGAAACTCTTCATAGGAGGAGACCTCAACGGCCATGTGGGTGCGACTAATGTAGGTTTCGAGCGGGTGCATATGGGTTTTGGGTATGGTAGTAGAAATCAAGAGGGGGAGGATGTTTTGAACTTCGCGTTGGCCTACGATTTGTTGATAGCGAACACCGTCTTTAAGAAGAGGAAATCCCATCTAGTGACCTTTCGTAGCGGACAACACCTGAGTCAGATCGACTTTATCCTTGCAAGGAGGGGGGATAGACGTGCTTGCTTAGATTGTAAGGTGTTACCTGGGGAGTGTATTGTCCCTGTGGCAGAACCTCCTAAATCATATGGCCCACACGCATGATTATTGTCTAAACAGACTCCAAATAACCATGACTGTGTTCCATACGACTTAAAAAGTCTGTCGGGTAAATCCCGAATCATCCACGATTCTCCGAGCAGGATCAATCATTGTAGAGAGACATTGCAGTATTACAACAGTTTCATATAAATGAACTACCATGGAGTAAAACAGCGAAAGACTTACAATAACATACATTTACAAACTCTGAGTTTCAAAATATTTACAATGATAGGTTTAAGTTATACAAACCATAATAGTAGTGGAGTAGCAGTAGATTGTAATATTACACAAAAGCTCTGCCCAAGAGCTTAACATCTTTATTCGTCGTCGCTTTCCTCGACGACTGTCATGCAGCAGGATGCATAACACTCCTGCCCATGCAGCTCACCTGCAACAGGGGTTCAACAAACCCTGAGTACAACAGTACTCAACAAGACTGACCCGACGAAAGAGAAGGGTAGGGACTCAAGAGATGCAGGCTAGAGGGACAAGGTAAGGCTTGTAAGAGATAAGCAATTTTTGCAGAAAAGCTTTACAAAAAGAGAAGTTGCTGGGACTATCTCCCATTATCAACCAACTCCATTATTAACCTTAATTGTTGTTCAAGTTATTACTACGATGATGATCAGTGATCGAGTCTTCTTCTCCGAGAAGCAACGGCGATTCGAATCCATTTTCATACCCAGCTGGGACCTAGGCGACTGAGCATACCGGAGACTTTAACTCCGAAGCACCCCAGATACACCGATATACCGGGATAACAACCTCAGCCGTATATCACCACATGATACACGTGAGCTCTGCGGCCCAGCGTACCGAGATACATGGGAACTTAAACCCCACAGTAAAACACACTATGACAGCAGATGGGATTCTCTGACCCCACGCTAGGTCACTCCATGGCATACACGGCTCCAACCATCCGTATACCACTTCATGCATGTGGATTTCTAAATTTCTCGATTATCGACAGGTCACCATCGGACGGGACCTAGGGCATCAACAGACGAGAACACTACAGAGGGACTCCATTCCCAGTGCAAGTTCGCCGTCCGGACTCGATTTATTACTATTATCAAGATTTCAACAATAAAGCCAATCTCATCTTTTTCATTCTTTTGCCTTTGAACAATTAAATAAATAAGCAGGGCTAAGCATTACTATTCATCTTTCAAGTAGGTAACAAGGATTAAGGAAATAAGACAGGTAATGCAAATTTGTGGGTTTTCACTCAACTCCTATCACTTAGTGCATCATATCAGAGCTGAAGCGGTAAAACTTTTATAAATAGAATAGGGTTTAAATGTATCCGGGGCTTGCCTTGATGTTCGGGGTAGAGGTTCTCAAACTCTGGATCAGCTCCCGATTCTTGAATCTGCTCGTCCTTAGGATCTGAGCGATAACGTTAACTTTCCATTAACGGAAACTACTCGATAATTAATATGCTTTACATGATGGAATAGTAAACATGATGCTCGATGGATGCATGATCAGATTAAGGGATCGATTACAACTTTTCTTCACGATAAAGTTGCAAGCTAACAAAACTTCGCTTAAATAACTCATTAGGGTTAACTACGTCATTTTTATAATTAATTAAACACATAAAATAACGTTAATTGGGCCCTAATGACATGATTAAGGTAAGCGCAAACAATTAATTAAAGTGCCAAAGGTCATTAGGGTTAATGACCTAAGGTCATCATTCAATCCCAAAGTCACACAACCCCTATAATGATTAAGCTAATTAAAAGGGGTTAATTAATTATTTAAAAGCATTAAATAAAGGCATAAAAATTAAAGTTGTCAAATTAAGCCCAAAATTTTATTTTAGAAAGCTCTTAGCCTAATTAGATGGCAAAACAAATTTCAGAATTAAAAGCCAATTATTTTAATTATTAAAAATCATTGAAGGTCTATTTTTCAATTAAAAGGGCAAATTTTAACATATGCAAAAAGTACTCAATTTTGGCATTTCATATTTTTTCTATGTAGATGACATCATGAGGAACATTCACAAAAATTTTCAGAATTTTTGGAGCTATATATAAATTATTCTGAATTATCAAAGAAAACAACATTTAAATCATTTTCTGAAAATGGAAAAAGATAAATCGGCACAGTAACCCCGCGCTGACCGACGGCCGCGCGGCGGTTGACCGCCGATTTCTCGCCGTCGGTGAGGTTTCCGGCGACATGGTCTGGTCCATCAGTCTCAGCACAACACGTGGAGTCCAACGAGTTAGCTAACGACGCTCGAGGGTTCGCAGGCTAAAGCATGCCGGGCTAACTCACGGACGGGCTATGACAGCTCGAAGCCAAGGCCTTCTCGAGGGTCTATCGATCGGTTAGGTACTATACACTCGAGGTTACAATTCGGGCATCCTCTCGAAGACAGAACTCCGCTCGAGCGAATGGACCAGCCTCGAAGACGAGACTTCCCCCAGCGAACGAGCCTCCCCTCGAGGACGGAACTCTGCCCGACGAACGAGCCTCCCCTCGAGACCAGTGCACCCCTCGACTCGAACCCTTCGAGAACAGTACAACCCTCGACTACCCCTCGAGAACAGCGCACCCCTCGACTCGACACCCTCGAGAACAGTGCACCCCTCGACTCGACACCTTCGAGAACAGTGCACCCCTCGATTCAAGCCCTCGACTTGATCCCTCGACTCGATCCCTCGATTCGAGCCCGCACCTCGACCGTCACCCCCTCGACTTTGTCGACCGAGCCCTCGAGCAGGACTCCGACGACTTCGAACTGCACTACAACAACTCCCGATGCGAGATGGATGAAATTGATAACACGAATAGACGCAGGAGCTCACCACGGCGCTGATGCGCACGTTAGTAGAGGTCCGGAGTGGCTGGGTTGAGCTGCGGTCGATGGCGGTGATGGCGGCGGCGGCGCTCCGATGGCACAACGGCACGGTGACCTCCGGTAATGCGCTGCTCGAACCAAGGCGCACATCAGACGCAGGATAACACGGAGAGCACGATTAAGGGGTCGAAAGTAAAATATTTTCACCTCCGGCGACAGCAAACGGCGGAGATGGCGGCGGCGGCGCGACTGACTGGCCGCGAGGAAGAAGACTGCGTGCAGGCAGCTCGGGCGATGAAAGAAAACACGGACTGGCCCAAAAGGACCGTGAGGAAGTTGCGGAACTTTGGGCGAGAGCAATTGGACAGAGGTTTAGCGTGACGGCGAATTTCGGCGGCGGAGGGAGATCGTCGGCGACGGTGGTGGGAGGAAGAAAGGAAAAGAACGGCGTCGTCCGATCGGTATTTATAGCTCGGGGCCGATGAAGGAGCAGGTGACACGACGACGGTGAACCTTCGCGCGTCTGTGAGCGCGCGGGCGGCCGAGAAAGCGCGGCGGTGGACGGCGGCCCGCGATGAGAAGCCGGCCATGGCGTTCGCCGATAGGGTTGGGTGCTGTTTAAGTTATTTACAGAATTGCCACTCGGTTTAAAATACAAATTACTCCCAAATTTATATAAGAACTTGAAAATCTCCAAAAATATCATTTGCATAACTTTTCAAGAGCTACACTTTTCCTTTAATGGGCATCTTCAAATTATGTTTAGATTTTAAAATTTAAATTCAGATTTGAAAAGGGGATAAAACCCTAGAAATAAGTATTTGAAATTACTTTTGATTTTTCAATAAAACTTGAAAATCTTCAAAACTATGAAATGTTGAGTTTTTCAAACCAAACATTTTTCATGTACAACATTTTCCTCAAATTATGCATAATTTTTAAATTATGGTTTTAAATTCAAAAGGAGATAAATGCTAGAAACTGTATTTTCAAATTAATTTGAAATTCCTTTTGGAAACTTGAAAAACTTTGTATACCAACTTTGTAGCTCCTGTCAAGATCTACAAACTGTCTTTTTAGAGTATCTCCAAATTCTTTATAGAATTTGAATTAGAGAAAAGGGGATAAAACTAGGGTTGGAAATAAAGGGTTTTTGAAATGGGGTTTAAACTCAATTTGGTTTCTAATTTAATTGGTTGGTTATTAATGATCACAAACATCATCCAAGGACATTTTTAGGTCATTGACCCAATGACACCCTTGGTTGACTAAATTGACTTTTGAAAAACCTTTTATAGTATTTCCTATTTGAATTTAAACTTGGATAGCCAGGTTTAGAAATAAGTTTGGAAATCCAAATTTAATTTCAAATATGGAAATCATTTTTAGGGTTAGACTTCGACTTATACACTATGCTTGATACTAGTGTAAACACAGTTTACACCTCAAGTACATAGAGTATAAATTAAGCATTTGCGATGACATTCGAAAATAGGGTTTTATTATTTCACGTGACAAACATTACAGAAACTCAATCAACCTGTGAAATATAAACTTGTTTTAGTTAATGCACATTAAGGTTGACCTAAACATGGATGCTTTGCAGTGCATATGATGACATGGCAGGTTTTAGTTAATATAACACCAGAGGTGTTACAGCCCCTCAACACAAGCTTGTGGTGGCGGATTTTCGCTATCGGGTACGTGTCCATCGGGACAATCGGGCCAAGATTGCGAGAATAAAATGGTGAAAGCTTTAGGGGGAAGCAGTGCAAACATTTAAGGAGAGGATGCTAGATGAGGGGCCATGGGAAGAAAGAGAAGATGCAGATGACATGTGGCTAAAGATGGCGACATGTGTTCGGAAGGTGGCTTCGGATGTGTTTGGAGTGAGTTGGGGAGGCAAACGGGAAGCGAAAGGTGATATGGTGTTTCATAGTACTATTGGTCTTACGGGTCATGCAACACTTACTGTTTCACAATAACTACTGATATATGGTTCTATTCAAGAGCAAAATTCATTGCCGGTCTCTGAATTTGGCGGGTGGTGTCATCCAGGGTTTGAACTTCTAAAGTTATATTTGTGGGTCCCTAACTTGGAAGACGGTGTCATCCTGGTCCTGAACTTCCAAGATGATAGGTTCCTAAATTTAGCAAGCGGTGTCATCCCGATTCCTGAACTTTCAAGGTGATCATCGCAATTCTCTAAACCAGTTCTCTAAACATGGCAAGTGGTATCGTCCGTGTTTAAATATAATAATACTATTAAAAGTTACCTATAGTATTAAAAGTTACTCCTATTTTTTGTATTATTTTAAAAGTTTTAGTAGTACTATTATAGATTTTTTTAGATAAAAGTACTATTATAGATGTATTTTTCTCTATTATTAATACTATAATCGACGACACGTGAGGCATGTGACATCCATATTGGCAGCTAGATAGCCAGACGACAAGGCTACAAAAACAAGCCCCTCCCCCCTCCACCCGACCCCGACCCCCCGAGCGAGCATCGTGAACACACAGCGACTAGCCACGATTGTCTCCGGCTAACTCTGCCGCTCCAGGGTCGGGCATATGGGATCCAGCGGTCGTCCACCGCCGCCGGATATGTTCCCAGCTCCGGCACTCTCACTCTCGCTCTCTCTTGTGCGTCATCAGACTCATCACTCCATCTTCTTCATCATGTACATAAGAATTAGCAAAGCATGGCAGTAGCTTGACATGCTTGTATTTTATTTTCGCTATGTAGGCTGGTATGTTCGGCAGGAATGAAGAATAGACACCAGCTCACAGGGATGAGATGCAAGACGAGGATGAGGCCAATAAGAGGAGGAAGGGCTGCCACAAGGACGATGCCAAGCAGATCAGGTTTCAATTTCTGATCCCCACACACGAACTTAGAAGAGCGCATAAGCTTTCTGTCCGCACGAGCACAAGAAAGCACTTCAGCCTCTGACGAAAAAAAAGAAAACTTTCCAAGTTGCCATAGCTGGAGAGAAAGATCCCGCCGGCGTAAGGGTTAAGAGGGCTAATGGCTGCCGACTTAGAAGAGGGTTTTAGAAAGGTCACTTTGGTGGTTCCCAATCAAGTATATCTTGTACTTTACTAGGATCAACGGCAACACCCTTGTCTGATAAAACATGTCCAAGAAATTTCACTTCCTTTAACCAAAACTCACATTTGCTAAACTTGGCATACAGTTGATGTTCTCTTAAGCGCTGCAGAACAATTCTAAGGTGTTTGGCATGTTCTTCTTCATTTTTGGAATATATCAATATGTCATCAATAAAGACAACCACAAACTTATCAAGTTCTGGCATGAACATTGAGTTCATCAAATACATGAAATAGGCCGGTGCATTGGTAAGTCCAAAAGACATAACCAAATATTCATACAGACCATACCAAGTGGTAAAAGCAATCTTTGGAATATCTTCTGGGCGAATCTTGATTTGATGATACCCAGATCGAAGATCAATCTTAGAGAACACCTTTGCTTCCGCCAATTGATCAAAAAGCAGATCAATGCGGAGTAGCGGATACTTATTCTTAATTGTTACCTCATTTAAGGGACGATAGTCCACACATAACCTCAAACTTTGATCTTTCTTTTTTACAAAGAGAGCAGGACATCCCCAAGGTGATGAGCTAGGTTGAATAAAACCTTTATCTCGTAGCTCTTGCAATTGAGTCTTGAGCTCTGCTAATCCAGGTGGTGCCATCCGATAAGCTCTTCTGGATATTGGAGCACTACCAGGTTTCAAATCAATTCTAAACTCCACCTTTCTATCAGGAGGTAAACCCGGTAACTCATCGGAAAATACATCAGAAAACTCACAAACCACTGGTATATCCTCAATCTCTTTTACAGAAGTTGCACATACCTTTTTAACAGTCCTCTTAAGTGTCGGAAGTTGGATAAGAAGTGAAGATTTGCAATTGGGTACGTTCACTCTCACAGTTCTATTCAGGATGTCTATCACAGCACCATGTCGTTTCATCCAATTCATACCTAGGATCACATCTATATCCTGATCCTTTAATATTATCATATCAGTGGAAAAAATGTACCCACCCAAACTTACTGGCACATCATGTACCATTTCTTTAGTACATATACGCCCCCCAGACGATTGTATAAAGAACTGTTCTTTTGTCTCCATTATTGAAATTTCATGTGTCTCAATAAATGTACCATTAATAAATGTATGAGATGCACCAGAATCGAAAAGCAGAATTGTAGGATGATCAGCAACAGGAAATGATTCTGAGGATGATAGATTATTTTCTGGCGCTTTGGGTTGCCACTGGAAAATCCAGAGGTTACACTTTTCTTCTTCTTAGTTTCTAGATACTGGCGATTCTTATCTTCATAAGATATAGCAATATTCACTGCCTCATGAAAAGTGGCATTTGGATTCCTAGTCATCATTCTCTAAATTTTACTATTCAGACCTCTGAGGAAACACTCTTTCTTTTTACAGTCAGTACTAACATAGTCTGATGCATATTGAGACAAGTGATTGAATTTGCCAAAATATTGCATTACCGACATATGACCTTGCCTCAGAGAAAGAAATTCTTCAAGCTTTATGGTCATGATTCCCTAAGGAATAAAATATGCTCGAAATGCTTCACAAAACTCAGCCTAAGTAATACGATGGCCTTCGGGCTGAGCAGTGACGAAATTTACCCACCAGGCCCCTGCAGTACCTTTCAACTGCTGGGCTGCAAACATGGGCTTCTGATACTCTGTGCACTCAATCAGCCCAAACTTCTGCTCCATAGTGCAGAGCCAATCATTGGCCTCCATTGGCTCATCTACTCTGGTGAAAACCGGAGGACGGGTGTCTGTGAAATCCACATATGTGGTTTCATTTCTATGGTTTCGACCATGATTTCCCTACCTTGCATTCTGATTCTGATTTTGAGCCATCATTGTGGTTGCATTAACTAATGCCGCAACTGCATCAGCTAGAGTGGGTGGAACTGGTGGAGGATTTGTGATATCACCTCCATCATGAGATGGACCAGCAGCATCACGAGAACGAGTGTGAGCAGGCATCTGTTGATAAACAAACTATACTTTATTCATAAAACCTTATCGGTTTTCATAAGGAGATATTACAAGGGTGCAACACACTTATGATACATTATTTTTGTTACAACAGTCTGCACTCCGGCAAGACTTCCCACACCTACTAGGCTTTAGAAAGCAGGGAAAAGATATATTACACATTTCACTTCCAAAACTCCTTATTCATCCCCTTCACTTTCGCCCACTGGGATTACATCTTCCTCTTCTTTCTCCTCCACAAGATCCTCTATCTCTTCAGGCTCTTCCTCCACTATTTCTGGATCTTCTTCTTCCATAACATCTTCTTCATTTTCATTCTCTATATTCATTTGGTTTTCTTCTTCTTCATCGATGACATCATCATCGCCAGACTCTAGTTCTTCAGGGTCTTCCTCTTCCTCATCCTGACCCATTACAAGACTAAGATCATCTTGGACTGCCTGTCTTTGATATTCAGGATCCAATAAGTTATTCAACCTCACACACTCATCATCAGCTTCCTCCGCATACTCCTCCAAATCTTCCACATAATCCTCAAGTTCTTAGATACGATTATTTGCTGCATCTTCTCGTGCCCAAACATCATTTCTTTGGTGCTTCATATACTTTCGGGATCGCCTCAACTGAGTAATTTCGGCGGCCTCGTCAACCCTGTCGGCTTCAGCCCTCTCCAACTCGGATCTAAGTCTTGCTATTTCAGCTTGCGGATCCGGATGGGGATTGCTACTGCTTTCACCAATATCGTATCTGGGGGCTAGCTGATGTCGAGGTACCCCCTTTGGTGCAGTGCTCTTACGAGGAGTTTGCTTGGTAAGGGCCATCCTGAAGCAAGATAGGTCATAAAGAATAAGGATAGATAAGGAGAAATCTAAAGGTTAGCATGAAAAGGATTGATACTACTTAACCCAAACCACCTTAAAGGGGAAGGTAATTAAACAGATTAATTAAGCATGATGCATGAACGAACTTACGATCTAAACGTAAAAGAAAGCAACACTTTCATATAAATAACCTTTATAACACTGGGCAATATAATATGCTATTCCACCACCACATTTTGTAAAATCAGAATAAGGGTCGATAGAAAGAATCATAGGTAAGAAATAAGCAATTTGGACCCAAAATAGTCAAGTTAAAATTGTTTGACTCAAAACTTTTGAAGTTTTCAGAAAAGAATACTACAACAACTCTTCTTAACAACGATCCGGCTCCGATACCAGCTGTGGTAGAACCTTCTAAATCATATGGCCCACACGCATGATTATTATCTAAACAGACTCCAAATAACCATGACTGTGTTCCATACGACTTAAAAAGTCTGTCGGGTAAAATCCTGAATCATCCACGATTCTCCGAGCAGGATCAATCGTTATAAAGAGGCATTGCAGTATTACAACAGTTTAATAAAAATAATATACATCGGAGTAAAACAGCGGAAGACTTACATTAACATAAGTTTACAAACCTTTGAGTTTCAAATATTTACACCCATAAGTTTAAATGGTACAAACCATAATAGTAGTGGAGTAGCGGTAGATAACTTTATTACAATACCAAACGAAAAGCTCTGCCCAAGAGCTAAACATCTTACTCATCGTCACTTTCCTCGACGACTGTCATGCAGCAGGACGCAAAACACTCCTGCCCATGAGGCTCACCTGCAACAAGGGTTCAATAAACCCTGAGTACAAAAGTACTCAACAAGACTGACCCGAAGAAAAAGAGGGGTGGAGACTCAAGAAATGCAGGCTAGAGGGACAAGGTAAGGCTTGTAAGAGATAAAAAATTTTGCGGAAAGGATTAATAGAAAGGAAAGTTTTCTTGGATCTAGCTCCAATTACCAACCAACTTCATTATTAAACCTTAATCATTGTTCAGGTTGTTACTACGATGATGAACACCGATCGAGTCTTCTTCTCCGAGAAGCAACGACGATTCGAATCCATTTTCATACCCAGCTGGGACCTAGGTCACTGGAATACCGGAGACTTTAACTCCAATGCATCCCAGATGAACCGATATACCAGGATAACAACCGCAGCCATATATCACCACATGATACACGTGAGCTCTTCGGCCCAGCGTACTGAGATACGTGGAAACTTAAACCTCACAGTAAAACACACTATGACATATGTGGGGACTCTGGCCCACTATATGTCACTCCATGATAAGCGTGGGAACTCTGGCCCACCGAATACCACTTCATACATGTGGATTTCTAAATTCTCGATATCACCAGTTCACCAACGGACGGGGCCTAGGGCATCAACAGACGAAAACACTACAGAGGGACTCCATTCCCAGTGCAAGTTAGCCGTCCGGACTCGATTTATTACTATTATCAAGATTCCAACAAAGAAAAACCAATCTCGTCTTTTCCATTCTTTTGCCTTTGAACACTTCACTAATTAAGCAGGGCTAAGCGTTACTACTTATCTTCCAAAGCAGGTAACAAGGAATAAGAAAATAAGACAGGTAATGCAATTGGTGGGTTTTCACTCAACTCCTATTACTTAATGCAACATATTATAGCTGAAGCGATAAAACTTTTATAAATAGAATAGGGTTTGAATGCATCCGGGGCTTGCCTTGATGTTCGGGGTAGATGGTCTCGAACTCTGGATCAACTCCCGATTCCTGAATCTGCTCGTCCTTGGGATCTGGTGCGACAACATTAACTCTCCGTTAACGGAAACTATTCGATAATTAATATGCTTTAACATGATGGAATAGCAAACATGATGCTCGATGGATGCATGATCAGATTAAGGGATCGAGTACAACTTTTCTTCACGATAAAGTTGCAAGCCAACAAAACTTTGCTTATCAAGCTCATTAGGGTTAACTACGCCATTTAAGAAATTAATTAAACACATGAAATAACGTTGATTAAGCCCTAAAGATATGATTAAGGTAAGCGCAAACAATTAATTAAAGTGCCAAAGGTCATTAAGGTTAATGACCCAAGGTCATCAATCAATCCCAAAGTCAAACAAATCCTATAATGATTAAACTCAATTAAAGGGATTAATTAATTATTTAAAGGCATTAAATAAAGGCATAAAATTAAAGTATCAAATTAAGCCCAAAATTTTATTTTGGAAAGCTCTTAGCCTAATTAGATGGCAAAACAAATTTGAAAAATAAAAGCCAATTATTTTATTTACTAAAAATCATTGAAGGTCCATTTTTCAATTAAAAGGGATAATTTTAACATATTCAAAAAGTACTTCATTTTGGTATTTCATATTTTTCCTAGGTAGATGATATCATAAAGAACACTCACAAAAATTTTTAGAATTTTTGGAGCTATATATGAATTACTATGATTTTTCAAATAAAATAGCATTTAAATCATTTTCTGAAAATAGAAAAAAAAATCGGCACAGTACTCCCGCGCTGACCGACGGCCCGCCGGCGGTTGACCGGCGATTACTCACCGTCGGTAAGGTCTCCGGCGACCGGACTTGAACTGTTGGGCTCAGCTTGGCACGGGGAGTCGATCAAGGTAGCTAACAGCGCGGCGGAGCGGCGGCGGCACCCACGCCGGCGGTCATGGCGGCGCGGCTGAGCTCGGGCGCGGCGACGAAGCTCACCGGAGCGGCGTTCGGCGACGGCGAGCACTCGGGCGAACGCAGGGCACTCAGGCGAACACACTGGGCCAGAAAATGAAGTCGCTCCTGACCCCTAACTCGAATAGCCACACGCGCGGCGGCGCTGGCAAGGCATGCCGGCGGCGAGCTTCGATGTCCGGCGGCTACAATGCAGCAAGGCTGAAATTTATAGCGCAAACAGCTGCAGGAGCTCACTATGGTGCTGATGCGCACGTTAATGGAGGCTCGGAGTAGCTGAATCGAGCTGCGAACGACGGCGTTGATGGCGGCCGCGGCGCTCCGATGGCAAGGTCGGCGTCACCGGAGTTCCTGTGGACCATCAAGCTGGCCAAGGTGCGCCTAAGAGGCAGGATAGCATGGAGAACACGATAGGAGGGTTAAAGAGAATATATTTTCACCCTGTGCGGCGGTCGACGGCGAAAAAGCTTGCGGCGGCTCGACGATTGGCCATGGAGAAGACGACGGCGCGCGAGCAGCTCGGGCGAGGTGAGCCAGCACGAACTAGCTCAAATTGACCGTGAGAATGTGGCGGAGCTATTGGTAAGAGCAGTTGGACAGTGATGAATCGATGACGGCGAAATCGAGCGGCGGAGCGAGGTCGTCGGCGACGGCGACGGGGAGAAGAAGGAGAAGAAGTCGGCCACGGCTGGCCTATTTATAGGACGAAGGCGATGTCTGGACTGGCGACACGACGAAGATGAAGTTTCGCGCGTCCAGGAGCGCGCTGGCGGCCGAGCAGGTGCGGCGGTGGACGGCGGCGTGCGTTGAGAAGCCGGCGATGGCGGCTGACGATAGGTTTCGGTACTGTTCGAGAAAATTACACAATTGCCATTTGTTTGAAAATACAAATTACTCCAAAATTTATATAAGAACTTGAAAATCTCCAGAAATATCATTTGCATAACTTTTCAAGAGCTACACTTTTCATTTAACTGGCATCCTCAAATTCTGTCTGGATTTTGAAATTTGAATTCAAATTCAAAAAAAGGGATAAAACCCTAGAAACAAACATTTAAAATTACTTTTGATTTTTCAATAAAACTTGAAAATCTTAAAAACTATGAAATGTTTAACTTTCCAGACCAAACCTTTTTCATATACAAAGTTTTCAAAAATTATGCATAATTTTTGAATTATGGTTTTAAAATCAAAAGGGGACAAATGCTGGAAAACTGTATTTTCAAATTCATTTGAAATTTCTTTTGGAAACTTGAAAAACTTTATATACCAACTTTGTAGCTCTTGTCAAGATCTACAAACTATCTTTTTAGAGTATCTCCAAATTCTTTATGGATTTTGAATTAGAGAAAAGGGGGTAAAACTAGGTTTTGGAATAAAGGGTTTTTGAAATAGAATTCAAACTCGATTTGGTTTCTAACTTAATTGGTTGGTCATTAGTGATCACAAATATCATCCAAGGACATTTTTAGGTCATTGACCCAATGACACCCTTGGTTGACCAAATTGACTTTTGAAAAGCACTTTATAGCTTTCCAATTTGAATTTAAATTTGAATTGCAAGGCTTGGGAATAAGCTTTGAAACCCAAATTCAACTTCAAATATGGAAACAAATTTTTAAGGGTTGAACTTAAGTTTATACACTATGCTTGACACTAGTGTAAACACGGTTTACACCTCAAGTACATAGAATATAAACCAAGTATTTGTGATGACATTCAAAAGTAGGGTTTTATTATTTCATGTGACAAAACATTCCAGAAACACAATCAACCTATGAAATATAAACTTGTTTTAGTTAATGCACATTAAGGTTGATTTAAACATGAATGTTTTGCAGTGCATATGATGACATGACATGTTTTAGTTAACATAACACCGGAGGTGTTACAGTCACGCGACCAGCCGTGGTGGCGGTTGAGACAGTGATAAAAGAGGTGTGGGGTTGCCGCCACGATTGGCGAATCCAAACAACGGGCCTAGCCGAATAAAAGGGAGGATTAGGAGGTTAAGATTAGCATGGCGACTGTGGTGGCAAAGGTTACAATGCGATGTTGTAGTAGTAGAGACGGGGGCACATGCACCAGATCGATCTGAAAGGGAAGCTCAGGTTAGATGTATACGTGGTTAAGGACAATGATGGAGAGTATAAAAAATGCTAGAGCTAGGCAAGAAGAGGCGACGATTGGGAACACGAGGGAGAGAGAGAGGCTGTGCAAACGGCCACAACAATCGGTTCTCCACTCATTAATTGCTGTAGAAAAAACAGCCACGGCTATGGACAGTGTGACAAATGTTGGAGCTAGGCAAGGAAAAAGAGGCGGTAGGGAATGCGAGGGATAAAGAGGAGAAGGCGTGCCATAGTCATCTTTTCACCACTCATTAAATATTGTAGAAAGAGAACATCTATGTCTATAGGGTGTATGAAAAATGCCGGATCAGAGCTTGGCAAGGAGAGTCTGCGCTAGGGAAGGCGAAAAGAGATGGCATGCAGACGGCCATAGCCGCCTTTCTCTACTCATTAATTACTATAGAAAAAATAGCTACGGCTGTAGCCGCCAAACAGGCTCAAAAGAGGAAGGTGAGGAGTGCCACAAACTCCACTACATTGCTCACGACATTCGCGAGTCATGAATAATCACGATCACCATGGATCATGTTGATTTGACCATTGGTGCATGCGTCCAAGCAAACACAAGAATGTCTCAACGTGTAATGTTTTTTCTTTGAATCAAGGTACTTCCCATTTCCATTACACACATAATGGAAATAAGATAGTTTCAAGAATTATGCTGAGACAAGGAAATTGACTAGACTTGAACCATTCAGCCCATGTATTCTACATCTATCTGATTCATATGACATAGTAGATCAAAAGCAAACAGACAAATATTGCGGGCCATTTGTTTCCACCTTATAAGTTACATCAAAAATACAACAGCTACATCACCGACTTCATGTACATCTATCAGGTTCCTAATCTTCGTCCCCTTTGATGTTCAACGTCCTGCAACTGCTTCATCACCACCCTTATTACCTTAGTTCAGCGACCAGCTTTGACACAACCTGTAGTGTGACATTCTCACCTTCTAGTAACCCTTCTTTGTCCACTTCAGCATAGAGGCCTACCCAATACGGTAATAACACGTAAGGTCACATGCATAACATACTAATTCAGTATGAGTTTTCATAATTTTTCCCTCGATTGTTTCTTGAATTCCAAATGACCATCAAAGTGATGCAATGCCCAAATCATAGAATTTATTTCCTCTTTGAAGCCAAAGATTACACCATTTCCAAGCTTGGCGTAGGTCGCTAGGAACATTGTTTGCTCCAAAGAACTGAGCTATGATTGTCCACGGAATCGTGGCCATGTGGCCCATGTTATAATTCAACAATAAATGTTGGATACTTTCCATTTGGTCATATAAATAATGGTTAGGATGCCCCCCTCGCCTCATAGACACCTTATTTTACTCATGTTTGTCTTTAATCAAAATAACATTATTTTCAATTAACCAGTTGAATATCTTGATTTTATTTGGGTTTTCCCTTTCCATATAATCTTATAAATTGGTCCAACACCATTAACTATTAAGGCATTGTAAAGGGACTTCACTAAATTTTTTTTATTGTTTTCAAGCTTCCAAATGATAACATCTTGCTCGTCTAGAATCTAAAAATCGTCATGTTGATGCAAATTTGAATGCAATTATTTCACAGTTCATCAACAAGCCATCTATTAAAAGTAATTTTTTTTTCAAAATCTGTTAAAAGTAATTGAGGCTTGTCATCTTTTACATGATTAACATAAACATCCTTCTCATCATAAATTTTATATAAGCTAGGAAACAAATCACATAGAGCTTTATCATAGAGCAAAACATCTTGCCAATTGTGTTTAATTTCTATTTTAAAATTTGATTGATCTACTTTGCATATAAACCCCTCTTACTTTTAAAAGATCTACCTAAAAAAGGAATCATTGAGTATGTGTTTAACAGAGTTAACAGATCTTTCTTGCCAAAACTCCTTTTCCTCTTGCTTTTACAAATTTTGGTCTGTTTTACTAAATGATGTTTTCTCTTTATACCTTCGTCCCTACCATAAGAAAGTTCTCTTGACACTATCAAGCTTAATAACTATTTTGGGTGATAGGTAAATGGACATGTGATAAATTGGTGAATTATTCAAAATATCACTTATGTAGACTTGTTATGGTTCCACTTTCCACACATGTAATCGTTTAACAATATTCTTTTCTCCCAAAGGAAGCCAATCAATGAAATGAAACCTACTAGGACTTGTAGAGACTGCTAAGTATTTCATAAGGAGAAAGCCCTCTTGACAATTAAAGATGTCAAAATAAAATGGACCCCTGCTCTCATGATCATTTATGTACAATGATAATCTCATAGTCCTAATGACCATTCTTGTCAAACAATCGGTAACAAAATTGAACAAAATGGTTGATAATAGAACCGTTGCCTTACTCCCTTATGTTTTGATGTATAGGTATGTGATGCATTCAATGACATAAGAGACCACTTGTTTAATCCACCCACACCATTTGTTCCTCTAAACATTTAAATTATGCCTAGTTGTTTCTTCCTTTTAGTCTCATGGATGATTTCAAGTAAGACATACTATTCCTCCCTTTCATAAAAGCATTTTCCGCTGGGTGTATCAACTTTTCAGCATATAATTCAAGTCTTATAGTTAGAGTCTTATGGCAGCATTGATCTCTAGATTTAAAATTATGTTCTTTACTTTCCTTGCACTAGCAATCTTGTGAAAAGAAACTAGTATGATGGTCTCATTTAAGTAACAACTATGATGACTTCTATTCTGTCAATATAACTCGTCTTGTTCTTGTAGGTGCAGACTTTCACTAAGAAACCATGATTTCTTTTTCATTTGTTCATCTACAAAGCCATTTACTTCTTTATTAGTGTTTTTCCTGTTTTGGTAATTCCTTTTGAATGTCTTTCCTTCTCTTCCTTATATGATCTTGCAAATTAAAGCCCCAGACTCTGAAGTATTGTTTAAATAGTTTCATTTTCTACTGGATCTTTTCCAAAACATGATTTTGTTTTGCAAGGTTTTGAACATAACATTTTTGCCTAACGGTATTAGGATAGTTCCGCGCGGTTATTTTGTTCTGTTAGGATAGTTCCGCGCGGTTATTTTGTTCTGTTCGACTGTGCCACACGCCACACTCCCACTCATCATCAAACAAAACTATCAATGCGCTGAGGTAGTGAGGTGTTTTTTTTTCCCTGATTTTGATCAAATGACCAGAGCATTCAGAGCATCGCCGCATCCTGACGAGACGCAGCGGCAGCAGCTCAGCGAACAGCCAAGCCAGGTAAAGTTTTGGTTCCAGAACCGGCGATCTCAGATCAATGTAAATTAGCTCAACACACTACATTCATGCCGATCGCTGATTGCACTGCGCCATGGACACCATTGACCATTACAGTACTTTTTTTGTTTTCTTTGCTTCGTATGTTCAGACAAATCAGGAGCGTCAAGAGAACTCGCTGCTCAAGCTGGAGAACCTCCGGGAGCAGAACCGCGTCATGCCAGAGCTGATCAAGAAATTCGAATCCTCACGCTGTCCAACCTGTAGCATTGGCGCCGCCACGAACACCGAAGAGCAGATGCCGTGCCTGAAGAACGCCAGGCTCGAAGCTGAGGTTTGCATGCGGCCAACTCAACTCTTTAGCCTGTGCGCGTGGATGCAAACACTGACACACGGCGGGCGTGGAACACCACTCCATGCCATTCAGGTTGAGACGCTCCGCAGGGCGACCTCGCCGTCGTGTGCCCTAGGGGGGGCCGGCCAGATCAGAAGCAGGAACTCGCTGTACGACTACTTCGACGTTGGCCACGACGACAAGACGAAGTTCCTGGAGCTTGCCGGCCGCGCGCTGGACGAGCTGACGACGATGTGCTCCTACGGGGAGCCACTCTGGGCGCGCAGCGTCGAGACAGGCCGGGACGTCCTGAACTACGACGAGTACGCGCGCTTGTTCCGGCGCGGCGAAGATGACTCCGGCGACCGGCGGGCCGCGTGGTCGGTTGAAGCGTCAAGGCAGACGGGCGTCGTGTACCGTAGCGCGACGCAGCTTGTGGGAGCTTTGGTGGATGTGGTACTGTACCATTCATCAATCTTCCTGCACACTATCTACAGTTAATCAGAGAATTATCTGATCATCTCGAAACTCTGAACTTTTGTGCAGAACCAGTGGAAGGAGATGTTTCCTTCCATGATCACCGAGGCGTCGACGCTGGAAGTGATCCATGCAGGCGAGAACGATAACAGAGACAGCATCGTGCAACTGGTAAAAATCCAACGATAATTATGGAAATAAGAGCAATTTAGCGATGTATAAATTAATTCCGACAACGAGGAAAAGATCAACAGCATGTACCATATGTATGTGATTTGATACTAGCAACAGAGAGAATACGAGAACGAACAACGGAGAGAGAATCGACATTCTTACACTGGGATTGCCGGCGAAGGAAGACGTAGCAGACCGTCGACTGAGATCCGGATCAGCGGCGCAGAGGGAAGAAGACTTCCCAAAAACCTGATACGCCCCCTACCCTGTGCAGGGACGCGAGGAGACTAGGCTTCAGAGCCTGCTCTCCCAACACCGATGGCACGTCGGCGACGGGATGGGGAAGATGGCGGCAGCGCAGCACTGTGGCGAGTAAGAGATGAATCTCTCGGTACTGAGGATGACGTCTCGCTCCATATTTATACACGCGTCGCAGCAAACAGGAAAGTAATTAGCCGCTCAATCACAGCATTATGGTAATTAACCTGCCGTTTATGCACTTACCATAATACGAGAATAATTGCTTACCAAATAGGCCAGCGCAATTTTCTCCATGCATGCAAAAATTCGAAGTAGCAAAAGGAGGCCGCGCACCCGTAAGGATCGGAGCGGAAAATCGACGGACCATTCACACGCATGTCGTGCATGCGCGCCCAAAACATCTGACAAACAAGCCCTTCACAATTTAGTCCTCCTGATCGACGAACGATCTGTGTATAAGAATAACTTGACTGCTTGCTTTCTTCAGATGTTTGCAGAGGTCCAGACGCTGACACCACTGGTACCTACAAGGGAGCTGTACTTCCTTCGCCACTGCAAGAAGCTTGGTACCCACGAATGGGCTATCGTCGATGTCTCCTTGGACGACTTTGAACCGGGTGCACAAATATTGTGTACATTGACGCCTTGCATGTGCTTGAAGAAGCCCTCAGGATGATTGTAGAAGAGCAGAGCTCGGGCCGTCTTTGCAAGGTAACGCGATTCCACGAACACGACATGCATAGTTCGAACAAATCAATGCCGGTTTAACCGAACTGCATGCGCTCATCCGTGGCGTGCGAATTGGATCAGGTGACCTGGGTTGAGCATGCCGAATGCCGCGACGAGGCCGCGGTTCCGTTGAGCGGCGTGGCGTTCGGTGCGAGGCGCTGGGTGGCGGCACTCCGGCTGCGGTGCGAGAGGATGGCCTTCTTCTCGGTGGCTACCAGCATCACGACAA
>CM041634.1:46035344-46128909 GCA_023333625.1 Bothriochloa decipiens
TTTTTTTTTTGTTTGGGTAAATAAATTTTCTTCTACGATTGGAACAGTTATTATTTTTTCCTGCGACTGGGTCTGTCTGCTCTGTCCCACTGCCGTGTAAGATTGATTCTCTTTTGTAGTCGACCTTGCAATTGCTTCTATTCCTTTCCCTCCTTTCTTTTTGTGGTACCTGGGAAATTGACCTCAGTTTTGTCTGTGGGGGGAATGGTTTGTCGCTTGCAAGCACTGCAATACTCCCTCTGCCCCTTTTTATGGTACCGTGTTTGGTCAAATTTTCTTAAGCTTGATTAGGTTTTAGAAAATATCTCTAAATAAATTTATTATAAAAATAGAGTCAACGATCTACCTAATGGTTATGTCTCATGTGTGTTTAAGCCTCTGCATGCTAAAACTGTCGGAGTGGAAGTTTATGATATTTGAAGCTGTATTTTAAACATGACTTTCTTCCTATTTTTAGGTCACGTGTCAAGGAGTACCTACCAATCACCGGTTTGGCTGAATTCAATAAGCTGAGCGCTAAGCTTATCTTTGGTGCTGACAGGTATTGTTCTGTTTGACTTATACATTTAATTTTTCTCACATTGGCGATATTTGCTGGTCAACTGCTCCCAATGGTTATGTGCCAACTGCAAATTCTTACTGCTGAAGTTTCATTACATAAAAATAAGTTCCCTGGCCACCGGTTGTGGTTCAGGTTTTATTTAGGGAGCTGATTATGTTTTTTTCTTTACAAATGGAACAGTCCTGCTATTCAGGAGAATAGGGTTGCTACAGTGCAGTGCCTATCGGGTACTGGTTCTTTAAGAGTTGGAGGTGAATTTCTTGCAAGACACTATCACGAGGTTAAGAACTTTTCCTGGATCCTTTCTGGTTTGCTGATTCCCGATTTTAATGCATGATTGCTAAATCATACAAATATATTCCAGCGCACTATCTACATCCCACAACCAACCTGGGGAAATCACCCAAAAGTCTTCACCTTATCTGGATTGACTGTTAGGAGCTACCGCTACTATGATCCTGCAACCCGCGGTCTTGACTTCAAAGGTATGGATTTCAATTTTTCATGCTATATCTGTTAGAATGCTTTAATAATGCGAATATGCTAGGAATTTACAACTTTATTGTATGTTTTATATTTGCATGTTATGTCATGGCTCTGTCATTGACCCAAATTTTATTTTGTTTTACAGGACTCTTGGAAGACCTCAGTTCTTCTCCTTCAGGTTCAATTGTACTGCTGCATGCCTGTGCCCACAACCCTACTGGAGTAGATCCTACCATTGATCAGTGGGAGCAGATTAGGCAGCTGATGAGATCAAAATCACTGCTTCCGTTCTTTGACAGCGCCTACCAAGTATGCTGACATACACAGTTAGAATTGACTTGACATTTGCGAAAACACATCTGATTCCTATATACTAATCGTTCACATAATTTGTTGATTTTTGTTAACATAATAGGGCTTTGCGAGTGGAAGTCTTGACAAAGATGCTAAGTCAGTGCGAATGTTTGTTGCTGATGGTGGTGAATTGCTCATGGCTCAGAGCTACGCTAAGAACATGGGATTGTATGGAGAGCGTGTTGGCGCTTTGAGCATTGTAAGATATCTTCGCTCTTGCTCTTGTTGGTTTCACCGTTTCACTTTAGCAGCTTCCTCTGGTGTTCAGATATTACTATGTTTACCATCCATCTTATGAGCTTAATGCCATAGAGTGATTGATGTGTGGAAAAAAAAATCTGTCACGTGCCTTCAAATGTGCCTCCTTGTTTTCCTACTTGTTTTGAGATATGTCAGTTCCTATAGCTCGTATCTGTTTCATTATTGGAAATAAGAAGTGCAATGCTGTGGACGGTTTAAGTTGCCAATCACTTAAAGCCACTGGTGCCTAACTTTTAGCCTTTTGCTAGGATTGAATTCTTTCACATCCTTAGAATAGAATATTATATTGATGTAGAAATGTATTAGCTTCTAATGTTATAGGGGACAACTATTTACATCCACCAGTTCCAAAAATATTTGACTAGTTATTAAGGTCTTAAGGATATGCATAACTTTATGCCTTTGTTGAATGATGCTGCTGCTTTTCCTACATGGTGCCCTTCTGAACAGTATTTTATGCCAGAGTGTCCATTCATTGTAACTTCATGTTTCAGGTATGTGGAAGTGCCGATGTAGCTGTTAGGGTTGAAAGTCAACTCAAACTTGTGATCAGGCCTATGTATTCAAACCCCCCTCTTCACGGTGCCTCTATCGTGGCTACCATACTCAGGGACAGGTAATATTCTTGTTATTGCAGTGCTACATGCCTATGTTTACTTATTTAGAGGTGGGTCCAAGAATGATACAAAGTGTCCACTTCCTTTCCATTTACTGTATTTATTTAATTTTCAGTGAGATGTTCAATGAATGGACTCTAGAATTGAAGGCCATGGCTGATAGGATCATTACCATGAGGCAACAGCTATTTGATGCGCTGAAATCCAGAGGTACTTGTTTCTAGCAATTGCAAAATATGGTTAAATGTTGTTTGCAATGTAACTTACCATTTTTTCCTTACCATTTCTTTCATTATCTTGTTTGCAACTATGCAACTCTTGGTGCAAATGTTTTTCTTTTGTCCTGGATTAATGTGTCTGCTTCAAGGCAAGCTATGTAGCTACAGCTGCATCCAAGATCTCTTGGGTTATCAGAATCTATTGTACAAAATAAGTTGCTCTTGTTACCTTCTCAGTTTATTTCTCAAAAAATTGTATCTGACCTTAAAATAATGTATCAATCTGTGTAACTTACTTGGGGGAGCACTATTGTCAGTGTTTGGAATGTTTCTATTGATTTATTCGAATTGAAAGGCCATAATATTACGTCTTGTTTGCACTAGTCCAGAAATTATGATAATTCAATCTCAATGTATTGTTCTTTTCTTTTGTCTTTTGTTCGAGTGGAACGATTTTGGGTCCTATCACAATGGCACTCAGTCTTGTTAATAACGTGCAGGAACCCCTGGAGATTGGAGCCACATCATTAAGCAAATTGGGATGTTTACTTTCACTGGGCTGAATAGCGAGCAAGTGGCATTCATGAGGCAGGAATACCACATTTATATGACATCTGATGGGTAATTGTCTATTCGACTTTTATAAGTATATAGCAGTACTCTTGTATTTTTTTAGTCTACTTACTACTTAACAGTGGCTACATTGGAGTTCTTATTATTCCATTTACCTTTTTTTCTTTCTAATTAACAAGTTAGAGTATAGACCGTTTAGTCACTTTGTTGTCTTAATATGTTACTCCTCCATTTTTAAACATATGACATCTAGGAAAGCTAATACTTTTTGTTCAAACTGAGGTAGACCCTCCGCCATCACAGCGGAAATACAGAAGTTTGTAGAAAAAGAAACATTGAACCAGAAGAAAAGGCCTAACTCTGAAGGCTATGCCTAGCTCCTGACTCTGTAGAATGAAACAAAAGCACCAAGCCTCCCAGGTGAAAACATTCCAACAAATGAATCAAAAAAAAAAAAAAATCCAACAAAACCTATTGCAAAACACTAGAAAAGGCTGGAGGCCCACTGTCCAGTCTAGCAACATTGATTCATGGCAAGCAGCTTGCTGCCAAGTCTTCTCAATCCCAGCCCTCTTCTCCCCTGTTAGCTTCCTCGATTTGCAGGGTCGCCTGATCCATGTTTGATGGATTCCCCAGCAGTCTTGATGCCACCTGCAGCATGACGTTTCACACTTTCCTGCAGCATGACGTTTCACACTTTCACCCCGTCGAGTAGCCTCTCTTGATCCTCCTTTACAGTATAAACGTGCCCAATATTGCGTATGCCACATGCATAACAAAGGTTCTAACCTCATGCATAACTAATTAGCTTGTCATATAAGTGCCACATGCATAACAAAGGTTCTCACCACCCTATAATGGAAGTCCGAACTGTCACTATTATATTGACAATGTATATATTCTTCTTGCAGGAGGATCAGCATGGCTGGTTTGAGCTTGAGGACTGTGCCCCATCTTGCAGATGCCATACACGCTGCAGTTACTCAACTGAAATGAGGACAGTGTGGAAGCTTTCGTGAATAAAATCTGAATCACCTGCAACAATGTTGTAAGGACTCAGCCGGCCATATTTACTGGCTGACCTACTGTAATCTGCCTTGAAATAGGAGTACGTTTTTTTTTTACTCTGTTGTTGGAACAGTTTTGTACTGGCAGATTCAAATTCAAATATTATGGTCATATGGTGATTTCGGAGCTCCAAATAAATATGCACATGCAATTTTGCTCCACCAGTGGTGCTAAATGTTTATCCTACAAAACAACCAGCAGTAGTTTGAAAGCAGGTCTTTGCCTACTGTACGGTTCCTCTGGTCTGAAGCTTTCAAATTGTTGTATGTTACTGCTTCCTCTTTGTGACAGCCAAGGGTGAAAAATATGACTAGATTTTGCTTCGTGCTTGCAGTCCCTTGCGGTCATTTATCGCAAATCCAATATAGCGGACGTTTCGCGAACGAACTATGATCCGCGGTCGTGATCCTTAAGCGTCTATGTTTTTTTTCTCTCACTCGAACTATGATCCCGCGGTCGTTTGTTTCGTGTTGTAATCTCACTTGTATAAATGTGAGGTCTGTTAGCTCCAAATTTTCTATATTTATTTATTGATGGCTTTGATACAGTGGCCAATGCCTTGGAACCGTACATGAGAAGAGGAAGAAGTCTGCAAAATCAGTTAGTCGACACGACGGGCTACTCAAGCGAGAGCCCACTTTGATCCAATCCAAAAATACATACAGTATATATGTACACTAGCTCACACGATACATGCAAAATCTCGTGTCGTGCCATGCCATAGCCATGGCATCTCCTAATGGCGACCTGAGGGGCTTCTGTTCCCGCTGAGGAAGTCCAGCTTGTCCATGTACGTCTGCTTCAGGTTGGTCATGATGTTCGGCAGCTTCATGAGCCTGCCGTCGTCCTGCGCCGGCAGCTCCGGTGGCGGTGGGGGCGATGCGTCGTCGTTCTTGCCCTCGGAGTCCCCGGTCCACCCCATGAAGTCCAGCAGGGTCGTCTTGCTCTCGTCGTCGCCGGCCTCCTGCGACGGGCAGCGGCAGGCAGGGTCTGCCGCGGGCGGCGCGCTCTTCTTGGCCTTCTTCCTGGCCACGTTGTCGGCCTGGATCACGTCCTCTATCCGGGACATGACGTTGAACGCCAGGCTCTCCAGGACCCTGGAGTAGCTCTCCAGCAGCGCGAACCCAACGTCCTGTCGAATTTCTATAATGTGTCAGTGCAGGCAAGAGAAGACCGGCAAAGATTGTATTGCTCTGCTGGCTGCTCACCCTGTTTTCTTGGATCTTCGCGATGTCGAGCGCAGACTGGGGGATGCCGGGGAACCTGTGCTTGATGATGAGCAGCAGCGTCTGCGCGCGCTCCTCGAACTGCTCCCTCTTCTCCTGGCTGACGGCGGAGCCCCAGGAGGACTTGCCGTCCTTGTTGTGCACCTTCCTGTTCCAGATGATGACGGACGCCTCGATCCGGTCCTTGAGGTCCAGGATCTTGTGCTCCGACGTCAGGTCCACCGTCGACAGGAAGTCGTCCGGGTCGAACTCCACGTCCGTGATGATCCGGTACAATGCGTCCCCGAGGCTGGCGCGCCCGTTCTGCCAATCAGTCAGCAGAGGTTGAGGATTCAGATGCTGTACATGTCTGCATGCCAAGGACAAGGAGGCAGGCAAGGAAGAACCTTTGGGAGTGTGTCTATATACGTGTCCGGGATGCTCATCTCCATGAGGCAGTTGGCGTTGATGGCCATGGCCGCCTTGAGCACCTGGTTCACCAGCTCCTTCTGGTGCAGGAGCCAGCCTCTGGAGGTCGGGGAGAGCCCGCCGGGGGGCACCTTGACGATCGGGATCCACCATTTCTCGTCGGACCTCTCCTCGTTCTCGCTCTCCGAGCACGAGTCGCGCTTCACGTACCAGAACTCGTTACGCTCCTTGAAGTTGTCCAGGTAGTCCTGCAGCTCACGCACGGGTAACAAACACAGCAGCAGGAGATGGTTTAGCATCTTTTCCGAACCCCTCGATCTGCATCAGGCTTTGAGCTCATACATACGAGAAGCATCGTGTCCAGTTTACGCAATGCTGGAATGTTCGCCTGGAGATCCCGTCTCTGCTGCGTGCCCATCACCTGCATGCCACGAGCACAACAGAGTGTCATGTCACCGCCGGCCGGGCAATGGCGGCATGCGGTGGTGACGAACGAACCTCCATTTCGGTGCCGTTGTCCATGACTTGTTTCTTGGCGACGAACTCGACGATGTGGTCGGCGACGGACAGAAGCCAGCCCACTTCTTTCTTCCACCCCCCCTTTCTGTCCGGCGCCATGGGCTCCAGCTTCCGTTGCTCGCCGAACACAGAAGCTGCATATGCATGGCACGCATGGATGATTTTTTTTTTAAAAAAAGAAAAACTGCGCTGCAGCGATGGAATTCGACAGGAATGAGATGGGCAATGCACCTGCGAGGTTGGTGACGGCGTTGGAGAGGGCGAGCGCGGAGGGCACCCCTTTGCCGGACCCGGACATGTCCTCCCCGAGCAGCAGCTTGGCGAACTTATCCTTCATCAGGTCCATCTCTGCACGCAACGCAACCACCTGACGCCTCGTCAACACCGGCAACACCGTCGACGAACACCGTCAGCCGGATGGCCGAGGCCGATCTCGACTTACCGGAAGGTCCTGCGCTCTGCTCGGCGGGGCGCGACTTGGGCGCGGCGCCGCTGTCCTTGCCCGACGGCTCCGTGCTGGACTCCTGGCTCCGCGACATGAGCTCCTCGTCCGGCGGCTGGCCCCGGTTCTCCTCCTGCGCCATGCTCCGCGAACGCCGCACCGAGCTCCGTTGCTCCAATTCCGCTCCGGCGCTCATAAATCGATCTGCCGCGTTCGCGTCACAGCCGACGGCTCCGTCATGTATCCCACATCCACACGACAACGGCGACAAAAAGGATTTTTTTCCTTTCCAAGGAAGGAAGGAGAAAGAAAGATCACCATGATGCCGGGATACCTGTAAAGCGTGGGCCTCGACCTCGAGCGCAGCGCGGTTGTCTGTCGCCGGTAAGGATGATGATGAGCTAGCCGAGATTGTGCGCGCGCAGAGAGCGCCAAAAAGAACGAGAAGAAATGATTAGCTCCGAATGATGGATGATTCCTGTGGGTGTATTCTGCAATCCTCCATGAATCGGCGGTTTCTATGGATCGTCGTCATCTGCCATTGCTGTCCTGTGCTGTCCGAATAGGGGAGGCCCCGGACCGGTGGCAAGGGAAGGCAGAAGTGAGTATAATTAGGGAGTGGCACTTGCTTTATTATTAGAAAAAAAGCGCCCGCCGGCCATTCTTAGCCTGCTTCCCCTGCCAGTGCTTGTACTTCCCGTGTATTGAACGGTCGATCGGGGAGTGGGGGCTAGAGGGACGGAGCTAGAGGAAGAAGAAGCTCTCACTACTCGATCTTTGCCGGGGATGCGCCGCCGCCAGGTCTCTGCTTGTAGGCTTGTACTGCCATCATTCGTCAACCATGGATATGATAATGATATAAATGGATGGCACATTGCCACGGCAATACGGCATTACTAGTCGCTGTACCTTGGACGCGTAATTCAATGAAGTGCTAGCATTTTGTGCCACCGGCCGAAGCAACTGCTGCGCTTTGAGCTTGAGGGACCGTCGCAGAGCAGGGAGGGACAGTCTGGTGGTCAACTTTCGCCTGGAAGGTGATCTCTTCTTCACTCGTCACGTAACATGTTCCTCGCTTACAGTTGCTGCAACAGAAGTCGCAATTTGGCAAGATTGTACGCCTCCATGCCAACTGTACGCTAGCTAATACTGAATCACTGACTTCCTGCTGTAATGAGAATGTATAGAGTTAAATATGTTTATTTATTGCTCATTAACGCATCCGACCTTAGCTCAGTTGGTAGAGCACCTGCCGGACCTGCTCATTAACAATGCGTGGTAAACATTTATCCGACCTGCCGGATTCGAACCAGCGACCTAAGGATTATCCTTTAACAACATAATAAGTTCCTAAATAGTTGTGGTTATGTTACTTGTGTTGGTCAATATTTTTCTAAATTTAACTAAATTTGTAGAGAAAATAATCAGCTATATCTAGTTAATGATACTAATTATATAAAAGTACTATGGATAATACTTTCTTGTGTGTGTATATAGTTAAAATTGATAGTGTTTGCCTTTTTAAAAAACGAGAATGACATTTATTTAGAAATGAAGAGAGTATACCTTATAAAGTTGTTTAATTTCCTCAATTGAAAAACGTATACCTCAAAGTACTTCGTCCTTTCTCTAATCTCTAGTGAGATGGCTTCAAGTTGCAACCAACCATTTCATTCCCCACTTGCACTTCATATGTGTGGCACATGAACATGCTGATGAGGCTCTAGACCTTTCCTTGCAGGAGCTATGCGATTTTCTTAGTTTTTTTTTACTTATATAGACATATTAGTGTGTTGCGAAAAGAAAAAAAAAACGTATACCCTTAGAGCTGCTTGGTTGCCTCAACCATTGCATTGCCTTACCAAACAAGGACACGGAGAGTGTTTTTTATTTCAGATAAGGTTACCTTGAGACCTGTGTAAGCAAGTTTTTGCCTTGTTTATATGAAATAGCTCTCCTGACTCGGCAAGTTCTGGTTACTTGTGTCAGGCAAGTCTATAGAAACCAAGCAGCACCTGTCGCTCAGCGAGTTTTACCCTTTTCCTCGACGGTTTTTGACACCTAAGGCAATTCTAGTTTAGCGTAGGGAACGGTTGCGGCATCTATTCTAATATGTATTTGCAAGTGGAATTTGTATTGTTACTGAACTTGTGCGGTTCTTACTCTACGATCATGGTTATAAATCGAGCTCAGACAAGAAGAGAAGTATGGCAGAACCTCCTAAATCATATGGCCCACATGCATTATTATTGTCTAAACAGACTCCTAATAACCATGAATGTGTTCCATAAGGCTTAAAAGGTCCGTCGGGTAAATTCCGAATCATCCACGATTCTCCGAGCAGGATTAATCATTACAAAGAGATATTTTAGTATTACAACAGTTTTATACAAATAAGATACATCAGAGTAAAACAACAGAAATGTTAGAATAACATAAGTTTACAAACCTTTTAGTTTCAAACCTTACAAACCATAAGTTTAATTTGTACAGACCATAATAGTAGTGGAGTAGCGATAGATAACTTTATTATAATACCAGACGATAAGCTCTGCCCAAGAGCCAAACATCCTACTCGTCGTCACTCTCTGCAACGACTGTCACGCAGCAGGATGCGAAGCACTCCTGCCCATGGGACTTAGCTGCAACAAGGGTTCAACAAACCCTGAGTACAAAGGTACTCAACAAGACTGACCCGACAAAAAAGAGGGGTGAAGATTCAGGAAATGCGGGCTAGAGGGACAAGGTAAGGCTTGCAGGAGATAAGAAATTTTTATAGAAAAGCTTGACAGAAAGAAAAGTTGTCTTGCTCTAGCTCAAGATTACCAACCAACTTCATCCTTAAACCTTAAACACCATTAAAGTTGTTACTACGATGATGAACAGAGATCGAGTCTTCTTCTCCGAGAAGCAACGGCGATTCGAATCCATTTTTATACCCAGCTGGGACCTAGATCACTGGGATACCGGAGACTTTAACTCCGATGCATACCAGATCACAGATATATCGGGATAACAACCGCAGCCATATATCACCACATGATACACGTGAGTACTTCAACCCAGTGTACCGATATACGTGGGAACTTAAACCCACAGTATAACACACTATAACATATGTGGGAACTCTGGTCCAATATAAATCACTCCATGACATACGTGGGGACTCTGGCCCACTGTATATCACTTAATGCATGTGGATTTTCTAGTTTCTTGATACACGCAGATCACCATAGGACGGGTCCTAGGGCATCAACAGACGGAAACACTACAGAGGGACTCCATTCCCAATGCAAGTTATCCGTCCGGACTCGATTTATTAACTATCATCATGATTCCAACAAGGAAAACCAACCTCATCTTTTTCATTCTTTTTCTTTTCAAAAACCTACCAATTAAGCAGGGCTAAGCATTATTACACATTTTTCAAATAACAGTATAACAAGGAATATGGGAATAATACAGGTAATGCAACTGGTAGGTTTTCACTCAACTCCTAATCCCTAATGCAGCATTTCATAACTGAAGTGCTAAAAATTTTATAAAAACAAGGATAGGGTTTAAATGCATCTGGGGCTTGCCTTGGTATTCGGGGGAGACGGTCTCGAGCTCTGGATCAACACCTAACTCCTAAGTCTGCTCTTCCTTGGGATCTGGTGCGACAACGTTAAATTCTCCGTTAACGAAAACTATACAATAAAATAATACGCTTCAACATGATAGAATAGTAAACATGATGTTCGGTGAATGCATGACCAGATTAAGGACTTGAGTACAACTTTCTTTCATGATAAAGTTGCAAGCCAACAAACTTACTAAGTTCATTAGGGTTAACTATTTCATTAACGAAATTCATTAAGCACATGAAATAACGTTAATTAAGCCCTAATGATATGATTAAGATAAGCATAAATAATTAATTAAAGTGCCAAAGGTCATTAGGGTTAATGACCCAAGGTCATCAATCAATCCCAAAGTCAAACAACCCTATAATGATTAATCGTGATTAAAGGGTTAATTAATTAATTAAAAGCATAATATAAAGGCATAAAATTAAAGATGTCTAATTAAACTCAAAATTTTATTTTGAAAACATCTTGGTCTAATTAGATGGCAAAACAAATTTCAGAAATAAAAACTAATTATATTATTTATTAAAAATCATTGAAAATGCATTTTTAATTAAAAGGGGTAATTTTAACTTATGCAAAATTACTCAAATTTGGCATTTCATATTTTTTCTAGGTAGGGGGCATCATAAAGAGAATACACAAAAATTTTTAGAATTTTGGAGTTATAAATGAATTATTATGATTTATGAAAGAAAAAGCATTTTTAAACATTTTCTGAAAATAGAAAAAGAAAAAGGGGAACAATGCTCCCGCGCTGACCGACGACCCGCCCGCGGTTGACCGACGATTCCTCGCCGGCGGCGAGGTCTCCGGCGACGGGGTTTGGCCCTACAGGCTCAGCTCGGCACGGCGAGTCGATTGAGCTAGCTAATGAAGCGGCGGGGCGACGGCGGCGCACTGGCCGGCGGCCATGGCGGCAAGGCGGCGCGGCGGTGCGGCGACAGAGCTCACCGGAGCTTCTCCGGTGAACGAGAACACAAGGACGCATGCAACGCATCCACGCGAACATGACAGAACAGAAGATTGAGCCGAAATCGACTCCTAGCTTGAGCAACTACGCGCGTGGTGGCGCTGGCATGGTCGTGCCGACGGCGACCCGCGATGGCCGGCCACGACAAGTCACGCCAGACCCAAAGAACAACACCATGAGCACCAGGAGCTCACCATGGTCGCGGTGCGCACGAAGATGATGGTTCGAAGTGGCCGGAGGTGGAAGTTCTGCGGCGGAAGGGATGGCGGCGACGGTGCTCCGGCGGCAAGGTGGGCGTCACAACGACTCCTTTGCACCAATAGGCCAACCAAGTAGCGCATGAGATGGAGGAGATGATGGCGAGTACGATGGTGTAGAGGATGAAAGAAAATGACCAGCGGTGGCGGCCGTCGTCGGCGAGGTGACTCACGGTGGCACGGTTACCGTGCGCGAGGAAGACGACGGCGCGCGGGCAACTCGGGCGAGGAGAGCGAGCACGGGCTAGCTCGGACTAGGCGCAAGGATGTGGTGAGGCTGATGGCAAAAGAAATTGAGCAGTGAATCAACGGTGATGAATTTGGGCGGCGGGCAGAGGTCGACGGCGATGGCGAGCAGGGGAAAGAAGAGAAACGGTGGCCGTCCTCCTATATATATAGCACGAAGGAGAGGTCTGGGTGGCCGACATGCAGGCGATCGAACTCTCCAGCGCGGGGTGCAAGCTGGTGGCCGCAGCATGTCGGCATGGGCAAGATGGCCACAGCGACGGCGGTGAACAGAGGGAGATGAAGACGATGATGACGTCAGCATCCACTGTAGCAGCTGAGGTCATTTTGAATTTTTGCAAATTACTCTAGATTTTATATAACAACTTGAAAATATCCCAAAATATAATTTGCATAAATTTTCAAGAGCTACATTTTTCATTTAACCAATATTTTCAAATTCTACATAGTTTTTGAAATATGATTCAAATTCAAAAAGGGAATAAAACCCTAGAAAAAAATATTTGAAATTACTTTTGATTTTTCAATAAAACTTGAAAATCTCTAAAACTATGGAATGCTCAATTTTCCAAACCAAACATTTTTAGTATACATAGTTTTTCCAAAATGTGCATAATTTTTGAATTATGAGTTTAAAATAAAAAGGGGACAAATGTGAAAAAACTGTATTTTCAAATTCATTTGAAATTCTTTTTGGAAACTTGAAAAACTTTGAATACCAACTTTGTAGCTCTTGTTAAGACCTACAAACTATATTTTGAGAGTATCTCCAAATTCATTATATATTTTGAATTGTCAAAAAGGGGGTAAAACCAGCTTTTGAAATATAGGGTTTTTGAAACCGAATTCAGACTCGATTTGGTTTCTAAATTAAATGGTTGGTCATTAGTGATCACAAACATCATCCAAGGACATTTTTAGGTCAATGACCCAATGACACCCTTGGTTGACCAAGTTGACTTTAAAAAAATATTTTTATAGCTTTCCAATTTGAATTTAGATTTGAATTGCAAGGCTTGGGAATAAGCTTTGAAATATAAATTTAACTTCAAATATGGAAATCATTTTTAAGGGTTGGACTTAGAGTTATACACTATGCTTGACACTAGTGTAAACATGGTTTACACCTCAAGTACATAGAGTATAAACTAAGTATTTGAGATGGCATTCAAAATTAAGGTTTTATGATTTCATGTAACACAACATTTCAAAAACACAAGCAACCTATGAAATATAAACTTATTTTAGTTGATGCACATCAAGGTTGACCTAAACATGAATGCTTTGCAGTGCATATGATAACATGGCAGGTTTTAGTTACCATAACACCAGAGGTGTTACAGCCCTTCCCCCTTAAAGAAATCTCGTCCCGAGATTTAAAGCCTTGAGTAAAGTAATGGAAAAGAAAATGTGTCAAGAAAACACACTTCGATGAAGTTCATAAGAAAAAGGGTTTTTACAACTCACACTAAAGTAGTTACAACTCGTAGAGGGAATTATAACTAAAGTAGTTACAACTCGTAGTGGGAATTATAACTTAGATAGAAGCATAGAACTCTGGAAAATTCTCCAATAAGAAATCTTCCGATTCCCAAGTCGCTTCTTCTTATGAATGTTGATTCCATTGTATCTTATACCACTTGATTGTTCTGCTTCGAGTAACACGGTCTTTCTGATCCAAAACTCGAATTGGATACTCAGAGTAAGTCAAGTCAGGTTCAAGTTCAATTCCTTCAACATCAGCAACTTTATCCGGCACTCGAAGACACTTCTTGAGTTGGGACACATGGAACACATTGTGTACGGCCGACAACTGTTCAAGTAATTGCAGACGATATGCTAATTTTCCACACCTTTCTATGATTTGAAATGGTTCAATGTATTGAGGTGCTAATTTGCCTTTGAATCCAAACCGTGTAACTCCTTTCATTGGTGACACCTTTAGATATACATGATCTCCTTCATTGAACCACAATGGTCGACGCCTTTTGTCCGCATAACTCTTCTGACGAGACTAGGCCACTTTCATATTTTGTTGTATCTATTTAACCTTTTCTTCTGTTTCTTTTACAAGATCAACTCCAAAGAATCTTCTTTCTCCAGGTTTAGACCAACTTAATGAAGTTCTACATCTGCAACCATATAGTGCTTCAAATGGTGCCATTTTGATGCTTTCTTGGTAACTATTGTTATAAGAAAACTCTGCTAAAGGCAAACACTCATCCAATTTTTTTGGAAAATTAAGAACACATGCTCTCAACATATCTTCAAGTATCTGATTCACTCTTTCAGTCTGACCCCCTGTTTGAGGATGGTAGGCTGTACTATGCAAAAGATCAGTACCTAATGAATCATGCAAGTGTTTCCAAAATTGAGATACAAACTGCGTGCCTCTATTAGAAATAATGGTCTTTGGTACCCCATGAAGACTTACGATGCGCTCAAAATATAATGAGCATATCATAGGGCTGTATATGCATTTTGAACTGGAATAAAATGTGTAGATTTCGTGAGTCGATCCACTATGACCCAGATGGAATCAAAACCTCTTGAGGTCCTGGGTAAACCCACTATAAATTCCATACTGATATCCTCCCACTTTCATGCTGGAATAGGCAATGGCTGAAGTTCTCCTGCTGACTTCAAATGCACAGCTTTGACTTTCTGACAGGTATCACACTGAGCCACATACTTAGCAATTTCTATCTTCATCTTGGTCCACCAAAATTTCTGTTTTAAATCATGATACATCTTATTACTTCCTGGATGAATGGAAAACTTTGAAAGATGTGCTTCATCTAGGATCTTTTGGCGTAGCTCAGGAACTTTTGGTATAACTAGACGATTCTTATACCATAAGACATCTGCTTCATCAAGGGTAAAACAAGAAACCTTTTCTTTTATGACTTTCTTTTTGATATGCTTAATCCCCTTATTACTTCTCTGAGCAGCAATAATTTGATCTTTGAGGGTTGACTCAACAGCAAGTTTAGACAAACTTCCTTGTTGCACCATCTCTATACCCATCTTTTCTATCTCATGACATATAGAGATATCCAAGGGCTTCACTGTTAAACAATGACAATGACTTTTTCGACTAAATGCATCAGCAACTACATTTGCTTTATCAGGATGGTAATATATTTCCAAATCATAATCATTGATTAGTTCTAACCACCTTCTTTGCCTCATATTCAACTCATCTTGAGTAAAAATGTATTTCAAACTCTTGTGATCACTATAGATATTACATTTATTGCCCCACAAATAATGTCGCCATATTTTCAATGCATGGACAACAACTGCTAACTCTAAATCATGTGTTGGATAATGTTCTTCATGTTTCTTCAACTATTGAGAAGAATAAGCAATAACTCTCTCTTCTTGCATCAATACACATCCAATACCAATACCACAATAAACATCAAACGGCTTCTCGATATTCGGCTGTGCTAAGATTGGAGCAGTGGTCATTAGTTTCTTCGATTTCTGAAATGCCTCTTCACAATCTGGTGACCAAACAAACTTAACATCATTCTTCAACAACTCAGTTATGGGCTTTGATATCTTTGAGAAATCAGGTATGAAACAACGGTAATAACTTGCCATTCCCAAAAAACTACGAACCTGATGCACAGTCTTTGGTGGTTCCGAATCAAGTACATCTTGTACCTTGCTAGGGTCAACAACAACTCCCTTGTCTGATAAAACATGTCCAAGAAATTTCACTTCTTTCAGCCAAAACTCACACTTACTAAACTTAGCATATAATTGATGTTCTCTCAGACACTGCAGAACAATTCTGAGATGTTCAGCATGTTCTTCTTCATTCTTGGAATATATCAAAATATCATCAATGAAGACAACCATAAACTTATCAAGTTCTGGCATGAACACTGAGTTCATCAAGTACATGAAATAAGCTGGTGCATTGGTAAGTCCAAAAGACATGACCAAATATTCATACAGACCATACCGAGTGGTAAAGGCAGTCTTTGGAATATCTTCTGGGCGAATCTTGATTTGATGATACCTGGATCAAAGATCAATCTTGGAAAACACCTTTGCTTTTGCCAATTGATCAAAAAGCAGATCAATGCGGGGTAGAGGATACTTATTCTAATTGTTATCTCATTCAAGGGACGATAATCCATACATAACCTCAAACTTTTATCTTTCTTTTTCACAAAGATTGTAGGACATCCCTAGGGTGACGAACTAGGTCGAATAAAACCTTTATCCCGTAACTCTTGCAATTGAGTCTTGAGCTCTGCTAACTCAAGTGGTGCCATCCGATAAGCTCTTCTAGATATTGGAGTAGTACCAGGCTTTAAATCAATTCTAAATTCCACCTTTCTATCAGGAGTTAAACCCAGTAACTCATTAGGAAACACATTGGGAAACTCACAAACCACTGGTATATCTTTGATCTCTTTTACAGAAGTTACACATACCTTTTTGACAATCCTCTTTAGTGTTGGAAGTTGGATAAGAAGTTGAGATTTGTAATTAGGTATGTTCACTCTCATAGTTCTATTCAGGATGTCTATCACAGCACCACACCTTTTCATCCAGTTCATACCTAGGATCACATTTATATCTTGATCCTTCAATATTATCATATCAGTGAAAAAATATACCCACCCAAACTTATAGGCACATCATGTACCATTTCTTTAGTACACATACACCCCCCAGGCGATTGTATAAAGAATTATTCTTTTATCCCCATTGTTGGTAGTTCATGTGTCTTAACAAATATACCATTGATGAATGTATGGGATGCACCAGAATCAAAAAACAGAATTGCAGGATGATTAGCAACAGGGAACGTACCCATCATGATGGGTTATCCTTCTGGAATTTCTCCAACATGAGTGTAGAACACCTTACCAACCTTCTTCTTATTTTTATCCTTCTGCACATTCTGATTACCAACCTTGTTCGGAATCTGATGTTGCTGCGGTGCAAAAGTTCTGGGGGCAGAAGAATTATACTGCCTCGGATGCGGGCAGTTCCTTGAGTAATGGCCAGGCTTGCCACAATTGAAACATGGGAAGATTTGTGGCTGAAAATTGGGGTTACGAATACCAGGGGCATTCGGCTGTCGAGGATAAGAAAGAGCAGCAACAGGACAAATAAATGTCTGTTGCTGGGATTGGTATTGTGGTGGACGGTAAGAAGGACGGAAATGGTTTTGGGGATGATAGATTATTTTCTAGCGCTTTTGATTGCCACCAGAAAATCTCGATGTTATAGTTTTCTTCTTCTTAGCTTCCATGTGTTGACGGTTCTTTTCTTCATAAGATATGGCAATATTTACCGTCTCATGGAAGGTAGCATTTGGAGTTCCAGTCATCATCCTTTGAATTTTACTGTTCAAACCTCTAAGGAAACATTCCTTCTTTTTGCGGTTAGTACTAACATGGTCAGGAGCATATTAGGACAAGTGATTGAATTTGCCAAAATACTGCATAACTGACATATCACCTTGTCGCAAAGAAAGAAACTCTTCAAGTTTTATGACCATAATTCCCTCAGGAATAAAGTGTGCACGAAAACCTTCACGAAATTCAGCCCAAGTAATACGATGACCCTAAGGCTAAGCAGCAACAAAGTTAGCCCACCAGGCTCCTGCAGTGCCTCTCAACTGCTGGGCTACAAAAATGGGCTTCTGATATTCGATGCACTCAATTAGCCCAAACTTATGCTCCATAGTGCGGAGCCAATCATCTGCCTCCATGGGTTCATCTGCTCTAGTGAAAATTTAGAGGACATGTATCTGTAAAATCCACATATGTGGTCTTATTCCTATTATTTTGACCATGATTCCCCTGACGTGCATTTTAATTCTGGTTCTAGGCCATCATAGTGGTTGCATTGACCAAGGCTACAACTGCATCGGCCAGGGTTGGTGGAACTGGTGGAGGATTTGGGATATCACCTCCATCATGAGAAGTACCAGCAGCATCACGGGATCGAGTGTGAGCAGGCATCTGTTGATAAACAAACTATACTTTATTCACAAAACTTTATTGGATTTCATAAGCAGATATTACAAACGTGCAACACACTTATGATACATTATTTTTGTTACAATAGTTTGCACTCCGACAAGACTTCCCACACCTACTAGGTTTCAGAAAGCAGGGGAAAGATATATTACACATCTCACTATCCAAACTCCTTACTCATCCTCACCATCATCCACTGGGATTACATCCTCCTCTTCGGGATCCTCTTCCTCTTCAGGGTCTTCTTCTTCTTCAGGATATTCCTCCACTCTCTCTGGATCTTCTTCTTCTATAAGATCATCTTCATTTTTATTCTCTACAGCCATCTGGTTTTCTTCTTCCTCATCTATGACATCATCATCAGCGGACACTATTTCTTTAGGGTCTTCCTCTTCTTCATCTTGACCCATTACAAGACCGAGATCATTTTGTGCTGCTTGTCGTTGGTATTCAGGATCCAACAGGTTATTCAGCCTCACACACTCATCATCAGCTTCCTCCGCATACTCTTCCAATTCTTCCATGTACTCCACAAGTTCATGGATATGATCATTCACTGCGTCTTCTCGTGCCCAAGCATCATTCCTCTGGTGCTTCATATACCTCCGAGATCGCCTCAACTGAGTAATCTCAGTGGCCTCTTCGATCCTATCATCTTCTGCCCTTTCCAGCTCTGCTCTAAGTCTGGCTATTTCAGCCTGAGGATCTGGATCGGGATTACTACTACTTTCACCAATCTTGTATCTGGGAGCCAGTTGATGTCGAGGTACCCCCTTCGGTGCAGTGCTCTTACGGGGAGTCTGCTTAGTAAGGGCCATCCTGAAGAAAGATAAGTCATAAAAGATAAGGATAGATAGGGAGAAATCTGAAGGTTAACATAAATAGGACTGATACTACTTAACCTAAACCACTTTAAAGGGGAAGGTAATTAAAATAAGTTAATTAAACATGATGCATGAATCGAACTTACGATCTAAGCATAAAAGGTTTCTAAAGCAACACATACATAAAGGTAACTTTTATAACATAGGGCACTATATTATGCTATTCCACCACCACACTTTTAAAATAAGAATAAGGGTCAATAGAAAGAATCATAGGTAAGAATTAAGCAATTTGGACCCAAAATAGTCAAGTTAAAATTATTTGACTCAAAATTTTTTGAAGTTTTCGCAAAAGAATACTACAACGACTCTTTTTAATAACGATCCGGCTCCGATACCAGCTGTGGCAGAACCTCCTAAATCATATGGCCCATATGCGTTATTATTGTCTAAACAGACTCCTAATAACCATGAATGTGTTCTATAAGGCTTAAAAGGTCTATCGGGTAAATCCCGAATCATCCACGATTCTCCGAGCAGGATCAATCATTACAAAGAGACATTTTAGTATTACAACAGTTTTATACAAATAAGATACATCAGAGTAAAACAGCGAAAAGGTTACAATAACATAAGTTTACAAACCTTTTAGTTTCAAACCTTACAAACCATAAGTTTAATTTGTACAGACCATAATAGTAGTGGAGTAGCGATAGATAACTTTATTACAATACCAGACGATAAGCTCTGCCCAAGAGCCAAACATCCTACTCATCATCACTCTCCGCAACAGCTGTCATGCAGCAGGATGCGAAGCACTCCTGCAAATGGGACTCACCTGCAACAAGGGTTCAACAAACACTGAGTACAAAGGTACTCAACAAGACTGACCCGACAAAAAAGAGGGGTGAAGATTCAGGAAATACAGGCTAGAGGGAGGCTTGCAGGAGATAAGAAATTTTTGTAGAAAAGCTTGACAGAAAGAAAAGTTGTCTTGCTCTAGCTCAAGATTACCAACCAACTTCATCCTTAAACCTTAAACATCATTAAAGTTGCTACTACGATGATGAACAGAGATCGAGTCTTCTTCTCCGAGAAGAAACGACGATTCAAATCCATTTTCATACCCAGCTGGGACCTAGATCACTGGGATACCGGAGACTTTAACTCCGATGCATACTAGATCACAGATATACCGATATAACAACCGCAACCATATATCACCACATGATACACGTGAGCACTTTGACCCAGTGTACCGATATACATGGGAACTTAAACCCACAGTATAACACACTATGACATATATCGGGACTCTGGCCCACTATAAATCACTCCATGACATACGTGGGGACTCTGGCCCACTGTATATCACTTCATGCATGTGGATTTTCTAGTTTCTCGATACACGCAGATCACCATCGGACGGGTCCTAGGGCATCAATAGACGGAAACACTAAAGAGGGACTCCATTCCCAATGCAATTTATCCGTCCAGACTCGATTTATTAACTATCATCATGATTCCAACAAGGAAAACCAACCTCATCTTTTTCATTCTTTTTCTTTTTAAAAACATACTAATTAAGCAGGGCTAAGCATTACTATATATTTTTCAAATAACAGATAACAAGGAATATGAGAATAATACAGGTAATGCAACTGGTAGCTTTTCACTCAACTCCTAATCCCTAATGCAGCATTTCATAACTGAAGTGATAAAAACTTTATAAAAACAAGAATATGGTTTAAATGCATCCGGGGCTTGCCTTGGTATTCGGGGGAGACGGTCTCGAGCTCTGGATCAACACCCAATTCATGAGTCTGCTCTTCTTTGGGATCTGGTGCGACAACGTTAAACTCTCCGTTAACGAAAACTATACAATAAAATGATACGCTTCAACATGATAGAATAGTAAACATGATGCTCGATGAATGCATGACCAGATTAAGGACTTGAGTACAACTTTCTTTCATGATAAAGTTGCAAGCCAACAAACTTACTAAGTTCATTAGGGTTAACTATTTCATTAACAAAATTCATTAAGCACATGAAATAACGTTAATTAAGCCCAAATGACATGATTAAGATAAGCACAAATAATTAATTAAAGTACCAAAGGTCATTAGGGTTAATGACCCAAGGTCATCAATCAATCTCAAAGTCAAACAACCCTATAATGATTAATCATGATTAAAGGGGTTAATTAATTAATTAAAAGCATAATATAAAGGCATAAAATTAAATTTATCTAATTAAGCTCAAAATTTTATTTTGAAAACATCTTGGTCTAATTAGATGGCAAAATAAATTTCAGAAATAAAAACCTATTATTTTATTTATTAAAAATCATTGAAGATGCATTTTTCAATTAAAATGGCTAATTTTAAATTATGCAAAATTACTCAAATTTGGCATTTCATATTTTTCCTAGGTAGGGGACATCAAAAAGAGCATACATAAAAATTTTTAGAATTTTTGGAATTATAAATGAATTATTATGATTTATGAAAGAAAAGCATTTTTAAATATTTTCTGAAAATAGAAAAAGAAAAAGGGGAACAGTGCTCCCGGGCTGACCGACGACCCGCCCGCGGTTGACCGATGATTCCTCGTCGACGGCGAGGTCTCCGGCGACGGGGTTTGGCCCTACAAGCTCAGCTCGGCACGACGAGTCGATTGAGCTAGCTAATGAAGCGGCGGGACGACGGCGGCGCACTGGCCGGTGGCGCGGCGGTGCGGCAACAGAGCTCATCGGATCTTCTCCGGCGAACGAGAACACAAGGACGCACACAACGCATCCACGCGAACACGACAGAACAGAAGATTGAGCCGAAATCGACTCCTAGCCTGAGCAGCTGCGCGCGCGGCGGCGCTGGCATGGTCGTGCCGGCGGCGACCCGCGATGGCCGGCCACGACAAGTCACGCCAGACCCAAAGAACAACACCATGAGCACCAGGAGCTCACCACGGTCGCGGTGCGCATGAAGATGACGGTTCAGAGTGGCCGGAGGTGGAAGTTCCGCGGCGACAGGGATGGCGGCGACGGTGCTCCGGCGGCAAGGTGGGCGTCACAGCGACTCCTTTGCACCAATAGGCCAACCAAGTAGCGCATGAGATGGAGGAGATGATGGCGAGTACGATGGTGTAGAGGATGAAAGAAAATGACCAGCGGTGGCGGTGGTCGTCGGCGAGGTGACTCGCGGCGGCCCGGTTGCCGTGAGCGAGGAAGACGACGGCGCGCGGGCAACTCGGGCGAGGAAAGCAAGCACGGGCTAGCTCGGACTGGGCGCAAGGACGTGGTGAGGCTGTTGGCAAAAGCAATTGAGCAGCAGTGAATCGACGGTGATGAATTTGGGCGGCGGGCAGAGGTCGACGGCGATGACAAGCAGGGGAAAGAAGGGAAACGGCGGCAGTCCTCCTATATATATAGCACGAAGGAGAGGTCTGGGTGGCCGACACGCAGGCGATGGAACTCTCCAGCACAGGGTGCAAGCTCGCGGCTACAGCACGCCGCATGGGCAAGATGGCCACGGTGACGGCGGTGAACCGAGGGAGAGGAAGACGATGATGACGCCAGCATCCACTGTAGCAGCTCAGGTCATTTTGAAATTTTGCAAATTACTTCAGATTTTACATAACAAATTGAAAATATCCCAAAATATAATTTGCATAAATTTTCAAGAGCTACATTTTTTATTTAACCAGCATTTTCAAATTCTGCATAGTTTTTGAAATATGAATTCAAATTCAAAAAGGAATAAAACCCTAGAAAAAATATTTAAAATTACTTTTGATTTTTCAATAAAACTTGAAAATCTCCAAAACTATAGAATGCTCAATTTTTCAAACCAAACATTTTTCATATACAAAGTTTTCCCAAAATATGCATAATTTTTTGAATTATGAGTTTAAAATAAAAAGGGGACAAATGTGGGAAAACTGTATTTTCAAATTCATTTGAAATTATTTTTGGAAACTTGAAAAATTTTGAATACTAACTTTGTAGCTCTTGTTAAGACCTACAAACTATATTTTGAGAGTATCTCCAAATTCATTATAGATTTTGAATTATCAAAAAGGGGGTAAAACCAGCTTTTGAAATATAGGGTTTTTGAAACCGAATTCAGACTCGATTTGGTTTCTAAATTAAATGATTGGTCATTATTGATCACAAACATCATCCAAGGACATTTTTAGGTCAATGACCCAATGACACCCTTGGTTGACCAAGTTGACTTTTAAAAAATATTTTTATAGCTTTCCAATTTGAATTTAGATTTAAATTGCAAGGCTTAGGAATAAGCTTTGAAATCCAAATTCAACTTTAAATATGGAAATCATTTTTAAGGGTTGGACTTAGAATTATACACTATACTTGACACTAGTGTAAACACAGTTTACACCTCAAGTAGATAGAGTATAAACTAAGTATTTGAGATGGCATTTAAAATTAAGGTTTTATGATTTCATGTAACACAACATTTCAAAAACACAAGCAACCTATGAAATGTAAACTTATTTTAGTTGATGCACATCAAGGTTGACATAAACATGAATGCTTTGCAGTGCATATGATGATACGATAGATTTTAGTTACCATAACACCAGAGGTGTTATAAGAAGTGAGGGCATTTTGGGAAGTAAAAAAGGCGAAACAGAAGAATCACTTTGCATGTTAACATTAGATATAATATAATATGCATATTTATAGATATTATTAAGATATAGACGCAGATAGAGATATAAATATAGATGTAGATAGTGATAAAGATGCTGATAAAGATATATAGATGTATATGCTATTTTTTATTTGATTTTTTTGAGAATTATTTTTTTATTTGATAAGCAGGTGTGTAGCTAGTATGCTTCCGCTGTCCAAGAGAGTCGGCCCATTCCAATGCAGCCCGCTACACAGCAGGGCCCACCAAAGCTTCATTCCTCGCGAGCCCGGGCCGACATTTTTAGTCCCGCTCGACGCCGGCACTAGCAACTAACACCGCGCGTTCTTTCTCCGTGCGCTCTCCGTCTCCTCAGCCACCGAGCCACGAGCTCATGCGGTCACGCCTCGTGCATCTGCAGCGGCCGTAGCCACGCGGGTATCTGCGAGCAGAGCAAGCGAGCCGTGCGTGGCCTACTCATAACTCATGGTCATCCGTCATGGCATTTTGCGTTCGTAGGGTGTCAGGCGCACGCCCAGCTGCTGCCATTGGCGGCCCGGCGTCGTCCGCGCGCGGTGATCTCGGCAGCGCTGCGTGCCTGCGTCCGCGCGTGCGTGCCCCGGCCCTCCTTGAACTTGAAGTGGGGGACTGGGAGCGTGCGCATACTCCACGATTTGCTTCATACGGTCCAGGGCCATCACGTCACTTCCGTCACATAGGTTTCCTGTTCCGGTGCGCTATCCGTCCTGGAAAGTACGGGACACGACTCACATGAGCCTTGGACTGCCGCAGACTGATCGTACGGCATTTGCTAGGCAATTGAGAGAGAATAGGGCGACAGTGATAGACACAAGAACTGAAATAGTCCAAAAGTGGACTCCCGTAGACGAGAGGGGAAACCCGCTTAGATAGGGGGGTATCCTGGTTTTTTCTTAAATATCCTGGCTGCAGAAAGTTGAGACCTTAATTGTGGCCGTCTTTGCGAATTTTAAATTGAACTTTAAGAATTGTACCGCTGAATAATTTTTCTTTGTCCGTTGTGCTTACTAGGGCTGGTGCTAGGCTTTTTTTCCAAAAATGCTTAATAAAGGGCGTGCTTGTTTTAGCGTCGGTGCCCACACGTCTTCAACCCGTGCCCGCACGCTACTTGTCTTTAACTTTTCACTCAACATCGCTCTCTCTTGCTCTCTGGTGATCACCTTACCGATGGCCTACTCGCACCCGCGGCGACAACGAAGCCACGCTAGGTGTGACTCCTCCTCCTCCCCTGCTAGTTTTTCTTTGTCTGCTGTGCTCATTGGTTGGGCTGGGCTCACGCTGAGTTTTTTTTGCAGAAATGCTTATTTAAGGCGCACTTGTTTTAGCGTCGGTGCTCGCACACCTTTCACTCGTGCCCCCATGCTACTTGTCTTCAATTTCTCTCTCCTCGACGCTCTCCATCTCTCTCTCTCTCTGGCGTGCACCAAACGGCCTCCTCGCGCCCACGCCCCACTACCTCCCCGGCGTGTGGCCATGGCGGATTGCGGCGACAGCGGCGACGACGACGACGAATTCGAGCTAGGTATGCCTCCACCTCGTCTTCCACCTCTTGGATCTATTTTTAGGTTCCTGTGAGGTTTCCCTTATCTTCTCCAACTCTGACGAGGTATAGAATGGTTGGTTGGCCGGGACGAGGGCAATGCTGCCAGATCTAGTGTCGACTAGGCGAGGCGACGTCGGAGGCAAGGAAGATATGGGGAGTAGCTGGTGGTGGAAAGATGATGCGGGCACACCCGGAGCCCACCCCTCTCTTTTTTGGCAACTGAGGACCAAGCGTAGCTCGGATGGCAGGGCTCACTTTTGAGGAGCCTGTCGGCCGGAGTTCGATTCCCCGTGGGAACGAATTTCTGATCTCTCACCCAAAAAAATCCCTCTCGCTATGCATGAAGCCTGGTGACTACGTCGGCAACGGTGTGCCTCTAGCAACACCGGCCCGATGATTTTTCTCGGTTCACTTGGCCCTTCAGGGCGTGTGATGTGCCCAGGTTCAGGGGGTTTACGACCTAGGTAGTTGGTCCTTCCTTCTATGACTCTGCCGTGAGGACAGTTCTTTCGCACCCGTCTATTTTTTTAATCCTTTTTTGCAACCAAAATTTTTTTTCCTAAATTGAGTGTGCAGCCGGAACATGCGCATGCTAAGTCTTTGTTAGTTGTCGTGTGCTTTATGGCTAGATTTTTCTTTTTTTACTCTCAGCTGTGTACCGCTAGATGGTAGAAACTTTGTTCTATCTAGAAAATACGACGGTAGAAGCATCTAAGTATGAAACCGGTAGGCGATCATTTTTACTGGGTTGGGCAGTATGCTGGACCTCCCCCAAAACAATCTACAGCATGAACAACTAGAGATCAACGAGTCAAACAAATGGCAACTCCTAGACAAAGCTACTATGCCTCTGCTCAGCAATCTGAGTGACTTCTTTCAGAGAAGCGCACACGCGCGATGAGATCACCGTCAGCGAGAACGGTGTTGGAGTCTTGGTTTAGGCCGGTGGGAAGAAGCGGTTGAGGTTGAATGGCAGGCTGTAGAACTCCTCGTTCCTGGTATCGCCCTTGAACGCTCGGAACCGCTGCCACCACGGCATCCCCCGGTCCTTGCCCGCGTACTTCATCTCCAGCGTGTTGTCCAGGAACACGGCCACGATCAGCCCCACCGTTGGCGGCGACGAGAAGATGGTGTTGATGTAGTCGTTGAACTGCATTCATCCCAGGTCACACACACACACACACACACACACAAGTTAGCCACATTCTGTACTTCTGGTCTTTTTTTTCTGAACGAATCTTTACTCCTGATTTCAAGAACTAGTGCCACCCGCCATATGATTTGATATAACCCTACTACTTGCTCCTGTCTACTGCACTGCACTGTCTATCTACATGATACCCTCAGCTACTGTTTGACTTTGAGCCATGAAACATTGAAATGAGAGATATATATATATAGAGAGAGAGAGAGACGGACCCATCCAGCTTTCGTGTGCGCAGGACCACGGTGAGCAGCCATGGTGTACCGGAAAAAGTATTCCGGCACGGACAGGCCAAGGAAGATGGAGACGCCGACGATAAAGAGGTTGCGCATGGAGTTCATGTTAGTGAACTGTAAGAAGGACAGCCCCACCGCAGCTGAAAGTCAGAGAAAGGTGAAAAAAGCCGTCAGCCCTGGCAGCAGCATTACCAAAGCGCATGCAGCAGACTGCACACATTACTCGCATCAGATTCAGACGGGTTCAGGGAAACAGGAAGATGACCAACCAACTAGTCCGAACAAGACGCAGTACACGGCTGCAAAGATGGTGAACGGGATAGAAGCGAATAAGGCTCCAAATTTCCCTGCAATTCGATAAATGAAGAGAGTCAGGAGCTGCTCCTCGCACAGGGCCTCAGTTGCAGACATGATCTGCAAACAGTCCCAATTACTAGACGATCAAACAGTAGCTTACCCAGCATGGAGAAAAAGATCATGAAGCCAGCTGAGATCTGTATAACCCGCCGGCTCCCAATCCTTGTCGACCCAAGCAACCCAACGTTCTCCCTGCATCGTTGTGCCAGCCAAGTAGTGTCAAGGCTTGTACTAAGAACATCTGCAGAGGCGCAGTGGTGAAAAAGATTTTGGGCATAGACACTAACACTGAGACAGTGGAGCCGGTACCCGTTCCAAACAGCCCATCAAGGAGGATGCCGATTCCCTGTTGTTAGCAGAGCATCTTTTTCAGTTTTGAACATCTGACGGAACATCAAAAGAAGAACAATCATGGATGCAAGAAAGTGTTTACCTGCCACCCAATGCCTCTACTCAGAATATGAGCCGGAGGTGGAGTCGCACTTGCAAGACGAGCAGCAGCTTTGTAAGAGGCTGTGGACTGTCCAAGAGAAACATTGTGTTAAGGTCAATTCTGTCGTTCATGAATTCTAAAACAAAGGATCCAAAGCTGAAGTATGTATCACCTCTACTAGCGAGACCAAAACAGCAGACACCATACCAAATGACTGGCCAGCATTGAAGTTTGGTGCACCCCATTGCAGTGGGTAGGGAATCTTAATCCTGGGTGAAGTCAATGGATCAGAGTGTGCAGGGAGAAAAGAGGCAAATAATTCTATGTCTCACCAAAGGGATGCAACTGAAGATGTATTCTTAAGTTGGGACAAATGCACTTAAGTTATTGGTGGTGCCAATATGTCACTCTTTGTTACACCCCCATTGCAAAATCAGGACTCCAAGTCTCCAACATTAGACCATTTTATTTTTTTCACAATATATTGAATTATTGATAGTAGCAGTAACAAACATCAGTGCTGCTTCCACACACACACAAAAAAAGAATACTCTAGAACAAATCTAAGGTGTCAGGTTCATGTCACTGAAAACACGTATGCTAGAACCAAAAAAAGGTTCAGACTTCCAGAAATTGACTATCAGATATAAGTGTTTGCCGTACAAGTAGCACCTAATATTAGACTGAGTATTGAGTATTGAGCATCTTTACATTTGCACGACACACTTAACATTGTGTTGACAAGGGTACTAACCATGGGGCAGAAGAGATCAGATTGGCTCTGTCAGTGCGGCAGTTGTTCTGAGTGACCTCAGAGCTATTTTTATAGGCTCCACCTGAAGTGAGGATTTGAGCATATGCCCATACCAATGCGATACAGATGAAAAGGGAGAACCTTTCCAGAATAGGAATTTCTTTTATTTGTATATTCTTCAAATACTGGGAAAGAATGGAAAGGCACGAATTAGGTATGTTTCACTTCCCAAGATGAATTTGGTGCATAGAAAACTGGACGGTATGGAGTTTTGTCAAACCTGAGACAGTACAACAAAGAGAATCAGCATTGGCAAGCCAATCTCCACGCATCTCCCAACCTGATGAAATATCATCAGACATCAATTGAATGAGCAAGCTATTCCTCATCAAGAAATCCACGTCTTGCGTGGACATGCGCACAAGTTGACAATACAAAATGGAGTCGGGACAAAGCAAGCGGTACCACAGGGAAACCTCTTTCGAAAAGGCCAAATCCGAGCAGCGCAACCACTGGGGTCATCCCCACTGGACTGAAGAATCTGAAAGAGGATATGCATTTTTCAAGCCAATCAGTAAATCCTAAGCACTGTCAAAACTGAAATGGAATGCAGAAGCATTCATGGGCCAATCGGCTCAATTCATTCCAACATTAACTACAACTAGAATTGGTGGTAAATTGTAGTTCTTCCAAGGCATGAGCACTAGAACTAGACTGCTTGGACTGTGACGTGTGAAGAAGGAAAGCAACCTGGAGAAAATACCCCACAGCTGGCTGTAGCCCAGGATGATCTGAATGCTGGAGGACACTATCAGTGCCCCCTGTATCGCCTTCATGGTCTCGAGGAACCTCTGCTCAATCACGGATGAAAAAAAAAAACTTGCAGATTAGACCACCGCGTTTCTTCATCAGAAGCAACAGGATGTACACAGGCAATTGCTCACCTGGTGACCATCGGGTATCCCCGAAAGCGACGGTTCCTGGATGATTGCCATTATCGGGATCACGAACGCGTAGGAGCCGCCGATGACCGTCGGCAGCCGTGTCCCGAAGAGGGACTGCAGCAGCGTGTTTATCCCCGTCACGAACAGCAGCGTCTGCACCACCCTGACCCTGTCCCCCTGCAAATAGCGACACCAAATCAGAAGCGAAAGGGAAAGGACCCAACCCAAAACATCACATCACCAAACTGATGCTGCCAAGAACAGGCACGAATCTGGTGTGGCCAAAAAGCGGAAGGCATGACACAGGACAGGAGCTCACATCGTCGCCGCCCATCATGGGAACCAACGCCGCCGGGATCATCACCGCCGTGCCCAGCGCCAGTATGTAGTGTTGGAAGCCCAGTATGATCGCCTCGCCTGAAATGAAAACCAGAAAGGATTAAAAAAAAGAAGGGGGTGAGAGAAAAAAAGATTCAGAGTGATGAATTCCAACGGAAATGTGATCTCGTTTCAGCTCCAGGCTTCGATACGCACCCCAGGGAGGATTGGAGTCGATGCAGTACTCGAACCCCTGGAGCTGCTCCATGGGTGGATGGCTTATCTCCTCCGGTTTCACCTCCGCCATTTGCTCCCGGCGAGTTCTGCCCTCTGACAGACGGTAGGAAAGAGGACAGGAAGAGAGCTCTTGTCCCTCACAGCCTCCCAAGAACACAATCTCGTCCCCCCTTAAAATCACCAGACCGCCGCACGCCGATTCGGCGAGTGGTTGGTTCCTGGGTGCTTCGTCTGCTGGGCCTTCTCTTGACAAATTAAAGCAGGAAGAATAATCTCCCAGCAGTGGAGATATATAGAGATGATGAAACGTATCCACCGGCAGCAGCCGCCCCCTTTGCAGCAGGAGCGCACCAGGACGAAATCTGTTGGAGAAAAGGTTTCGGGGGCGAGGGGAGCGGGGACAGGCAACGCAAGAGAGAGGGAGGGAGCAACGGGACACCAGCGGCGGCGGCCGAGAGCACACAGGACACGCAGCCCAGCGGCGTCTAGCTGTGGCGAGTACTGCTGGTCGCCGGCCGGTTATCTCGTGATGCTTCCTTTTGTTTCCCTTGCCTTTTATCGTTGCTTTGGTGGGCTGGGTTTTGCTGCTGGGTGGGTTTAATCGCCTTTCAAGTGCTCTTCCCTCCTCTCCAGTCTCCAGTGAGGAACCGGCCGTTGGTTTTTTTGCCGTGACCGAATTGCCCCTCCTGCGTACGGTACCGCTGTTTTTTCACCTCGTGGCTCGTGCTCAGGCATGGCCGCGACTGCTGTCTGCTGTAGTTTCAACGTACTACTGTTGACGGCTGTGTTTTTGCCTCTTTTGGTAAAAGGGAGTTTAGTGGTAGTCATAATCTTATTTAGCATTTCTTGATCCGAAAGTTCATTTATGATGCCATGGCCTTGTTTAGATGCCTTCAAAGTTTCAAGTTTTTTTACTCTCTCTTTTCATTACATCAATCTTTAACCGCTTGCATGGAGCATTAAATGTAGGTTAAAAGAATAACTAACTGTACAGTTTGGTTGTAAATCATGAGATGAATCTTTAAAATCTAGTTTGTCCATGATTAGATAATAATTATTAAATACAAAGAAAGTGCTACAGTGCTCAGGATTGCAAAAGGTTGCAATCTAAACAAGGCCTAAGGTTTGTTTTGGTATGTAGCCATAACTTACTGCACCTGAAGTCTGGCGCGCTGACTTATTTATATTGTCGTTTAGTTCGTATCCATAGCTTTTAGCATGCCATAACTGCTCAAGCTTGTTCGTAGTTCATTGGTCAGAATTTCGCACCAAATGTTTGGCATGTAGCCACAGCTTGCCGCACCTGAAGTCTGGCGTGTTGACTTACTTAAGTTGTCGTTTAGTTTGTATCCATTGTTTTATCGCGACGTAACTGCTCAAGCTTATCCATAGTTCACAGCGTCCAATTTTCGTGGAAAAAGTTTGGTATGTAGCCACAACTGGCCGCACATGAAGTCCGGCGTGTTGACTTATTTTGGTTGTCATTTAGTTCGTATCGATAGCTTTAGTGTGCCGCAACTGCGTAAACTTTTTCGTAGTTCACTGCGTCCAATTTTGGCGCCAAAAGTTTGGTGAGGCTTTTGGTCGCCAAATTTGCTGTGCAGCATGGAAGATAACCAGCCAAACATAATATCCAAGTTAGTAACGCACGAATAAATGTTGATTTTTCGAGACCTTCGACTTCTACTTTTCAAGGAGACTTTCAAACTTCGCCAAATTTTTTCCAGCTTCTGCTTTTCATGAAGACTCTCAACCTTTGACAATTAAGTCCGTAATATTCTACTCTATTAGAAAAGCTTTGGGTAACATGCTCCCTATGCCCCATATTAAGTGTCGCTTAAGCTTTGGGCGCATATTAAATAAGATGATTGAAAAAAAGAGTGGTATGAAACGGGAATGATAAAGATAGAGATATGGAGGAAAAAAGATTCATGATAAAGTGGGAATGACAAATAACTTGGGACGAATATTGCAGTGGTGGATGTAGAAATTCATAGAAGATGTACTAAAGTCTTCTTCAACTTGAGTCCTCCCTCTTTTCCATGTTTTATAAATTAGGAATGGTTTCATTGACGCGGAAGAGAGAGAGGGGGAGTTTTGAGCATCGCCTGCCTTACCGCTAGGCCTACCTCCTAATATAGAAGGTAAGAGGAATGACTCCTAGCATAGTATAGGATGGATGGAGTAAATGTGTGAAGCTCGGTTTAGTGCTAATGAGGCCGCCACGACGACAGGCAAGAAAGAAAACGGAATGTGGAGAGAGAGTGCATTGCGTTGCATTGCACGTACATTTCCCTGATTCCTTCCAACCGGTGGGACATTTGCTCCAATTAGATACGGAGTAAGTATACAGCGTCACCCGAGCAGATGTCAGAGGATACTTGTTCCTGTTTTTTTTTTCCGCCTCAAAACAAGCAATTCACGTCGGCGCATCTCCTGACTCGCAGTCCGAGTCGGACACAGAAAGAGGGGATGCCGGGATGGGCAACCGGGCAATGCAAAGTGACCGTTGGGTGCCGCTCGCCCCTTGGGGCGGGTGGCCGGACCGCCGGACCGATGTTTTGATCGCATTTTGTGCATCGTGGGACGAGCGAAGAACACAACAGATAGCCACGCACGCAGCCCCGGCGGTTGTCTGCCTGCCCTGCCTGTAAGTCTGGCCCTCTGGCGGTCTGGCCGTGTCTGCCGTGGCCGCGCGGCAAAGCCTGCAAGACGAGGACGCCTTCTGCTCTGCTTGGGGCCGCGCGGGACGGGACAGCGATCTGAGAGATACATAGGCCTGGTTTACATTGTGAAAAAAAATAAATCTAATGAATAGTAACTTTTTATCTTATTGATAAATATTGTCCGATCGTAGACCAACTAGACTTAAAACTGTGTAATTAAACTGTATAATTAATTATTTTTTTACCTATATTTAATGCTTTATACATGAATTAAAAATTAATGTGACGAAGAAAGAGTAAAAAAGCTTGGCAATGTAAACCAGGCCCTACAGCCGGTACTGCCGCACGGAGACCCGCGCGCGCCGCTCGCCTCGGCCGCTGTCCTGTCCGTAAAACACCTGCCGGCCGTGCCATGGTCTTCAGCAACAGAAGCGGCGGGGGGAAACTCCCATTTCTATGGGAAATCCACGGTCACCCCTACTATAGTACTATTAGGAGTAGAGTACCAAGACTAGTTGCGGTGGATGGTAATTTAATGTGGTTACTGCAGGTGCATCTGCAGCGAGGCCAACGGGAAAGTCCCTCTGCGATTGCTTTCCTCTGTCCGCGCCAGTGCCAGTGCTAGATCTACGGCGGTGTGCGCTGTGCGCGGCACTGTGGTGAATTTATGGACGTGCGTCGGGCCAAATTGGGAGTAATGAGCTGCGTCGAGCCAGAGATGGTGGTCACGTTGCCGGTTGGTGGCGGCGAGCTGACGGTGCTCGCTTCAGTTGGCGCAGATTGCTGACCGTTTGGGTTGCAAACGAGCTTTCGAGGCTGCCGTGACCGTGAATGATAATTTGAGAGGTGGGCCATGTCGGTGCCTCGTCTGTTGCCTGTAGCGCTACCACCTACGCTGTAGGGGTGAGTGACCTCGTACATCTACCGCACTGTAGCATTGCGTGTCGCGCGTCACTAGTAGCGTGTTCAACTGCAGACCGCGCGACATCAGCCCAGAAACATCACATGGATACGAGTGACTGACACCGACGAGGTTCTGCGTGATAAAAAGTAACGTGACCGTCAATGTTGAACCTAGATAAAAGGTTACCAATTGGAAATCCCAGCATTCCAGCGGCAGAGCAATGAGATGGACGCAAAAACACGCACGCGGCCACGATTCTCATTTTCTTGTCCTAACATGTTAAGTTTCTGGTTCCTGTATAATGCAAGACTATAAGTAGCTCGGCGGGCTCCTGGAATCATTTCCCTTGACTAATTTAATTGTTTCGTTTTTTTTTTCTTTCCACATTAGACTGGCCATAGCGTTTCGATGCCAAAAATAGCCAAAAATACAATATTTCATTAGTTCAGCATCGAGGAACAAGCGTCAAGTAAAGTTGCTTTTTTTCTTCAGCATCGTTCTTTGCAATGATACCAGATGCTTGGTCTTCCTTCAACCTTCTCTCTACAGCATCAAGCATCGGCTGCAGCCCCACACTGTGGCTAGTCTTACAAAACTCACTTAAAAACTCAAGGATACACTGACTGCTCAGAATGGATCAAGAGGAGGGTGCTGCTACGATCTTCTGTCTGACTTATAATCACTTCTCTTATCTTCAGCCTCTTTTCTCTTTTGTTGCCTGGAAAACAAGGATACATTGTTATAATTGAACAAACTATAATGGAAATATTGTCAGCTCTATTTTCTCTTCACAATATATCAGTCCCTTTAATTGCTTCTGCCATTGATTCTACCATTCATTTTTAACCAATGCTTGTTTTTTAAACGCTTGTTTGTCTTTGCCACTTTCTCCAATCCTGGGTCAGATGCTGTTTGTTAGTTAGGGCGTTAGGGGCATATAAAACTTAACAAATATAGCTTCAAAGGCTGTGGATAGCAATGCCATATGCTTAATGAGGTTTTGCCAATTGTAATGATTGAAACCCTAACTTTTTTTCAGACACATATGGTCAATTAATTGTGAACTAGAGGTATGGCGCAAACAAAAGGTGATGAAAACAGATGAAGTAACAAAAGAACAGTAAAACTAAACAAGATTTCCCCCAGTTCAGAAGAACAAAGGTTTGAGAATTGGCATTTATAGATCAGATTTAACATAATAAGAAACAATATTGTGGCACAAGGCCTAGAGCAAGGTCTGAGCAACAGCAAGTGGGAGCGCACTAGCCACCTAAGCACAGGAAGATTGCCACAGGTCTATAACAAGAAATAACATTGTCCTAAAGATAATCTGAACATGGTAAAGACAGTTATACTGAAATAACAGAACTTACGCAAAAGCAGCATATCCAGCACCAACATTAGCTGAAGTCAAAAGTGCCGCAGAAGCAGTTGCTGATAAGTTGTCGTGTCCACTAGGAACCAAATGGTTCTTAACATCACCATCAACCTAACAAGTAACAAATAAAAGCAAAACAGAAGTCAGCCCCGAAGACCAGTATTCCAAACAAGGATAGATGCCTAGAGTGGTTGATTAAACACCTTATCCCATTTTGACTTCTTGTTTGGTCTAGTCTCTTTCTGCAAACCTTCTATAGGTATCGGTAGTGTACTGACACCAGCCAAAGCTGAGTATAAATAACAAACATCAGAATAAAACCAGATAAATGGAGACTGTGCTCCATCCAGTACTGCCAAAACAGAAAATAGAACTGTTTTCACTATACCTGGGATCTTCGGTATTGATGCACTAATTGGAGGTTGTACTCCTCCAGTAATAAATTCAACTTTTGGGCTCCTTTTCTTCTCCTGTTCCTTCCTCTCAAGTTCACGCTTCATTTCAGCTTCTGCATTCAAATAGTACAGATAAGATGTAAACTGGAATACCATTCTATATCACCAAACAGACAGACTGAATGTTCAGTATTGGTGCCAAATATAATTTTGGGACAAAAATTGCAGATGAAACATCTGTCCCTACTTGCATAAGCACAACATCAACAGATATATAATTTCAGTTCATTTTAAAAACGACTAACTCTTTTTGTGAGCTTATGGTACATTAAATATTTCCATTTCTATATAAAAAATCAACGACACACTAGATTATTCCATGTTCTGCCCATCTATCTAACTTGGTTTTACATATACAAACCTGACTGGCTAGTCTAGCCTCTTAACTCTTATAGGATTTCCGTCAAAAAAAAGAGAAGCAAACATGCACCCTAGACAGTTCCAGATAGGTGAACAATAGAACATTTTCTAAATTTTCCTAATTGAACAGGACCTAATATTTAACCAGTAAAAGGAACTTTATTATAATGCTCCCAAGAGGATAGTATATTGAACCAAAAAAAATACCTATATCATCATAGTAGTCGCCCTTGTCATACCCATAAGGATCAAAAACATCTTTACCAAAACAGGTCCCTATCTGATCAATTTCTTGGTACCGCACAGCATGCTGCAAAAAGTCAGGATTTCTGTAGTCCTTCCTGTTGCGCACTTCAGCATTAAAGCTCTTTCCAGCCCTTTTGTATGCAAGGAACCTGTTAATTTTTTGCTGCAGAAAAAAAACAGAGAACAAAGTAATGAGTTTTAAGTAAATACTTGCAGTAAGAACCAACACAAGAATAACAGAATATAAGTGTGGCGTGTGTAGAGATGTTACTAGTGTAATTATTGCCTAATAGATATCATGATGCTTTCACAAAACTTGAAAAGAGAAGCAGACGACCAGAAAAAGAAGACTAGAAAAGCCTTCAAGCATAAGAATAGGTGAACTGATAAAATAAAGCTATCACATAGGACATAGCTTATTCTCGATAACATCCTGTTAGCATACACAGGTGTGGAAATGTATGATGCAGATGTTTAGCTTTGCCTTCACATTACAGGAGAACATGATAATTTCATTTTAAATCTAGATTATGCAGTGAACAGACGAACACAGTAAGAAGGACAAGTGGAAGACGTCCCACAATGAGCTGATATTTTGTACAAAAACGTGACTAAGTAGTTTATAGGGTTAAAAACAGGTATCATAATTATTTGATCATAGGATAACCTGTAATGCTGCAGAGCATTTTGTAGTCACAGGTGGAGGAAGGAAACGACTCAATGGATCATCATTTTCACCATTGGTTGAAATACCAGTAGTTTCCTCGACCTGGGCATCTTCAGTCTCAGCTCTAGTTACATCCACTTCCATGTCTGTCCCAACTTGGTTCTGCTCGGGTGCATCAGGATGATGAGACATTTCTGCTGGAGTATTTGGGGTCATAATATGAACTGTGCCAGAGAGAGTTCGTTCTTCAAGATCCCCTAGAAACAAGACGGAAAGGTAGATCATATTAGATAATCCGATGGATATTTGACATTGCAATGAGCCAAAATTGCTCCAGACATGTAAAAAGAAAACATATCTTATATGTACTTTTTGTAAAGAGGTCAGACTGAACAGACAAAGCATGATATAATTAAGTCAAATTAAAATATCAAGTACTCCAGCTCTGTGACCGGTGGCTTCCCAAATAATGTACTAAAGAATGGGAATGCACAAATTATTTTGCTTCACATCAATCAATTGTTGTACAGACTGATAATTACAGTTTTTTTATCAGAACTGATTTCAGGTTGGATAACAAGCAAACTGCACCTTTTTTAGCCCTTTGAATTGAAAAAAAGTCTTATGGTCTTCTGAATTGTTTGATACTCAACTTCGCACCAAATTTAATGAGCCAAGCCAAAGTCAAAAGTCATTGAAAATCACCTCATTTTGTTTGAAAAGAAAAACGAGTTCAATCAGAGCAGTTTTAGACCGAGCCACCGACCTAGGTCAACGAGTTTTTTGTCCAGCCCGACTTATAATCATAAATGGATTTTTTTTGAAAGCATATGGCATCTTCATGCCTGTACAATAATTTACGCTTCCTGGGGCCTACAATGCACTTCAGAAGCTAAACACTCAGATTTCCAAAAATGTACTTAGCCAAGGTTAAAGAACCTACATTGTTGTTAACCAGATTTACAGTAAAATCAAATGCATTAATATAAGAATACTTCTATGTTTCAAGAGGATGCTCTTCAGGGCACCCTTATATCAGCAAATGCACCAATGGGAGATATAAAAATGTCAAAATTACTCATCTGACAGTTTGTACAACAGCACACAATTTACCTAAAAGCATGCAATAAGATTTGATCGAAACAGTCCAATGAATCTAGTTAATCATCATAGCCCTATTTTTTTCTTGCATTGTACTCCCTCTGTACCAATATAAACGTCGTTGTAGCATTTAATATGGTACATCATTTATTGTCTGAACTTGGCCGTATACACAGTCCGATGCTTGCTCTCCTCACTGAACTTGGACGTTTTGAACCAGTGCTAGAACGACATAAATTGTGGGACGGAGGGAGTAATGCACAACACTAGCCAACAGTCCACTAGATCTAGTTGATTATCATAAAGTTTACCTTCTTTTTCATTGCAATGTCGCACAAGAGATCACAACCATTACTACATTACTATATATCACATCTTTGTGTAACATTAAAACCCATTCAAGATCAAGAAGACCAAAATGGAACAAATCAAAGACGTCAAATCTAACTGCATAATACCCATATCAAGACATGATTTGGAGAAACAGTCTAACATTATAGCAGATTGTTTGACATCATGATCTCAAAATAACTACTGTTTGATGGGGATGTGTCCATGACTAGTTGCAATTAAAGCTCATAAGGTGACATCATCATACTTTTAGTTTAGCCATATGAATAACAATAACTCGACATGTTTGATGATTCTGCTTGGCCATGGCCATCTCTAGTAATATTATGGCATGGCTACTACGCATGATATTCACATGAAAGTAAATTGAATTACAAGCATGGGTAGAAAGTAACATAAGAACAATTCATATATCGTTAGTTCCTTACATAACGCATTTTCTGCAAATTGGTTGTGCTAAGTTTATTTGATCTGTATTGAAATTTAGCAACATATTCTGTGTGTGTGGCTCATGACTAGGAACTTACCATCCGCAGCCTGAGCATCCGAGTCAAATCTGTGTGTGTGGCTCCTGATCTCCCCATCCTGCAAGCAATCCACACTAATAACATCAATTCGGAAAAAACAGCAGGTTACAAACAGTATGACTGAACACATACTTCGCCACCGGTTCTACCTCCTGCTCGGGCGACATAGCCGTCTCGTCGTGCGCATAGTCCACGATTGCAAGCGCGCCGCGTCGCGGCGGGCGCGGCAGGTCGGCCGGCGGCGCGGAGGATGGTCCACGCAGCGGGGAAGGGGACGCCACAGCAAAGGGCGACGAAGAGCGCCGCGAGGGAAGCGGCGGAAGCAGCCCCCGCGCCGGGGAAGGGTGGGGACTCGCTAGAGTTTTGGGAACGGCCGGCTCCTCGGGACGGGGAGGCGACGGAGGCGCCAGGGAAGGGTTAGGGTCCTCGCCGCCCTCGGCTTGAGGGGACGGCGGCTTGGAGGAGGGGGCGGCGGCGGGCGGCGCTGGGGAAGGCGGGTTGGGCTCGTCGGCGTCCTCCTCTTCCTCGTCGTCGTTGTACATCGAGAAGAGGGCGGCGATGCCCTCGGTATCGGACGCCATGCCGAGGACGGAGATTGAGGAGGAGGGAAGGGTTGGATTTGGGGACGATGCGGAAGCGAGGGCCGAAAGCCCGAAACGGCGAGGAAGGAGGCGGAGGATTTTCGGGGTAGCACAGTTTAGGCGAGTCTGCGATGCGGACGGAGTGCGAACCTGATGCTGCCTGCCGAGTTGGTTTGTGTCCGAGTAGGCTGGCAAACAACGATGGACGAGGGCACGGCCCATGTTGTCCAAACCTAAAAAGTGTCGTTCTCGAATGGAAAATCTGTATCCCAAGATATCAAACATTTCAAAGTTAAATTAAATAAATATATATAATTTTTTACATATAATACTGCCAAATATGTTCCTGTACTACAATGGAACAACTTACGTTTCATAGGTTAAAATAACAACTTTCGTTATTCCTTTCGTTCCAAATTATAAGTCATTAATTTTTTAGATATATAAAATAATACACATATCAAAATAAATTAAAATGATTTATAATTTGAAATGGATGAAATATTTCTACTCTCTGTCTTGAAATACAAGATATGAAATGTTTAAAACTTATATTAGATTGTAAGGTATTCTAAATTGCTTAACCTCATCCATACATGTCAGCCTTTTAAAATCCATCTTTAAATAACTTTTGAACATGTTACCCGAAATGACTCGTCTAAGTTGGTGATGTAATACGTAACATGCACGCCTGCTTTTAAAATCATGCCTTGTTTAATAAAAATTATAAGCAAGCTAACAACCAAACAAGTTAGTGACGAGCAAAATAGTAGCTTTTTGTCAGATTTATTTATTTATTTATTACTGTAGTTATAACTTGTATTTCAAAACGGATAGAGTAACCTCTCTTGATCCATCGTCAGCACGAAAAGGTTCGTTTTTGTTTGCTCTATTTTAGCGATTGCCATTTTATCTGGTGCTTTCTTGCTTTCGCCATGCTACTACACTAGCGCAGCATCTCCGCGATTAGTCATGTGGGCTTTCCATAACAGGTGAATTTGACAGGAGCACTTCTGAAACGGGCAAACAAACCGCAAAGCTTCCCTTCCCAGCAGGTACAGAGTAGTACAAACATGTGGGGTCGAAAAATGACCTTGTTGCCCATGGGCTTATATAGAAGAGTTATAGACAGTGTCGATTTGGATTGACCGCTTTGACTCTCCCCATCCCCATCTCTCCCGATTCCTCCTCTTTCCCCATCCCCGAATCCTAGAGGCAACTGGACCGGCGGCGCACTGTGGCGGGACAAACTGGTTGCGGCGGCGGCAGGGGGAGAAGAAACCGAGCCCCCATTCCTGATCCTTGGCATGGGATAAGATCCTCAGGAGTGGCGGCGCATGGTGCCAAACACGGGGGCAGCGGGGACGGCCGGGTGTCCTTCTTGGTTTTGAGAAGGGTGAGTACATGTTTCCCCTTCATTGCTTGTTTGTTCGTGTTATTTGTGCTCAGCTAGGTCTTTCCCCTTTTGTGTTTGTTGTTGTTCATCTGTAGGATGGACCCAAATAGTAGCTTCAACCTAGAAATACGAATTGTTGCTACAAACACTCGTGGGCTCTGGTATGAATGTAGTGAAGTTGTGGACGCTGATGTTGCCAATTACACAAACGTGGTGAAAGGCATTGTTGATAAGTATCCCGGGCACTATGGGGAGGAATGCAGCTTGTTTTACTGGTGCCATGACTCGAAGAGGAACATCCCACTCACTGATGACCAGGGTTTAGTTCACATGTTTGCAAAAAATCAAGCTACCAAGTGCGGTTGGATGACAACAGCCTACCGCAATCCCAACACTGACCATCCTTCGATTTTTTTCTTGGCATACCCCTTCTCCTGAGAAATTTGTTGAACACCCCTTCACTCCTTCCATTCCTTGTCCTAGCTATGCAGAACCAAGCCAAACACATTCTGAAATTGCAACTGATGCTTTCCTTTCAAATCCAAACCCAGAGAATGAGCATGTGGGTGTTGATGAGGAAGGATTGTACCTTGATCTTGGTCCACAGCCCCCACCACCTCCACCACCTCTGCTTCAATCTGGAAGCACATAAAGGGAGTAGTGTCCAAGTCCTGATAGAGCTGAAAGCTCTACTTCTGATGATAGCTCTGATGATGACTATGAAATTGACCCTGAGGACATAGATGAAATGGTGAAAGACCATGAGCCTGATGTGATGCCACAAGTTGAGTATGACAGAAACAACCCCTCTCTTGCTGTAGGTAGTATCTATGCAGACATGTTTGAATTTAAGATGGCTTTAGCTACAAATGCTGCTATAAAAGAAAATAGGTATTTCATTGATAAGAGTGATACAGGAAGGTACAGAGTGTACTGCCAGTGGAGGGATAAAGGTTGCCCCTGGATAATCCATGCATCAACTATGGGTGATGGCAAATCAAATCAGGTGATATGTTTGTTCAAATTTGTTGTATAATTGTGATATGTTCATACATGAAAGAAGGTCCATTGTGTATTGCATTAACTTTGGTGTTTTGATTCACAGATTAAGGTCTACCCAGCCATTCATGATTGTCATAGTGAAAGGAGGACTGGAGTCCCTGTAGGCTGTACCAAGTAGTGGGTATGTGAGAACTGGCAGCCACCAACCTGACCACCAAATTACAGCAGATTGTAGGAAGTATGAACAAACAAAAGCATGACCAACACATGAACAAAACACATACCGAGAAGTATGGACACTTGTGGAAGACACGCCTGTTGTTCTTGGTAGTCGTTGCGACGAATCGATTGGCAAGCACCCTAAAGTTGGGGCAAAAAACCCTCCTGGTGAGCTGCCCTTCATAGCCACTGCTCGACGCTTCAGACATGGTGACTGGTGAGTGCTGAGAAAAGCAAGAGAGGTGAAGAAAGGAGTGCCTCCACTGCCTATATAGGGGAGCCAGGGAGCTTTTGGCGCCAAAGCCAACAAGGTTGGCGCCAAAACCCAACAGAATGCCGCCAAGAGGGTAGGGCCTGTCTTTTTCCACCACCTCTCACTTCTCAGTGGCACTGAGGAAAGAAAGTTTGAGACCCAGAGACACACGTGATAGAATCAACTTTCTAAGAATATACACGAGATTACCAACTTTTTTAATGGTATACGCGTAAAAGACCCTTTTTTGCATTATTTAGGCGAGGTTGAGGTTTGTCCGTCCTGCAAACACGGAGAGAGATTCCCCGATGCGCGCTCATCCCGTCGCGGACGCCAGGGATCGACCGCGACGCCCACGTCAGAGATAGACCACCGTTTGTGCTTGTGACATTGCGAGACGCCGAGCCTTTCGTTTTCCGTAGCCTGGTTCTGGCGTTTTCCGTATCCATGCTTTTCGTTTAGTCGTCAAGGAACTGAGCGCCGGTGGTGCCAGTGATCGATTGTTGGCATGGAGAAAATGACATGTGTTGACTTTTTGCGTGGGCGGATGAAGAACATCGCTGTTTTCCTGCATCTAAAAGTTCATAGCGAAATGTAGCACGTAACTACGCAAGGCCAGTACTACTGTGATAGTGGTCTGAGATTTTCTTTTGCTCTCAGAGGTTCATTCGAAGTGTTCTATGATCATGTTACTGTAATAGTTCATAGAGCCATGTGTATGTATATGCCAGAGAACCATTTGAACCGGCCAGCGTCGTGTTCATTTTTTCCTCGGCGCAGCGGCGAGTCCCTCGGACTAGGGCATTTCCCCAACCTTCCCATCCTCTTGCTCTTCACCGCCGTCACCACCTTGCGACGCGCCTGCCATCTCCATCATCGCCGCAAGAGCCGCCCGGCGAATGCGCCCTACAGCCCGCTCCCACTCCGCCCGCTGCGGCGCCGCTCTCGGCCGCGGACCTCGAGCAACTCCACCGCCGATGTCACTATTCCGCCTCCACCCACTGCATCCACTCCCTCCTTTCCCACCTCTCGCATCCCTCCGTCTTTCTCTTCTCCGCGCTCCATCTTAGCCGCCGCGCGCACCCATCCTTCTCCACCCCTCCCCAGCCCCACCAATCACCATCGCCGTCGTCGACGCTGCGTTCTCCTCCCCATCGCCCCACCTCCCGTCCCACCTCAAGGGCCAGCCGCTCTGTAACAGAACCGACCAATTTATATAAGCTTAAGTCCAAATTAATTTGCCATGACAGCTTAAATTGCACCTAAACCCATATAAATCCGGTAGTCCGTAAAATCACGAAGGATTTTAAACCAACTTACAAACCAATATCGTAGAGATTCAGTAACCACAATCCACATGATACATAATTTTGCAATTAACTTAAATGCATCAGAGTTTATAAGATAATATTACAACACCCTTTTTATAGAGAAAATAGCAGAAGCAAACTACTTTAACAACACTCACACTCACATTTTTAAACACGGTGCCAGCTCATAGTCAAATCCAACAAAAGCAATCTGAGATAAGATTATAAGGAATGACCATGCCCAAGTCTGATTGTTTCCAGTAATGGGATAGAAACCCATCTTGCAGCCACAGCAACCTAAATGAACACCTGTAACAAGTGGAAATAAAACCCTGAGTACGGAAATATACTCAGCTAGACTTACCCGTCATAAACCAAAAATAAATTGACTCCAAGGAGTATGCAAGGCTTTATAAGTGGGATAACTGACTCATTTAATTGTGGAAAAGCTTGCATTAAGAAACAATTAACCAGAACCTTCTAGCAATGTATTTTAATCTGATTAACCTTATCATGCTACATTAGCATCTGTACTAAACAAGCATGGTAATAATTATTCAACAGTAAAAGTAACCAATCCGGTTTAGTATCCTTCCATCTCAAGAGCTCAACCATCTCATCTCTTTGTTTAAGTTCTTACTACGTTGCCGCTGCTCAAGTCAAGTGTTCACTGTCCAGGAACGATGGCCATTATAATCGATTACTAACCAGCTGGCGGGTATTCCTCACACAAACCACACTCACCAGCCACGGTGAGCTACAGATCACCGACATTCAATTCGGGAAAAACGCGGGATCAACAGGTACCATCGTATCCAGGAACCGCCCGGCTGCCTTATTCAGGGCGACCCTGACCTCGGACTTACTCTCCGCGTAACCCGTGGTCCCCCATCGTCACCAATATGATGCGTACAGCAGGTCGACTCCCGGCCCAAATCAAAATTAGGCTTCGCGGTCGGAACGACTTATCCTTCCAGCTAAATGTGAGGCATAAATTCAATATGACTTGAGGACGTACAACGGACGGGGTCCTAGTTCGACACAGACGGGATAACCACACCAAGCCTCCAGTTCAGTCTCAACACCAATCCCGCCCGGTCTCGATTTATTATCTCCACATGGTTATCCAAGATAATAATGTATTCAACCATTCCAAGTTACCACCTATAACTCGCGGATGACAGGAAATCACCCGACTTCTATCGATCTAGTAAAGCAGGGCTAAGCAGATAATCGCACCTGAACCTAACAGGGTTGAAGTATAAACAGTGGCAAGGAATATAAGTAATGCAGCAACGGTATAAAACAACGCCTATAACTTAATGCATCAAACAAGTAAAGGACTCAAGTTAGATATTTTGCAAACCACAGGGAGAATGCTCCGGGGCTTTCTTTCCTCAGAAGAGCGAGGTTGATTCTTCGGACACTCGTATAGCTCCATGTCCTTCTCCTAGTCCTAGATCACCTCCGGTGCGGGAACTTCCAACGAGTCGTCCTTCTGGCTTCTCGACTTCCCGATAAGGTTCTCGCATGCGATCCTGTATGATGCGTATGCATACATGAATACTAGGAATGCATATAAAATAGATATGGACTATGATGATGAGCATGATTGCTTGCACATGACTTCCAAAAAGTCGTCAAAATCATCCAAGAACATATATTATGAGCACATGTCATCTACTGCATTCTCTCCTACAACAACTACTACACAAGCATTAAAATGGAACAGCACACCACCATCATATCATCCATTCTAACATATAAGTATCATCCACTCATATAAGCATCAATCCTAAACAATAGCTTTAACAGATTATATACTTTGCAAGAGTAGAAAGAAGCATTGTAGATAGCATGAACTGATAAAGCAAAGCATTAATAAACACATATATAAATAAGGGTAGAATTGCATCACATATTTATACTACCCAAAAAATTCTACAAAAATTACAAAAGACAAAACATACCAATTCTAGGCTTCCATCCAAATTTTAGCTCATTTGGATAAGCCCAATCATTCTACACAAAAATTACAAGGCAGCACAAAACAGGGGACCTAAAAATACTTTGTACTGTGAAATATATCAAACCTCATGTTTCACTATATCAAGAGCTACCTTATGGCATGTAAGTAGCCCACAAAAATTATCAACCCCAAACTAGGTCCACAAAATGCATTTTTGAATTATTCCAAGAATAGCCCTAAAATCACACTTGAACTACAACCTCATATTTTTACACAGCAAGCATACACTAAATATTTATGATAGATAGAGCAGGCCAACAAAAGACTAAGCCAACAAGAATCACATTTTTCTGAGCTATACACAATTAGTTATGCATTTCCAACGATATCAAGCATTTAATGTGAATAAATCAACTTAAATAAAACTATACAGAAAAGTTCTACAAAAATGTCATATCATATTTTTATCATGTAGATCTGTTCATAAGAAAAATAATGCAACTTGAACCATCTCATTTGGAGCTAAAATGAGCAAGATATGAATTTTTGAAGCGTTTAAACAAAATCTAGAAATATATTTTCTTATAAACCAAAATAGAAAACCACTTTGCAGAAAGGACCCTGAGCTTTCTAGAAATCAACGAAGCTCGGATCTGAAGTTCTTCCTCTCTGAAAACTTTGCATCTGGGCCCCTGCGTTTCTTCATATTCTGGACCGAGGTCCTTGCGCGGGGAGAGACAGAGGAGGCGCCGGAGCTCGCCGTCGCCGGCCAGCGGGGGCTCACCGGCAGCAAAGAAGAGATGGCGGAGTAGCAGGAGGCTACCGCGCACCCACTGGTACCCTCAATGCAAGCGGAGGCGGCCCGAGGCGACTTGGCCACGCACGGCGGCGGCTCAGCGGCGGAGCGGCGCGGCGAGGCGACGCGTCGGGGCCCTGTCGGCCGAACCAGCTAGGGTTTTACGGTCCCCATGGAAAGGGGAACTCGATTCTCAAGACGAGAGAGGAGGAGGCGGTCGGAGCCGGGTGAGCCACGGCGAGCCTGAGCTCGACGGCCATGGTGGAAGAAAAAATCCGGCCGATTCGGCCCTACCCCTGGACAACGGCTGCTGCTAGCAGGCTCAGGTGACGGAGGTGGCCATCGCGAAGCTCCGTGTGGGCGCTGGGAAGAAAATGAGGTGGTGGCACGGCGCGATGGTGGTGGTGAAGTGCGGCGGCGACAATGGTGCCTGCCCGATGCTGCGCTGAGAAAGAGAAAGGGAGAGGGAGACAGAGGAAATGAAGAGATGGGGGAAATGGAGTGGGTGAGGGCGCAGCGCGGCGCCTTAACGCGGCCTGCCAGGCTGCTGCCACCCACGGACACTGGTGCAAGGATGCCACGTGGCGTGAGAGGCCTGAGCGGATCGGCCACGAATTTTAGGACCTCGATTTTCCTGACGGCTAAGAGGTAACCGTCATAGAAATTCCATTTTTAGGACCTCTAATGCAAACTTCTCTGCCCTATTACTCCCAAACCAAGCCGAATTAGCCAAAACTCATATTGAAGGAAATGTAGCTCTAGAAGAGTAGAACATTTCATCTTTAACAGGCATAGCCAGATTCTGCCTAGATTTTGAAATACAAAATTCCAATTGAAAATACCTCATAAATTTAATTTAAATGAAAAACAGCCCCAAACCTGCCTTTTTCAATCTTTTTGAACATTTTCCAAATATTTTCATGAAAAGTGATAATAACAACTTTTGTTCCTTATAAAATTCTAGACAAGAATGATTAAGGGTGCATAGACATGCAAACACTCTATCAAGGATTTTTGAAACGGTCAAAGCAGAGCACTCATGGTCCCGTTTTTGGTCAACTATCACCTAGAGACATAATTAGGCAAAGTTGTTAACATGAAAATAGGTTCATTTGGTACCCTAATAATCTCTAGATTATTTTAGTGAGCAATAATCAAGCACTTGACCATGGTTATCATGTTTTTTACAAAAGGACAAACAAAACTTCAACCATCATAGCATCACATGCAATGTCAGAATGATATAGAGATGATGCTATGATGATTAGGCTAATGCAATGCAAGTGCTTAAGTATGCTTAACATTGAGGATATTTCAATAGTTTAAAACATCAGAGTTCGAAATAAGGTTATTACAAACCAAGTTCAAATTCGAAATAAAGCGGAAGCGGTTTAGTTCAAATCCACACACACACTTAGTTCAAATACAGTGCCAGGTCCTCAGTCAATATCCAGCAAATGCATAAGGTAGAGTAGAGTAACCGTGCCCAAGGTCTAGTTATCTCCCAAGGTGGGATAGAAGCAGTTCTGACAATAGCCATAAAACATCTCACCATCTGCAAAAACATGGGAAATAAAACCCTGAGTACGAGAATGTACTCAGCTAGACTTACCCGTCATAAACTAAAAATAAAATTGACTCCAAGGAGTATGCAAGGCTGTATAAGTAGGATAGCTGACTCATTTAATTGCGAAAGAGCTTGCATTAAAGCAACAATTATTAAGGACCTTCTAGCAATATATTTTAATCTGATTAACCTTATCATGCTACATTAGCACCTTTACTAAACAAGCATGGTAATAATTATTCAACAAGAATAGTAACCAATTCCAGTTGTCGTTACCCAGGAAATGGGTACCCCAAACCCTTGGTTTACCGGACTAAACCCCGCAAAATCCGTAACACGAACCCTCCAGTGACCTCCCACGTTAACGTTCGAAGGCCCGCAGGCTAAGGCATATTGGGCTGACCCACGAACGGGCTATGACGGCCCAAAGCCAAAGCCTGCTCGAGGGGCTACCGCGCAGACTGGGACTGTACACTCGAGGGTACAACTCAGGCGACCCCTCGAGGATGGAACTTCGCCTGGCGAATGAGCCTGCCCTCGAGGATGGAACTTCGTTCACGCAAATGGGCAGTCCTCGAGGACGGTGCACCCCTCGGCTGCCGACTCTCCCGTACGAATTCAGGCGCATTTAATGTGTTTTACCTACCCCCGCCTAACCATATGGCCACAGTTACGGTAACAGTTGTGGGTGTGGCGGTCAAATCTTGCTTTTACCGCCCATGCCCCGGAATCCCGCGGGTCGTACTTCGCTATTTGCGCCATGCCGAGCACTGTGCCCTGTCCAGCACCCCCTCAAGACGCATAAATCAGCACGTTCCCGCACCTTATCCGGTGAGGCTCGACCCCCTCGACTCGACCCCCTCGACTCGAGCCAGACCTTCGACCGTCGCCCCTCGACTTCGTCGGACGAATACTCGAGTGGGACTCCAATGACTCCGGGCTGCACTTCAACAACTCCCGACGCGATGGCTGCAGAACCTCCCATGCCGACGTACATCTCTACAGCAGCACCGACGTGATCGGCCTCAACGTCATACATCACCAGCCATGCAAACTCTAAATATATGTACTCCTGTGCTCCTCCTTCACCTATAAAAGGAGGCCCCAGGACGTTAGCCAAAGGAGGAGAACGAACGAGAGGATCCAGAGCATAGAAACGCTAAAGCTTTAGATCACGAATCAATACCGTGAGACAGTGTAAAGTAGAGAGCTAGGCACCCGGAACGCCCAAGCTCCAGCACACGCTCCTCACACCTGCTTGTATTTTCCCCTGTACTAGCACTTTGGTGCAAGATAACACGAACTATCCTTCCCCCCACTGGAGTAGGGCCTTCTTTGCCCGAACCAGGATAAATCGCCGTGTCCTTCTTGCATCACCCACCAGATTAAGGGAGCATGCAATTACGAATATTACTCATTGGTGTTAACCCCCGTGGGGTCAAAACACTGACAGTTGGCGCGCCAGGTAGGGGAACCGCGTGTCACTAATGATTTCCTGCCGTTTTTCCGGATGGGTGACTTTATTTCACCACTTCCGCGCGCTATGGTGATCTGGTTTGGGAGCCTGGAGTTCATGTCCCTCGGCCAGGGCTATGACATGACCCTGCTCTCGATCAGTGACCCAAACGGAGGTCCCGGTACGCCCCCACGCTCATGGGGGGCCGCTCGTCGGTCTCACCACCACGCTGCCACATCCAGAAGGAGGCACGATCAACACCGTCATCGCCATCAACCTAAGTCGAGGATGGTTCCCGCCACTTTCTCCTCACCCCTGACCGGAGATGAGGAACCCCTTGTTGGGGGATGGTCTGCCCCGAGTTCAGAGGTAGAGGGCGAACCGGCAGGATCCCACCACAACCCCGACTCCACCTTCGTAGTACAGTCATCAAGGGAGCATGACGAATTCCCCGCTCGATCGAGCCCACTTCCGCACGAGCTATTCGAGCGTCGTCGGCGGCCTTCATTTGACTTCAACAATCCCGCGACAACGATCTCGACAGTGACCCACTCCAACATGAGCACGTTAGAGGACCGCCCAGGCATCCTTCTCCATGCAATGACGGACGTGGGGACTGTCACACCAGCCTCCGAGGGCTTGGCCTTCGCGAGAGCGCCCGACCCCCGGAGGTACGCCGTCGGCACACTCCGACGGCAGCTACAGGAGGAGGCACGGGGACAATTCCTCATTTTCTGCTGCGGCGACCCCGACTCTGACTCTGATCATTGGGATCCTACCCGTGAGTGCCTCCACATCGATGGTGATGTCGACTCCGATCAGGACACCATCGATCCAGCGGCCGGGGCAGCTACCGCTGCGGCGGGAGGTGCTCTCCCCAGAGCAGAGGACCAACAACCAGACGCACCCCAAGAGGCGTGCCCCCATCCTGGCGAGCAGGACGCACAGCTGGCACAAATTCAGGAGTTGTAGGCGAAGCTCGCCAATGAGCAGGAACGATTGCGCCTGCTCGAGCTAACCCTCGAGCAAGAGCGGCGACCGCCCGGCGGTAGAGCCCGAGCCAGGGCCCGAGAGGTCAACCGACAGATCAACGAGGCTGGGGCACCCGAGCAACCCGCCAACCGTTATCCCCGAGCAAGCCAGAACATTGTCGCGGTGGCTATGCTCATTCGCAATATGCCCGCGCTATCCAACTCGCAAGCTCAGCGGATACAACGCGAGGTCGAGGATCTCCTCCAAGTTGCTGCTGTCCAACAAGCAGAGAGCTCGGCCTCGAGGCGTTGAGGGGCAGCCTCCGAACCTCAGGTTGAGCCCTCCCGGCCCGAAAGGGAGAGCTCGGTCGATCAGGGGGCGCCCCCCGACTGAAGAAGAAGCCGGGCCGAGAACGTATCAACGATGACCGCGCTCCCCGCGACGCGCGCCTTGACATTGTCGAGAACCGCAGACGCAAGTACGGGGATGCCGAGGATCGAGGGTACATCACCCATCGTGGAGGGCGTTACGACAGCAACGAAGACCGATGGGCCCCGGAGCCACCGGGTCCCCGAGTCTTCAGCAGGACGATCCGTTGCGCCCAGCTGCCCGACAAGTTTTGACCCCCCACGAGCATCGTCAAATACAATGGCAAAACTAATCCCGAGCTCTGGCTAGCTGACTTTTGGCTGGCTTGTCAGGCGGGCGGGGCACGTGACGATCACGTCATCATACGTCATCTTCCCCTATTCCTGTCCGACACTGCGCGTAGGTGGCTCGAGGAGCTTCCCCCTGACCAGATTCGCGGCTGGGTCGACCTTGTCCAGATCTTCGAGGGGAACTTCAAAGGTACCTACGTGCATCCCGGGAACTCCTGGGAACTGCGCAACTACAAGCAGAAACCAGGGGAGTCTCTCCGCGACTTTGCTCGATGATTCTCCAAGCTCCGCACCGAACTACCCCACATCTCCGATCTCGACGTCATTCTAGCATTCGTTGCGGGTACAACCTGCAAGGACCTAGTTCGCGAGTTGGGGCGTAACCGCCCCAACACCGTCGACGAGCTCATGGATGTGGTCGCCAACTACGCGGCCGACGAAGAGGCGGTCAACGCCTTCTTCAGTGATGGGAAGGACTAGGGAAAGGCGCCGGCAGCCGACAACGCCGGAGGCTCGAGCAAAGGGCCGAAGAGAAACAACAAGAAGAAGAAAAATCAGCAAGGCAAGCGTGAGGCTGCAGAAGATGATCTCGTCGCAGCAACCGAACGCAAAAGACCTCGAGGTGCCCCCGAGGGCGCCATCTGTGACAAAATGCTCGAGGAGCCCTGCCCATATCACAAGGACGGGGCAAAGCACAAGCTTAAGGACTGTCGCATGCTTCGAAAAGCACTTTGAGCAAGTGGGCGTGAAGAAAGGTGACAACAAGAAAGACCAAGGCGGCGGTGAGGGAGACAACGGGGAAGACAGAAAATTCCCCGAAGTCTGTGACTGCTACATGATCTACGGGGGCCCCTTGACCCAGCTCACGCCTCGACAGCGCAAGCGGGAGCGTCGAGAAGTCTTCTCCGTTCGAGTCACGACACCTCAGTACCTCGACTGGTATGATGCGCCCATCACGTTCGACCGCGATGACCATCCGGATCGAGTCCCTAACCCCAGGGCCTATCCGCTCGTTGTGGACCCAATCATCATAAACAGCTGCCTCTCGAAGGTCCTCATGGACGGTGGCAGTAGCTTGAACGTCATCTACCTCGAGACCCTCGACCTCCTAGGAGTCAAGAGGTGCCAACTCTGACCCAGCGCCGGGGGATTCCATGGCGTCGTGCCGGGGAATAAGGCCCTCCCCGTCGGCCGTATCAACCTTCCTGTCTGCTTTGGCACCCGTGCCAACTTCAGGAAAGAGACCCTCACCTTCGAGGTGGTCGGGTTTCACGGAACGTATCACGCTATCATCGGCTGACCGGGCTACGTGCAGTTCATGGCGATCCCGAACTACACCTACCTCAAGCTCAAGATGCCAGGACCCAAGGGCGTCATCACCGTCGCTTCCTCCTACGAGCACGCGTACGACTGTGACGTCGAATGCATCGAGTATGGAGAGGCCGTCGAGCAAAATGCCATGATAGCCGCGACCCTCGAGCGCCTCGCCGACGAGGTGCCAGATCCCAAGCGGCACGCCGGCAATTTTGAGCCGGCACAAGACACCAAGAAAGTCCCCCTTGACCCGAGCTGCCCCGGTGAGAAGGTGCTAACGATCAGCGCCGACCTCGAGGGCAAATAGGAAGCCATGCTCGTCAACTTTCTCCGCGCGAACGCCGATATGTTTGCGTGGAGTCCTTCGGATATGCCGGGCATACCGAGGGAAGTCGTCAAGCACGCCTTGGAGATCCAGGCCGGGTCCAGACCGGTGAAGCAATGCCTGCATCGCTTCAACGAGGAGAAGCGCAGGATCATCGGCGAGGAGGTGCACAAGCTTTTGGTAGCTAGATTCATCAAGGAGGTCCATCACCCCGAATGGTTAGCTAATCCCGTTTTAGTTAAGAAAAAGAATGGAAAAATGCGGATGTGTATTGACTCGGCGGCAGCAACAAGATGAATCTCCTCGGCGGACGGACGATCGGGAAGGTTCCTAATTGCGATTTCTTGCTCTAAGTTTCTACCCTCACATGCGTAGAAAAGTAGGAATTCCGGAGGATGGCAAAGGTGGGGGCGAACAACGCCTGTCCCCCTCCGTTTTTATACCCGGGAAGAGCAACGGGCAGAGTCCGGCGGCAGGGAAAAGGTAACTTCCCGCAATTAATGCGTTTACCTGACCGTACCCCCCCTCGATCCTTGACCGGATGCGCGCGTCACACCTCTGGCAAAGAGCCATTGCTCGGACCCACCATGATCGCACCGCTAAGGCCTTCTCCTCAAAAGGCGTGTCCAACGATAAGAAAAAAGAGCCGTCACTCGCCAACGGAGATTTCTACGAAAGGTAAAACGGGCTCTGGCCCCACCTCAAAGTCTCGAGGGAGCAAAGGCCAGCCCTCGAGTGAGGGCTCAATGGCCGCCCTTGAGCACCAAAAAAATCGGGCTCCTGCCCTAAGCCTCGAGGGAGCGAAGGCTGGCCCCACGATCAGGGTTCGACAGCCGCCCTCGAGCACCCGAGTCAGGGGTGACCAAGGGGCAGCCAACACGAGGCCTTGCTCGAGAATGAACTCTCGAGACCCCTTTGGACACATCCATGGTGAAATGCTATGAACTTTATGGAATCCCCCCGAAGGGAGGCATCGAGCCGCCGAGACCTATCGAATGGAATCGGTATCCGTAAGACCACGTGTTTTGCTCTAATGAGACCGCCTCCGGGCCACCAGCCGACCTCTATCGAACGAGGAATAGGCTCTCACTTGGATTTTCCCGTTACCAGCTCACTGAGAACTTCGCGGCTCGCCCTATCGAGGGTAGTCCGATGCTTCTCGCCTCACGTCCGATCAAAAGGACTCGTGAGATGAATGCCGAGGCCGGCAACGCCCCAGCTGCACGAGGCTCGGGAGCTCGACTGTGCTCGGCACCCCTCGACGAAAGAGGGTCGAAAATCCCCCGGGGGCTCGGTGTCCCGACGCACCCCTCGGTAAAGCGCTACGACTCCAGTTCTGGCCTGTACCCAACTGGACAAGCACCCCTCGACCAAAGACAAATGAAGCCCTCACAGGAGTCTTTCGACTCCTACGAGGCCTCGGGGGCTACCCCCGCGGGGGTCGCTTGCGTGCCCCCACAAAAAGATCTGAATCACATCCCGTTTTCTGATTCTTGACCCCCTGCCCGAGTGCCATCACTCGCGTAGGGGCTCGGGGGCTACTGTCGTTACCCAGGAAATGGGTACCCCAAACCCTTGGTTTACCGGACTAAACCCCGCAAAATCTGTAACACAAACCCTCCAGTGACCTCCCACGTTAACATTCGAAGGCCCACAGGCTAAGGCATATTGGGCTGACACACGAACGGGCTACGATGGCCCAAAGCCAAAGCCTGCTCGAGGGGCTACTGCGCGGACTGGGACTGTACACTCGAGGGTACAACTCGGGCGACCCCTCAAGGACGGAACTTTGCTCGACGAACGAGCCTGCCCTCGAGGACGGAACTTTGTTCGCGCGAATGGGCAGTCCTCGAGGACGGCGCACCCCTCGGCTACCGACTCTCCCGTATGGATCCGGGCGCATTTAATGCGTTTTACCTACCCCCGCCTAACCGTATGGCCACAGTTACGGTAATAGTTGTGGGTGTGGCGGTCAAATCTTGCTTTTACCGCCCATGCCCTGGAATCCCGCGGGTCGTACTTCGCTGTTTGCGCCATGCCGAGCACTGTGCCCTGTCCAGCACCCCCTCGAGACGCATAAATCAGCACGTTCCTCACATTTCCTAGGATTCGACCTTATCCGGTGAGGCTCGACTCCCTCGACTTGACCCCCTCGACTCGAGCCAGACCTTCGACTGCCGCCCCTCAACTTCATCAGACGAACCCTCGAGCGAGACTCCAACGACTCCGGGCTGCGCTTCAACAACTCCCGACGTGACGGCTGCAGAACCTCCCATGCCGACGTACATCTCTACAGCAGCACCGACGTGATTGGCCTCAACGTCATACATCACCAGCCATGCGAACTCTAAATATATGTACTCCTGTGCCCCTCCTTCACCTATAAAAGGAGGCGCCAGGATGTTAGCCAAAGGAGGAGAACGAACGAGAGGATCCAGAGCATAGAAACGCTAAAGCTTTAGATCACGAATCAATACCGTGAGACAGTGTAAAGTAGAGAGCTAGGCGCCCGGAACGCCCAAGCTCCAGCACACGCTCCTCACACCTGCTTGTATTTTCCCCTGTACTAGCACTTCGGTGCAAGATAACACGAACTATCCTCCCCCCGCTGGACGTAGGGCCTTCTTTGCCCGAACCAGGATAAATCGCCGTGTCCTTCTTGCATCACCCACCGGATTAAGGGAGCACGCAATTACGAATATTACTCGTTGGTGTTAACCCCCGCGGGGTCGAAACACCGACACCAGTTGAGTATCTTTCAATCTCAATAGCTCAACCATCTCATCTCTTGTTCAAGTTCTTACTACGATGCCGCTGCTCAAGTCAAGTGTTCACTATCCAGGAACGATGGCGATTATAATCGATTACTAACCAGCTGGCGGGTATTCCTCACACAAAGCACACTCACCAGCCACGGTGAGCTATAGATCACCGACATTCAATTTGGGAAAAGCGCGAGATCAACAGGTACCATCGTATCCAGGAACCGCCCGGCTGCCTTATTCAGGGCGTCCCTGACCTCGGACTTACTCTCCGTGTAACCTGTGGTCCCCTATCTTCACCAATACGATACGTACAGCAGGTCAACTCCCGGCCCAAATCAAAATTAGGCTTCGCGATCGGAACGACTTATCCTTCCAGTTAAATGTGAGGCATAAATTCAATATGACTTGAGGACGTACAACAGACGGGGTCCTAGTTCGACACAGATGGGACAGCCTCACCGAACCTCTAGTTCAGTCTCAACACCAATCCCGCCTGGTCCTTTGGCTATTCGTGAGTCGGCACCAAGGGTGGTGGACACTTTTCTTGAGGAGCACGCCATGCCTAGCCTTCTTTGGAGGATTCTCTCCAACGCTGGGTATACAGTGGGCATGGAGCCTCACTACTACTGGGACAAGGATGACTTGGTGAACTATGGATAGGCTCGGGTGGAGGTAGTTGTCCCACCTTTGGACGGTGACCCCCACTGGGTTGGGTGGCGCTATTTTGGTGCGGGCAGGACTACCAAGACGGGTGCCACGTTTGCAGCTTTCGACGTGGTGGAGCACCTGATGGAGGAGATACCTCACCAGCTTGCCCAGGCTTTTCCTGGAGTGTTCCCCTTTGCTCACCGCCTTTCTAGGTGGCCACATGCTAAGGGAAACCCACTGGAGGCAGGTCCTGAGGAGGCGCAAGGCAGCTACACGCCTGCCATGAGTGCTATGTTTGCAGTGATGAGGGCCTATGTCAGCATGGAGACTAAGGCACTTCGTCTGAGTGAGGAGTTCAAGGAGGCTCGAGCTGATGCACGCAAGGAGAAGTGTGAGTTGACACGTGAGCTTCAGCGCTCCCAAGAGGAGGTAGCTCGTGTGTCTCAGCATCAAGACAAGGTTGTGCTAGAGAGCCAGAAGATGGCTCAGGCTAGGGATGAAGCCTGGTCCGAGTTTCATCGTCTTAGCATCCGTCAGCAGCAGGTGCTAGAGGATGTGGAGGATGTTCATGCTTACAATGCTAGTCTTCACGAGGAGGTGCACAGGAAGCAGGAGGAGATCCATCAGCTGAGGGCAGCCTTAGTAGCAGCTAGGAGGTCCTTGGGCGGTGCTTCTAGTGAGAGTAGCAACAATAGAGAGTAGCCTTGTTGATGATCGCTAGTCTCTAGTTGTTCTTTTGCATTCCTGTCGGGTGGTCATGTAACCCTTTTGCATGCTATAGACTTTGATGTAATGTTGGAACATGGTGTTTGATGTAGTGATATATGTACACCTTTACAAGTTCAGTGTATGTATGCTGGCAAAATGCGGATGTTGTAAGACGCTTTGCGATGGTTCAAAGTAATATTAGTAGTGATGTTGTGATGTGAAAATTGGAAGTATTGTGCCTCTATTTATTGTGCGAATTTATTTCCCTCGATAAATTTAGTTTGGCATGATTTTTACATTCACCTCTCATTATGACAACATTCACCTAATAAATACTTATTGCTGAAATATGCAGATGCCGGTTACCCGTAGTGGTTTGGGTGCTAATGGCAGTGGTGGATCTAAAGAGGGTGCCGATAACACTGCTCGTGGAGTACCGCCCCCACCTTTGACCAATGCGGAGCAGCTGTTTGCTCAATTTTTGGGCAGCCAGTGCAATGTAGAGCAGCTTCTTCGTGAGAGCTTGGCCCAGGATGTTCATCAGGGTCCTCAACAAAATCAGTATAGCAGCTTCAAGGAATTTTAGGACACTGAACCTCCTGTGTTTAAAGATGCTCCTGAACCGCTTGAAGCAGATGAATGGCTCAACACCATGGAAGATAAATTTTGTCTTCTAAGGTTAACAGAAGAACTGAAAGCGGAGTATGCAGCCCATCAACTTGAGGGACAAGCGGGGACGTGGTGGAAGCAACATCGCACCACCTTTCCGCAGGGTGTTCCTATTACTTGGGACCGCTTTGCACGTGCTTTTCGGGGGAATTTCATTCCTCCCAGTTTGATGGCTATGAAGAAGACTGAGTTTCTGACGCTCACTTTGGGAGCTCGTAATGTAAAGGAGTATCTGCACGCCTTTAATACCTTGAGTCGCTATGCTCCAAAATTTGTCAACACTGATGAGAACAAGATAGCTAGTTTCAAGAGAGGCTTGAGTTCCAAGTTGATGAAGACCATGAGCACTTCTGCCCGTGTTACTTTCAATGATTTCTTGAATGATTGTATTATGCAAGAAAACAGTAACAACATTCATGCTACCGCCAAGAATCGCAAGAGAGCCCATGATGGAGGTGGTTCTTCTCAGGCAAGAGCCCCAACTGCTTTCCGTACTCCGTATTGTCCACCTATGTCAGGTGCGAGATTAAGGCCCCCGCAGCAGAAAAGGCATAACAACTATCCAGCTCAGAATCCGTAGAAGCATCACAGAGCATTCAAAGTTCCTGCCCACTGGGGAGACCAGGACAGAACAGCTTGACCGGTGCTAACAAGACACTGTCAATGGACCTTGCTTCAACTGCAACCAGACAGGGCACTTTGCTCGTTATTGCCCTTTTCCTAAGAAGTAGCAGGCCCCGTACCAAGCTCGTGTGCACAACACCTCGATTGAGGAGATTCTTGCTGGTGAACCAGTGATTGCGGGTATGTTTTCTATGAATCAAATCCCTACCGCTGTTTTGTTTGATTCTGGATCATCGCATTCTTTCATATGTCAAGCATTTGCACAGAAGCATGATCAAAAGATACTTGAATTGAGCATTGAATTCAAGGTTAGTTCAGCTGGGGCTGATATAACAACTAAGTAGATAGTTTAGGGTGCAACCCTAGACCTAGATAAGTGGAGGTTTCGGTTGAACTTGATAGTTCTACCTGGCTTAGGAGTGGATGTGATAGTGGGGATGAGTTGGATGAAATTCTGGGGTGCTGTGATCGATACAGGTAAAACGATGCTATCTATCAGAAATCCTCTTGGGGAGGGTACCTTTCAAGTGCCGTTACCCCAAAAGTTTAAGCTGGAGAGCGTATCCTATTCTACTCGTGTGACCCCTCTTCCTGAAATTCCTGTCATGTGTGAGTTTCCGGATGTTTTTCCTGAAGAGCTTTCAGGTCTTCCACCAGATAGGGATGTTGAGTTTCGCATTGAGTTACTGCCTGGCACCGCCCCAATTTCTAGGAGGCCGTATTGGATGCCACCAAATGAATTGGCAGAGCTTAAAAATCAGTTGAAGGAATTGTTGGACAAGGGTCTTATTCGCCCTAGCGTGTCGGAATGGGGTTGTCTCGCTATCTTTGTGAAGAAGAAGGATAAATCTCTACGGATGTGCGTGGATTATCGTCCACTCAATGTGGTGACCGTTAAGAACAAGTATCCATTACCCCGAATTGACATTCTTTTTGACTAGTTATCCAAGGCGAGAGTGTTTTCCAAGATTGATCTTAGGTCCGGTTACCATTAGATCAAGATTAGGCCGGAAGATGTGACTAAGACCGCTTTTTCTACTAGATATGGATTGTACGAGTATCTTGTTATGTCCTTTGGCTTAACAAATGCTCCTGCATACTTCATGTATCTGATGAGTTCGGTCTTTATGCCTGAGTTAGACAAGTTTGTGGTGGTGTTTATTGATGACATCTTGGTGTACTCAGAGAATGAAGAAGATCATGCCGCGCACCTGAGAATTGTTTTAGAAAGGCTCAGGGAACATAAGCTGTATGCCAAGTTTAGCAAGTGTGAGTTTTGGCTCAAGAAAGTTCAATTCCTTGGCCATGTTCTATCTGATGAGGGAATCTCAGTAGATCCGAGCAAAGTACAAGAGGTTATGAATTGGGAAGCACCAACTTCGGTGCATGAAGTTTGAAGTTTTCTTGTTCTAGCCGGATATTATCGTCATTTCATTCTGAATTTCTCGAAGATTGCCAAACCTATGACAAATCTGTTGTAGAAAGAGAAGAAGTTTGTCTGGACAGAGAAGTGTGAAATAGCTTTCTGTACCTTGCGGGAATTGTTGACCACTGCTCCTGTTCTTGGGCAACTAGATTTAGGAAAACCTTTTGATGTAAACCTTTTGATGTATATTGCGATGCATCAGAAACAGGCCTAGGATGTGTGCTTATGCAAGAAGGGAGAGTCATAGCTTATGCCTCATGTCAGTTAAAGAAGCATGAAGTGAATTAGCCAACACATGATTTGGAGCTAGCAGCTATTGTGCATGCTCTAAAAATCTAGAGGCATTACTTGTTGGGTAATTTCTGCAAAGTCTACATTGACCACAAGAGTCTGAAGTATATCTTTACCCAATCGAGTTGAACATGAGACAACATCGATGGATGGAGTTTATTAAGAACTTTAATATGGAGATCTTGTATCATCCAGGCAAGGCAAACATAGTCGCAGATGCGTTGAGTCGAAAATCACATTGCCATGCTATTCAACCTTTATTGGCAGATGGTTTTAGCCTCATGCATCCTATTGTGCTGCGTAACATCCAAATTAGTTGCTCGCTTGAAAGCAAGATCATCGAAGGTCAGAAAACTGACAAGGGTATAGGTCATATCAAGGAGAAAATGTTGAAACAGCCGCTCAAGCATTTCAGAGTGGATGAGAAGGGAATCTTATGGTTTGATGATCGTCTGGTCGTACCAAAAGATAGAGAACTCAGAAATCAAATCATGGATGAAGCTCACTTATCAAAGTTATCTATTCATCCTGGCGGTAGTAAAATGTTTCATGATCTGAAGGCTCGCTATTGGTGGACCAAAATGAGAAAAGAGATTGCAGCTTATGTCGCACGGTGTGACATCTGTTATCGCATAAAGGCTGTCCATTTGAAGCCAGCCGAAATGCTTCAACCGTTGCTGATTCCTGAATGGAAATGGGAAGATATCAGTATGGATTTCATTACTGGACTTCCCACCACTCAAAAAGGGCATGACTCTATTTGGGTAATCGTTGATCGACTTACCAAGAGTGCGCACTTCATTCTAGTTCATACAGATTATCGACCGCCTCAATATGCTGATATTTATCTCAGGGAGATCATTCGTTTGCATGGAATTCCCAAGACAATTATATCTGATCGAGGATCTCAGTTTACTGCTCATTTTTGGGAACACTTGCAGAAGGATTTGGGGATAAAACTGAATCATAGTACCGCTTATCATCCTCAGACTTCAGGTCAGACAGAAAGAGTGAATCAAGTTTTTGAGGATCTTCTGAGGGCTTGTGTTTTATCATCCAAGGGTTCATGGGAGAAGTGGTTACCTTTGGCAGAATTCTCTTATAACAATAGTTACCAAGAGAGTATACAGATGGCTCCTTTTGAGGCACTGTATGGCCGAAGATGTAGAACGCCTGTGAATTGGGTAGGACCTAGAGAAAGAAGGTATTATGGTATTGACTTTGTTAAAGAAGCTGAAGAGCAGGTTTGAACAATTCAACAACACATAGCAGCTGCACAGTCCCATCAGAAAAGTTATGCTGACAAGAGAAGAAGACCTCTAACTTTTAATGTGGGTGATTATGTGTATCTGAAGGTCTCTCCTATGAAGAAAGTGCAACGTTTTGGTGTTAAAAGAAAACTAGCACCTCATTATGTCGGTCCATATCAGATAGTAGAAAGAAAAGGATTGTGGGCCTATAAGCTCAAACTGCCTGAAGAGATGAGTGCAGTGTTTCCTGTTTTTCATGTATCCCAACTCAAGAAATGTCTATGTGTTCCAACCGAAGAAGCCGTTAAAGTTAAAGATATTAAGCTGAGTTCAGATTTAACTTATGAAGAAAAACCTATGAGACTCCTGGATGTCAAAGATAGAGTGACCAGAAATCATGTGGTCAGGCAATACAAGGTTTCTTGGAGCAACCATGATGATAGTGATGCCACTTGGGAAACCGAGGACTATTTAAAAGAAGTGTATCCCGATTTTCATAAAGAATGGTTAGTCTACTTAATTCTCGAGATGAGATTTCTTTAAGGGGGGAAGGGCTGTAACACTCTAGTGTTAAGCATGCATAATTACTTGCATTCTTAATCATAAGCATCATTATGCATGGCATTAATGAAAAGATTAATTATCATTTTATGTGGATGTTTGAATTTTCAAATTATGCTTGCATTTCACATGAATTGGATAAGTGATATGAGTGTTTGGTATTTGATGACCTCTAAGGTAACCTAGACATGATTAGGATACCAAATGAACCTAGGTTTATGTTCATGGTTTTGGTTAATTAAGCTTTGTTATCATGGTTGACCAAGGTGGACCACGAAAGTGGTTTTGTTTGACTGATTTAAAAGTGGTAGCTAGATTGTTTGCATGTGTGTGCACCCTAAATAAAGTTTTTAGAGAATTTCATAAGGAACAAAAGTTGTAATTACCACTTTTCATGAAAATGCTTGGAAGATGTTCAAAAATATTGAAAAAGGCAGGTTTGAGGGCTGTTTTTCCATTTTAGGGAATTTTAAAGGCATTTTCATTTGGATTTTTGTATTTCAAAATCTATGGAGAATCTGGCCAAACTTTTTATATATGAAATGTTCTACTCTTCTAGAGCTACATTTTCTTCAATATAAGTTTTGGCTAATTCAGCTTGGTTTGGGAGTTATAGGGCAGAAAAGTTTGTATTAGAGGTCATAGAAATAGCATTTCAGTGACGGTTGGTCAAAGCCGTCAGGGAAATGGCCGGCCACCGCCCATGTCGCCCAGCCCGCGCGCTCCGCATGGCGCGCATCCACCGGCAGTCCCGGGCGGCCGCGACCGTCCCGACCACGTTAAACCGAGCGCGGCAGCTATCTCCTTTCTGTCCCCCTCTCATTTCCCTCGCTCCCTGCCTCCTTCCACGGCTCCGCGAGCTCGCCGTCGCCGCCGCCGACTGTGCTGCCATCGCCGAGCCACCTCCGCCGCTCATTTTCTTCTCTGAGTCCGCCACCAGACTCGCCTCGTCTTGCTCGTGCTCGTGCGCCCCCTATCAGCCGTCCTCGCCGAGGGTAAGACCCCCAATCGAGAGTTTCTTCCCCGCGGTCGGCGAGCCGGTGACCATCGTCGTCGTGTCCCGGTCGACTCGGCCGATATTTTCTCTCTCTGACTAGAGCTATAGCTGCGCTTTGACATGTAGAAGCTGTAACCGTAGTCAATGGAGCCAGTTAGGGTTTATCCTCGCCGGAATTTCGGCTGCACCGCCGACGGGAAGCCGTCGTCCGCCTGCGCACTTGGCCGAAGCCACCTCGGCCTTGCTCTGCCCTCAATAGAACCCTAGATCGACTCACCTAGACCCGCTCGTGCTTCCCCTCTGCTCATTTTGGCCGGAGAACCCCGGCAACGGCCGGCGAAGCCGCGCCGACGCCGGCGACCTAACCCTCTCTGTGCAATGACCTCGCCCTAGAATACGACAACAGTCAAGGTTCTTCGTGCATAACTGCCAGACACAGAGAACTTTTTTATTAGGCTTAGTGGATTTTCGGTAAACTTAGGGTCTTCGGTGCAAAAGCGTTTTTCTTTTTCTTTTAAGAAATTTGATTCCAGATTTTTGTTAAAACTTTGAAAATCCATAACTTCTTCATTTTTCATCCAAATGAGTTGGTTCAACTTGCAGTATTTTTCTTATGAGAAGCTCTATGCATGAAAAATATGAAATATGGATTTTGTGATACTTTTCTATGTAGATTTATTTATCTTTATTAATTGCTTTTATCTTAGAAAATACATAAGTAATTCTCTGTTGCTCAGAAAAATGTGAGACCAAGTTTGTTAGTCTTCTTATTCATGCTCTATCTGTGAAAAATGTTGTGAGGATATGTCATATGTAAATATTGCTCTGTCTAGTTATGGTGCCTATTTCCATTAGATGATAAATAATTCATAATAAATTATATATAAGGAATTTTTGCATGAAACTTTTTGAAGGATGTTTTTATGTCAACCTAGAGCTAATGATATTCTGAGATCTGTTGTTTGACATACTTTTAGGTACAAAGTATTTTAGGCCCATTGAATTGTGCTGCCTTGTCATTTTTGTGTAGGATAAATTACTTACTGTTTTGACCTGAAATTTTTATGGTAGTCTACATTAGATATGCTTAAGCTCCTATAATTTTTACAGAATTTTCTGAATAGTCTAAAGTCATGTTGTAGTTATATCCTGATTTCTTTTAATTATAAATAATGCTTTAAAGTTATCATTTCATGTGTGTAAAAATGCTTTTTATGATATTTGTGAGGTGTGTGATCTGCTATTGGTTTTGGTTCAGTAGAGTGTAGTGTGTGAAACAATAGTTATTTATAATTCCTTATAGTGTGCGAGTAAATTGTAATGCGAGGCTTGTTTGGAGAATTGTCGGTAGAAGAGAATGCAGATGACATGTGCTTATCTTACATGTTTTGAAATTATATCATTTATCTTAGCTGAATATTCATTCACCATCAACATAAGCATTGTATTTCTATGTATGCATGGTATTCATACGCACTATGCATCATACAGGATCGTCGGAGCTCGAAACGATAGTTCCCGGAGGACCAGGAGAGGAAGGCTAGCAGAAAGCTTTGGTGCGGGAAGCAGCAGCAGAAGAGGATCCTGAGGTTGATCTTCCAGTGTGTCCCGCTCCCTGTCCCCATGCTCCCACTCCATGATTAGGGTTCCGTCGCCACCATCACATCGGCGCTCCTTTCATTGCTTCAGTGCGTGAGCTTCCTCAAGCCGGCCATGAGGGAACAACGTTCATGGGTGGAGCAAGCACTAGTGCCGGCATCAAGCAGCGCTTGTTCGTGAGCCAGGAAGTTGGCAAGCCACCAGCAGCAAGTAATTGCATTCTTCAGAACAGCTACTACACTTCGGCATCAGGTAGTTGCTACTACTCGTCCATCTCCTCTGTTTTAGATTGCACATGTTAGATAGCAGCAGTAGCTAGAATGGCAATAGCAGTATGACTTGGTGATTGTTCCATTAGCTGTTGGACTTTCATCAGTTTGGTTGTCCAATTCATGAGGCAAGTCGCGATTCGACGCAACCTCATTCGTTGTCGAAGCGGTAACCTGTGAGTCCCGAACCTTCTGGAGGGCTCCATTAGTGGTATCTTCTGGAAGACTCCATACACTGGATAACAATTGTATACAGAAAGTTGCAAATTTACCTTTTCCTTAGTGAATTGGGAGGTGCTTCTCTAAGCTTCTAGGGTTCACTTCCCTAGTGCCTGGTGTACATTGCAAATTGGGTTTTCCCTTGGTGAATTGAGGAAGTGGCAAAATTGGTTTTGCTATATCAAGGAAGAAGCAAATTTGGTTTTTTTGGTGCTTAGTCAGCACGAGGTGTTTCTCGAGGCTTCTAGGGTTCTCTTCCCTAGGGTCCTGATATATATAAAAATAAAATAAAAAATGAAAAAAGAAAAAAGAAAAAATAAGTCATCCATTCAGTGAAATCCTGGTTCCCACCATCGGGTGGTCTGTTCATCAAGTTCTCCATGGAGAAGATTGAGGGAGCCATGTGGAAGATGCCTGTCAGCGGCGGAGAAGAAAGGTGTGTGTCAAGAATGGTGGTCACGGAAAGGAGATCTCAAACCACGCGGTACCCATGGTCCAGGCGGCAGCAAAGCTGTTCTCGGAGAAGATGGCCCATCCAGACTCTCTGGAACAGGCGCTAGGGCGGGTCTGGTGTCCACTGAGGGACATCAAATGCAAGGGCTAGGGGAGAAACAAATTCTTGATCACCTTTCACCAAGCCGAGGGGAAGAAGAAGGCATTGGAGGAAGGACCTTGGAACCTATCCAAGGAACTTTTGGTGGTGACAGATCTAGATGCGTATAAGACTTTTGAAGAGCTGGAGTTCCATCACACTCCAATTTGAATCCAAGTATCTCATCTACCCTTAGGCATGATGAACACAGAAACAGTGGAAGCCATTGGCAATGAGGTTGGAGAGTTCTTGGTAGCGGATACGAATGACGAGAACTTGGCAATGGGTCGATTCCTGTCGGTGTTCTGACCCTCGAGGGGTTAACACCAATGAGTAATATTTGTAATTGCGTGCTCCCTTAATCCGGTGGGTGATACAAGAAGGACACGGCGATTTATCCTGGTTCGGGCAAAGAAGGCCCTACGTCCAGCGGGGGGAGGATGGTTCGTGTTATCTTGCACCGAAGTGCTAGTACAGGGGAAAATACAAGCAGGTGTGAGGAGCGTGAGTTGGAGCTTGGGCGTTTCGGACGCCTGGCTCTCGACCTTACACTGACTCACGATATTGTTCTGTGATCTAAAGACTTAGCGTTTCTATGCTCTGGATCCTGTCGTCCGGGGCTTCTTTCTAACGCCCTGGTGCCTCCTTTTATAGGTGAAGGAGGGGCACAGGAGTACATATTTTTAGCGTTCGCACGGCCGGTGACGCATGGCGTTGAGGCCGATCACGTCGGTGCTGCTGTAGTGATGTACGTCGGTATGGAGGCCCTACAGCTGTTGCGTCGGGAGTTGTTGAAGTGCAGCCCGGAATTGTCCGACGGAGTCGAGGGGCGGCGGTCGAGGACTTGGCTTGAGTCGAGGGGGTCGAGTCGAAGGTGTCGAGCCTCACCGGATAAGGTTGAATCCCGGGAAATGCGGGAAACGCGCTGATTCATACGTCTCGAGGGGGTGCTGGATGGGGCACAGTGCTCGGCATGGTGCAACAGCGAAGTACGATCCGCGAGATTCAGGGGCATGGGCGGTAAAAGCAAGATTTGACCGCCACTCCCACAACTGTTACTGTAACTATGGCCATATGGTTAGGCGGGAGTAGGTAAAACGCATTAAATGTGCCTGGATCTGTACGAGAGAGCCGGTAGCCGAGGGGTGCACTGTCCTCGAGGGCCGCCCATTCGTGCGAACGAAGTTCTGTCCTCGAGGGCAGGCTCGTTCGCAGGGCAAAGTTCCGTCCTCGAGGGCAGGCTCGTTCGCCGGGTGAAGTTCCGACCTCGAGGGGTCGCCCGAATTGTACCCTCGAGTGTACAGTACCAGTCCATTCGGTAGCCTCTCGAGCAGGCTTTGGTTTTGGGCCGTCGTAGTTCATTCGCGGGTCAACCCAATATGCTTCAGCCTGCGGGCCTTCGAATGTTGACGTGGGAGGTTACTAGAGGGTTTATGTTGCTGATTTTGCGGGGTTTAGCATGGTGAACCAAGGGTTTGGGGTACCCATTTCCTGGGTAACGACAATTCCTAAGGCTGAAGGTGAGGCTTGATGTGAGAAAACAGCTAATGCGAGGAGTCACCATGGTGGTAGACAGCAATGGGAGAGAAGTGGTGCCTGATAGCTTATGAGGACCTTCCTGACTTCTACTACCTGTGTGGCATTCTTGGCCATACAGATAAGTCATGTGCACAACCGAGGGAGAAGGGCGCACAAATGTCGTATGACCGTAGTCTGAGAGCCCTCCCACCAAACAAAAAAAGGTCCTGTGGGGTCCGGGGGCAGAGGGGGCTCGAACTCGATGCTGCCTTGGCAATCTCAATCAGGTGGAAGTGGTGGATGGGGTAGCTCGAGAAATTCCTTTGGGAAGTCGGTAGATGATCGCCGGAGCAACGCCCTATGGCAGAAGAATAGTTCCGCTAGTGAGGAAAACAAGAAAGAGGGTCTCGGGGCAGGCGTGGAGAAGGAAGTGACGAGCTCTCCAATGATTCTCCCATCTGGAAACATGGAAGATAGGTTGGCAGAGAATGCTATAAAGGAAAAAATTGATGCCGCTGCTGTCTCCCACTGCGGACAAACATGCTGATCGACTCGACATGGATAGTGCCATGCACGATGATAGGTTGGTGAAGATGCCTCCATTGCAACCAGAAACTGAAAAGTAGAAGTTGAGAGGGTGGAAAATGGTGGAGAAGGAGAAGGACAGTAGTCAAAAAGGAGTTTTGGGAACAAGCGTAAACACCCAATGTCCTAGCACAAGTACTGCAATGAAGAAACGTGGTAGAGGGGAGGACTTGGTGGGTGAGGCGGTGATAGTGAAGGATGGGTTGAAGAAGGAAAAGATAGGGGACACATTTATGAGTGAGGTTTCTGATGCGGAGAATTTGTTGGCGGGACCAGCGAACCGTCCTGGGAGTCGCAATGAAGATCGAATGTTGGAACTGTCGGGGGTTGGGTAACAACCCGACAGTTTGGGGGGCTTCTGAATTTTCAGAAGTCTGAGAGGGTGGACATTCTCTTCTTGTCTAAAACAAAAATTACTGAGAAGAATATTTCGCATATTAAGCAAAATTTGCAATTGCAAAATATGGTGACGGTGGACTCGGTAGGAAAAAGGGGGATTGTTGTCTTCTGGCAGGAAGGTGTTGATGTGATGATTCGGGATAGGTCGAAGTATCATATTGACATGGAAATAAAAGAAGGAGACCGTAGAATTTGGCAATTCACTAGTATCTATGGTGAGTCACGGGCCGAGCTGAAGTACGAGACTTGGTAACTCCTTCGTCGTCTAATTGAGGAACATGAAAATAATCCTATGTCATGGATGTGTGCCGATGATTTTAATGAAATTTTGTTTCATCATGAAAAAGGGGGAGGGTGCCGAGAGAGCAAGGGTGCCTTGATCGGTTTAAAGAAGCACTAGAGTATGGTGATCTGGATGATTTAGGGTTTGTTGGGGATGTGTTCACATGGAGAAATAAGCAACACAGAGGAGGAGGTGAGAATTACATACAGGAGCGTTTCAACAGAGTTGTTGCAAATGGTCAGTGGAGAGAATGGTTCCCTCTGATGCACGTGCGAAATGGTGACCACTACCACTCTGATCATCGCCCGGTTGTGATACTGCCAGAAGGAAGACCAGTACCATTGACTGCACACAGAGGTGAGCACGCGTTTTCTTTTGAGGTGAGTTGGTTACGAGAGGAGAACTATGCTGTTGTTGTTCAAGAAGCTTGGTCGGCGGGGAGTGACTGGGGGCAGGTTGAGGAGCGTAGCAGCGGGGCTGAGTTCATGGGATAAAAATGTTCTGGGAGATTTAGAAAAGAGAATTAAAAAATTAAGAGGGGAGTTAGAGAGGTGTAGAAGATTGCCTATTATGTTGTCTCAATCCAACGTGAAGCGGTGTTGAGTTATAGATAAGATAAACTGGAAGAACAGTTGGAGATCTTTTGGAAACAAAGGGCCCATGCCGACTGGTTGGAGAAGGGGGATATAAACACAAAGTTTTTTCTTGGTTGGTGTTCTGAGAGGAGAAGGAGAAATAGGATAGGTAGACTCAAAAAGGATGATGGGGGTTGGGTGGAAGATGAAGTAGAGAAATAGAATTTTATTTCTAACCATTTTATGCTGCTCTTCAAATCCGGAGCCCTGGGTGACACACCACAACTTCTCCAGGTCATGTCACCCAAGGTGACAACCGCTATGAACGACGACCTCCTGTGACCATTCACACGGGAGGAGATAAAGATGGCTCTGGACTCCATTGGCGATCTCAAGGCGTCGGGTCCGGATGGAATGCCTGCTGTTTTCTACAAGACTTTTTGGGACACGGTCAGAGAGCAGGTGACGCAGGAGGTGTTGAAAGTGCTAAATGGGGGTGACATGCCAGAGAATTAGAATGATACTGTCATCGCCCTTATTCCTAAAGTGGTGAACCCTAAAAAGGTAACAGAGCTCCAGCCTATCAGTCTGTGCAATGTAGTATATAAATTGATATCGAAGGTGCTCGCCAATAGACTGAAGCAAATTCTGCCAGAAATCATTTCCCCATCCCAAAGTGCTTTTGTACTGGGACGGCTCATTTCTGACAATATTCTCATTGCGTATGAAATGACTCACCATATGTTGAATAAGAAGAAGGGGAATTTGGGTTATGCTGCTATTAAATTGGACATGAGCAAAGCCTATGACCGTGTCGAATGGAGCTTCCTATTCCAAATGATGAAAAAACTAGGATTCTGTTCAAGATGGATCCAATTAATGATGAAGTGCATATCTACAGTCAAGTATCAGATTAAAGTGAATGGAGCTTTATCAAACACCTTTGTGCCGGAGAAAGGTCTCAGACAGGGAGATCCTTTGTCACCCTATTTGTTCTTGATTTGTGTAGAAGGGTTTTCAGGTTTATTGAATAGAGCTGGGGAAGATGGCCTGATTTCGGGAGTTAAAATCTGTAGGAATGCTCCAAGCATTTTGTGATAGAACCTCCCAATTCATATAAGATTGAGTACGGCTGTCCCCGCTAATCACGTTGACACGCACATACTATCTCTTATACGAACCCAGTAGTCCACCGAGTGTCACGAAGGACCTTGGTAAGTCAAACATCACAATCAGGATCGTACATGATTAAGAAAATACATATCACATACTTAGAGTTTGCAGCAGAAATATTATTACAATGAGATTACAATAATGAATTTAAGTTTAGTTTTAAATTAAATATATTAAAACATAGCTTTGAAAAGTTTACCAAATCATAAGTATGAAATATATTGCTATCTTAGATGACATCCTCCAACGAAGCATAGATCAGAAGTATATACGGAATAGTCGAGCCCACCAGCACTTAGTTATCACCTTTAGCAGACAAAATGCTCCACCTACAATAGGGTGGGATAATATACTTAGCAAGACTTACCCGACAGAGAGATATATAAAAGACTCCAAGGATAATGAAAGACTTTATATGGTGGATTTTGTTGGCTAGCATAGCTTTGTAAAAGAGCTTACTAAAATCAGTCCTTACTTTCAATATTTTTAATCAATAAACTAGCACAAGTTAAGTGAAACTATTTAAAGCTAAGTTTGCATCTTTCTTGAGCAATCACTTGATTAATAAGCATTACAGTAGTAACCATATCACATTTGGTAGTATTAACATAACTATTATGTTCCATCTAATTGCACGACCCTGGAGCAAGAGATGAGTTTCTCACTATCCGAGAGAGATGGCGATTCGAATCGATTTAATCCAGCTGGATAAAGCCCGTATCACACACCCATACAAGACATGCCTCAACGACTCATGGCCTGTATCATATACTTGTGTGAATCACCGTTCACTTTATTTGGTGGTGAGACTGGACTGTTCACAAAAACTCGTAGTCCTACAAGACATGCCCGTTCAGCCCATAGCTCGTAGCAAGCAGGGTCTTGGATCAGTCCCATCCCTTCATACTCCCCTCCCAGTAATTGTGAATAGTCCAGAACTGACCCCAAATGAGCTACTTAGTTTCACAGTCGGAACGAGTTATCCGTCTATTATGTGAAGGTACGTTCAATCTCATTCTAAGTCCAGAGTACGGTACAGTCCTTAATCATATGGTTCATTTTCATTATAGCAAATATAGCCAACAGTGATAAAGTAGCCACCTATATCTCGCAGATGACAGGAATCACCCGACTTCTATCGGTCTAAGCATAGCTAAGCATAAAGGGACATACTTAACTAGTAAGGGTACAGGTAATATTTTATTGCGGGCAAGGTAGTTTATGCAGGAACGATTTCATCCAACTCATATCAACCTAATGCACAAAACAGGAATATAAAATATATATAGTCAAGGGTATTTTTAAATAAAGAATAGGAGACTTAGAATGCTCCGAGGCTTGCCTGTGTAACTTAATATTGTATTAAGTTAGTATTCCATCTTCGACGAACGATCAACCATCATCTTTAGGAAAGATCACCGTGGTACCGTCTTTTGATTCGGCTTAAACTTCCTTTCGCTGATCCATTAATGATCATCGCTCCTAGATGATATGCGGGGATGCAATGCATGCTTGAGTAAAATAAATATAACAACAGCATTACACACATGAAGAACAAGCAATACGCCAAATGGTGAACTAGGGTAACTAGTTGCGAGCAATTATTACTAATCACCTTTAGTGATTAACATCAATAGGTTTAATGATTAGCACAAAATAGATACACAAGAAACTCCATGATTAACTAATATTTATTTAAGCCCATAAAAATTATAGAAGTTGCATTTCTTAATTAAAAGAGGTAATTTTAAAACATGCAAAAACTTCTTGATTTTCAACATCTCATATTTTTCCTAGGTATTTGATTTTCAACATCTCATATTTTTCCTAGGCAGAGCACATCATGACAAGGCTACACAAAAAGTTTCACCATTTTATTATTCTTTTATAATTAGTTATGAAAATCACAAGTTCAGCATATATCCTAAAAAAGAAAAAGAAAAATTGTACCGTGCACACTATTCATATGAGTCAAAAAAATTTACATTGGGAACCCTGGAAAACTGTTGGTGCCGACCAGGAAGGAAGCAAGGGCAGCGCAGATATGGAGAGGGAGGAGCAGCGTTGCCTCCTGCTGCTCTTGCTCTCCTCTGTTTTTGCGTGGCCAACAGAGAGACGAGAGAGAGAAAGAGGATTGAGATGGAGGAAGAGACAATTGAATTCTTCACTCACTCAAAACACATCGTGACACATAGGGGGTGAGTTGGCAAGATAGAAGATGTAGGAAGGGCCAAGAGGTAGCTGGCAAAGATGGAGAAGTCTCCGGCCGTGTCACGGCGGCGACGCAGCAGACAGATGAGCAGCTTTGTGGGTACTGTAGCAGTGAGCTAGATTTTCAAAATTTTCCAATTACTCCCAAATTCGTCTAGAAACTTGAAAACTCCAAACACGAAAGTTGCTCAAAATTTCATGTTCTACAACTTTCATTTTTGGACCATTATCAAATTCTAAGTAATTTTGAAACTATATTTTTGAATTCAAAATTGAATTCAGGGCTTTTAAACAATTACTTTTAAAATTTCGTATTTAATTTTTTTGAATACTCCATCATTCAAACATCAAAATCTAGAACATCATATTAAACTAGAAACATTATTCCAATCAGCGAAACAGTTGCTACTCATCATTTTATTTAAGAGTTTAATTTTGAAAATTTCCCAAAAAGTCAATTCAAACTTGAATTTCAAATCAACCAACATATATGCATTGTATTTGATACAATCACAATACAATTATCACAATGCATGATGATTATGCTTAATGATGATATGATAAGTGTTTTATTATTTTCGTAACACCGGGGTGTTACACATTTCTTACCTTCTTTTTGCCGATGATTCTCTTATTTTGATCCAGGCAAAAGGGGAGGATGCTACATAGCTCCGGAGGATTCTGGAGTGGTATGAACACTGTTCTGGTCAAATGATTTACAAATCAAAATCAGCTGTGTTGTTCAGTCCAAACACACCAGATAATATGAGAAGGGATGTGAAGGATACTTTGAGTATTGAGAAGGTGACTATAAATGAGAGGTATCTGGGCTTGCCTGTACATGTTGGCCGATCAAAAACAAAAATCTTTGCTTACTTAAAGGATAGAGTATGAAAAAGAATGCAGGGTTGGAAGGAAAAATTCCTATCCTGGGCTGAGAAGGAAATATTGATCAAAGTGATTGCTCAAGCTATCCCAACATTTGCCATGGGATGCTTCGACATCACCAAAGTTTTATGTGATCAAATCAGTACAATGATATGTAGATACTGGTGGAATCAACAGAAAGGCAAGCATAAAATACATTGGCTTAGCTGGGAGAAAATAATTGAACCAAAAAAAGAGGGTGGACTAGGCTTCCAGGACATCCATGGTTTCAACATGGCGATGTTGTGTAAACAGGCTTGGAGACTTTTGCAAGAACCGGAGTCACTTTGTGCGCGTATCTTGAGAGCCTGATACTTCAATAAACGCTCCTGTCTTGATGCAGTGCCAAAGCAAGGAATGTCATACACATGGAGGAGCATTCTTAGGGGTTTGGAGTTGCTCAAGCAGGGAATGATTTGGCGAGTTGGCGATGGGGAAGGGCTGAATATGTGGACTGATCCATGGGTACCCAGAAATAAGTTGAGAAGGCCGATTATACCGAGAGGGTCAAACTTGATGACAACCGTCTCAGAGCTGATCGACCCGGTTACTGGAGGCTGGGATGAGCAGCTGGTCCGTGACACCTTCTGGGATATGGATGCTAACTTGATACTCGCCATTCCTGTTAGTGGCGCTTTAGAAAACAAAGCTGCATGGCACTTCAACAAAAAAGGTAAATTTTCAGTTAAGAGTGCTTATAAAGTCTTCAGAGCAAACAAAATACAGAATTGCCGGTCTGAAGGGGCCTCATCATCAAGTCTGGACCCTAGCCTCGCTTTGGTTTGGAGTAAGATATGGAACACAAAATGTGCTAATAAGATGAAGCACTTTATGTGGCGATTTTATCATAATAGTCATCCCCTCCGTGTAAACCTGAGAAGAAAAGGCATGGACGTAGATACACGATGTGTGATATGCAATAGGCATGACGAAGATGGAGCTCACCTATATTTCAAATGCAAGTTCATGGCCACGGTTTGGGACTACCTAGCACTCAGCAGAGAAAGAGACACCATGGCTAGCAAGCTATCAGCGAGAGAGGTCACTGAATACATTATGAACATGAAAGAGGAGGAGAGGGTTTTGTGTTGCTATGCTCTTTGGCTATGCTGGTTCGAACGTAACAGAAGACGAGAAGGGGAGCATGCAAGTGAACCAGCCAGCCTAGCGCACAGAATCCAGGCCATGGTTGCCGAATGACAACGACAGGAGACTCAGCCTATCATCAGGCAGCCAGAGCCAATTCCCAGATGGGAGAGGCCAACCGAAGATCGTGTGAAAGTAAACTATGACGTAGCCTATGACCCAGTGACCGACAAAGGTGGTTGGGGTTGTATCCTGAGAGACTCGTCTGGAGATGTGATCAGTGCACACCGTGGGCGAGCAGGAATGCTGATGCATGCATTGCAAGGAGAACTTATTGCCTGCATACATGGCGTGCAAGCTGCCATAACGGCTGGTGTAGGCCACGTCGTGATTGAAACAGATGCCCTCAAGGTAGTACAAGCAGTTCATTCGGAGGATTATGACCTGAGGGATGTCTCTAATCTTGTAGAAGAGCTGCGTAGCCTGATAGCTTAGAATTTTATTTCATGAAGTGTGCAACATCGCCCATGTTTATGTAATAGGGTAGCCCATGAATTGATTAGACTTGGTAGCTCTTGTGATCCGGATGACGAACTGAAGTTGGTTCATATACCGGCACACATTCGATCTATAATAGCTGAAGATTCAGCATTTTTTGAGTTATGGAAAACGAGCTTTCCTTTAAAAAAATAATAATTTATAGAGCCACGCCGAGATCGGAGTTTCGCCCATCCTGAAACTGGTCACTGGACAAGAACAAGTGACGCCGTATAAAACGACGACGGGGCGCGGTGTGGTCAGTGTACGTTTTCACGCCTGCCTGTGCCTGCGAGCTGCCACTGCAACCACACGGTTTCCTGGTGTGTTTCCGTTTCCGTACGTTGGCAGGATCGCGCCTCTTTGTGTCGCAGGCAGCAGGTTATCCCCCACGCGAACGCACGAGATTGGTCACGCGACCCCCGACGCCGGCGTCTCCCTCACGGTCACACGCCGCCCCGCAGGGCCCAAGGATCCCGGTGTGGCGCCGCGCCGCGCCGCCGGACGCTACGCCCGCCGCTCATCTTCGATCTGGGTGGTAGGAGAAGAATCCAAGCAGCGCGCAAGGACCGCACCGGCCGGACCCCGATGACTGCCCCTCTATCGGTCGCTCGAGACGCTACACCTGTCCGCCCGCCCGCCAGCTTGACCACTGCCGGCGCTCCACGCATACCGCGGTGTCGCCACCTCACCTAGCTCCGATAATTTACTTGCACACTAAAAAAAGACCTTAATAATGTGGCGGCAATGCGGTACGCAGTAGTACAGTTTTCGTTTGCTTAACGATGGAAAAGTGCTGGATTTCATACATGGTTACACTACACCTGACGCTTGCTACCAACGGGGCTGCAGAGGGTTGTGAGCACCACGTGGGATACAGGATTACAGCTAGAATGCATACCCTGTTATGGATGGACTGATGGAGTAAAGCGTGGAAAAATGGGGTTCCCAAAATAACGGCACCGCCCTTATCAGAAACGTGAATAGGAAATGGATTGTTCATTCACGTAGACGAAGAGTAGCACCGACTTGCTGCTGTAGTCAACTTCGCTTTAGCGAGAGAAAAATAAATCAGTATGCTAGCATTAGCATTGCGCCGAATATGGCATATGTATTTATCTCATAGTGCGTTGTTTTATATTAGAAAGATAAAAGGGTAATAAAGCCTCTTCGGTGGGGTGTCGTGGGCTGTAACACCCTCTGATGTTAATCACATTTTTGCAATACATATCATGAGCATAATCATATCATTTGCATTAGATTATATTCATGACGTGTCTTGCTTGATGTTTGTTTGCAATTCGTTTGAATTGTTTGGCCTAGATGCAGTGTTGTGATGAATTTGTGCAAATGATTGTGGTTAGGAGCTAAACATATTTAGAATGGTACTAGGGTCAATGTTTGCTTGTTCGTATGGTTTCAAAATCAAGCGTTGTAAAATTAGGATTTAATTACCCTAATTATGGTTGCTTGACCTTAACTAGAAAGGATAGCTACGGTACTTATCTCAGTTTGAACCTTTAATATGGTCACCGCGCAGACTCCGCCGTGGCTTTTGGTCACCGCCGGCGCTTCGGGCAGGCGCTACGAGACCTCAATCGCGCAACCGTGGCCCCAATTGGACTCAAGATAACTCGGTATGAAGTGTACACCGAGCGCCGTCGCCGCCGTCCGCCGTGGAGTTCGTCACCAGAGGCCAAGCTGTCTCCTTGAAGCCCATCATCGCGTTCGCCATGGAGTCCTGAAGCCGATGGGCAGGTTAATGGCGCTGGAGGACCACCGTGGCGCCAGGAATCGGAGTTTCCCTCGCCGTCGGTGAGCTGCGCCGTCGGGCCGAAGGAGAGGGAGGAAGGGGATGAGCTGGTGGACCAGGAGATGGACGTGGTCCACGTGAACCATGTCGCTGACAGTGGGACCAAGAGAAGCCAGTGCACCGTGAACCGGTCAGTGGACCGTATGGACTCAGACTTGGATCAAGTGAACCCGGTGCATGTGGATCCGAGTCGCTGACCAGTGGACCCCACGAGCCTCGGTTCACCAAGGACCGAGCCGAGCCGTGAGCCGTGAGCCGAGCCTGGACCCACCAGTCAGTGATGACATCAGCAGTGACATCAAGTGGGCCGCACCTGGCAGTTGACCGTTGACCGTTAACCGTTGACCAATGACGTCAGCGTGACGTCACCTCGGACCCACCTGTCAGACCTCCGTTGACCCGGTTAACATTGACGTCAGCATGACGTCAGCGTGACGTCATCCAGCCACGTCAGCCGCTGTGTTGACCCAGTTGACCCGCACGTGACACGTGGCCCAATCAGAAGCTGCCACGTGTCAGCACAAGAAAAATCCACCCTTTTTCTTTTTTAGAAAATGGTTAAATCTTTGAAAATTCATAACTAATTCATACGAGTTCCGAAAAATGCGATCCACATATTCAATTTTCTATAAATTGAGCCCTATCTATCTAAGCTATGTTTGAGTGCATTTGGATCTTCTATTTGGCATTCGTTCTTTGTGCTAATCTATAGGGGTCACTTCCGCGACCATTAATTCTCGTTTCAGGCTCGAGCGAGGACAAGTCTGACGACAGTGACTACCAGGAGAAGTCCGACAGCTACGTCAGTGAAGGTGCCACACCTCATCCAACCTCATAGATCCCATTACGCATGGCAAATGTAGTATGGCTAGTTCTTTAAATTCCTGTTGCTATAATATTTTGCCTGTGCTAGGATTGCATGATAGATTATTTCTTGATGAGCCCTACCTTGTTGTAACCTTTCACCTGCTTACCCGCTGTTATGTTAGCCACTTGCTTATCTGCTATATATTACTATACTTATATACTTCACTCACTTACATTTTGATGCGACGTGATGAACCCAGGGAAGGCCTGGAAGGTGCCAGGCTGGTGATGTGTGAGTTGATGGATCAGATGGGCATGTGAGCTGATGGTGCTATATCTGGGTTTGGGGTGGATCTTACGACAAGGAGTAGGGTGAGGGTTGAGTCGATCGAGCCAGGATCTACGATGAGCTTTTGGAGCAAGTCTTGCCAGGGAATGATCTGGACATTCCCATGAGAGGAGCCTGTGGCGGGCTAACTGAGATGTGATGGTGGTCTTTGGATGTGATCCTCTGAGAGGTGGAGCCCGAGACGAAGGTGCCGTGGTAGCACGTTAAAGATAAACCCTGATGAAGATACCCCGGTTTGGTCATACATAGGAACTGCTGCGCTGGTATCCGGACCTTAGGAATCTCTTACTTTCCACTCGCCCTCCATGGGGGGAGATGGCCAAACCGCTGGATAGATCGATGCCACTACTGCTAGGAGAGTAGTGTTAGGAAGGTATATGCATGAGATGGAGCTAACACCCTACCGAGATGATCATGGCACCCCCTTCGGGAGTGGGTACATGGCATGGCATCCTCTACGGGAGCGAATACATGCTCTCTTTACAGTTCTAGCGATCCAGAGCTGGATGGTAGAGTGGCATCATTCTATGGCTGTAGGCGCCCAGAATCTGCCTAGGTGATTGCAAGCACCGATGATGGTTATCTAGTGGATTAGTGAAACCTCTGCAGAGTGTATGATTGATCGATCGATACATAAGCCAATCCATTGGCTATGGACCTTTCCTTAGGAGGATGCACCGGACTAGTGAGTGGAGTGTTCTACCTTCCCCCAGAGTGTGATTTTCCGGTCGTGAGCCAGGTTGAGGGCTGCGGGCCACTGAGACAAGCCGAGAGGGAGTTGGCTTGTTGACTTGAGTCTGAGATGGTGTTGGTGGAGTAGGGATGGTGCTACAGATATGGATGGTGATGGATGATGGGATTGGGAATGTGTTTAAGACTTGATAAATATATTGTTATTTATGTACCTGATTTATGCATAGGAAAAACCCTAGCCTTATAGGTTCCTTTTGATATATCCTTTTTGCATCCAACTTCCACAAAGAAATGCATAGGGTGGGGGTGTGGCCAGTATAAATCATACTGAAAATTTGGTTTCATGTTCAAGGAGTGAGTACTCTTCTGGGGAGTACAGCGAATGAGGGTTTCGTGCCTACGCTCAAGTTGGATCAAAGATGATAGCTTTCGTGCCTCAAGCTTTTAATGTTATGCTGCATGAACTCTGATTCCGCTAAGTGGCGATGTAATAAGTTATTGTAAACCTCTCTATTGCACTCTTTTGTTCGATGTATGGATTATGGTATTCAACTGTTATCGGGTAATGTGATTTAAATGGTCATATTACACTTCGGCTCTGTGGATTTCCCTTTGTGGAAATTGAGGTCGTTTCACCGAGCCCGGCCAAGCACTACGTGACGCACCATCGAGCACGCGGGTGGGTACTTGAGCACCCATGCGCACGCCCTCAGTTCCTCACTGCCCCACCTGCCCTCACTATGCCGAGCGCCAGCGCATGCCGCCACACGCACAATCGAGTGCGCACGATGGCCGCGCCTTCGCCTCCCGACCGTGGATAAGGCCGGACCGAGCCGCGCTGGTTCCCTCCTGCCCTCACTTGCTCTCCCACTCCATCATCTCCCTCTCCCTTCTCATGAAAGGCAGCCGAGCCGCGGAGCCGCCATTGCCGCTGCTGCAAGCCTACAGCTCTGCCACGCCCCGTCGCCACATCATTTTCTTCCTAGTTCGTGCACACGACTTCGCCAGGGTCATGGCCATCCCCTGCGAATGCTATTAGCTACCATTAACCCAAGGTATGGCCTAATCAGGCTGATTTCCTTCCCTGGCCGACAAGCGCCGCCATGGCTGCGAGCTTGCTCATCTTCGTCATGTGTGCCATTTTCTTGTTTCTTCTTGCGTGTCGTGGTCGCCCCATCCTCGTGGAGCTTTGGCGCTCGCCCTTGTGTCTCGACGTGGCCAGACATGGCTGGCTTGCCGCCGACCATCGCAATCACCTTCATCTTCTATATCGTTAGGTTCACATCAACGTGAGGAGCACAACGGTGCCCTCCATTCCGTTGGAGACATCGCCGCCAGCGAGATCCGACCGGCGGGAGCGTCCTCCCTTGTTTCGGCCATTGACCGGTGGGGCCCGTGATGACGTGTCCCTGACGTTAGTCGAGGTATGCCTCTGGGTACAGCGCTGGGTGGACCTAGCGCAGATGCGCCTCCGGGTGTAGCTCCGGGTGCACTTAGCGATTAGGGTTGCAGATTTTTGAATAAAAGGAATTTCTAATTTTTTTAAATCTTCTAAAAATCATATCTCATAGAATATAGCTCCGATTAATGTGGGCGATTCAAGTTTTCATATTTTTCTTATGATGTGGGCTATCTGTGAAAATTCATAACTAATTCAAGTTTTCATGTTCTTCTAAAAGTATGCCATGTTTGCAGTGTTTTTATATGTAGCTTTAATTAATTTTTGATATAGTGATAGTCTTGGAAAATTCATAACTTATTCTAGGAAAGTCAAAAAAATGTGATTCTTGTTGGGTTGGTCTTATATTGTCATGCTCTAGCTATGAAAAATGTACCATGTGCATGTGCTGTGTAAAAATGTTAAGTTGTAGTTTAAGGGGATTAAGGGGCTATTCTTGGAATAATTCATAAATGCACTATGTGGACCTAGTTTGGGGTTGATACTTTTTGTAGGCTACTTATATGCTATAAGGTAGCTCTTGATGTGGTGAAACATAAGGTTTGGCATACTTCATAGTGCAAAGTATTTTTAGGACCATTTAATTATGCTGCCTTGTGATTTTTGTGTTGGGCATTAGACTTGTTCAAATGAGGTGAAAATTGGATGGTAGCCTAGAATTGATGTGTTCTATATCCTGTAATTTTTGTATATTTTTTATGTAAAGTTAAGCTAGGTGTAGCAGTTATACCCTATTTATAAAATTATCTTAATTAAACCTTGCTTAGACATGTCATGTCATCAATAATGTTTCTCTAGGCATATATAGGATATTTAATCTGTTAGTGTTACTATGCAGCCTTAGTGACATTTAGGATACATTGCCTTGTGTAAATTTAGTAGAAATGTATTGTGTGTGCGATGTATGGAGTAGCAATGGTTTGACCATTGTATTTGTCTTAGGAGGTGGAACTGTGTATGTTGCATCATTGTGGACTAAGTTATTGTATGTCTAGAAGTTGATAGTATGACATGAATGTATGTGGTTTTATGAATGTCTAGTGGGTTATTGGTTTACAGTGTTTGAATAGAGTTGTGGTGGCGATTAGGACCTAATGAATGTGTTAAGAGGATTATGCCTGGATAAAGATCTTTGGCTTTACTGGCTTGTTTGCTAGTGATAGTAAGATGGTTAGTTGATTTACTAGCTTGTTTACTAACGATAGGTAGAAAGAAGGTTTCATCGATAGTCTTGTGTTGTTTGTAGGAGAGAATGCAGTATGTGACATGTGCTTATGGTACATGTTCTTGGATGATGTTGACTATCTTGTAGAAAGAATATGCAAGCATTCATCATCATAATACTCCATTATCATACCATGTACATTCTTTTCATTCATGCACATGCATCACACAGGATCGCTAGGAGAACAGAACATGACGTGACATGGGAATCCAGAAGAGGAATCCCAGAAGAATGCTTCCGTACAGCCAGTCATCGAGAACCAGGAGCCAGAAGTGGAGTGATCGAGTGCTTGGAGCTTCAACCTCGTTCATCAGAGGAAGGCAAGCCCCGGTGCATTCTTCCCTACATTTTTTCAAATAACTTAACTTGCGTCCTTTATTATTTATGATGCATCAAGTTTATAGGCGTTGATCGATACCGTTGATGCATTATCTTGTCCACCTGAGTTACCCATACACCCTGTTAAGTTATAGGTTCACGTATACGATTAGCCCTACTTAATTAGATCGGTAGAAGTCGGGTGATTTCTTGTCATCCGTGAGTAATAGGTGGTACCTCCTACAAGTGAGCTATATTGTTGTCTTGGAATAACCATGGGAAGTAATAAATCAAGATCGGTGAAAGCTCTTGTTTGGTTTTGATAATTGATGACACTTAATGTTGCTAATGATTCATCTAAGTGTGACTAGACACATAAGCAAAATGGAGGTGATGCCTAGGGACTTGATGGTGGACTTGGACATTGTGTTGATCAAGCATCAAGGGCTCAAGGCAAAGGTATAAGAGATAGGTGATTTTCTTTCAGTGATCAAGACACTATAGAGAGTGTGATCACATTTAGGATTGATAACCAATTATCAAGAGGGGAATTCATGGTTGAATTCGCGATTCAAGTGCTTCTAGGTTTGACTTGGCATGATGCATATGAGAGACTAACTAGAGAGCTAAAACTTGCCCTGTTCTTCTTGGAGATATGCTAACTATGGTAGAACCTTCTAAATCATATGGCCCACATGCATGATTATTGTCTAAACAGACTCCAAATAACCATGACTGTATTCCATACGACTTAAAAAGTCTGTCGGGTAAATCCCAAATCATCCACGATTCTCCGAGAAGGATCAATCGTTGAAGAGAGACATTGCAGTATTACAACAGTGTGATATAAATAATATACAACGGAGTAAAACAGCGGAAGACTTACAATAACATAAGTTTACAAACCTTTGAATTTCAAATATTTACACCCATAAGTTTAGACAATACAAACCATAATAGTAGTGGAGTAGCAGTAGGTAACTTTATTACGATACCAACCGAAAAGCTCTGCCCAGGAGCTAAACATCTCTACTCGTCATCGCTTTCCTTGACGACTGTCATGCAGTAGGATGCGTAGCACTCCTGCCCATGAGGCTCACCTGCAACAAGGGTTCAACAAACCCTGAGTACAAAAGTACTCAACAAGACTGACCCGACGAAAAAGAGGGGTGGAGACTCAAGAAATGCAGGCTAGAGGGACAAGGTAAGGATTGTAAGAGATAAGCAATTTTGCGGAAAGGCTTAACAGAAAGAAAAGTTTGCTTGGACTAGCTCCAATTATCAACCAACTTCATTGTTAAACCTTAATCTTTGTTCAAGTTGTTACTATGATGATGAACACCGATTGAGTCTTCTTCTCTGAGAAGCAACGGCGATTTGAATCTATTTTCATACCCAGCTGGGACCTAGGTCACTGGAATACTGGAGACTTTAACTCTGATGCACCCCAGATGAACCGATATACTGGGATAACAACTGTAGCCGTATATCACCACATGGCACACGTGAGCTCTGTGGCCCAGCGTACCGAGATACGTGGGAACTTAAACCCCACAGTAAAACACACTATGACACAGATGGGATCTCTGGCCCCACGCTAGGTCACTCCATGATATACACGGCTCCAACCATCCGTATACCACTTCATGCATGTGGATTTCTAAATTCTCGGACCTAGGGCATCAATAGACGGGAACACTACAGAGGGACTCCATTCCCAGTGCAAGTTCATCGTCCGGACTCGATTTATTACTATCATCAAGATTCCAATAAGAAAACCAATCTCATCTTTTTCATTCTTTTGCCTTTGAACAATTAATTAAATAAGCAGGGCTAAGCATTACTACTTATCTTCCAAAGCAGGTAACAAGGAATAAGGAAATAAGACAGGTAATGCAATTGGTGGGTTCTATTACTTAATGCAACATATCATAGCTGAAGCGATAAAACTTTTATAAATAGAATAGGGTTTGAATGCATCCAGGGCTTGCCTTGGTATTCGAGGTAGACGGGCTCAAACTCTGGATCAACTCCCGATTCCTGAATCTGCTCGTCCTTCGGATCTGGGCGACAACGTTAACTCTCCATTAACGGAAGCTATTCGATAATTAATATGCTTCAACATGATGGAATAGTAAACATGATGCTCGATGGATGCATGATCAGATTAAGGGATCGAGTACAACTTTTCTTCACAATAAAGTTGCAAGCCAACAAAACTTCGCTTATAAAACTCATTAGGGTTAACTACGCCATTTAAGAAATTAATTAAACACATAAAATAACGTTAATTAAGCCATAATGACATGACTAAGGTAAGCGCAAACAATTAATTAAAGCGCCAAAGGTCATTAGGGTTAATGACCCAAGGTCATCAATCAATCCAAAGTCAAACAAATCCTATAATGATTAAACTCAACTAAAGGGGTTAGTTAATTATTTAAAAATATTAAATAAAAGCATAAAAATTAAAGTTATCAAATTAAGCCCAGATTTTTATTTTAGAAAGCTTTTAGCCTAATTAGATGGCAAAACAAATTTCAGAATTAAAAGCCAATTATTTTATTTATTAAAAATCATTGAAGGTCTATTTTTTAATTAAAAGGGCTAATTTTAACATATGCAAAAAGTACTCAAATTTGGCATTTCATATTTTTCCTAGGTATATGACATCATACAGAACACTCACAAAAATTTTTAGAATTTTTGGAGCTATATATGAATTACTATGATTTTTCAAAGAAAATAGCATTTAAATCATTTTCTGAAAATAGAAAAAGAAAATCAGCACACTACTCCCGCGCTGACTGACGGCCCGCCGGAGGTTGACCGGCGATTCCTCGCCGTCAGCGAGGTCTCCGGCGACCGGACTTGGTCCACTGGACTCAGCTTGGCACGGGGAGTCAAACAAGGTAGCTAACGGCACGGCGGGGCGGCAGCGGCACCCACGCCGGCGGCCATGGCGGCGCGACGGAGCTAGGGCGCGGCGGCGTCGCTCACCGGAGCGGTTTTCGGTGACGGCAAGGTCACGAGCATGCGCAGGGTACTCAGGCGAGCGGGTTTGGCAACAAAATGACACCATCTCCGGGTCCCTAGCCAAAGCAGCAACGCGCGCGGCGGAGCGGCATGGCCGTGCCGGCGGCGAGCCACGGTGGCCGGCGACTACGACACGGCAAAGACCAAATTGATGGCACAAATAGATGCAGGAGCTCACCACGGCACTGATGCGCACGTTAATGGAGGCTCGAAGCGGCTGGGTTGAGCTTCGGACGTCGGCGGTGATGGCGGCGGCGGCGCTCCGATGGCAAGATTGGCGTCACCGGCGTTCCTGTGGACCATCCAGCCGGCCAAGAAGCGCATGAGGTGCAAGATGACATGGAGAACATGATAGCGGGGTTAAAGGTAATATATATTCACCCTGTGTGGCGATCGGCGGTGAAAATGCTCGAGGCGGCTCGGCGGCCGGCCGCGAAGAAGACGACGGCGCGCGGGCAGCTCGGGCGAAGAGAGCAAGCACGAACTGGCTCAAAATGACCGTGAGGATGTGGCGGAGCTTTGGGCAGGAGCAATCGGACAGTGGTGAAGCGTCGGCGGCAAATTTGAGTGGCGGAGTGAGGTCATCGGCGACGGCGGCGGGAAGCAGAAGAAGTAGAACTCGGCCACGGCGACGGTATTTATAGGGCGGAGGCGACGTCTGGACTGGCGACACGAAGACGATGAACCTTCACACGTCCAGGAGCACGCTGGTGGTCGAGGAGGTGCGGCGGTGGACGGCGGCGCGCGTTGAGAAGCCGACGATAGGTTTCGGTACTGTTCGAGAAAATTATAGAATTGCCATCTATTTTAAAATACAAATTACTCCAAAATTTATATAAAAACTTGAAAATCTCCAAAAATATCATTTGCATAACTTTTCAAGAGTTACACTTTTCCTTTAACTGGCATCCTCAAATTCTTTCTAGATTTTGAAATTTGAATTCAAATTCAAAAAGGGGATAAAACCCTAGAAACAAACATTTGAAATTACTTTTGATTTTTCCATAAAACTTGAAAATCTTCAAAACTATGAAATATTTATCTTTCCAAACCAAACCTTTTTCATATATGAAGTTTTCCAAAATTATGCATAATTTTTGAATTATGGTTTTAAAATCAAAAGGGGTCAAATGCTAGAAAACTGTATTTTCAATCTCGTGTACAACGGCTAGATCTGGACTGACTCGCGTACAACGGCTAGATCTGAACTGACCGGAAGTTTCGGTGGGGCTCCACTGGAAGTTCTGGTAGGCCAATCCAAGGTGACCATATATGGGTTTTGGCCGGCTGTTGGGAGGCATTCTTGCCCATTCTTTCATTCCTGAGCATTCTTTGAGCGAGAAAAATTCCTCCCCACTCATCTCTTGACTTGCTTGTTTATCTAGAGTGAGATTGAGTGAGAATCTATTGCTAAGCATTGAGAGCTGCATCTAGATGCACTAGATCTTTGAGTTCGTTGTGGAGTTCTTGTTAGTCTTGGGTGATTCCCATCACGCTAGACGGTTTGGAGGTAGCGGGGTGTTGAGCTCGAGGTGGAGATTGTTCGAGGCCACACCTGGAGTTCTTGTGAGGGGTTCTTGATCCTTCCCCATGGGAGTTTGCAAAAGAATACTCTAGTGGATTGTGCATGGCTTGGAAGATCCCCGTCTTGTGTTGACAGTGCGGCGCCCGGTAGTGGGTTTGGCATTGAGTGCCAATTTAGCGTGCACATCTCCAAGTGGGAGTATTGCCACAACAAGGAGTAGCTTGCCAGGAAGCAAGTGAACCTCGGAGAAAAAAATATTGTGTTCATATTGTGATTGCCGAGGATTCTCTTGTGTGGTTATCTCAATTGGGTGATTGGCCATCTACACTTCGCGTTAGTATAACAATCCAATCCCCCTTTCTTGTATCTAGCTTATGTAGCTCCTTTGTGTTCTTATCTTGTTGGTCTTTCTAGTTTAGTGAAGTGCCTAGAGTATTCTTGTTTAGAATTGCTAGGCTTGTTATTGATTAGGTGCTAGTAGTATAGCCTATATACTAGACTTGTTAGAAAGGCTTGCATAGAGTAATCAAAGCTTTAGCTTTGCATTTACGCCATCTCTTAGTCTAACAAGTTGCTTAAGTGTCTCTGTAAGAAATTTTATTAGGCTATTCACCCCCACTAGCCATTAGGACCTTTCACATGGTATCGGAGCTAGGCACTGTTTATTTGCAATTGGATAAACCTCCTATGGTGAAAAATGGCACAATTGCATATCAACAACACCAAGAGGGCACCACCTTTTGATGGCACCAATTATGCCTATTGGAAGGTCAAGATGTTGGCCACCTCAATTCAACCAATCGAGAGGTGTGGAAGGCCACCGAAGTGAAGGTGGAGGTTGACAATGCCAACAACCCTACACCTACGAAAGAGAGGAAGCTACAATGCAATGACATTGCTATAAGTGCTCTCCATGAAGCTCTTGATGACAAGACCTTTGAGATCATCAAAAATCTTGAAGTGGCTCATGATGCATGGAAAAAGCTCAAGGAGTCGTTTGAGGGCACCGCAAGTGTGAAGACTGCAAGAGCATATGTCTTGCAAGAGAAGTTCTCAAGCTTCAAGATGAAGGATGATGAGAGTGTGCTGGAGATATTTCATAGGTTGTAAGTGATTGTGAATGAGCTCAAGGCACTTGGGGAAGAAATCAAGGATAGTCAATTCTCTACAAAATTTTTGAGATACTTGCCAAGAGATTTGACACCTTGATCACGGTTATGGTGAAAACCACAATGAAGGATAGCCCAACTCCAAATCAATTTCTTCAAGATATCATGGCCGATGATGAGTTTAGAGAAGATCATGAGAAGGAGAAGTTGGTAAACAAGAAGAAGAAGAATGAGGACAAGAATGAAGATGAAAAGAAGAAGAGTGTGGCATTCAAGGCCACATCATCCAAGGGCAAAGGCAAGAAGAAGCAAGAGTCATCAAGTGAAGATGAATCATGCCCAGCTCTAGTGAAGAAGAAGAGGTGAATGACAAGATGGCTCTTATTGTCAAAAAGATGTGAAATCTCATGAATAAGAAGGGGTACTGGTCAAGAAGAAAGAGAAGCTCTTCCAAGACAAGTGAACATTCAATGAAGTGCTTCTGGTGCCATAGCAAGGAGCATCTCATCGCCAAATGCCCATATGATAGTGATGATGAGGATGCGGTGAAGAAGGAGAAGAAGAAGCAAAAGAAGAAGGAAGAGAAGAATGACTCTTCCCACAAGAAGAAGGGTGAATCTCATGTGGCTATAAGGGAAAGTGACTCCTCCTCCTCAAGTGATGAAGATGAGGATGATTCCAAGAGCAAGAAGAAGGGGCATGCAAGCATTACCATTCAAGAGAAGATTTCCCTATTTGGTGCTCCATCGACTTGCTTCATGGCTAAGGCTACTAAGGTACAACCCGATAGTGATGATGATGATGATGAACCCACTAAATATGAACTCATCACTATGCTTGAGGATTGCAAGGATGGCTTTAAGTCATCTATAAAGGAATGTAGGGGCTTGCACAAGGAAAAAGAAAACCTTGAGCAAGAACTTAGGGAGCTAAGAGCATCTTATGAGAGTCTAAAGGAAGACCATAAGAAGCTTAAACATGCTCACTCCAAGCTTGACAAAGCTCATTCCTCTCTAGTTGAGCAACATGATAAAGAGCAATCCCAAGTTGTGGTTGTTGAGAAAAGAATGTTGGCTCTACATGTGATTTACTTGATGAATCTTTCTTTGAGCCTATCATTGTGCAAAATTCTAACCCTTCTTGTAGTGCTTCATCCACCACCACCCGATCTATCTCTGCTTCTAGTGATTCCTCACTAAAGGTTGAGAATGATGCTCTGAAAAGAGAGGTGGATGAGCTCACTCATGCCTTAGGCAAAGCCTATGGTGGTGAGGCCTGCTTGCTTAAGTTCTTGGGTTGTCAAAAGTTGCCCTTCGATACCGAAGGATTGGGCTATACCCCCAAGAGAGGCAAGGCGGCCTTTGTGACCCCAAAGCCTAGCTTTGTGAGGAGCGATGGTTGTTATTGCAACAAATGCAAGCAAGTTGGGCATTTAGAGCATAATTGTAATAAAATCAACCATAACAAGAAGAAACCTCATGCTTATTCTATATGCTTTGATTCTTGTTATGTGCTTACCAAGGGTGAGAAGGGTGTAAAAGCTAAATTTGTTGGTAACCCAAGGATGAGCCCAAAGAAGAAGGCTATTTGGGTACCAAACAGCTTGGTAACTAACTTCCAAGGACCCAAGCAAAAATGGGTACCTAAGCTTTATTGATTTGCTTGTAGGTAAATTATAAAGCTAGAGGAAGACATTGGGTGCTTGATAGTGGGTGCTCAAATCATATGACCGAGGAGACTAGTATGTTCAAGTCACTTGATAAGAATGACAATGGTGGATTTGATTCTATCACATTTGGTGATAACAATGGAGGCAAGGTCATGGGGCTTAGAAAGATTGCTATATCCAATGACAAGAGTCTATCAAATGTGTTGCTAGTTGATACTTTGAACTTTAATCTATTGTCGGTGGCTCAATTGTGTGACTTTGGTTACAAATGCATATTTAACAAAGATAGTGTTGAAGTGGTGAGCATGGATCAAACAAATCTCATATTCAAGGGGTTTAGGCATGGAAGCTTGTATTTGGTTGATTTCAATGCTAGTGAATCTCAACTTTCATCATGTTTGATTGGCAAGTCTAGTAAGGGATGGCTATGGCACAGAAGACTTGGTCATGTTGGCATGAAGCAATTAAACAAGTTAGTGAAGCATGACTTGGTTAGAGGCTTGAGTGATGTCACATTTGAGAAGGATAGACCTTGTAGTGCATGTCAAGCCGGTAAGCAACATGGGAAGCCACATCCCAAGAAGAATGAGATGAGCACATCAAAGGCATTTGAGTTATTGCACATGGACTTGTTTGGCCCAACAACCTACACATCTATTGGTGGCAACAAGTATGGCTTTGTGATAGTTGATGACTACACTAGATACACATGGGTGTTCTTCCTCTATGACAAAAGTGAAGTGTATAATCTATTCAAGTCATTTGTCAAGATGGTGCAAAATGAGTTTGAGACTACCATCAAGAAGATAAGAAGTGACAATGGTAGTGAGTTCAAGAACACTAAGATTAAAGAGTTATATGATGAACTTGGCATTGGACATCAATTCTCTCCAACATACACTCCTCAATCCAGTGGTGTAGTGGAAAGGAAGAATAGAACCTTGATTGAAATGGCAAGAACAATACTTTGTGAATACAATGTTAGCCAAAAGTTTTGGAGTGATGCTATCAATACGGCTTGCTACTCTAGCAACCACCTCTATTGTCATGGAAAGCATGAGAATACACCATATGAGCTATTGAATGGAAGGAAGCCCAACATTGCATACTTTAGAGTGTTTGGTTGCAAATGCTACATTCTCAAGAAAGGCCAAAGACTTAGAAAGTTTGATAAGAGATGTGATGAAGGTTTCTTACTTGGTTATTCTACATCAAGCAAGGCTATAGAGTGTGGAACTTGGCTAGTTGTACTATGGAAGAAGTTCATGATGCTGAGTTTGATGAAACCCAAGGCTCTCAAAGTGACCATCAAAATCAAGATGATGTGGGTAGAGAACAATTGAACAATGAAATGAGACACATGGACATTGGTGATATTAGGTGATGAGGACATCACTCCATTGGATGCACAAGATGATCCTCCGCTGGATATTCAAGGTCCAATCACAAGAGCTTGCGCACGACAATTAAATTTACAGGTGAGCTCGTTCTTAAGGAAGTCTTTTTATGATTTTGACAATAGATTGCTACCTAATGATTATATTGTACTTAGGAATCATGGAGAGGACCAAGGGATGCATAAGGGATGGCTTGGAGGCATGGAGGACCAGCAAGGGCGCCCAAGTGAAGGTGGAGACCCAAACCGAGTCGACTTCGAGCCTGTTTCGGAGTCTAAGACTAGTGTAGAGTAAAGCGGACGCCCAGGACGCATCCGGACTCCGTTTTTGATGATCCACCTATGGATGGAAAGATAATTTCATAAGGAAGCCAATGGCATTAGTTTGAGGTCAAAATTCCTTCGGAGTCATCAGGAAATATCAAAACAAGTTAGCGTCCAGAATCTGTTCTGGTGCTGTGTCACCGTTTTTGGTCCGTTGGGCCGTGTATCATTGTTGAGCCCATTAGGGGGCACGTCCAGGGGTGGCGACGACCCTTAGACCTCTATAACCAGCTGCCGCCTTCTCTCGTTAGGTTTTGGGTTTTGCTTAGATTATTCTTGTCGGCGTTAGGAACCCGGGGGTGTCCTAAACCAACGAGTAATCGTGTGTGTGACCCGTCCGGATGGGTGATGCAAGAAGGACACAGCGATTTATCCTGGTTTGGGAAAAGAAGGGCCTACGTCCAGCGGGGAGAGAAGATTTGTATTATCTTGCACCTAAGTGCTTGTACAGGGGCGAATACAAGCGAAAGAGAGAATTCGAGGGGGGTCGAGTGTCTATCGAAAGAGCTACTCAGTCTAGGAGTCTGGTCATTTGAGAGATCGTTGTCCAGAGTTGGTTCTCCGTTGTCCCTATTGGGTCTCCTGGCGTCCCCTTTTATAGGCCAAGGGGAGGCACAGGGGTACAAATATCCTGGTTCGATGACGCGGTGATGACGTCGCGGGTCGTGGTGGTCAACTCGAGGCCTCTGCAGGGACGTGCGCTGAGCATGGCTCCTTCTGTAGCGGCGTGGCTCGGAGTTGACAGCCGTCCTTCGGAGTCATGGTTGCTGACCGGCGAAAGACGTGATCCCCTGTAGAGGACGTGCGAGTTCCTGTTGGGGTCGTATCGGGAGTTGTTGGCGCAGCTTTCGAAGTCGATGAAGGTTGACCGGAGGGCGTCGATGCGTACTCGAGGCCCGGTCGAGGGGTAGCCTCGAGCATAGTGGTTGAGCGGATAAGATCGAATTGAGGGAATCCGATGTCGGTCGTTTGTCGCGTAGCGTGTCGAAGGGGGCCTCGAGCTGTCTAACAGCACTGGGTATGGCATAATAGTGCCGTGCAGACCGATGCACGTCCTCAGTATGGGCAGTAAAGCGGGATTCGACCGCTGTACGGACCACTGTGCGGACACTATAGCCATACGATTTGACGAGGTTAGCTAGTTTTTGTATTAAATGCGCTACCGGACACACCGGGAGTTGGTCGATCGAGGAAGGGCTCGATCCTCGAAGTATCGAGACGCCCGTCCCGTCGGGGGCCTCGACACTTAACGTGGGATCCTCCCATCTCGAGCGATCATTAGCCAGTGACGTCAGCGTCTTGTCGAGGGTCAGATGGTGACGCCAGTGATTCTGTCGAGGGTTGCGGCTGTACTCTGTTGTGGGCCGGCCCAGTGTGTATTTGCCGATGGGCCCGGTGGGTCGAAGAGGTATGGCCTGGTCGCGTGAGATTAATCTGAGGGTAAACTCAGGGTCCAACCGAAAACAAGGAAGGTTTAGGGTACCCCTACTCTCGGTAACCGACAGTAGCCCCCAAGCCTTCGTGTAAGTGTTGATACTTACACGGAGGCTCAGTTGAATGGACTTGGAGTATTGGTCGTATTCCGAAGGGTGCGCGTGAGCGCACCCTTCGGGTGTAGTCCCCGAGGCCTCGGGTGAGTAGAATACTCGCCTGAGGTCTTTTATTTTTCATTTGGTCAATGCGTGTTCGAGTGATCAAGCCCCCGGGTGGTTGGATCCTCTTTCGTCGAGGCCACCTGGTTGCGAGTCTGCTCCTTAGCTTCTTTCGTCGAAGCCGGTCAGGTGCGAGCTCGACTTTTTCGTTCAACCCTCATGAACCCTTTTGATCGGGTAGAGGGGAAGAAGCGTTGTGCTACCCATGCTCGAGCGAGCATCAACGTCTCAGGTGAGCTACTATCGGGAAATTCAAGTAAGAGCTCGTGCCCCGTTCGATTGGGGTCGACTAGTGGCCCTGAGGCGCTCTTATTCGAGCAAGACAGTGGGTCCCACGGATGCCAAACCCTTTCGATCGGGTCTGGTGGCTCGATGCCTCCCCTCGAGGGGATTCCATCGTGGTCCCTTAGTTTTGCCTTGAATGTGTCCGAGGGGGCCTCGAGAATTCATTCTCGAGCAAGGGACTCGCGTCGGCCCCCCTCGGTCACCCCTAACTCTGGTACTCGAGGGAGGCTGTCGAACCCTTTCCGAGGGCCAGCCTTCGCTCCCTGGAGATTTCGAGGGCCTGGGCCCGTATCCCGTGTCGTGGGAAGATCCGTCTGTGGATAACTCCTCCTGTCCTTCACGCGTGCCTTTTTGCACAGAAGCCGGAGCGGCGCGGTAGTGGGTGAGTCCTATACTTGAAGCGTATTTCGAGGAGGATAACTGTCAGTTCTTATTTTTCAACAAAAGATTCAAAGCGGCGTGGCCGTAATATCACAGGAGTCGGAACGGTGCGGTCGTGGTGGGGCCGGCATGACGCCTGATTCGTGGACGCTTGACGTGTGTCCATGGTCGACGGGAGTCGAAGGGGTGAATGCGAAACGGCCCTGTCCATGACACACAGGAATCGAGAGGAGAGTGCTTTGGGTGCATTTAATGCGGGGACTTACTGGTCGGGTGAGCGTCGGCCGTCCGTCAGTCTTCTGCCCCAATAAAAGGAGGCACCCTTTGTAGCGTTGCTCTTCACTTGCTTTCCTGCCGTTTTCGCTTTCGCCTTCCTGCGCTTGTTCTCCTTCCTTGCGCTCGCCTCCCCGTGCTTTCCTTTCTTGTGCTCGCCTTCCTGCGGAGATAGGAAATCTTCCGGGCCGCCCGTCCACCGAAGAGCTCCGTGCCCTTGCCATGGCACCGCCGGAGATTCTTCAGCCCGCGGCGTGGGTTCCCTCGGAAGTGACGAGGAAGGAGCTGGAGGGTTTGGTGGCGGAGGGGCTTCTTCGCCCCATCACCAACAGGGATAAGCCCGAGTGGCTTGTTCCGCCGAAGGAGGACCACGAGCCGAACCCACCGGAGGGCTACGTGGTCAGCTTCATCAAGTTCCACCGGCTGGGCTTCGGCGCCCCGCCGAGCCGGTTCATGCGCGCTCTCACTCACCACTACGGGATCGAGCTTCAGCATCTTTCCCCCAACGCGATCTCCTACACCGCCATCTTTACCATAGTCTGTGAGGGTTACCCCGGGGTGGAGGCGCACTGGGAGCTCTGGCTCCACCTCTTTCGGGCGGAGTACTTCTCCAAGAGCGCGTCGGCGGGGGTGCGGAGGCTGGTGCGGGCTGGATGCTGCAACTTCACCGTGAGGAAGGCCGACGACTTCATCCCCATTGGCCTGACTTTGAGCCACGGCCCTTGGCCCTCGAAGTGGTTCTACATCAGGAATGATGAGGGGTTGCTGCCTCAGTACACGGGGCGCATCATCGAGTCGCGTCCCCACAACTGGGGCGCCCCAGCGCGGGACCATCAAGGGAGGCTCGAAGACCTCCTCGACGCCCTGGCGATCCTTTGAGGGCAGGGGTTGACTGCCGGGGTCGTTGTCTCGGCCTTCCACCATCGACGGGTGCTCCCCCTGATGCGGCGCTCGCTTCGCATGAGCCAGATGTTCGTTGGAGCGGAGCTCAGGGGGAGCCGCATGGTTGCCGGGGATATTACGCTGGAGAGCGTTGCCAAGAGGGTTCGAGGCACGGTGTCGGGCCCCTTCACGGCGCAGGACGTCATCCGCCTCCCGATGCGACCGGATCCCGGTTACCCCGAACTGGTGAGTGTATTACTTCGTCGAGCCCTTCTTTTTGTTTATTTTCACCTTACATTTTTTGGGCTTCGCGTGTAGGGGGAGCTTGACTACGAGTTGTCGCTGCCCCCCGTTAGGGAAGATTTCGGGGCTCGTCCGACGGGGCTTCGCGGCGCCTCGTCGGCAAAGAAGACGAAGGAGGAGGAGAGCAAGAAGAGGCGGATGCATAGCCTCGATCTCTCTGCGGGCGAGCAGCGCTCGGCTAAGCAGAGACGAGAGGCGAGGCCCATCGGAAGGTCCCCCTCTGAGGAATCGGGGGAGGAGTGGAGCGGAGAAGAGGAGCATCTCTCGACCCGGAGGG
>CM041634.1:46128919-46145794 GCA_023333625.1 Bothriochloa decipiens
GGGGGAGGAGTGGAGCGGAGAAGAGGAGCATCTCTCGACCCGGAGGGTCGCGGCTGACGCCCCTTCGACGCAGGGCGCCGCTGGTTCTGAGGGGTCCACAGAGGGGCCCCGTGAAAGTCACTTGGCCCTCGAAGCCGGGCCGGTGGCGCTGGCCTTGGCTGCATCGGCGGCGGCCTCTGCTCGTGGGGCTGCGGGGCCTCACGGCGTGACGCCGCCAGCAGTGACTTCGAGCCTTCCGGGTGCCGGGACGCGGGCCTCACGAACACCAGGAAGGTTCCTAGTGGGGTAAGTTCTTTATTCTGGGGCAGTTTTATATTTCGCGTCTCGATTCCACGCGTCTAATTTTTCTTTCCTCACAGGATCAAGCGCGAGCGGACACCGGCGGGGCCCGCTCTGGCCAAGCGTCTTCGGACGGAGGCTGCGACAAAGGCGACGGCGGTCGCGGCGGGTCCAGCCATGGGCCCAGTTCTTTCAGTGACGAGCGTCGCCTCGACTCCCCCGTCGATTTTGAACGAGGGGGTCGTCGCTTGGGTCAAGGCCGCACACGCGGCGTTGGCCCGGGGAGTCGATTCGGTTATCGGCGAAGCGGCCACCGAGCCTGCGGTGGTTGTGGCATCGAGGCCCCGAGCTGGGATGGCCGTCGAGGCGCCAGGCAGCATGCCAGAGCGCCCCTCGGATGACTCGCGGCCGGGGTTTTCGCAGACGGCGCCCATCGTCCTTGAGGCCGAGGAGGGCGAGGCCTCCGTCGACGGAGGGAAGGACAAGGACGCCGTGCCCCCCTGTCGCCATCGAGGTCGGGGGTCGTGGAGTCCGGGGGTGCCAAGGCGGCCCCGTCAGGTGGGGAGGCGAGTGTCACCGTGCCTGCCCCGGCGGATCCTTTTGTCGAGTGGGAGGAGACTCAGGCCGGTTTGCTGGCTCTCGTGCCGTGGGAGGGTCCGTCTCCCCCCGCGGTTCCCGAACACCGTCCTACGGTGGGCGCGGCCGTCGATGCGGAGGGTGCCGAAGCCGAGGCGGCGCGGCGGTACTCCAAGGCGGAGACTTCGGGATGGGGCTTGGAGCCTATCCACATCCACGACACCACGAGTCACGACGCTCCCTCGCGGGAGGTGGATGACGTCGCCGAGCTCGAGTGCTGGAGGGCCATCGAAGAGGAGCATTCTTGCCTTCAGAGCTCGCTAAAGGCAATGTTTGGTCTCGTCAGCAACAACCTCCACCAGCGCCTCGGGGTAAGCATCCTTCGAAGTTATGGAACTCGGGGTGTGTTTTCTTTATCGATGATGTCCTTTGTCCTTCTTGCTCTTAGGATCTGAGAAGGCGCTCGAATATCAAGTCCCATCTTATCCACAGCGCCAAGGATAAGTGGAACTAGATCCCCGAGCTAGAAGCAGCGCTCGAGTCTGCCCGGGTCGAGGCTGCTGCCGCTCGGAGTGAGCTTGAGAAGGCAAAGTCCGAGACCACCTCGGCCCGTCAAGTGGCCGCCCAAGCCAAGGAGGCCGAGGCCAAGGCGAAGGAGGAAGCGAGGAGGGCCCTTGAACGAGCAAGGTCCGAGGCCAGCAACGAGCTGGCAAGGGTTGGTGTGGCCCTTGAGGCGGTGCAGAAGGAGCTCGAGGTCACGGTCTCCAAAAACGCCAGGATTTCCGAAGCCTGGCGAGAGCAAAGGCGGAATGCCATTTCGGCAGGCAAGGCCCTCGAGAAGCTCAAGGAGGAGAAGGCGTCGATGGTCCGCGCTGGTGAGGCGCTTGCGAACGAGTATCTCGTTCTGCAAGACACCCACATGAAGCTCGAGACCCACGCCGTCGGTGAGTCTTCCTTCTTCTCTCAAGGGGTTTTTTGCCTTAGTCCTCTCTCTTAAGTGTTACTGACTCCGTTTGTTTGTTTTCAGCCTTGGAGGAGGAGCTGGATCGGGCTCATCACGACCTCGGCCTGCTTCAAAAGTCGTACACGGCCGAGGTGAAGCTGACCGGCGAGCTCGGCGGTATGCTCGACATGGTCTGTGATAGCCTCGGCATCCCTCATCCCGAATCGGCCGCGGACGACGTCCATGGGGCCCCTCTCCTTGACCGGTTGTTCGAGCTTGGCCGCGTGGTTAAGGAGAAGGTGCGGGGCGCCCTTCATGTCGGCGTGAAGCGGGCGATGGCGGTCATCGGCTCCGGCTACATCTACGACATGGAGGTCGTGTCCCACGGCTTCGTCAGCGACCCTTCGAAGACTGATGAGGAGAACGAGGCCATCTTCGTGGGGTTAGTCGAGGCTGCCGAGGAGCCTGGCGGTCGTCTTGCGAGCCTCTTCGAGCATGAGGTCCTTCCGCCTCCTGAGGATGATGGCCTGTGAGCCAAATCTGGGCAAAGAGGCCTTTGTAAGAAATTTTGTGAACTTTTGTTCTCGAGGTCGTGATGCCTCGAGCCAATGTACATTTATATTTGTTTGTATATGCCTAATGTGCTCTAAGTCTTTTCTGTCTCCACTGCCTGATCGGGTCTTTACTTTTATCGATTTCGTCACACGATCGCGCCCTTTGAAGGGGGGAGTGAGTGGAGGTGCCATAGCCCTAGGGCGTTGGCGGTCTCCCGACCTGACATCCCTCGACCTTTCGGACCATCTCGTGTCGTCTTCGACCTAGTATTAACCCATGTCGAGGCATATCAAGGCAGAGTGGACCTTGAGACTTTAAGTCCTTTTCTTTCTCGCGTTCCTGATGACGTTTCTTACTTAGTGAATTCGACGCATGTTCGTGCCCCCCGTCGGGGAGCGAGTGGAGGTACCGTAGCCCTGGGGCGTAGGTGGTCTCTTGGCTCGACAGCCCTCGACGCTTAGGACATTCGCATGGCATTTTCGACTAAGTATTGGAACGTATCGAGTGCGTGGGAGAAAATAGACTTTTTGAGTTTTGAAAAATCAAGTTTTTTGGGGACTCCGGGGGGTTCCCCCCTTTATAGCCCCCGAGGGAGGTTCGACTCTGAGGAAGCAGAGTCGAGGCTACCTCTTGCATGTATAAGGAAGTTAAGCTTGTGATCGAAAGCATTTCGTTATGCGAAAATGTAAGAAGAAGGCATCGACTAGGGATAGAAGCGACGTAGCTGGTCGATGTTCCATGCGTTGTTGAAAATTTCGCCTTTGTCGTTAGCGAGCTTGTAGGTTCTGAGCTTCAACACCTCGGCTACGATGAAGGGGCCTTCCCATGGTGGCGTTAACTTGTGCCGGCCCTTGTTGCTCTGTCGCCTTCGTAGGACGAGGTCACCCACTCGAAGGTCCCTTTTGCGCACATGCTTGTCGCGGTAGCGTCGAAGCTTCTACATGTATCTTGCGGAGTTGAGGAGGGCCATGTTTCGAGCCTCTTTGAGTTGGTCGACGGCGTTTGCGATGGCTTCCTCGTTGCTTTGCTCGTTGTACGCCTTTAGTCGAGGGGAACCGTACTCGAGGTCAGTGGGGAGGACGGCCTCAGACCCATAGACCAAGAAGAATGGGGTGAACCCCGTGGCTCGACTAGGTGTTGTCCTTAGGCTCCATAGGACCGAGGGCAGCTCAATGGCCCACTTCTTGCCATGCTTATTAAGGCGGTTGAAGATTCTTGGCTTGAGTCCCTGCAAAATCATGCCATTGGCGCGCTTGACCTAGCCATTAGTTCGAGGATGAGCAACCGCGGACCAATTCATGCGAATGTGATGGCGATCGTAGAAATCCAAAAAGTTCTTGCTAGTGAACTGTGTGCCATTGTCAGTGATGATGACATTCGGGACACCGAAGCGATAGATGATGTCGGTGAAGAACTCGACTGCCCGCTCGGAGTGGATATTCCCGATGGGGCGGGCCTCGATCCACTTGGTAAACTTGTCGACGGCAACGAGCAGGTGGGTGAAGCCTCCAGTTGTCCTTTTGAAGGGACCAATGAGGTCGAGCCCCCATACGGCAAACGGCCATGTGAGGGGGATCGTTTGCAAAGCATACGCAGGGAAGTGCGTCTGCTTGGCATAGAATTGGCACCCCTCACATGATCGGATGAGGCTGATGGCGTCAGAGACAGCGGTCGGCCAGTAAAAGCCTTGTCGGAAAGCGTTCCCGACGAGGGTCCTGGGCGCAGCATGATGACCGCAAGCCCCCGAGTGTAGGTCGTTGAGTAACCTTTTGCCTTCCTCAACGGTGATGCAACGCTGCAAAACTTCGGTCGGGCTCCGTCGATAGAGCTCCTTGTCTGGACCGAAGAGGACGTAGGTTTTGGCCCTTCGCGCAATGCGTCGAGCCTCGTTCCGGTCGTCTGGCAGCTCTCCTTGAGTAAGGTACTCGAGGAAGGGCTTACGCCAATCGGCTTCGTTGCTTGCTCGAGGGGATGATACCTCGAGGTCCATGACCTCGGCCCCGGTCGAGAGGGCCGGGGTTGGTTGAGGCTCGACCCCCTTGGACGGATGTTCATGTTCACCCGCGAAGTCAACTGATGGCTTGTAGAGATCTTTTACGAAGACGTCGGGAGGCACGGTGCCTCGGGTTGACGCGATCTTTGCGAGCTCGTCGGCGGCCTCGTTGTAGCGTCGAGCAATGTGGGTTAATTCGAGGCCGTGGAATTTGTCTTCCAGTTTGCGGACCTCTTGATAGTACGCTTCCATTTTAGGTTCGCGGCAGCTCGATGCCTTCATGACTTGATCGATGACTAACTGTGAGTCGCCCCGAGCTTGGAGGCGTCGAACCCCGAGCTCGACAGCGATGCGTAGTTCGGTCATGAGGGCTTCGTACTCCGCGACGTTATTCGAGGCTGCAAAGTGGAGTCGAATCACGTAACGCATGTGAACCCCGAGGGGCAAGATGAAGAGCAGGCCCGCGCCCGCCCCTGTTTTCATCATTGACCCATCAAAGTACATGGTCCATAGCTCGACCTGGATCTGTACAGGCGGTAGTTGAGCGTCGGTCCATTCGGCCACGAAATCTGCCAGCACCTGCGACTTAATGGCCTTTCGTGGTGCGAAAGTGAGGGTCTCGCCCATGAGCTCGACTGCCCACTTAGCGATTCTCCCTGTGACCTCCCGATTCTGGATTATCTCCCCGAGGGGGAAGGACGAGACCACGGTTATCAGGTGGCTTTGGAAGTAATGTTGGAGTTTTCGCCGCGTAAGGATTAGAGCGTACAACAGCTTCTGAATCTGAGGGTAGCGGGCCTTAGTCTCCGAGAGCACTTCGCTGACAAAGTAGACTGGCCTTTAAACGGGCAGGGTGTGCCCTTCTTCTGCCCTCTCGACCACTATGGCCGCACTGACCACCTAGGTGGTTACGGCGACATAGAGGAGGAGGGGCTTGGCCGGATGAGGAGGTACGAGGATTGGGGGCGAGGCTAACATAGACTTGAGCTTTGAGAGGGCCTCCTCGGCTTTGAGGGTCCATTTGAAGTGCTCTGATTTGTTCAAAAGGCGGTAGAGGGGCAACGCCTTTTCCCCGAGACGGGAGATAAAGCGGCTCAGGGCCGCCAGGCATCCTGTGACCCTCTGAACGCCTTTGAGGTCTCGAATGGGCCCCATCTTGACGATCGCCAAAATCTTCTCCGGGTTGGCCTCGATTCCACGCTGAGAGACTATGTACCCTAAGAGCATGCCTCGGGGGACGCCGAAGACACACTTCTCGGGGTTCAGCTTGATGCTCTTCACCCGGAGGCATTTGAACGCGGCATCGAGGTTAGAGACGAGACCCTCGACTTTTTTGGTCTTGACCACGATGTCGTCCACATAGGCCTCGACCATCGAGCCGATGTGTTCTCCAAAAACGTCAAGCTGGTCGGACTCCTTCATCCGGATCTGATGGTAGCCAGAATAGGCGTCGAGAAAGGAGAGGGTCTCGCATCCCGCCGTCGAGTCAACGATTTGATCGATGCATGGCAAAGGAAATGGGACTTTAGGACATGCTTTATTCAAGCCGGTGTAATCTACACACATCCTATATTTCCCATTTTTCTTTTTGACTATTACAGGGTTAGCTAACCACTCGGGATGGTGGACCTCCTTGATAAATCCGGCCGCCAAGAGCTTGTTGACTTCTTCCCCGATGATCCTACGCTTCTCCTCGTCGAAGCGGCGCAGGCGTTGCTTCACCGGCTTAGACCCGGGGCGGATCTCCAAGGCGTGCTCGGTGACTTCCCTCGGTATGCCCGGCATATCCGAGGGACTCCACGCAAACATGTCGGCGTTCGCACGAAGAAAGTCGACGAGCACTGCTTCCTATTTGGCGTCGAGGGAGGCGCTGATGAGAAGCACCTTCCCCTCGGAGCAACTCGGGTGGAGGGTGATCTTCTTCGTGTCCTCGGCAGGCTCGAAGCTGCTGGCATGTCACTTGGGTTCGGGGATCTCGTCAGCGAGGGCCTCGAGAGTGGCTGCAAGCATTGCCGTCTCCTCGAGGGCTTCCGCGTGTTCGACGCATTCGACGTCGCAGTCGTAGGCGTGCTCGAAGGAGGGGCCGACGGTGATGATGCCGTTGGGGCCCGGCATCTTGAGCTTGAGGTAGGTGTAGTTGGGGACTGCCATGAACTTGGCATAGCCCGGTCAACCAATGATCGCATGGTATGTGCCTCGGAACGGGACTACCTCGAATGTGAGGGTCTCCTTTCGGAAGTTTGAGGGAGTACCGAAATACACCGGTAAGTCGATGCACCCGATGGGAATAGCCTTCTTGCCTGGCACGACGCCGTGGAAGCCCCCAGCACTGAGCTTCAGCTTTTCCCTTGGGATTCCGAGGAGGTCGAGGGTCTCGGAGTAGATGATGTTGAGGCTACTGCCTCCGTCCATCAAGACTTTGGAGAAGCGAGTGTTGACGATGATAGGGTCAACAACAAGCGGGTAGAGCCCCGGGTTCGGGATGTGGTTCGGATGGTCATCACGGTCGAACGTGATAGCAGTCTCGGACCAGTCCAAGAATCGAGGGGTGGCGACTTGAGTGGAAAATACCTCTCGACGCTCCCTCTTACGCTGTCGAGGTGTGAGCCGGGCGGTAGGTCCCTCGTAGATCATGAAGCAGTCTTGCACCTCGGGGAACCCATCATTCTTGTCGTCATTCTTGTCGTCGGGCTCTTCCTTTTCCTCTTCCTTCCCTCGAACCATACCCCCGAAATGCCTTTTGATCATCCGGCAATTTTCGAGGGTGTGATTGGCCTGGCCCTTGTGATATGGGCACGGTTTCTTGAGCATCTCATCGAAGAGGCCCTTTTCGGGAGGGCCTCGAGGCTTCTTGCGTTTGACAGCCGCCACGAGGTCGTTGTCGTGGGCGTCTTCGTGCTTGTCTCACGGGTTCTTCTTCTTCTTCTTGCCCCCTTTCTTGCCGTCCTGGTTCGAACCCTCGGGGTTGGCCGCCTTGGCCTGTGTCTGGCCTTTGCTACCATCGAAGAAGGCACCGACGGCCTCTTCTTCGGCGGCAAAGTTGGCCACGATGTCCATCAATTCGTCGGCGGTCTTTGGAGGGGTGCGCCCGAGCTCCCGGACCAGTTCCTTGCAGGTGGTCCCGGCAATGAAGGCCAGGATCACCTCTTCGTCGGTGACGTGGGGAAGCTCGGTGCGCTACTTGGAGAAACGTCGAGTGAAGTCGCGGAGAGATTCCCCGAGCTTCTGTTTGCAGCCTCGGAGTTCCCACCTGTTGCCCGAACGCACGTAGGTGCCCTTGAAGTTCCCCTCGAAAACCCTGACCAGGTCAGACCAGTCATAGATTTGGTTAGGGGAAAGCTCCTCGAGCCACCGTTGTGCGGTGTCGGAGAGAAAGAGTGGGAGTTGTCGAATGATGGCGCTGTCGTCGCAGGCCCCACCAAGCTGGCACGCCAGTTTGAAGTCGGCAAGCCAGAGCTCAGGCTTTGTCTCACCGTCGTATTTGACGAGACTTGTCGAGGGTCTGAAGGGGCTAGGCAGCGGCGTGCTGCGAATCACACGGCTAAAGACTCAAGGTCCTGGCGGATCCGAGGATCGACGTCGGTCCTCGTCACTGTCGTAGCGTCCGCCCCGATGAGCGCTGTAGCCTCGCACCTCGGCGTCATCGCACTTACGTCTGCGGTGTTCGTTGATGTCGTGACGCGCATCGCGGGGCTCGCGGTTGTCGCGAACGCGATCGTGGTCCGGGACCGCCCCCTTCGAGCGGGGGGAGTCTACCGGCTGGGTCGAGGCCTGCCTCTCATGCCGCGAGGGTTCGTGGTGTTGCCCCGAGGCCACACCTCGATGCCTCAAGGCGGAACTTTCGGCCTGCTGAATGGCGGCCACCTCGAGAAGGCCCTTGATCTCCTGTTGGACTCGCTGGGCTTCGGGATTCGAGGGGGCTGGCATGTTGCGAAGAAGCATGGTTGCTGCGATGACATTCTGGCTGGCTCGATTGAAGGCGGGACATGCAACCGTATCCGCGCCCACAATCTGTTGCTGTACTTGCCGCGCTCGGGCCCGAGCCCCTCCGCCCGGGGGATTCTGATTGTCTTGCTCGAGGGCACGCTCGAGCTGACGCAGTCGCTCTTTGTCTTCATCGAGCTTGGCTCGAAGCTCCCAAAGCTGCGCGAGCTGGGCGACGCGAGTGCCCTGCGAATTGCCCGGATCGTTGATCGCGGCAGGGGGTCCTTCCTCCTGTCCCGCCAGGAGGAGGGGCCCACCTGTTGCGACCGGTGCTGTGGACGCCTCTGCGGGACCAGCGTCGTCGTCGTCCGATGCGGCGACTATGTCGATGTGGAAACACTCTCGCGTGGGGTCGTAGTAGCTGGAGTCGTAGTCGGAGTCGGAGTAGAGCGGGCAAGGCATGATGGTCCGCCCAAATTATTCCACCTGCAGCCACCTTCGAAGCAGGCGAGGGCGTGCGCCGCGTGGGCGAGGGTTAATCGGGCGTTCGGGGGCCAGTACCGGTTCCTCCAGGCGTGCTGCTGCGCATGGGGGGTCCGGTCCGTTCCCTGTCCGCTCCGAAACCCGAGCGCACGATAGTGGGGTATGTCGAAGCGGCACTGTCGAGCCCAAATGGCAATGCCGGCCGGGCGGCAAACTGCTCATGGGGCAAGAGAGCCGTAGACGTGAAGGGAGCGTTCGCCTGGGGAGAAGCGTTCAACCCGGGCGAGCGCTGCCCCACGTCGGGCCTTACGCGTAGTCACGGGAGCCTCCGGGCCAGAGAGCTCAAGTCATCCGTCGAAGACGAAGAGGATGTGACGACCGTGGTCGCACGGCGGCACCGCCCGCCCTGCGATCCACGTCTCTTTCTTGATTGGGAAGCATGGTGATGAGGACGACGCAGGGCTCCTCGTGGAGTCCCTGAAGCGCCCCCGCTCGGGTGCCCGATTGAGAGCAGGACCATGTCATGGCTCGTGCCGAGCGACATGAACTCCAGACTCCCGAACCAGATCACCGAGCCGAAAGGAAGTGATGATACGAAGTCCGCCATCCGGACGAAGCGGTTTGACACACAGCCCCCTACCTGGCGCGCCAACTATCGGCGTTAGGAACCCGGGGGTGTACTTCTTGCATCACCCATCCGGACGGGTCACACACATACGATTACTCATTGGTTTAGGACACCCCCGGGTTCCTAACGCCGACAATTCTGTTCACAACAGTTTTGCCGCGCCGTCGGTTTGTGAGACCCCAACTCGTGAGATTAATCATTCATCTGCAATTGGTTGAATTCTTTCATGTTCTTGCTTGTGTTCTTCGATTAGCAGGCAAAGGACTCAGCCTTCTTGGCGAGGTCGACTGTGCTTCGATGGTCGATAACCAGAGGAGACGTGGTGCTACGATTGTGGGGTTTAGAGCCGAGTTGTTCAAAAGCCAGATCGAATTGTGTCACGAATCCACCAAATCGAGAGTTATTAGAACCTTTTGGAAGATCGAGAACCCTGGTTCACATCATTAGGCCAAGGCAAGTTGATGATGAGGAGAAAATGACAAGCCAAGTGGTGAACATAGATTCAAATCAAGCAAGCACTAGTGGCATTCAACATGAAGATCATGAGCAAGATCAAGGTCAAGCAAGCAATCCAAATCAACAAGTGCTTCAACCTTCAAATGTTGCAAGAGATCACCCTTTAGATCATATCATTGGAGACATTAAAAGAGGTGTGTAAACAAGATCAAGATTGGCTAGCATATGTGAGCATTATTCATTTGTGTCATTTATTGAGCCAACCAAGATTGATGAAGCATTGAAGGATCCCGATTGGATAAATGCCATGTATGAAGAATTGAACAACTTCACAAGAAATCAAGTTTGGGAGCTTGTTGAGAGGCCAAAAAAGCACAATGTGATTGGAACTACGTGGGTGTTCAAGAACAAGCAAGATCAAGATGGGTTGGTTGTGAGGAACAAAGCAAGATTGGTTGCCCAAGGATATACACAAGTAGAGGGTCTTGACTTTGGAGAACATATGCAACGGTTGCAAGATTGGAGGTAATTAGAATCCTATTAGCCTATGCTTGTGCTCACAATATCAAGCTATATCAAATGGACGTGAAGAGTGCATTTCTAAATGGATTCATCAATGAAGAAGTCTATGTTGAGCAACCACCCAGATTTGAAGATGAGAAGAAGCCCAACCATGTCTACAAGCTCAAGAAGGCCATTTATGGTTTGAAGCAAGCACCAAGAGCATGCTATGAGAGGTTGAGAGATTATCTCCTCTCTAAAGGGTTCAAGATGGGAAAAGTGGACACCACTCTCTTCACCAAAAGAATTGGAGATGACTTGTTTGTGTTGCAAATCTATGTGGATGTCATTATATTTGGTTCAACCAATCAAGACTTTTGTGAAGAGTTTGCTAAGATGATGGCTAGTGAGTTTGAAATGTCTATGCTTGGAGAGCTAAGTTACTTCCTTGGACTTTAAATCAAGCAAATGAAGAATGGCACCTTTGTGAGTCAAGGCAAGTACATCAAGGACATGATCAAGAAGTTTGGTTTGCAAGATGCTAAAGCTTTTAGTACACCAATGGGTACAAATGGAGGCTTGGACCTTGATGATAGTGGCAATATGGTGGAGCAAAAGCTATATCGGTCTATGATTGGAAGTTTGCTATATGTGATCGCTTCTAGGCTGGATGCCATATTTAGTGTGTGCATGTGTGCTAGATATCAAGCCTCACCAAGAGAGAGTCACTTGATGGCAGCTAAAAGAATATTGAGGTACTTAAAGGACACACAAGATGTTGGCTTATGGTATCCAAAGGGGTCAAGCTTTGAGTTGGTTGGATATTCGGACTCCAACTATGTCGGTTGCAAGATTGATAGAAAGAGTACAAGTGGAACATGCCAAGTGCTTGGAAGATCTCTAGTTTCTTGGTCCTCAAAGAAACAAAATAGTGTTGCACTTTCCACCGCCGAAGCCGAGTATATTAGTGCGGGGAATTGTTGTGCACAATTGCTATGGATGAAAGCCACCTTGAAGGACTATGGAATCAAGTTCAAGCATGTGCCTTTGTTTTGTGACAATGAGAGTGCTATCAAGATGACCAACAATCCAGTTCAACACTCAAGAACAAAGCACATTGATGTGAGGCACCACTTCATAAGGGATCATCAACAAAAAGGTGATATTAGCATTGAAAGCACTGGCACCGAAGATCAACTAGCCGACATTTTCACCAATCCAAGTGATGAAAGAAGATATTGTAAGTTGAGGAATGAATTGAACATACTTAGCTTCTCCAACATGAGTTGATGCACCCCCTTATATATGACATGTCTCTCCTCCAACATAGCAAGGTAAAGTTATTTGTGGAATATCATGCATCCTTTGCTAGTTCTGTAGAACATATAGTCATGGTGCATCTTATTAGGATCATTCATGAAAATCAAAGGGATTTGATGTATGTATGGCACCACTATTGCTTCTATGGTTGATTTGATCTAGTGGTGGCATATGACATGTTTGTGAACTTGAAAACCTAGTGTTGAATCTATAGCATGAGCTCATGATGTGTATTTCAACATGGTCAAGATAACCCTTATTATTGAGGTGTGAAGAATCTTGTCCTTGGTTCAAATCAAAATACATATTCCATGCAAGTTATCTAGATTTGACCATAATTTGATTGACTTGCTTCTCTCATCTTATGCACTGTAACACGCTAAATTTTTGCATGTTTTTAAAAATAGCCAAAAATGGTTTAATAATGCTATTTTGTGGGCATTTAACATAGGCAAAATAAATATTTTAATGAAATAAAAATATATCTTGGCTCGATACATGTATGTGCATTCATGCTGGTGCATTGTTTATTTTGTGATGTGTGGTTTTGACCAGATTTGAAAAAATGAATTCAAAAGAGTTTGAAAACCTATTTGAAAAGAGGTTTGAATAAAAGAAAAGAATTTCTTGTTACCTCCTCTCCTTTTCTCTCTTTTCAGCACAACCGGCCGCTCGGCCTGCCATTCCTTCTAGCCGTAGGCCACTCTTGGCCCGTCCTTCTCTCATCTTTGGTTGGCCCAACAACAGAGTCAGCAGCAGCCGTGTCCACGTGTTCCCCCTCTTGGGCCGACAGGCCGGCCCATCAAGCAAGCCCGCCAGCACCGTCGCCTTCCCTCTCTGTCTCTGATGAACGAGGCCCGCCCTTGCTTCTCCTTTGACTCGTGCGTGAAGTCGAGCTTGAGATGGACACCGACCAGGTGTCAATCGGTCCACGCTCGGTCGCCCAAGCCGTGCCTTCAGGCCATAAAACCCTCGCGCCGTCATCGCATCGTCTGTGTTCGCAGCCCTAGCAAGCGCCACCTTTGCCTCGCGCAGCAGCGGCCGTCGAAACCCTAGCTTGTTAGTCACCTGTATGGCTCTGGCTCTAGTCACCTGTAGACCCTTTTCAAACTTGTTAGTGGCCTGTGGGTTGGGTATAGGACAACCTCTGTCCTTATGAGTATAGCCGGGAAGGATTGTGCCATATTGGAAGGGGGTTCCTACACTTAATGTTTCCGCGTCCCTGATTGGTTAGAAGAACCTATAGGTGGCTTTATATGTTTTGTGGTGGTTTGGGAGTTATAAACCCACTCAATTATAAAATATGACTCTTAGTGAAAGTGTACACCTCTGCGCAGAGTTTTAATCAATATATTGTCCGTGGCCATGGACAGGGCGGCCTTGACACATTTACATTAAGGATAATGGTTCTTAAATTGTTAAGATGCTCATTTTAATGTCGTTATTACTATACATTTATTTATATTATTCCAATCATGAGTGTAACACTCTGGTGTTAAGCATGCATAATCACTTGCATTCTTAAGCATAAGCATCATTATGCATAGCATTGATGAAAAGAGCAATTGTTATTTTATGTGGATGCTTGAATTATTCAAATTATGGTTGCATTTCACATGAATTGGATAAGTGGTATGAGTTTTTGGTGTTTTATGACCTCTAAAGTAACCTAGACATGATTAGGACACCAAATGAACCTAGGTTTATTTCATGGTTTTGGTTAATTAAGCTTTGATGTCATGGTTGACCAAGGTGGACCATGAAAGTGATTTTGTTTGACTGATTTGAAAGTGGTAGCTAGAGTGTTTGCATGTGTGTACACACTAAATAAATTTTATAGAGAATTTCATAAGGAACAAAAGTTGTTATTATCACTTTTCATGAAAATTCTTGGAAGATGTTCAAAAATGTTGAAAAAGGCAGATTTGGGGGCTATTTTTCCATTTTAGGGGATTTTAAGGGTATTTTCATTTGGATTTTTGTATTTCAAAATCTATGCAGAATATGGACATACTTTGTATAGATGAAATGTTCTATTCTTCTAGAGATACATTTTATTCAATATAAGTTTTAGCTAATTCGGCTTGGTTTAGGAGTTATAGGACAGAAAAATTTGTATTAGAGGTCATGGAATAGCATTTCAGTGACGGTTGGTCAAAGCCGTCAGGGAAATGGCCGGCAAATGCCCATCGCGCCAAGCCCGCGTGCACCGCGTGGCGCGCGTACACCGGCGGTCTAGGGCGGCCGCGACCGTCCCGACCGCGTTAAAGCGAGTGCGGCAGCTCCATCCGTTCTGTCCCCTACTCATTTTCCCTCGCTCCCCGCCTCTTTCTCCCGCTCCGCGAGCTCGCCGTCGCCGCCGCCAAACGCGCTGCCATCGCTGAGCCATCGCCGCCACTCATTTTCTTCCCCGAGCGCGCCACTAGACTCGCCTCGACGTGCGCTTGCTCATGCGCCCCCTAGAAGCCGTCCTCACCGAGGGTAAGACCCCCAATCGACCCTTCTTCTCCGCGGCCGGCGAACCGGTGACCACCGCCGCCGCGTTTCGATCGATTCTGCCGTCCTCTTCTCTCTTTGACTCGAGCTTTAGTTGTGCCTTGATGTGTAGAACCCATAACCCTAGTTAATGGAGCCGCTGCGGGTCAATCCCCGCTGGAATTCGGCTGCGCCGCCGACGGGAAGCCGCCGCCCACCCAATGCACGCGGCCGAGCCGCCACGGCCCCGCTCCGACCACGCCAGGACCTCGAATCGATGCGCCTAGACCTGCTCGTGCTATCCCTCGGTTCAATTTGGTCGGGGAGCCACGGCAACGGCCGGCGAAGCCGCGCCGACGCCGTCGACCTACCCTAACCGCCTGCAAGGACCTCGTCCTTGAATACGACAAAAGCTAGGGTGCTTCGTGCATATCTACCAGACACAGGGAATTTCTTTATCGGGTTTAGTGGATTTCTGGTAAACTCAGGGTCTTCAGTGCAAAAGCGTTTTCCTTTTTCTTTTAAAGAATCTGATTCCAGATTTTTGTTAAATCTTTGAAAAATCATAACTTCTTCATTTTTCATCCAAATGAGTTGGTTCAACTTGCAGTATTTTTCTTATGAGAAGATCTATGCATGAAAAATATAAAATGTGAAATTTGTGATACTTTTCTGTATAGATTTATTTATCTCTATTAATTACTTTTATCTTAGAAAATGCATAAGTAATTCTCTGTTGCTCAGAAAAATGTGAGACCAAGTTTGTTAGTCTTCTTATGTAATGCTCTATCTGTGAAAAATGTTGTGAGGCTATGTCCTGTGGAAAGTTTGCTCTGTCTAGTTATGGTGCCTACTTCCATTAGATGATAAATAATTCATAATAAATAATATATAAGGAATTTGTGCATGAAACTTTTTGAAAAGTGTTTTTAGGCTAATCTAGAGCTAATGATATTCTAAGATCTGTTGTTTGACATATTCCTATGTATAAAGTATTTTAGGCCCGTTAAATTATGTTGCCTTGTCATTTTTGTGTAGGATAAAGTACTTACTGTTTTGACCTAAAATTTTTATGGTAGTCCATATTAGATATGTTTAAGCTCCTATAATTTTTACAGAATTTTCTAAGTAGTCTAAAGTCATGTTGCAGTTCTACCCTAATTTCTTTTAATAAGTAATAATGCTTTAAAGCTATCATTACATGTGTGTAAAAATATTTTTTATGATATTTGTGATGTGTGTGATCTGTTATTGGTTTTGGTTCAGTAGAGGGTAGTATGCAAAATAATGGTTGTTTATAATTCCTTGTAGCATGCGAGTAAATTGTAATGCGAGGCTTGTTTAAGATTTGTCGGTAGAAGAGAATGCAGATGACATGTGCTTATCTTACACATTTCCAAATCATATCATTTATCTTAGCTGAGCATTTATTCACCATCAGCATCAGTATTGTATTTCTATGTATACATGGTATTCATACGCACTATGCATCATACAGGATCGTCAAAGCTCGAAACGATAGTTCCCGGAGCACCAGAAGAGGAAGGCCAGCAGGAAGCTCTGGTGTGGGAGATAGCAGCAGAAGAGGATCCCGAAGCTGATCTTCCCGAGTGTCCCGACCACCAGCCAAGCTCTTTCCTGAAAGGCAAGCCCCGGAGCATTCTCCCTGTGGTTTGCAAAAATATCTAACTTGAGTCCTTTACTTGTTTGATGCATTAAGTTATAGACGTTGTTTTATACCATTTTTGCATTACTTATATTCCTTGCCACTGCTTATACTTTAACCCTATTAGGTTCAGTTGCGATTATTTGCTTAGCCCTGCTTTAACTAGATCGGTAGAAGTCAGGTGATTTCCTGTCATCCGTGAGTTATAGGTGGTGACTCAGAATGGTTGAATACATTATTATCTTGGATAACCATGTGGAGATAATAAATCGAGACCGAGTGAGATTGGTGTTGAGACTGAACTGGAGGTTCGGTATGGTTATCCCGTCTGTGTCGAACTAGGACCCCGTCCGTTGTACGTCCTCAAGTCATATTGAATTTATGCCTCACATTTAGCTGGAAGGATAAGTCGTTCCAACCACGAAGCCTGGATTTGGTTTGGGCCGGGAGTCAACCTGCTGTACGCATCATATTGGTGAAGATGGGGGACCACGGGTTACGAGGAGAGTAAGTCCGAGGTCAGGGTCGCCCTGAATAAGGCAGCTGGGCGGTTCCTCGATACGATGGTACCTGTTGGTCCCACGACTTTTCCTGAATTGAATTTTTGGTGATCTGTAGCTCACCTTAGTGGGTGAGTGTGGTTTGTGTGAGGACTACCTGCCAGCTGGTTAGTAATCGATTATAATCACCATCGTTCCTAGACAGTGAACACTTGACTTGAGAAGCGGCATCGTAGTAAGAACTTGAACAAGAGATGAGATGGTTGAGCTATTGAGATTGAAAGATACTCAACCGGAATTGGTTACTTTTCCTGTTGAATAATTATTACCATGCTTGTTTAGTACAGGTGCTAATGTAGCATGATAAGGTTAATCAGATTAAAATACATTGCTAGAAGGTTCTTATTAATTGTTTCTTGAATGCCAGCTTTTTTGCAATTAAATGAGTCAGCTATCCCTCTTATATAGCCTTGCATGCTCCTTGGAGTCAATTTATTTTTAGTTTATGACGGGTAAGTCTAGCTGAGTACATTCTCGTACTCAGGGTTTTATTTCCCATGTTGTTGCAGATGGTGA
>CM041634.1:46145804-46240496 GCA_023333625.1 Bothriochloa decipiens
CATTCTCGTACTCAGGGTTTTATTTCCCATGTTGTTGCAGATGGTGAGATGTTTTATGGCTATTATCAGCACTGCTTCTATCCCGCCTTGAGAGATGACTAGACCTTGGGCATGGTCACTCTACTCTACCTTATGCTTTTGTTGGATATTGACCGAGGACCTGGCACAGTATTTGAACTGCTGTGTGTGTATTTGAACTTAATCGCTTCCGCTACTTTGAAATTTGAACTTGGGTTATAATAACTTTATTCATACTCCGATGGTGTAAAACTATGTGCGAACTATGTACGTTGCGAATAGTGAATGCTAAACTCATTACAATCTTGGTCGTGCTAGAAATGCATTGAAATCCTTCGAGATTTTGGTATGACTACCGGGTTTATTAGGTCTCAATCATGTAGTTTGCCATCTTAATGGCGAATTATGTGCTTGTGCTCTAATAAATTGGTCGATTCTGTTACAAAATAAAGTTGAAAAATTTGCCTTAGCAAATTTTGAAATGCTGTCCCTTCCTTTTCGAGCGAAGTGGATGCGTACGCTTCCTTAGAAGCTGAGAACATTTCACCTTAGCGAAACAAAGTCAAAAAATTTTCCTTAGCAAATTTTGAAACGCCGCCCCTTTCTTTCCGAGCGAAGTGGATGCTTACGCTTCCTTAGAAGCTGAGAACATTTCACCTTAGTGAAACAAAGTCAAAAAATTTGCCTTAACAAATTTTGAAACGCCTTCCCTTCCTTTTCGAGCGAAGTAGACGTGTACGCTTCCTTAGAAGCTGAGAATATTTCACCTTATTGAAATAAAGTCAAAAAATTTGCCTTTGCAAGTTTGTATTGGATAAGTTAGAATTTTTTAGATTTAATAAAATATTGATGCTAACTTAGTTTTGCAAAATTTATGCCGATATTAGAGTATATGTTGGATATACTCTTCGGCATTTGTACTTTTGATTGTGCAATGTAGACATATTTCTGGGGAAACTGCTTTCTCATTTTATAATTCATGAGATTTATAAAGAGACTGCCTCGTTAAAAAACCACTCACCCTGTGAAGGGTTTCCCCTGAGTGTAAAAAGAGTGCAGCTCAGTTATTGTTGTAAGAACGTAAGTTTACTTAAAAGGGAAAATCTACTTCTACTGTTGAAAAGTAAACTAATCCTATAGTCTTGCTTTATGGATAATAATTCATGAGATTTACAAAGAGACTGCCTCATTAAAAACCACTCACCCTGCGAAGGGTTTCCCCTGAGTGGAAAAAGAGTGCAGCTCGGTTATTGTTGTAAGAACGTAAGTTTACTTAAAAGGGAAAATCTACTTCTACTTCTGTTGAAAAGTAAACTAATCTTGTACTCTTGCTTTATGGATAATACTTGCGGAGTGCTTCTATGTTCCAGGTGTGACTGAGTTCCTCACCTTTAAGGTTTGCCAGATGGTACGCACCTTCTTTGTTTGTTCTTGTGACGATGAAAGGGCCTTCCCATTTTTGCTAGAATTTTCCCACTGTGTCTTTATCTCTTTTTCTTTTTAGGATGAGATCTCCTGGTGCTAATGCTCTTGGCTTGATTTTTTTGTTGTACCACTTCTGTGTTTTAAGTTGGTACTTCTTGATGTTCTCAAGCGCCTCATTTCTTTCTTCTTTGAGCAAGTCCTTGCTTGTTATTTGGTCTTTCTCTGTGATCATTTGAACATTTGTTCTTGGACCTTTATATTTTATCTCTTCGGGGCTCATTGCTTCATCTCCGTAAAGTAACTTGAATGGAGAGAAATCTGTTAGCCTCGATTTTGAAGTGTTGTGAGACCAGATTACTTTTGGTAATTTGTTGACCCATTTTTCCTTTTTGAGGTCTGTTAGACACTTTAAAATTCTAGTGCAAATTATCCCGTTTGCTCTTTCGACTGCTCCGTTAGATTGTGGGTGTTTTACTGATGCGAAGCAAAGTTTGATTCCCATTGAATGGCAGTATTCTCTGAAGTCTTCACTATCAAACTGGGTTCCATTGTCTACAGTGATGTGTCTTGGGACTCCGAATCTGCATATGATGTTTTTCCATAGGAATTTTTTCATTGTCTGAGAAGACATGTTTGTGATTGGCTTCGCTTCAATCCACAGTGAAATATTCGACTACAACTATTGTGTATTGGTAGTTTCCTTGAGCTAGAGGTAACTTTCCGACTATGTCAATTCCCCATCTTGCCAATGGCCAAGTTGGTTCAATTGGTTGTAGGTTTGTTCCTGGTGCTTTAACTTTGCTTGCCGTCATTTGGCAATTGTGGCAAGTTTGAATGATTTCTTTGCTGTCACTTTGGGCAGTTGGCCAGAAGAACCCTTGTCTGAAGGCTTTTTCAACTATTGATCTAGCCCTGGTGTGGCATCCACAGATTCCACCGTGTATTTCTTTCAACAGGTTCTTCCCATCTTCTTTTGAGATGCATTTTAGTAGTGGTTGGCAAACTCCTTCCTTGTATAGTTCTTTGTTGATGATTTTGTAGCTTCTGGTCTTTTGCTTCATTCTTACTTCATCAAACTTCGCTTTTTGGCTCATAGAATCCTTTGAAGAATGCGATAATTGGAGTCCTCCAATCTTTGCTTTCTATGATGTGTACTTTTTTTGGTTGTTCAACTTTCGTTCTTGTCGAGGCTTCGGTGATAGTTTGGAAGAATACTTCTGGTGGTAACTCTAACTTTGGGGCGACGGCTTTTGCAATTTCATCTGCATCTGTATTATCATTTCTTGAAATATTTTTCACTATGAATCCAGCGAAGTGTTTTTCTTGATCTCTCAGCAGTTGGAGATACTTTGCTAACTCTGGATCTCTTGCTTTGTAATTTTTCTCTATATGCCCAGCCACAACTTGAGAATCTGTCTTGATTATTAGTTTTTGAATCCCCATTGCTCTTGCTTTGTGGAGTCCTAACAATACTGCCTCATATTCTGTGATGTTGTTGGTGCATTGAAAGTCTAGTGTTGTTGTGTATTTGAGTTTGATTCCAGAAGGTGAGGTTATGATTGTTGCTGCTCCTGCGCCGGTGAAGTCCCAAGCACCTTCGCAATAGATTATCCATTCGGGTTGCTCCATTCTTTCTTGGTTGTACTTTGAGGGTGTCTAATCTGCCACGAAGTCAGCCAGCACTTGAGATTTGATTATTGTTCTTTTCTTGAATTTGATGAAGTATTAGAACAATTCTGCAGCCCATTTTCCTAATCTCCCTGAGGATTTGTAGCCTTGTAGCACTTCTTTGAGGGGTTGATTTGTTGGCACTCTTATTTTGTGAGCTTGGAAGTAGTTTCTCAACTTTCTGGATGCCATAAGTACTGCATATGCAATTTTCTTGATTTCTAAATAGAATATTTTTTATCCAGATAAAGCTTCGGATGCGAAGTACACTGGGACTTGTCTAGTTGAATGATCCTTTTCTTCTTCTTGTATCAATACTGCACTAACTATACTTTCATTTGCGGACACATATAGTAGCAAGTCTGCTGTTGGGTCAGGTGTTTCCAAAGTCATGGGGTTGGATAGGTGCTTCTTTATTTCTTCGAAGGCTTGTTGTGCTTGACCCCAGTTGAATTTTTCCTTTTTCTCTTTTAGTGCTTGGAACATTGGGAGGCTTCGCTCAGCTAATTTAGATATAAATCTGTTCAGCAAAGCTAGTCTTCTTGTCAGCTTTTGGATGTCTTTGATGTTTCTTAGCACTTGCATATTCAGTATTGCCTTTACCTTCTCTGGATTCGGGTTGATTCCTTTTGCGGATACGATGCATCCCAAAATTTTGCCAGTTTGAACTCCAAATGTGCACTTTTTTGGGTTTAACTTTAGATTTATTTTCCTAAGATTTGAGAAGGTTTCTTGTAAGTCTTCGACTTGGTCTTCTCTTTTTTGCTTTTGACTACCAGGTCATCAATATACGCGAGCAAGTTTCTTGGTATTTGATCTTTGAGGACTGTGGATGTCATTCTGATGAAAGTTGTTCCTGCATTGTGAAGCCCCTCGGCCATTCTTTGAAAACAGTAAGTTCTGAATGGTGTAATGAAACTTGTGTATTCCTCATCTTCTTTTTTTATCCAGATTTGATGGTAGCCTGAGTAGTAATCGAGGAAACTGAGCATTTCACTTCCTGCTGCATGATCTACTAGAGTATCTATTCTTGGCAGGGGGAAGTTGTCTTTTGGACATGCCTTGTTGAGGTCTATGAAATCTCTACACATTCTCCACTTTTTGTTTTTCTTCTACACCATAACTATGTTTGCAAGCAACGTTGTGAATTGGACTTCTCTTATGACTTTTGCATCTAACAATCTTTGAACTTTGGCTTTTGCATCTTGCGTTCTGTCTTCCGACAACTTTCTGAGTTTTTTCTTTTTTGGCCGAAAGTTTGGGTCGATGATTAACTTGTGTTCTATCACATCCCTGCTTACTCCTCCTAAGTCTTGTGTAGACTAGGCAAAGATGTCTTTGTTACTTCGCAGGGCTTGTATTATCTTTTCTTCTTTTTCTTTCAATAAATTTGTACCGACGATAACTTGTCTTTCTGGCACCATTGGGTCGATTGGTACTTTCTTTGTATCTTCGCAGGGCTTCGCTTTTTCTTGCATCTTTGTGTTTTCAGTTTCAAGCTCATCATCTTCTTCTTATTGTATCACGTGGATATTTTTAAAGGTGAGGCTTGCATCTCTTTCTATGTTTCTTGCCTCCGTTTGATTGCCGAAGACTGTTATGACGCCATTTACTACTGGCATCTTCATGCATAAGTATGGGTAGCTTACTATGGCTTCGAAGGCTTTTAAACTTCCTCTTCCAAAGATTGCGTTGTACTGGCTGTGCATTTCGACAACATCAAATGCTATTTGTTCGGTTCTTGCATTATTCACTGTTCCGAATGAAACTGGCAAGATAATTCTACCAATAGTGTCATTACTTAGGAAATGGGTAAGCCAAACCCTTGGTTTACCGGACTAAACCCCGCAAAATCCGTAACACGAACCCTCTAGTGACCTCCCACGTTAACGTCCCAAACCCTTGGTTTACCGGACTAAACCCCACAAAATCCGTAACACGAACCCTCCAGTGACCTCCCACGTTAACGTTCGAAGGCCCGCAGGCCAAGGCATATTGGGATGACCCACGAACGGGCTACGACGGCCCAAAGCCAAAGCCTGCTCGAGGGGTACCGTGCGAACTGGGACTGTACACTCGAGGGTACAACTCGGGCAACCCCTCGAGGACGGAACTTCACCCGGCGAATGAGCCTACCCTCGAGGACGGAACTTCGTTCGCACGAATGGGCAATCCTCGAGGACAGTGCACCCCTCGGCTGCCGACTCTCCCGTACGGATCCGGGCGCATTTAATGCGTTTTACCTACCCCCGCCTAACCGTATGGCCACAGTTACGGTAAAAGTTGTGGGTGTGGCGGTCAAATCTTGCTTTTATCGCCCATGCCCCGGAATCCCGCGGGTCGTACTTCACTGTTGCGCCATGCCGAGCACTGTGTCCCGTCCAGCACCCCCTCGAGACACATAAATCAGCACATTCCCCGCATTTCCTAGGATTCGACCTTATCCAGTGAGGCTCGACCCTCTCGACTCGACCCCCTCAACTCGAGCCAGATCCTCGACCGCCGCCCCTCGACTTCGTCGGATGAACCCTCGAGAGGGACTCCAATGACTCCGGGCTGCACTTTAACAACTCCCGATGCGACGGCTGTAGAACCTCCCATGCTGACGTACATCTCTACAGCAGCACCGACGTGATCGGCCTCAACGTCATACGTCACCAGCCATGTGAACTCTAAATATATGTACCCTTGTGCCCCTCCTTCACCTATAAAAGGAGGCGCCAGGACGTTAGCCAAAGAAAAGAAAGAGGAGAACGGACGAGAGGATCTAGAGCATAGAAACGCTGAGGCTTTAGATCACAAATCAATACCGTGACAGTGTAAAGTAGAGAACTAGGCGCCCAAAACGCCCAGGCTCCAGCTCACGCTCCTCACACCTGCTTGTATTTTTCCCTGTACTAGCACTTCGGTGCAAGATAACACGAACTATCCTCCCCCCGCTGGATGTAGGGCCTTCTTTGCCCGAACTAGGATAAATCATTGTGTCCTTCTTGCATTACCCACCAGATTAAGGGAGCATGCAATTACGAACATTACTCGTTGGTGTTAACCCCCGGGGGTCAGAACACCGACAGTTGGCGTGCCAGGTAGGGGAACCGCATGTCACTAACGATTTCCCGCCATTTTTCTGGATGGGCGACTTTGTTTCACCACTTCCACATGCTACGATGATCTGGTTTGGGAGCCTGGAGTTCATGTCCCTCGGCCAGGGCTATGACATGACCCTGCTCTCGATTAGTAACCCAAACGGAGGTCGCGGTACGCCACGACGCTAATGGGGGGCCGCTCGCCGGTCTCACCACCATGCTGCCACATCCAGAAGGAGGCACGATCGACACCGTCATCGCCATCAACCTAAGTCGAGGATGGTTCCCGCCACTTTCTCCTCGCCCCTGACCAGAGATGAGGAACCCCTTGTTGGGGGATTGTCTGACCCGAGTTCAGAGGTAGAGGGCAAATCGGTAGGACCCCACCACAACCCCGACTCCACCTTTGTAGTACGCTCATCAAGGGAGCGCGATGAAGTCCCCGCTCGATCGAGCCCGCTTCCGCACGAGCTGTTCGAGCATCGTCGGCGGCCTTCGTTCGACTTCAACAATCTCGCGATGACGATCTCGACAGCGACCCACTCCAACATGAGCATGTTAGAGGACCGCCCAGGTGCCCTTCTCCATGCAATGACGGATGTGGGGACTATCACACCAGCCTCCGAGGGCTTGGCCTTCGTGAGAGCACCTGGCCCCCGGAGGTACGCCGTAGGCACACTTCGACGGCAGCTGCAGGAGGAGGCGCGGGGACAATTCCCTGTTTTCTGCTGCAGCAACCCTGACTCTGACTCTGATCATTGGGATCCTACCCATGAGTGCCTCCACATCGATGGTGATGTCGACTCCGATCAGGACACCATCGATCCAGTGGCGGGGGCAGCTACCGCTGTGGCGGGAGGTGCTCTCCCCAGAGCAGAGGACCAACAACTAGATGCACCCTGAGAGGCGTGCCCCCATCCTGGCGAGCAGGACGCACAGTTGGCACAGATTTTGGAGTTGCAGGCTAAGCTCACCGATGAGCAGGAATGATTGCGCCTGCTCGAGCTAACCCTTGAGCAAGCGAAGTGCTTTCAGAAACAAAAATCCGCTACCCATAGGTGCAGAAGCTGCTCTATGCCATCGTCCTTACACGTCGCAAGCTCTAGCACTACTTCCTCATCCACCCGGTTATCGTGGCATCTTCATTCCCCTTGGGGGAGATCATCCATAACTAGGAGGCCGCTGGAAGGATTGCTAAGTGGTCGGTCCAACTCATGGGCGAGACCATCACCTACGCACCGCGGAAGGCCATCAAGTCCCAAGCGCTGGCGGATTTCGTCGCTGAGTGGACCGACACTCAGTTGCCGCCAGTTCAAATCCAAGCCGAGCTGTGGACAATGTACTTCAACGTGTCGCTCATGAAGACAGGAGCAGGCGCGGGCTTGCTCTTCATCTCACCCCTTGGAGTCCACATGCGCTATGTCATTCGCATCGACTTTGCCGCTTCTAATAACGTCACGGAGTATGAAGCTCTCGTCACTGGATTACGAGTTTCCCTTGAACTCGGGGTCCAACGCCTTGACGTTCGAGGCGACTCACAACTAATCATCGACCAAGTGATGAAGGCCTTGAACTGCCACGACACCAAGATGGAAGCTTACTGCAACGAAGTGCGCAAGTTGGAAGACAAGTTCCAGGCCTCGAGCTTAGTCATATTGCTCGATGATACAATGAAGCCGCGGATGAGCTTGCAAAAATTGCATTGACTCGAGGTACAGTCCCTCCGGACGTATTCTCGAGGGACCTCTTCAAGCCCTCCATCGATTTGGGCTTGGGGGCTTGCACTACGCCCTCGAAGCTCCACCCCATGACCTCGACTAGGGCCCCCTCGACTGGGGCCTAGGTTATGGAGATCCAAGGGACTCCTCCTCCGTCGAGCCCACCGCCGGATTGGCGAGCCCCTTTCCTCGACTACCTCATTCGAGAAGAGCTTCCGAAGGACCAGACCGAAGCTCGTCGGATCATGCGACGGGCCAAGTCCTACGTCATCTATGGTGATGGCAAGGAACTCTACAGGCGAAGCCCTTCAGGTGTTCTTCAGCGCTGCATTACTATCCAAGAAGGCAGAAGGCTCCTCGAGGACATACACTCGGGGGCCTGCGGCCATCACGCAGCACCAAGGACCCTCGTAGGCAATGCCTTCCGTTAGGGTTTCTACTGGCCGACCGCCATTTCTAACGCCACAAACATTGTCCGCTCGTGCAAAGGGTGTCAATTTTATGCCAAGCAGACGCACCTCCCTGCGCATGCTTTGCAAATGATCCCCCTCACATGGCCGTTCGCCGTATGGGGGCTCGACCTCGTTGGTCCCCTCAAAAGGACAACTGGAGGCTTCACCCACCTGCTCGTTGCCGTCGACAAATTCACCAAGTGGATCGAAGCCCAGCCTATCGGCAACATCCGCTCCGAACGGGCGATCGTGTTCTTCACCGACATCATCTGTCGCTTTGGGGTCCCAAACATCATCATCACGGACAATGGCACACAGTTCAGCGGCAAGAATTTCTTGGATTTTTGCGATCGCCGTCACATCCGTGTGAATTGGTCCGTGGTTGCACATCCTCGAACTAACGGCCAGGTCAAGCGCGCCAATGGCATGATTTTGCAGGGCCTCAAGCCAAGGATCCTCAACCGCCTTAGCAAGCATGGAAAAAATGGGCCACAGAGCTGCCTTCGGTCCTATGGAGCTTAAGGACAACACCTAGTCGAGCCACGGGGTTCACCCCATTCTTCCTGGTCTATGGGTCTGAGGCTGTCCTCCCCACTGACCTCGAGTATGGTTCCCCTCGACTAAAGGCGCACAACGAGCAAAGCAATGAAGAAGCCCTCGCAAACGCCGTCGACCAGCTCGAGGAGGCTCGAGACATGGCACTAATTCACTCTGCAAGGTATCAGCAGAAACTCCGATGCTACCACGACAAGCACGTGCGCCCGAGGGATTTCCAAGTTGGAGACCTCGTCCAACGTCGACGACAGAGCAACAAGGGACGTCACAAGCTGACCCCGCCATGGGAAGGCCCATACACTGTAGCTAAGGTGCTAAAGCCCAGGACGTACAAGCTCGCTAACGACAAAGGCAAAATCCTCACCAACACATGGAACATCGAACAGCTACGTCGTTTCTACCCTTAGGGCACCAATGTCCTCGTACATTCTCGCATGTTTTGTACATTTTCGCATGGCAAATATAAGGAGTACTTTCGATTATAAGTTCAAACTTGTTATTGTACATGCAAGAGGTAGCCTCGACCCTATCTCGCCAGAGTCAAGCCTCCCTTGGGGGCTAACGGGGGGGGGAACCCCCTAAGTTCCTAAAAGTACGAACGATTTTTTAAAAAAAATTCGAGCGTCTCCTTTCGCTTCGTGACTAAGTAGAAAACGCCTCGAACTCCCTAGAGGGTCGAGGGCTGTCAAGCCGGGAGCTCTCCTACGCCTCCGGGCTACGGTACCTCCACTCGCTCCCCCCTCGAGGGATACGATCCTGCGTCGAACACTTAGTCGAAAAGCAAAAGTCAGGCGATCAAAACTCGAGCGCCTCTTCTTTCTCACGCCTCGATACGCTTCGCGACTAAGTAGAAAATGCCTCGAACTCCCTAGAGGGTCAAGGGCTGTCGAGCTGGGAGCTCTCCTATGCCCCTGGGCTATGGTACCTCCACTCGCTCCCCCCTCGAGGGATACGAGCATGCGTCAAAAACTTAGTCAAAAAAAGCAAAGTCTAGGTGAAAGAAAGCAGAGAAGGCTTAAAAGTAAAACAACAAATTGCATTATGACAGATGCATTAATGCTCAAAAAGGCTTTCAAAGCCACATTGAATATAAGTTATAAAAAACTAACTTATTACATGGGCATCTTCGCCCAGCCTTGCCTTACAGGCCCGTTCCATCGCCGCCCTCCTCGACGAGGTACCCTTCATCCGCGGGGGGGGAGGACTTCGTCCTCGAACAACTTCACCAGTGCTCCCCACGGCCTCTCGGCGTCATTGATGAGCCCTCGGCATCGCTCCTCGTTCTCGGCGTCGGTCTTTGAGATATCGGGAATGAAGCCTTGGGCGACCACGTCCAGGTCGAAGACGAAGCCGGAGGAGACCACTACCAGCGCCCACTTCATGCCGGTATGAAGCGCCTCCCGCACGTGATCACGAAGGGTGGCATTGAGGTAGTAGATCCGGTCGACGAGCGCGGCACCCGGGATGTCTTCTTCAGCACCCTCGACGGCCCTGACCTCCCAGGAGGTGCAGAGCCTGTCGAGGGCAACCCGGAGCCGGCCGAGAAGCGCCCCCTCCGCCATGAGGCTCTACTACAGCACCTTGGCGGTGGCTTGGGTAGCGCGCAGCTGGGTCTCAAGGCTTGAAACACAAAAAAAGAGTTAGACAAACCATACGGGAAGAAAAAAAGATCAAAAGCTCTTCAAGGAACTCACTAGCACAGCGAGTCTCGAGGGCGCAGTGATCCCCAGCATGGCGTTGCGCTCCCCCCGAGCCTCGTCTCGCTCCCGCTGGGCCTCCTTGAAGGCCCGGGTCACCTCCGTCTTCTCGCAGCGGAGGGTCTCGAGGGTGCCACCAGCCAAGATGATGGCTTGCTCCTTCTCTTGGAGGGTAGCCCTCATCGCCTCGAGCTGGGTTTCCAGGCTAGCGGCTCGGTTTTTCTCCTCCTGGGCCAAGGCGGAGAGGGTGTTGCGCGCCGTGGAGACTTCAGCGAGATTGGCCTTGAGCAAGCGGATACGCTCCACGGAGCCTTGAGCCTCCCCCATGAGTAGCTTGACGCGCTCCTGGGCTCGGATGCTCTCGCCCTTGGCCCACTTCGCTTCGGCCTTGGCCGTGTCAGCTTCCTCCTTGGCACACTTGAGCTCCTCCTTGAGTTGGGCGGCTTCCCCTCGAGCAGCCTCGGCGTCCTCCTTCGCCCGGGCGGCCTCCTCTTTGGCTTTGGTGGCCTCCCCCTGGTCCGCTTCACCTCCTCCTTGACCTCGGCCACTCTGCCCTGCGCAGATCGACCGGCTTCGAGTTGGTGAAGCACTTCCTCCCGGCTGTTGAGCGTGTCGTGGAGGAAATATGACTTGGAGTGGGAACGCCTCTGCACCTCCTGGAGACAGGAAATTGAGGGTTAAGGAATTCCATAAGAAAGAATTCAGAAAACTGCATACGGTCTACACAGGGACTCACCGCGAGATTCCGGTCGAGGCCTTCGGCGAGCTCGACGCCCAGCTTCAGCAAGTGCTGCAGCCATGCCTAGGATCGCTCCGCGTCCTCCCAGCACCTGACTTCCGCTGGGTAGTCCACCTCGATCCCCGGAGCACTGGAGTCGCCAAGCTCCCGGAGTACGATGCGCTCCTTGCCCCAATGTGGGAGGACCGTCTTGACCTTGGTTCACGCCAGGGACTCGATCTCATCCACTACATCGCATGGGACGCCGTAATGCTTGGCCAACTCTGTCGGGGTGCTAAACTCCAATGCGGCGCCGGCATCCCTCAGCCCGGGGTCGGAAGTCGACCTCCTCGGCAGGCCAGAAGACGCTGTCTCCTCCGGCTGCTCCATCGACGGTTGCGGCGGCTGGCTCGACGCTGCTTCTAGTGCCTTCGGGGGCAGCGGAGGTGTTGAGGCCGTCGCTTCCCCCAATGCCACGTCCTGTGGCGCCAGCAGGTCCACCATCGACGCATTTTTCTGTGGGCTCTGTACCGAGGCCTCCTCCAATCGTACCCCCGACAGCCGTGGGACCGTCGACGCCTTCGACGCTGTTTCTTGTTCGGCCAGCAGCTCATCCAGAGTGATCACGAACACCCATTGCTTGGGCAGTCCCGAAGTCCCCTCTGTCTCCGACGTCTCGGGCGGCTGCTGCGCCGGTGGGTCCAGCGGCGCCGTGTCCCCCGGTGGCGTCTGCAGCACCTGTTGATGCTGGGGCTGGCCCCCGGTTTTCTCCTCCTCTTCCCACCACTCCCGCGGCTCTTTCTCCCCCTCCTGCTGCGACCGCGGCAGCTCTGCTTCTTGCAGGGCCCCCTGCTCCTGCTTTCTCTGGGCCTCGAGCTCGCGTAGCTCCGCCGGCCAGGGTCTCCGCTCTCCCGTCGAGGGGGGAAGGGCTGTGGTCTCCTCACCCTTGAGGTCGATGATGGCTACCTCCTCTCCCGGCTCGTGGCCCTCGGGGCTCCCGCCTTGGGTGCAGGGATCGAGGCCTCCGGCCGGCCAGGAGCAGAAGCTCCTGACGTCGGGGCTCCGCCCCCTGGCGCCAGGCCGAGTTCGAGGACCGCGGACGACGATGACGAGGAGGCGCTCCCTCCCTCTTGCGTCCTCCCTGGCTCAGAGTCACCGCCCGTCGCGGCCCCCAAGACACTCGACCCTGCAGCAAGAGCAGAACCCGACAGCCTACCGCGCACCATAGCTTCGAGGGCTGAGGACAACCACTTGGCTTCCCATGGAGCCAAGGGCCTCAATGTCGCACCTGTGACTAGGGCCTCCATCTTCACAACTGCATTCACCTTGAGCCGCTTAGCCGGCGCAAGAGACACCTCCTCGATTTGGCGTTTGGGCCTGGATGGGAAGCAGGATGGAAAAAAGCTTATTAAACTACACAAGGAGGATGCAACGAAAAAGAATTGAATCAACAACACTTACCCGAAGGGGATAGAGGCCTTTTGGGTCCCCCTCGAACCGCCAGCAGATCTCAAGACCAATCCCGAAGCCGAGCTCTTCCCGGGGCTGAGGCTGCTCGGGGCCATCGGTGGGGTCGCCGCGCCTCCCTGCTCCGACGGGGCCTCCTGAGCACAGCTCTGCTCCGCCCACGCTGACGACCGGGACCGGGTTTCTCGGGTCAAAATGGGTGGGGTCCCACCTCGAGTACGATGGGAGGGGGTGAACCCCCTCGAGTCAAGGCATCGGCCCACCTTTTCCCACGTCGGTGCTCCAAGGCCGACGTTACCGGCTGGGGGCGCGCTGCTCCACTGCCTCCTCCTGCACGAAGGGGCGGTCAGCATGGGAGGAACCTGACAAGATGAGCTCGAGATGCCCCGCCACCCCCTCGACGTCATCGCTATCATCTTCAACATCATCTTCATCTCCCTCGGACGAGGGAGACTTCTCCTCCGGGAGCCTGTCGCGCCTCTGCTAAGCGCAGCGCCTCGCAAGCCTTTCGCGCTCCCGGAGCTTCTTGGCCTTCTTCTTCTCCTCTTCGTCCTTATGCCACTTTTCTTTGTTGGGCGTTGAAGTGTCTCACCTGACGATCGGGAGCGTCCTTCCTCAGCGGGGCCTCGATCTCCGATAGTCGATTCTCCCCTACACAAAAATGTTCAGTCACAGGAACAAGAGAAAGGGACAGAATGAAAGCGCGAAAGGCATGGGTCGGGGCATTCACCAAGTCGAGGCAACCTTCCTCCAGCCACATGGGGAGGCGGTTGACGTCCTCTACCCTGAACGAGCCTGCGACCGTCCCCTTTACCCACACAATGACTTCCGTGGTGGACGGCTTCTCGCCGGACATCCGGCACCTCTCGAGAACCTCGGGTGCCGCCGAGGGGAGCATCTCGTCCAACCACAGTGGGCGCTCCATCAGAGGGAGCACCCGACGACTATGGAAGGCCGAGACCACCACACCTGCCATCAGGCCCGCCTCTCGAAGGGCCTTCATCGTGGCGACAAGGGGATGAAGTCGACGCTGAAGATCTCCCGCGACACCGTGCGGCCAGTTGAATGGACTCTCGGTGATAAGCCGCTCGATGTACGGCGGGAGGCAGCCTCTGTCGTTGTGAAGGTAGAACCATTGCTCGTCCCACCGGGAGTGGTTGGACATCAACCCGGTGGGGATATACTCGCGCGGCTCCTCCGACTTTCTGGTCTTCAACACGAAGTTGAGGCAGCCCGCTCTGATGACTTGCCTTATTCCTGGTACCACCGGGGAGGCGAACCACTCCCCCTTGTAAAGATGGAGCCACAACTCCCAATGTGGCACCATCCCAAGGTAGCCCTCGCAGATGGCCGCAAAGATGGCGGCGTTGGAGATAGCGTTGGGGGAGAAATGTTGGAGCTTGACGCCGTAGAAGTTCGTCAACCCTCGCATGAACTCGCTCGGGGGTACACCGAACCCATGCCGATGATATTTGAGGAAGCTCACCACATAGCCCTCCGGCGGGTTTGGCTCTTGGTGGTTCCTCAGCGGCGCAATCCACTCCGGCCAATTTGGATTGGTGACGGGGTGGAGAATTCCTTCTCCCACCAGCTCGTTCAGCCTTTGCCGCGTCACGGTCGACGGGCGCCAGGGTTCAGCGAGCTGGAGGACGGGGGCCATGGCAGCATCGGCGGCACGGATCCGCTCGGTGGACGCGGCGGCGGCAGCAACAACACGAATCTCCTCAATGGACGAATGACCGAGAAGGTTCCCAATTGTGATTTCTTGCTATAAGTTTCTACCCTCATGCGCGCAGGAAACCAGGAATTCAGGAGGATGGCAAAGATGGGGGCGAACAGTGCCTGTCCCCCTCCATTTTTATACCCAGGAAGAGCAACGGGCGGAGTCCGGCGGCAGGGAAAAGGTAACTTCCCGCAATTAATGCGCTTACCTGACCGCCCCCCTCTCGATCCTCGACCGGATGCACGCGTCACACCTCTGGCAAAGAGCCATTGCTCGGGCCCACCATGATCGCACCGCTACGGCCTTCTCCTCAAAAGGTGTGTCCAACGATACGAAAAAAGAGCCGTTACTCGCCAACGGAGATTTCTACGAAAGGTAAAACGGGCTCTGGCCCCACCTCAAAGTCTCAAGGGAGCGAAGGCCGGCCCTCGAATGAGGGTTCAACGGCCGCCCTTGAGCACCAAAAAAATCAGGCTCCGGCCCTAAGCCTCGAGGGAGCGAAGGCTGGCCCCATGATCAGGGTTCGACAACCGCCCTTGAGCACCCGAGTCAGGGGTGACCAAGGGGGAGCCAACACGAAGCCTTGCTCAAGAACAAACTCTCGAGACCCCTTTGGACACATCCAAGGCGAAATGCTACGGACTTTATGGAATCCCCCCGAAGGGAGGCATCGAGCCGCCGAGACCTATCGAATGGAATCAGTATCCGTAAGACCATGCGTTTTGCTCTAATGAGACCACCTCCGGGCCACCAGCCGACCTCTATCGAACGAGGAACGGGCTCTCACTTGGATTTTCCTGTTACCAGCTCACTGAGAACTTCGCGGCTCGCCCTATCGAGGGTAGTCCGACGCTTCTCGCCTCACGTCCGATCGAAAGGACTCATGAGATGAATGCTGAGGCCGGCAACGCCCCAGCCGCATGAGGCTCGGGAGCTCGACTGTGCCTGGCACCCCTCGACGAAAGAGGGTCAAAAATCCCCTAGGGGCTCAGCGTCCCAACGTACCCCTCGGTAAAGCGCTGTGACTCCAGTTCAGGCCTGTACCCGACTGGACAAGCACCCCTCGACCAAAGATAAATGAAGCCCTCACAGGAGTCTTCTGACTCCTACGAGGCCTCGGGGGCTACCCCCGCAGGGGTCACTCACGCGCCCCCCACGGAAAGATCCGAATCACGTCCCATTTTTGATTCTTGACCCCCTGCCCGAGTGCCATCACTCGCGCAGGGGCTCGGGGGCTACTGTCATTACCTAGGAAATGGGTACCCCAAACCCTTGGTTTACTGGACTAAACCCCGCAAAATCCGTAACACGAACCCTCCAGTGACCTCACACATTAACGTTCGAAGGCCCACAGGCCAAGGCATATTGGGCTGACCCACGAACGGGCTATGACAGCACAAAGCCAAAGCCTGCTCGAGGGGCTACCACGTGGACTGGAACTATACACTCGAGGGTACAACTCGGGTGACCCCTCGAGGACGGAACTTCACCCGGCGAACGAGCCTGCCCTCGAGGACGGAACTTCGTTCATGCGAATGGGCAGTCCTCGAGGACAGTGCACCCCTCGGCTGCTGACTCTCCCGTACGGATCCGGGCGCATTTAATGCATTTTACCTACCCCCGCCTAACCGTATGGCCACAGTTACGGTAACAGTTGTGGGTGTGGCGGTTAAATCTTGCTTTTACCGCCCATGCCCTGGAATCTCGCGGGTCGTACTTCGTTGTTGTGCCATGCCGAGCACTGTGTCCCGTCCAGCACCCCCTCGAGAAGCATAAATCAGCACGTTCCCCGCATTTCCTGGGATTCGACCTTATCCGGTGAGGCTCGACCCTCTCGACTTGACCCCCTCGACTCGAGCCAGATCCTCGACCGCCACCCCTCGACTTCGTTGGACGAACCCTCAAGAGGGACTCCAATGACTCCAGGCTGCACTTCAACAACTCCCGACGCGACGGCTGCAGAACCTCCCATGCCGACGTACATCTCTACAGCAGCACCGACGTGATCGGCCTCAACGTCATACGTCACCAGCCATGTGAACTCTAAATATATGTACCCCTGTGCCCCTCCTTCACCTATAAAAGGAGGCGCCAGGACGTTAGCCAAAGAAAAGAAAGAGGAGAACGGACGAGAGGATCTAGAGCATAGAAACGCTAAGGCTTTAGATCACAAATCAATACCGTGACAGTGTAAAGTAGAGAGCTAGGCGCCCAAAACGCCCAGGCTCCAGCTCACGCTCCTCACACCTGCTTGTATTTTCCCCTGTACTAGCACTTTGGTGCAAGATAACACGAACTGTCCTCCCCCCGCTGGACGTAGGGCCTTCTTTGCCCGAACCAGGATAAATCGCCGTGTCCTTCTTGCATTACCCACCGGATTAAGGAAGCACGCAATTACAAACATTACTCGTTGGTGTCAACCCCCAGGGGTCAGAACATCGACAAATAGAGTTTATCTTTTTTCGCCAAAACCAACTAATGGGTGCTCGGCTCTTCCCAAAGTTTTCCTGTCACTTTACATTGCATCTAAGGTTCTTGTGAATATGATGTACGCTGAGCCGCCACCATCTATTAGGATTTTTGTTACTGCCCAACCTTCGATGTTTGCTTCTATAACCATTGCATCCATATGAGGGTAATCTTTGAGTTTGAGATCTTGTTCTAAGAATGTGTTTGGCACGTAGGACCATTTTTATTTCTTGAATGGACTTTCGATTGCTATGGAGTTTACTCTTCTGAAATAATTTCTTCTTTCATTTCTTATCTCGAGCTCCATGCTATTTTCTTTGAAGATTGTCATAATTCTGCCTTTGCTTGAGATGACTGCGTTCCCATTGCTTGTTGATACTTCAGGCGTGTTGTTGTATTGAATTTGGTGGTTGCTATTTGCTACTGAACTTTCAGGTGGAAACTTTGCTGCTGACTTAGGCTCCATTGATTTTGTGGGTACGCTGCTAGCGGTTGGCAATTGTAGATTGACGAAGGTGATGGCAGCATGTGCTGAGGGTAGGTTATTGGAAAGTAACTTGTTCTTTGTGGAGCTAGATGATTGACAACCTTTAGATGTGAAGTTGCTCTGTTTTATTCTTGTACTCTTTAATGCCTTTCTTTACTTTTGGGCACATCTTTGATGTGTGACCAGCCCCTTTGCCATGTATGATGTAGTATAATTCTTCGGGCCTCAAAATTTTCCTTTCAAAGTTTCTGCTTTGGTTGTTATAATTTGCTCTTTGCTGAAGTTTTCCTTGTAACTTTTGCTGTTTTAAAAATTTCTTTGATTGTTTGATCTTGAACCTTGACTGGCGGCTTCGCTCGTATTGTTGATGTGATTTATCCTTTGATATGGTCTCTGCTCTGCATTTGTTCTTGGGTGTTGGGAATTGTTACTTGATCTTGACATCTTTCTTTCTCCGTTCTCTTCTATTCTTTTTTGATAGTCTTCGTCGGACTCACAGTATTTTCTCATTTCTTCATATAATTTTTCAATTGTGGTCAGTCTTTCCCTTTTGAAGTGCGAGGAAAGTTGGCCTGCTCGTAGTCCTTTGATTGCTGCTATGATGACAACTTCATCTAGTATGTTTGGTATTTGAGCTTTTGTTTGTACAAATCTTTTGTAATACTGGCTCAGCGGTTCTTTTGGTTGCTGCTTGATGTTGAAAAGGTCATCGCTGGTAAGCTCAACTCTTTGTAGGCCTTGGAAGTCTAAGAGCAGGGTTGTGCAAAGTTGATCCCAAGATTTGATTGACCTTGGTCTTAGCGAAGAATACCGTTGCTGTGTTGGACCTTTTACTGCCATGATGAGTGACTTCGCTAAGGTGCTTGCATCTCCCCCACTTGATGTAGCTGCTGCTTCAAAACTCATAAGGAATTGTCTTGGGTTAGACATGCCATTGTAAGTTGGGATGATGTTGATTTTGAAACCTGTCGGCCACTTCGCTAGTTGAATATCGATTGATAATGGCGACACTGTGTCAATTGTTGCTATTTGATATTGGTTTTCTTTGTTGTTGGTGTTTTTGCTTGCTGAGTTTGGTTCTTGAATCATGACTTCGCTCTCATTTTCTAATTCATCATTGAGCTTTCTTAATTTAGCTTCTGCTTCTATGATTCTTTGTTTTAAAGAGTTTTCTCTTGTCTTTTTTCTTGCTTCCTCTAGCTATTTTTTCTTGATGATGAGTTGATCTTCGAGCTCTTTGAGTCTACTTTCTTCCTTCTGAGTTTCTTCTTCTTGAACACGTTTGTTTTCTATTTCTGTCTCATCTTTCAAAAGTGGGTCTCTGTCCTGGTTTGAATTGTCTCCAGCCGAAGTAGCCTTTTTGCTAGGTCTTACCATTTTGCATCCACGTGGTGGTCGTGGGTGTCTTCGATCACACAAACAGACGGCGCCAGATGTTGGGTGAAGAAATCACATACACATGTAAGATGAGAACAACATGCGGGTTGCAATTATATTTCATTATGTCCCCAGAACTTACATACAAGGGGGTATTTATAGGCCCTCCCCTGACTTCGCTATTCAAGACATCTTACATAATCAGTCACAAACTTCCTATACATTCGACTAGAAGGCACATCAGCGAAGTAGTGAAGCACACTTCGCCCCTTCCATGTTGTCTTCTTTTGCAACTTTGGTCCTGATCATGATTACTTAACTTAGCTGGCGACTTCATAGAATCCTCACGCGAAGCCGTTGCATTAACATTGCTGGTCATCAATAGTTTAGCGAAGTCATCTTCGCTGGAGAACTTGAATCGTGTAGAAAACATATACGCGAAGCTCAAAATAATCTCAGCGAAGTTGTCATCTCATCTTCGCTGGGCGCCTGAAATGAGGCGAAGTCATCTTCGCCAGTCAACTTGGAGCATTCAAAAACATACAAGCGAAGCTGTAGACAGTTAAGGCGAAGTCATTTTTGTTATCTTCATTGGACATGTTAGTATCTCAAATATTTTTAATGAAATGTTAGTCTCCAAAGTTTGGAAAGGATGTTTGTATGTCAAAGTTGTTCCCCAACAATTACTGTAAGTGCATTCGCCTCCGAAGTGGGTTTTGGATAATTAATGACAATTAAATTAGGGACTAATAATTTTATCTAAGTGAATATGCAGGTGTTAGTCCATTGAAAGATTTGAATAAAAATATTTGGTGATACAAGCACCCCAAATTTTATATGGATGGACGACATTTCTACTCAAGAGTAAGCTCAATTTTTATCTTTACTTGAGTTATAGGAAACGTCGTACTATCAAGAGGGATACAAATTAGGTTGGTAATTCGAGGTCTAAAAGTGCTCAAGTCTAAATTTAGAGTGTTTGGAGAGTCACCGTTGCACTCACATCACTTAGAAAAGTCCTTTGCTTCAGCCAACTTGACCTACTGGAAGTACCAGAAATATTGGAGTTTTAAACCGAAAGTATCCGTGCTATTTTCTCAGAAAGTCAAGATGTGCAAAGTTTAACAAACTTTGTACTACCGGTAGTACCGGTTCCCCAACCAGTAGTACCGGTGCTCTCCGGTAGCACCGTATTTTATTAAAATTATACTCCGAAAGTATCGGGCATATTTTTCTCAAAGTCGAAGTCTACGAGTTGGCGTAGTTGTGTACTACCGGTAGTACCGCTGGTGGTACCGGTAGTACCAGCTATATATATATTTATTTTTAGCCCAAGTCGCACACGTCTATGGCTGCCCAGTTTTGTACTACCGGTAGTATCGGTCTTACCACCGTAGTACCGGTATGACTCCCTCTGGACGTTCTGACTCACGACAATGGTCATATTTGGTGAGGTACCGGTAGTACCGGTAGTTCCATCAGTACTACCGGTAGTTGTTCTAGACAGACCATATATATACCCATCACCTCTCTCTTTTCTCTCTCTCTCACCATTTCACTCATTCTTCACCTGAGAAAGAAAGCTTCCAAGCACCAGCTCGCTTGCTCTCTCTCCCTCTTTGCTCCCAAACTTCATTCCCTCAAGGATTCAAGCTAGGGACGTGAGATTAGAGAGTGGGAACTTTGATCTACAACTTGAGCACTTGGATTCCTTGTCATGCCGGCTTGATTTGTGTTTGTTACTCTTGGGTTCTTGGAACCCTAGCCGACTAGGCGTTCTTCATGGTTGCCCGTGTTGCCTCATTTGTGAGGGCACCCCGAAGTGTTTGTATTACCTTTGATTCTTAGTGAATATCTCAAGTTTACCTTCAGGGTTGCTTGAGGGAGGAAACCTTTGTGCTTACCTCAACAACGAGGATGTAGGAACTCCTTTGTGGGGATTACCGAACCTCCGATTAAATCACGTGTCTTGCTATGGTGGTAGCATCGACTACCCTTATTCTTGTGTTCTTCATGCTCTTCATCCCTACTCCCAAAGTTCATAGGTTGGAGGACTCGATCTATGATTTGGTGCGGTGAAATGCCTCAAGAAGTTCAACACCTTTATCAACAACATCAACAAAGGGGTGGTAACAATTGGATCTGAACTTACAGCACATTTTACTCTGATTTCCATTTTGATTTTGTAGTTTCGTAGGCTACAGGTAGTACCAGAAGTTTGCATTGGTAGTACTGGTTTTTGTACTATCGGTAGTACCGGTGCTACTTCCGGTCCTACTACCGGTAGGTATTTAACTTCCGCATTTGAGTTTTTAAGTTTTAGGTTTTCGATAATCGCCTATTCACCCCCTCTAGGCCGATTAGATCCTTTCAAGTGGTATCAAAGCCATGGTCCCTTGGTTCAACGCTTCACCGCGTGAGGTGTAACAATAGACAAGATGGATGATGCACAAATGAAGGAATTAGCCGCACAAGTGGTAGCACAACTCACCATCACGATGCAAAAGCAGCAAGAAGAGCAATGAACAAGATGTAAGAGCAACTAGATAAGATGAAGGAAATTCTTAACAAGAAGAATCAAGAAGGAACTAGTGAGAGGGAGAATGAAGGTTAAAATGAAAACAAGACACCAAAGAGTTATACAAGAGCAAGCTATAACTCTGAAAGCACAAGCAAGAACAACCCTCATATGCCCATGATCAATCCCCGAAAGCCACCTCCGTTTGATGGAGTAAGATACAACGATTGGGCTCATAGGATGAAGTTGCATCTCATAGCCGCAAGATGTTGGCAAGTGATTGAGATTGGTGTGAACATTTCCTAAGATCCTAAAGATTGGACACCCGAAGATGAGACGGATTTTCATCTCAATGCCACGGCGACAACCTTGATCTTGCAATGTCTCACTCCAGAAGATAACAACAAGGTAAATGGTATGGTGAATGCAAAGCAACTTTGGGAAACCTTAAGAATATCATTTGAAGGTGACAAGAGTGTGAGAATAGAAAACATTGAGCTTCTCCAAAACAAGATTGAGAATTTCCAAGTGATGGAAGGAGAAACAACAAAGGCAATGTATGATAGATTCATGACTTTGGTCAATAGAGTAAGAGCTCTTGGATGTGATAGATGGGATGAATAAGCTGTAGCAAGAAAGCTATGTAGAATATATAGAGACAAGAATAGCATTCTAGCTTCCGTGATAATGGAAAGAGAAAACTACACCACCATGACAACACAAGAGATGATTGCGAAAATCATGCATCATGAGGTTCTAGATGATGAGATCAAAGAAAGACTTAGTCAAAAGAGAAACATTGCCCTTGCGGCATCCCATGCAAGTGAATCAAGTCATTGCAACAAAGGATGTTGTGGCCACAAGAAAGATGATATTGATGAAGAACTTGATGAACAACAAGCTCTCATGGTGAAAAATTATGCAAAGTTCTTGATCAAGAAGAAGCAAAAGATGAGGAGTAGTGGTGCAAACAAGCAATACAAGAAGAGATTTTGCTATGAATGTGGTCTCACCGGCCACTTTGCTACGGACTATCCCAATAAAGGCAAGATTTTGAGGTACAACAAGGACGGTGACAAAAGTACAAGAGCAAGAAGAAAGGTGAAGCACATATAGGTGAAGAATGGCAATCCGATGATGATAGTGATGAAGACAATGACAATGAAAAGAATAGTGTAGCTGCAATTGCTATACATGATACATCATCTCCATCGACATCGTTCTTCACCAACACTTCTTCCTCAACAAAGCTCTTCGCCAACCTCTCCGACGACGACGACATCACTCCTACTTGTCTTATGGAAAAAGAGGAGAAGGTATCATCACATGCTCCTACTCACTCTAATGATGAATTTGATAATGATGATGAGTTTGATGAAAACTATGCTATCAAAATCATTAAGAAATATGGAAAAGAAGCTGCCTCTATAATCTTAAAATTGAAGTACACCATAGATGAGCATGAGACATGCTTAGAGTCACAAAGTGAAATGCTCCTAGAGGAAAGGGAGAAGAACAAAGGGCTAGAAGCATGTCTCACCAAAGAAAAAGAGAAGTTTGAGAAGCTAAGTGTAGAATTGTCTTTGGCCAAGGACTCTTTTGAGCACTTGACTAAGGAACATTCCTCACTTAATGACTCTTTAGCTAGTCTAAAGAATGATAATAGTTTAGCTCAAGAAAGTCTCACAAGCTTGACAAATAAATATCATGAGCTTGAGATAAACTATGACTCTCTTTAGAAGAGCACTTCTACTTCTTCTAAGGACTCCAAAGCCTCAACAAGTAAAGGATGTGAAAAATGTTTTAATGTTGATATAGATGCTTGTGCTACTAACCTTGTTGAGCTAGAGAAGAAAGATAAGGAGATTCTTAGGTTGAAGACCATTGTGGAGATTGGTTGCAAAAACAAGGATAAGCAATCAACCACAATCTACAAGGCATCAAGGCATCCACTCATAAAGGATGGCCTCGGTTACAATAGGTATGATGGTAAGGCAAATGGGAGAAAGATGGTAAATGGTGTGCCTTGTGTGAAGTTCAACAAGAATGTGCCTCTTGTTGATCTCATCAACAAGGTGAACAATGTTGAGGTTTCTCCTAACACTTCCTCTGACAATAAGAACATCAAGAAGAAGGAACCAAATGTGTTTATGCCACAAGTGCCTATCTCAAGGAATAATTTTTATGATTATTTACGTTGTATGGTAAAATTGTTGTAAAATATGTGGGCGCCCTCAAGAAGAGGCAAATCTTGAGGAGTATTTGGGTGCCCAAATCTTATGTGTCTAACCCTCTAGGACCCAAGTCAAATTAGGTACTTAAAACAAAGGCTTAATCTTGTTTTATAGGCCTATTCCTCCGGTGGACCTTGTTGGGTGCTAGATATTGGATGCATCAATCATATGACCGGAACAAAGAAAATGTTTGACTTCTTCCAACCAAGTGAAAGCATGGGTGAAGGAACCACATTTGGTGACAATAGTAAAGGAGAGATTCTTGGTTTGGGTAAAATTGCTATATCTAAAGATAATTCAATTTCAAATGTACTACTTGTGGATTCGTTGGGATATAATTTGTTGTCCATTTCACAACTTTGTGAGATGGGTTATAATTGTCTCTTTACGGATAAGGGTGTGGAAGTCTCGAGAAGGGTGGATTCCTCTATTGTCTTTATGGGTCAACTAAAGGGCAAGCTCTATCTAGTTGGTTGATTTCACAGCTAGTAGAGTGGGGTCCAAGACTTGTTTAGTGGCAAAATCTAGCATGGGTTGGCTATGGCATCGCCGGCTAGCTCATGTTGGGATGAGGAACTTGGCATACCTTCAAAGAGGTGAACACATTCTTGGACTAACAAATGTTTCTTTTGAGAAAGAAAGGATTTGTAGTGCATGTCAAGCGGGGAAACAAGTTGGAGCCAAACATCCCGCAAAGAATACATGTCAACTTCAAGACCACTTGAGTTACTACATATGGATTTATTTGGACCCAATGCTTACATAAGCATTGGAGGTAACAAATATGGTTTTGTAATTGTTGATGATTATTCCCGCTTCACTTGGGTGTTCTTTTTGAAAGATAAGAGTGAAACCCAAGAAATCTTCAAGAAGTTTGCAAGAAGAGCTCAAAATGAGTTTGATGTGAAGATAAAGAGAGTGAGAAGTGATAACGGGACGGAGTTCAAGAACACCAACATTGAAGCATTCCTTGATGAAGAAGGGATCAAGCATGAGTTTTCGGTCCCCTACACTCCCCAACAAAATGGGGTTGTGAAGAGGAAAAATCGGACGCTCATTGAAGCCGCAAGAGCAATGTTGGATGAGTACAAGACTCCGGAGAAGGATTTTTGGGCGGAGGCGGTCAACACGGCATGTCATGCAATCATCCGCCTATATCTTCATAAGATCTTGAACAAAACCTCCTATGAGCTTCTCACCGATAAAAAGCCTAAGGTTGATTACTTTAGAGTTTTTGGATGCAAGTGTTTCATACTTAGAAAGAAATCCAGAAGCTCTAAGTTTGAACCGAAGGTTGATGAAGGTTTTCTTCTTGGTTATGGTACTAACGAACATGGATATCTTGTTTTTAATAAGACCACCGATCTTATTGAAATAATGGCAGATGTGACTTTTGATGAATCCGACGGCTCTCAAAAGGAGCAAGTCAATATGGACATTGTAGGTAAAGAGGAGCCTTCTCATAAAATGATAAAGAAGCTTGCAACCGGTGAAGTAAAACCCATTGAACAAGATGATGATGATGATGCACAAGTGCAAGTCCATCATGAACCATACATGCATCATGGGTCAATCGATGCCCATGGTGATGCTTCCACATCAAGAGATAGTCATGATTCAAGAGAACAAGCAAATCAAAATCCACCACAAGTTGAAGAAAACAACCAAGATGATGATCAAGGGGGAGCTCTTGATGGAGTTTCTCCAACCGGCATTGACTATGATAGTGAAGATGATGGCCCAATTCAAAGAAGAACAACAGAACCTCACCCAAGAGCTCGTCAATCCATTGAACAGAACCATCCAGTTGAAAATGTGATAGGAGACATACGCAGTGGAGTGATGACTCGTTTTCGTTTAGCATCCTTTTGTGAGCATTACTCTTTTGATTCATCTATGTTACCTCTTAAGGTGCAGGATGCCTTAAAGGATGAGGATTGGGTGATGGCTATGCAAGAAGAGTTGGAAAACTTCACCCGAAATGAAGTTTGGTCCTTGGTGGAAAGGCCCAAGCAAAATGTGATAGGTACCAAGTGGGTCTTCCGCAACAAAGAAGACAAGTATGGCACGCTCACAAGGAACAAAGCACGGTTGGTTGCACAAGGTTACACCCAAATTGAAGGTTTGGATTTTGGGGAAACATATGCACCGGTAGCTAGGCTTGAATCTATTCATATATTACTTGCCTTTGCTGCTCACCATGATTTCAAGTTATTTCAAATGGACATGAAAAGTGCATTCCTCAATGGCCCCCTGTATGTTGAACAACCACCGGGCTTTGAAGATCCACATTATCCTGACCATGTCTACAAGCTTCATAAGGCACTCTATGGGCTCAAACAAGCCCCTAGAGCTTGGTATGATTGTCTCAAAGAATTCCTTCTCAAACAAGGGTTTGAGATAGGAAAGGCCGACCCTACTTTATTTACTCACAAAGTTAATGTGATATTTTTATTTGCCAAATATATGTCGATGACATAATATTTGGTAGTACTAATAAAGAGCTTTGTGAGCAATTTAGTAGGATTATGACCAAGAGGTTTGAGATGTCCACGATGGGAGATTTGACCTTCTTCCTCGGTTTTCAAATCAAGCAACTCAAGGTGGGAACGTTCATTTGCCAAACCAAGTACACTCATGACATGCTGAAGAAGTTTGGTATGGACAAGGCCAAGCCCATCAACACACCAATGCCAACTAGGGACATCTTGACCTTGACACGGATGGTAAAGCCATGGATCAAAAGGTATATCACTCCATGATTGGATCATTGCTTAACCTTTGTGCATCTAGGCCCGATATTATGCTTAGTGTGTGCATGTGTGCAAGATTTCAATCTAATCCGAAAGAATGTCATCTCATGGCCGTTAAGAGAATTTTTCGATATTTGGTGCTCACACCTAATCTTGGCTTATGGTATCCCAAGGGATCATCTTTCACTCTACTTGGCTATTTCGATTCAGATTATGCTAGTTGCAAGGTAGAAAGAAAAAGTACATCCAGGACTTGCTAATTTCTTGTAGGTCTTTGGTGTCTTGGAGTTCTAAGAAGCAAAACTCCATTGCCCTATCCACCGCGGAAGCCGAGTATGTGGTGGCCGGCTCTTGTTGTGCCCAACTACTTTGGATGAAGTAAACCTTAAGAGACTTTGGTTACAACCTGTCCAAGATTCCACTCTTATGTGACAATGAGGGTGCAATTAAGCTAGCCAATAACCCTGTCAACCATTCCCGCACAAAGCACATACCATCATCATTTTCTTAGAGACCACCAAGCCAAAGGAGATATCGCTGTTCAACATGTGAGAACCTACAAACAATTAGCCGATATCTTCACAAAACCTCTAGATGAGTCAACATTTTGTGCTTTGAGGCGGGAGCTAAATATCATGGATTCTCGTAACATGGAATGAGATCTCGCATACCTTGATAGGCCTAGCATTGGATAAAATGTTTACAAATCTCTTGTGTGCAACTTTCAAAATCTATTTTTAAATATCTCAAGCTTGACCATAGCTTTGTGCTGATTTGATGAAATATGATCATGATTGAGAGGGTTCTAGTTCTCTATATGGTTCACCATCTGTTTAAAATTGCTTCTAGCCATTTTTTGACCTAGCGGTAGTACCGCCGTTGCTACCGGTAGTACCGCTAGTTCAAAATCTGGCCTAACTCTACGCGTTTGACTTTTGCCCAGCCTTGCCCACCGGTACTACCGGACCCAACTAGTACTACCGGTCAGTCAATTTTGACAGCGGTACAAAGGGGCCGCCGGGTTCAAATTTATTTTTCCTAACTTACCCCTTCACTTCTTCTCTTCCCCACCCGCCCGACCCGCTCGCCTGGCGGCGTCGCCGCCCACCCGTCCATCGCCCGATCTCCCTCCCCCTCCGGCCATTCCTCATTCCCTTTGAGAGGGAGCTTCTCCAAGACTTGGAGATCAACTTGGCGGTGTTCTTGAGCCCTGGAAGGTCTTGGCAAGCGCGGATTCGGCCTCTTCACTTTGAGCACCGAGGTACTAGGGATTCATGCCTAATCTCCCAATGTACTTCGTTCTAGGCCGTCTCCTTGCTCGTGCTAGTTGCCTATGGTGTATACATGCGTTGTAAATGCCTTTTACGCAATTTCCATGGTTGGTTGTGTCGATTCCCGGCGGGTGCCTCACGCGGAAGTACTACCGGTCCATGCGACCGGTACTACCGATTGTGCTCTGTCAGCTCTGTCCGTGGTGGTTTGACCCTCCTCCTTCGTTGTGGTGTTTACACATGTGTCTAAGACTTCCCTGCCCCTGTTTTGGCCTTTGCAGCATGTCGGAGCATCAGCACAACCCCTCTTGCAATGCTCGCCCTCGTCCTCAAAGTTTGGGTGATGGAGAGGATGACCGTGCAACTAGTCAGCGTGCTCGACGATGTAGCTCGAGCCGTGGGGGGTCCTCCCATGGCAGCCATCATGAGAAGATTGAGGTACCTATTGTCCCCCTTCGTCATGGTGGCTCTCCTCTTCACCACCGTGACATGGTGAACGGTGCTCAACCGGATAATGTGAGGGATGTGCAGGGGCTTGCTTTGACTGCAAATTGCAATGTTTCCCCTCTGCACATTGATAATATGATTGCCACTCGGACCCTTGTTCCTTATAATGGCTCTCGTCTTAAGCCTCTCCGTCCAGAAAGGCCTCAGCTGTTTTTTGATTACTCAACCAATGTGGCTACTTTGAAGAAGCAAAGGTTGGAAAATCCTTACATGTGGGTTAGATTACCAGGCGTGCAAGACAGGTTTTGGTCTTTATTTCATCATGACTATTATATCTCTGTCTGCCTCAACAGTGGATTCAATGGTAAACTTTTTCAGCATAAGGCATTGAATCTTGAATCCATCACCTCAAAAGCCCATCCTGACATGGCTGAGATGAAGACCAGGCTTGAAACATGGAACCTCTTGCAGCTTGTGACCTTTCAAAAGGATTGGAACACCGAGATTCTTTACCATTTTTGGTCAACCTTGTGGATTGATGAAGAACACAAGGTCTTGCATTGAATGTCCAACAAGCAACACTATAGGTGTTCCTATGTGCAGTTCTCCCGTCTCCTAGGCTTTGATCATATGGATCAAGATGCAGATAGTATTTGGACACTTTATGCTGAACCTGTTGGCAAGGCTGATTTCATTCAATCCAAGATATATTTAAATGACCAGTATGTTGATGGCACCAATACTGAGCTGAAGCCACTCTTTTATGTCCTGAACAATATTCTGAGGAATACCCTTGACCCTAAGAGTGGTGACTCTACTCATATTCAAAGCTATGCTCCTACCATCTTGGTTTGCTTTGGACTTGGCCGGTGGTTTAGCATTTCTCAGTTTATGTGGGTTAAGATTGGAGAAGCTACTAATGATCCTCACAGGATTCTCCCTTATGCTCCATACCTTATGCATGTGATTGAGCAGGTGACGGGCCACTCTTTCCCTCCTGATACACATCACTCTAGCTGGGGCATTCGGAACTTGTGTCCTTACACAAAGAAAAAGTCAGACAAGGCAGCTACTTCTACTTCTGCTAGTTCACCCACCGATGATGCCAAGACCGCGGGCGTTGAGAGGGAGGATGCTCCTCCTATGGACCCTTCAGCTGGTGTTTTTGCAGGCCATGCTAGTGGTCCTAGCAGTGGTCATGGCCGTGGTCATGGCAGTGATCGTGGTCGTGATCGTTCCATTGCCAGTGCTTTGAGGAAGTTCATGTCTTACATGTGCTACTATCAGGCCAAGACTCACAGCTCCATTCGCCATCTTGAGCAGCAAGCTGGCCTTTCTCCCTCAGCTCCTCTTCGCCCTCCTTCAGACTTCTTTGTAGATGATGATGATGAGCAATTTCAGCAGCCGCCCTTTCAGCAGTAGCAGGACTTTGAGCCGCCTTCTCAGCACCAGCAGTTTTTCCCTCAGCCGGGCTATTATCCTCAGGGCTCCTCTAGAGGATACACAGGATACATAGGATATGGCTTTGAGTCCATCTTTGATGAGGCTGATTAGATTACCCGCACCTCTACCAGTGTTCCTCCATCGTGCATGCCTTCTTCTTCTACAAATCCTCATGGCAAGAACAGATACATTTCCCCTGATGACGATGAGGACTTTGTAGCCTTCTAGTGGTTCTCTACCCGTTGCTCTTTCTCATTGCCTACCATTTTTGGCACTTGTTGCCAAAGGGGGAGTGTTAGGCTTACCATGTTGTAATAGGGTAGTTATTAATTCGGTTATGTATAACTCTATCTCATGGTGAACTATGTGGTGAACCTTGAACTATGTGTGTGATGGATGCTTGTAGGCTAAACACTTATGCTTATTTGATATATCATGTTGTGATAGCCTATATTTGATATTTTTATGATGATTGTTGTTTTAGAATGGTTATGTCAATTTTAAGTCATATTCGTTCTTGCATAACCATTCATATTCTTTTATTTATCTTTATGTGATATATCTTGTCATAAGCATCACAGAGTATACTTGTCACTCACACCTCTTAGGCACCCCACGGATTGCAAAATTAGGGGGAGCTTGCTCTAAATGTATGTTATCTTGATTTTACTCAAGATTTGAAATTCAAAATCCTATGCATACATTTAGGGGGAGCTCTTCATAAAATTTGGGATTCAAAAGCTTCAATTCTTTCAATTTATTGTAAGCCTAAGTTGGTTGTCATCAATTACCAAAAAGAGGAAGTTTGTAAGTGCATTCGCCTCCGAAGTGGGTTTTGGATAATTAATGACAATCAAATTAGGGACTAACAATTTTATCTAAGTGAATATACATGTGTTAGTCCATTGAAAGATTTGAATGAAAATATTTGGTGATACAAGACCCTAAATTTTATATGGATGGACGACGTTTCTACTCAAGAGTACCCTCAATTTTATCTTTACTTGAGTTATAGGAAACGCTGTACTATCAAGAGGGATACAAATTATTTTGGTAATTCGAGGTCTAAAAGTGCCCAAGTCTATATTTAGAGTGTTTGGAGAGTCACCGTTGCACTCACATCACTTAGAAAAGTCCTTTGCTTCAGCCAACTTGACCTACCAGAAGTACCAGAAATATTAGAGTTTTAAACCAGAAGTATCCGTGCTATTTTCTCAGAAAGTCGAGATGTGCAAATTTGAAGAAACTTTGTACTACCGGTAGTACCGGTTCCCCAACCGGTAGTACCGGTGCTCTCCGGTAGCACCGTATTTTATTAAAATTATACTCCAGAAGTATCGGGCATATTTTTCTCAAAGTCAAAGTCTGCGAGTTGGCGTGGTTGTGTACTACCGGTAGTACCACTGGTGGTACCGGTAGTACTGGCTATATATATATTTATTTTTAGCCCAAGTCGCACATGTCTATGGCTGCCCAGTTTTTGTACTACCGGTAGTACCGGTCTAACCACCGGTAGTACCGGTATGACTCCCTCTGCACGTTCTGACTCACAACAACGGTCATATTTGGTGAGGTACCGGTAGTACCGGTGGTTCCATCAGTACTACCGATAGTTGTTCTGGACAGACCATATATATACCCCTCACCTCTCTCTTTTCTCTCTCTCACCATTTCACTCATTCTTCACCTGAGAACGAAAGCTTCCAAGCACCAGCTCGCCTGCTCTCTCTCCCCTTTTGCTCCCAAACTTCATTCCCTCAAGGATTTGAGCTAGGGACGTGAGATTAGAGAGTGAAAATTTCTATCTACAACTTGAGCACTTGGATTCCTCGTCTTGCCAGCTTGATTTATGTTTGTTACTCTTGGGTTCTTGGAACCCTAGCCAGCTAGGCATTCTTCGTGGCTGCCCGTGTTGCCTCATTTATGAGGGCACCCCAAAGTGTTTGTATTACCTTTGATTCTTAGTGAATATCTCAAGTTTACCTTCGTGGTTGTTTGAGGGAGGAAACCTTTGTGGTTACCTCAACAATGAGGACGTAGGAACTCCTTTGTGGGGATTGCCGAACCTCGGATTAAATCACGTGTCTTGCTATGGTGGTAGCATCGACTACCCTTGTTCTTGTGTTCTTCGTGTTTTCATCCCTGCCCCCAAAGTTCATAGGTTGGAGGACTCGATCTATGATTTGGTATGGTGAAACGCCTCAAGAAGTTCAACACCTTTATCAGCAACATCAACAAAGGGGTGGTAACAATTGGATCTGAATTTACAGCACATTTTACTCTGATTTCCATTTTGATTTCGTAGTTTCGCAGGCTACAGGTAGTACAAGAAGTTTGCACCGGTAGTACTGGTTTTTGTACTACCGGTAGTACCAGTGCTACTTCCGGTTCTACTACCGGTAGGTATTTAACTTCCACATTTGAGTTTTTAAGTTTCAAGTTTTTGATAATCGCCTATTCACCCCCCTCTAGCCGATTAGATTCTTTCAATTACCATCCTAGGAAGGCAAATGTCATGGTCGACGCACTTAGTAGAAAGAAGCATGCTAATGAGCTTCGGGCGACACCTGAATCTGATAAGTTTTGTGCAGAGTTTGCTCATTTGAACCTTACTCTTGTTACTAATGCTATGGAGATAGAGGTGACACCAACCTTAGAGGAAGAGAATTGGAGAGGCCAGTTGGAAGATGAGGACCTAAAGTATATAGTGAAGAAGTTAGCAGAAGGGAAGGCATCGGGATTCCACATTGATGAAGAGGGTACCTTATGGTATGGCAACCGGATATGTGTTCCGGAGGTAAAAGCTCTTCGTCAGGAAATTCTGTGAGAGGCACATGAGTCAGTGTACTCTATCCATCCTAGAAGTACTAAGATGTACATGGATCTCAAGGAAAAGTATTGGTGGATTGGTCTAAAGAGGGATGTGGCAGAGTACGTTGCTTTATGTGATACTTGTCAACGTGTGAAAGCTGAACATCAAAGGCCAGCTAAATTATTGCAGCCAATTAAGATACCTGAATGGAAGTGGAAAGAGGTCAGTATGGACTTTATAACAGGATTACCTTGTACTAAGAGAGGCTATGATTCTATCTGGGTAATAATTGATCGACTAACTAAGGTAGCTCACTTTTTGCCTGTGAAGACCACCTATACTGGACCTCAGTTGGCTACACAGTACATGGAAAGAATCATGTGTTTTCATGGTATCCCAAAGAAGATCGTGTCTGATAGAGGCACTCAATTCACATCTCACTTTTGGAAAGTAGTGCATAGTTCTTTGGGGACAAAGTTGAACTTTAGTACAACATATTACCCACAGACTGATGGACAAAATGAGAGGATTAATCAGGTTTTGGAGGACATGTTGAGAGCTTGTGCATTGCAGTATGGTACAAGTTGGGATAAGAATTTGTGTTATGCACAGTTCTCATACAATAATAGTTATTAACAGAGTCTCAAGATGGCACCATTTAAAGCTCTGTATGGGCGTAAGTGCAGAATGCCGTTGTTTTGGAATCAAACTGGGGAAAGTCAATTGTTTGGGACAAATATTTTGAGAATCGTAGAAGAACAGGTACGAGTGATTAGGGAGAACCTGAGGGTAGCACAATCTCGCCAGAAGAGTTAAGCCGATACACAAAGAAGAGAATTGACATTCAAGGAAGGTGATTATGTGTACTTGAAGGTGTCGTCTATGAGAAGTGTGAAGAGGTTTAACCAAAAAGGGAAACTTGCACCATGGTATGTTGGTCCACTTAAAGTCTTAAAGAGATGTGGAGAAGTGGCTTATCAGTTGGAGTTGCCTGAGAGTTTAGCTGGTGTGCAAGATGTGTTCCATGTGTCTCAACTTAAGAAGTGTTTGTGAGTACCTGATAAGGAGCACTTACCTTTAGAGGAACTTATTGTTAAAGAGGATCTCACTTATGAAGAGTTTCCAGTAAGGATCTTGGATACAGCTGAAAAGGTTATCTGAAATCGGGTGATAAAGATGTGCAAGGTGCAGTGGAATCGATACTCAGAGGCTGAGGCAACTTGGGAAATTGAAGATGCACTAAGGGCAGCTTATCCGCAGTTGTTTGAGTAAACATAATCCAATCTCGAGGACGAGATTCCCTTAAGGGGGGTAGAATTGTAACACCCTAAATTTTTGCATGTTTTTAAAAATAGCCAAAAATGGTTTAATAATGCTATTTTGTGGGCATTTAACATAGGCAAAATAAATATTTTAATGAAATAAAAATATATCTTGGCTAGATACATGTATGTGCATTCATGCTGGTGCATTGTTTATTTTGTGATGTGTGGTTTTGACTAGATTTGAAAAAATGGATTCAAAAGAGTTTGAAAACCTATTTGAAAAGAGGTTTGAATAAAAGAAAAGCATTTCTTTTTACCTCCTCTCCTTTTCACTCATTTCTGCCCAACCGGCCGCTCGGCCTGCCATTCCTTCTGGTCGCAGGCCACTCTCCGCCCGCTCTTCTCTCCTCTTTGGTCGGCCCAGCAGCGGAGTCAGCAGCAGCCATGTCCGCGTGTTCCCCTCTTGGGCTCACAGGCCAGCCCATCAAGCAAGCCTGCCAGCACCGCCACCTTCCCTCTCTGTCTCTAACGAACGGGGCCTGCCGTTGCTTCTCCATCGACTCATGCGCGAAGCCGAGCTCGAGACGAACATCGACTGGGTGTCAATCGGTGCACGCTCGGTCGCCTGAGCCATGCCTTTGGGCTATAAAACCCTCACGCCGTCAACGCGTCATCCGTGTTCACAGCCCTAGCAAGCGCCGCCTTTGCCTCACACAGCAGCGGCCGTCGAAACCCTAGCCATCATTGTCGCCATCCGCCGAAGCTTGAAATTTACCATCGTCGTTGCTTCTTCGCCACAGTAAGGTGCATCCAAAACTCTGCCTTGACCTCGCGAGAAAGTTGGTCTCTTTCTTTTGGCCTAACTTCGCTCCTCTTGTGTTGTGACCGTGCGCAGCTCGCCACCGTCCGCCTCGACGAGCCGACCGCCATCCTTGCTTCGTCTCACCTCCATCTTCTACGTAGGTGATCGTGGCTCGTCCTCCTCGTTCGATTGGTATCGGCCCTGCTTGATATGGTGGCCCGAATCATTGCTTTCATGAATGCCAGCAAGCTCCGCTTGCCGCCGTCAATGGCCGCCGCCGCGTCGGTTTCTTCAAGTCCGGCCAGTTGCACTGCCGCCCGCTCCAGTTCTAATCTGGCCCGTCCAGATTGGATCCGACGGCCACCGGCCGCAGATACCCCTTCACGGGTCCTTTTGATTAAGAGACCTAGTATTTTTTGATAATTATGGATCGGTCCCCGGCAGAGTTGGATTATCAAAATTCCTGATTTATTTTATTTCGATAAAACTTCCATTTATTTACAATTTGCCATTTGGTTCAAATGCTTATAAAATGCTCATTTTAACTCTGATTGAATCCGTTCAAATTCTGTTAGATTCATAATTTCGTAAGCTACGCAGTGATGCCATTATTGGAATAGTTTATAGATTTTATATTTTAAGTTCATATTTAATTCATTTATTTGTCTATAGGAAATCTTTAAAAATTCATATCCTCGCCATTATAACTCCGTTTTCGGTGAACTTGACTTCTGTGTGATCGTAGCAGTGTGTAGAATAGTTTTATAAACTTTTTATTCTATTTTGATGAGATTGGTGTACTGTTCCTCTAATAACTCTTTGTTTGCTTCGTGTATGTATACTCGATTGGATTGTTGGTGTTGATTGTTAATGTCGAGTTCAGATGGTGAGGGTTTTGTTGAGCAAGGATACTTTGAGGATTAGCAGGACCAGCAAGACTTTGTGAATCAAGGCAAGTATAGCATGGATCTTTATTGTTACCTATTCACTATAAATAACAATTCATATGCATGTGTTTTCTTTGATGACCTAGAGAGTATAATTAGCTTTGATATCCTGATTCCTTCAACCCTCGGGTTGCATTGGGTAGTAGTGATGCTAGTGCTCTACCGGTCATGATTCGATAACATGATGTGTGTTTATGCTACCAACGATAACGATGACTCTTAACAAGTATGAGATCTTATCTGTAAGTGATATATCATGGATATTTCGTACAACTGCGAGGGCTATATGGCTCTGGCTCTAGTCACCTGTAGACCCTTTTCTAACTTGTTAGTGGCCTGTGGGTTGGGTATAGGACAGCCTCTGTCCTTATGAGTATAGCCAGGAAGGATTGTGCCATATTGGAAGGGGGTTCCTACACTTAATGTTTCCGCGTCCCTGATTGGTTAGAAGAACCTTTAGGTGGCTTTATATGTTTTGTGGTGGTTTGGGAGTTATAAACCCACTCGATTATAAAACATGACTCTTAGTGAAAGTGTACACCTCTGCGTAGAGTTTAAATCAATATATTATCCGTGCCCACGGACAGGGCGGCCTTGACACATTTACATTAAGGATAATGGTTCTTAAATTGTTAAGATGCTCATTTTAATGTTGTTATTGCTATACATTTATTTATGTTATTTCGATCATGAGTATATGGGAATTTTCACTATCTTGATGCTATTTAAATGCCTCAATATGATCAACTTATAAAAGCTAAAAGCAGTCTAACAGTGTCTGCTTAATTGAGCCTCATTAACCCATGCTATGCTTGTTAAGTACCATTGTATACTTACGCTTGTTTTACTTTCAATTTTGGAAAATCCCGGATGGGTAACAGATGAAGGCTGGAATGAGAGCTATCGTGATGAGTACTAGGCCTGGTGTTCAACAGTTGGTGTGTCCCTGTGTTGCAGCTTCCGCAAGACAGTTATCTTAGTTGTTTATTTATGCGCAAGACTCTGTGATAAATATTTGATCGTTATGTAATAAACAAGGTGATGATACTTTGTAATTTGTCATCTTATATGTGTGACTTGTTCCTAGGACGCATATAAGACTATTTATACATTCTATTTTTATCCTTAAAAGTAGGATGTGACATGCACCGTTATTGGTGATTGTTGACAAAGGGGAGAAATAAGTCACAAAGATCAATGGAAGGGGATCAATTAAAACTTAAAATTTGAGCACGCAAATAGGGGGAGCAAGCTCACAAGCTACTTTTTGCATTTGTATGTGCATAGCATGATGATATGGAGCATTGCAAGTTTAAATTTAATATTCATGCTTGAATGGTGTATGCTAGTTCTAGAACTTGAATGATGATATGAAGTACTAGCATGCTCTCTTGTGGTTTCTAGACATAGTGTTTTTCATGCAATTCAATGTATCTCTCTTATAATATTGATCTCATGAGGTATTTTGAGTTTTGATGTATGTCTAGTTACCATGATGCTAAGGATGGTTTATTATCGCACTCTGATTGGTATCACGCTTCAAAGGTCCATTCTATAAACCTTAGCATCAATTTTGGTAGTGATATCTCTCCCACAATTCTTATCTATGCATATGTGCTTGAAAATCGACCAAACATTGGATGCACATATGTAGGGGGAGCTATCACTGCCAAAACTAAAGTTGAAATGCTTGTCCAACCAAGATTCATGATCATTTTATCTTGGACAAGCAATTCAATTTTATATTGAATTCAATTTCCATATCTTTGAGATTTTTGTGAAGGATTGTCATCAATTACCAAAAAGGGAGAGATTGAAAGCTCTTGTTTGGTTTTGATAATTAATGACACTCAATGTTGCTAATGATTCATCTAAGTGTGACTAGACACAAAAGCAACATGGAGGTGATGCCTAGGGACTTGATAGTGGACTTGGACATTGTGTTGATCAAGCATCAAGGGCTCAAGACAAAGGTATACGAGATAGGTGATTTTCTTTCAGTGATCAAGAACTATAGAGAGTGTGATCACATTTAGGATTGATAACCGACTATCAAGAGGGGAATTCACGGTTGAATTTGCGGTTCAAGTGCCTCTAGGTTTGACTTGGCATGATGCATATGAGAGACTAACTAGAGAGTTAACCCTTGCCTCTGTTCTTCTTGGAGATATGCTAACACTTGTGATCAAAGAGGTTTACATGTTGAGGTTAGAGTCCTTGGCAAGTGGTGTGACTTGGATTGGCGAAGGCGCAACGATGAAGAACACTTGTGTTGAAAAAGAGAAGTGACAGCTCTTGAATTATAAAACTGCTTTAATTCATAATGTTTGGAATCTTAAAGATATACTTGTTGTGTAGCCCTCTGAATAAGCTTTCCATAGAGTCCAAGATCATTGAAAACGGAGTTCGAAGCTAAGAGATATGCCCATTTTAGTGCGGGGTGGTGCTAGACCAGCGGAAGTTCCGATGACCGAAAGTTCTGGTCAGCCCAGCCCGAGCAACCGCATGCTCCAAAACACTTTCGGTTGGTGACCAAAAGTTCCGGTGGAAGTTCTGATCAGCCCAGCCCGAGAAACCGCGCGCCCCGAATCACTTCCGGTTCACTACCGGAAGTTCCGGTGGAAGTTCCGGTGGATGACCGGAAGTTCCAATCAGGTGACTAGAAGTTTTAGATGACTTCGCGGACTGACTCGCGTACAACGGCTAGATCTGGACTGACTCACGTACAATGGCTAGATCAGAACTGACCGGAAGTTCCGGTGGGGCTCCACTGGAAGTTCCAGTAGGCCAATTCGAGGTGACTATATATGGGTTTTGGTCGGCCGTTGGGAGGCATTCTTGCCCATTCTTTCATTCCTGAGCATTCTTTGATCGAGAAAAACTCCTCCCCACTCATCTCTTGACTTGCTTGTTCATCTAGAGTGAGATTGAGCGACAATCTAGTGCTAAGCATTGAGAATAGCTTAGCCGGAAGCAAGTGAACCTCAGAGAAAAAATCATTATGTTCATATTATGATTGCCAAGGATTCTCTTGTGTGGTTATCTTGATTGGGTGATTAGCCATCTACACTTCGCGTTGGTATAACAATCCAATCCCCCTCTCTTGTATCTAGCTTGTGTAGCTCCTGTGTGTTCTTATCTTGTTGCTCTTGGTAGTTTAGTGAAGTGCCTAGAGTATTCTTGTTTAGAATTGCTAGGCTTGTTGTTGATTGGGTGCTAGTAGTATAGCCTATATACTAGACTTGTTAGAAAGGCTTGCATAGAGTAACCAAAGCTTTAGCTTTGCATTTACGCCATCTCTTAGTCTAACAAGTTTCTTAAGTGTCTTTGCAAGAAATTTTATTAGGCTATTCACCCCCCTCTAGCCATTAGGACCTTTCAACCGGGTGGGATTGGTGTTGTGGGCAGAACTAGAGGTTCTATGTGGTTTTATCCCGTCTGTGTTGAACTAGAGCCCCGTCCGATGTCACGCCCCTCACGGCATGTTGAACGCATGCCCCACAGATAGCTGGAAGGGTGTGATCATCCGACCGCAAAGTCTCGAGTTCTATTTGGGCCAGGCTTCGACCTGAACACTTCGTATTGGAGATGGTGGTGTGACCACAAGGGTGCGGAGAGTAAGCCTAAGGTTGTTACATGACTAGTATGCAGCCGGGCGGTCCCTGGGTATGATGGTTCCTGTTGATCCCGTGACTCTACCCAAATAGACCAAGGTGACCTAAGACAACCAAGGAACGGGTTGTCTGGGTTTGTGTGGGGAATACCTCACCAGCTGGTTTGCAAAACCATTATAATCGCCATCGTCCCTAGATAGTGGACACTGTCTTGAGCACTGGCAGGTAGTAAAAACTTAAACAAAGAGATGAGATGGTTATGATGTGATGCTGAAAGAGGCTCGATCGGTAAGAGTTACTCTTCTTGCTTGATAATTACACCATGCTTGTTTAGTCCAGGAGCTAATCTAGTATGATCAGGTTAATGACTTTAAAATACAAAGCTAGAAAGTTATAATAATTGTTCTCAATAAGCTCAAGTTTTTATACAAATAAATGAGTCAGATAGCCCACTTATAAAGCCTTGCATACTCCGTGGAGTCACTTTATTTTTGGTTTATGACGGGTTAGTCAAGCTGAGTACATTCTCGTATTCAGGGTTTTATTTCCACTTGTTGTAGATCATAAGACTTTTGCTGTGGCTACAAGATGGACTTATATCCCACTACGGGAGGATTAGACCTTGGGCAAGGTCATCCCTTATATCTCATCTAATTGCTGTTGTTGGATGTCGACCCTGATCTGGCAATGTATTTCAAACATAAGTGTGAGTATATGTCAAAAATATATCCACTTCCACAATTTATTTGCAACTCTGATTCAAAAAGGAATTTATATAATAACCGGTGATATAATTATGCTATGTGTGAAAAGTAAGAACATGTGAATGGTAACTGCTGAACTGGGCGATCTGGGTGTGTCGTTGGAAAAGTTTGAAATCCTTTGAGATTTCACGGACTACCGGGTTAATATGAGCACAATGTGCTAACTAAATTGTCTCGACGATTTACTTAGTACCTTGGGTTTATATTAATTGGGCGGTTCTGTTACATGGGCTTCCCCTCTTATATCTACTAACGATTGGTCATGGCTGGAAAATCGACAACTGTGTGAGTGTTTCTTTGAAGATGTAGAGTGTCTTCGTCCAATTTGTTAGTAGGGTTGAGTTGGGTCGATTTCGATCAAGTTGTGTAGGGTCGTGTCGACCAAAGTTGTTTAGTGGTGGTCTCAGTGGTGACTTGGTACCTAAGTGTGCAGGTTGAGTAGGGTACCCTCCATATTTGTATCTTTTTCTGGCCCGGTTTTCAGTAAAAATTAGGCTGACACTTGCTTTTTTTTTTCTTCGTCTAATAGAAATCACGATAAAACTTTTGCCGTCCTTTTAAAAAAAAATAAAGCCTGAAAACATATGGACAGATACAAAAGTTCTATATTAATTAAAAAAAATCAAAGGGCAGCGTTTTCCTCGCCAACTGCTCGTTGGGATTTTCGTAGTGCTGCCCACCTGGATTCAAATCACATGCTTGTATTATTTTTAGTGATAGACGAAACGTGCTCCTCGACAACAAGCCAATTTTGCGATGGCTTTGTGTCAATCTCATAAAAAAACAACACAAATAAGGAACTACCATCTTTTGAAAGAACTATCTAAATGATCAGGGCTCAGGTTTGGGGTCCATTTTCTCCGTAGTGTACTACAAGGTGGGTACTGATATTGTTTCTTTTAATAAACTGTGATAAAGCTCGCTTCGCACATGCCTTTGAAAAAGGTAGGCCGACACAAATAAATAGTTCACATCAACATTTTTTTTCTATTGGTTCCACCATTTGAATTGCAACGTTTGTGCGGGTTTTGCTCTTTGTCAAAAAAAAAAAAAAACATCCAAACAGATCCTAAATGTAAATCAGTTACCCATCACTGAAATAGACTTTGCCGAAGCTTTTGAAACAAAAAAATAAACTATAAACCTTACAACCAAAACCATGTTTGATAACCTATGGATTTCGGAAATCTGAATTCCAGATATGGCCATTCTAAAAATCTAGATTCTCTAGATATTAAAATCTTGCAGACTCGATATTATAAATAGTTGAAGAAGTCCATAATGTTTCAACCGACTAGGAACCTAGACTAGGGGCAAACTCATCAATTCTCCATCCATTATATCTTTTGAGCTAGGTTGGTATCGCCATAATTTGGCTAGGGAGATTCTACAAACCAAGTTAGAGCCTACCTTGTTTGGTTGTGATTCAAACTCCACCCTCCTTGAATCCATAATCTGAATCCAATTAATAGGCCCTAAACAAGGCTACCTCTCATAGCATGACTCAAGAGCACTGAAACTAAAGCAAAGCCAGAAGTTTCATATCGATTCAAAATAAGAAGCAAAACAAAACCCATGCCCTCCTCATAGAGTCGTGCCTCTCGCCCTGCCCCTTCTACTCATATCTCTGCCGCGTCGCCTCCTCCTCCTCTGCCCTTGTTGATTCCTAGTTGTCTTACCCTCCATGCCAACCCATGCCCTTGTAGAGCTAGGAGACAATGATGATGCTACCACCATGGAGGTGAGAGGGAGACATTGTTGCCTTGCCGCGCCTAAGTAGGGAGGCCACATTGTTGACCGCCGACGCCTTCTAGATCTCATGCATTCTTCTCCTCTACAATTAGCGTATCAACGAAAGCTTTTCATTCACAAGGTTATGAAAATTAGTCGTGAGAGAAATTTAGGATCGCAACCTAGGGAACTATTCTTTAGCTATCATTAATATTTTGGAACTAAGTAGGTAACTTCTCACATGAATCTTCAAGTTTTCACCAAAGCAACAAAAGGATATGTTGTCAAAAAAAGGGAACAAAAGGATACTCACCAATGCTTTATTATGATGCTCTAATGCTTTACCATTTCCATATAATAAGTTTCAACTTTTCAGTTGTTTTTTCGATGAAAGAATAATTATATTATACGATAGCGAGGTACATCAAGATATTACAATAACTCTAGATTACAAAAATATACTCACACTGTAAAAAGCGTAACTCAAAACCTAACCTGTTAACTTTGCAGTGTGGATAACCGCACATGCAAACTCTCGGTAACGAAAAATGGCCTGAGAATAAATGCCCAACGAATGACGTCCAACATCCATGTAGGCAGAATTGAGGAACTTCTTCTTTTTTATGGTATCTTTCTTCTTCTCCTTTCTGCCACCGAAGATGAGAAAGACTGGTCTAAAAAATATTCTCCCTAATCCTTCATTGGCCAGATTTATCCATAACAAAATAGAGAAGAGACTGGACAGAATTATTCCATGATGATGACATCATCTCCACCTTGATGCCGTCATCCAGAAATAAAAGTCTCCATGTCATCATATCTATGAAGATACCGACGTCGAAGTTGTCGTCCTCATCTTCAATGGAGCCGCCATGGAGACGACGATTCCAACCTTCACCTCCACCGTCACAGGAGAGGAGGAGGAGGAGATAGAACTCCATCACCAAGAATTTTGGCATAGAAAAACACCACCCTAACAAATGGATCCATTACGAAAAACTTATTGAAACAACGGATTTCCACTTCCTTCAACCCCGATAAGATGCCGGAGGGGAAGGAAGGGGGCCAGCGATGGCGGCGGCAGCGCTACGTACAACTTTTTGGTTGGTTGATATTTTTTGAATAAAGTCCATTAGCGGTCCCTAAACTTGTTCGACTGTGTCATCCCGGTCTTTAAACTCGCAAATCGACCGTTTAGGTCCTCCAACTTATTCAGTTGTGTCATGTTGGTCCCTAAACTTGGAGAACAGACGTTTAAGTCCTCAAACTTGTCCGTTTGTGTCATCCCGCTCCCTAAACTTAGTTTTGAGTCTCATCTTGATCAAAACATAACGTTATAAAACTCTTTATAAAAATAATTCATAACTTATTTATATGAACTTGAACAAGACAAACTTATATCAAAATTGTTGCGCTCGGCGCGATCTATAACTTTATAGTTGAAAAGTTTTTTAGTTGAATTCGTTTAATGCCCTAAAATCTAATTTTAAATTTAAAATTTTAAAATATGCAAACTAAATACAATATTTTGGGACCCTAAATAGTTTTAATTAAAAAAAATCAACTACGAGGTTGTAGATTGTGACATATGCTATAATTTTGATATAAAGTTTATGTTGATTCGATTTTATATGAGAAAATTATGAATTTTTTATATAGGAAGTTTTATATCTTCATATTTTGATCAGATGAGACCCAAAACCAAGTTTTGGGACCGAGATGACACAACTGGACACTTTTAAGGACTTAAACATGTGTTCTCCAAGTTTATGGACCAGGATGACACACCCAAACAAGTTGAAGAACTTAGATGGTCGTTTACGAGTTTAGGGACTAGGATGACATAGCCGAACAAGTTTAGAGACCGCTCATAAACTTTACTCTTATTTTTTTTACAAGAAAAAACCAACTAATGCAATCACACGCATCACGATGCCTAAACTAGGGCAATTCACGGCCGACATGGACCCAGCCCAGCAAAACACGGAAACGGCGAGGGCATAAAGCAAAAGCACCCACACACCGGCTCCAATACACAACCGAAACGAGCAGCGAAAAATCTGCCCACCCAAGCAGAGCAGGGGAGCCGGGACATCAGAACGCGACAGACAGACTGCGCGAGGGAGAGAGAGAGGGGGGCAAGAGAGATCAGCGCAGCCGCACAGAATTGTTATCGCACAGCTGCAGTTGCCCTGCCTCAGCTGCCGGTCGCACTACCAAATCGCTGCGCTCGTTTTCCCACCGTCCGATGGCCGCCGTCACGCCGCCGCCACCGAAGTCGGACCCGTCGCCGCCGCAGACAGGGCGCCCGGCCTCGTCCGCCGCCGCCGCCGCCGTGGCGGCCAAGCGAGGAGGGGGCGGGGCGGGCGCCGCCGGGGGGCTGCTGATGGGGAAGTACGAGCTGGGGCGCCTCCTGGGGCACGGCACCTTCGCCAAGGTGTACCTTGCGCGGCACGTCGGCACGGGGGACAACGTCGCCATCAAGGTGCTCGATAAGGAGAAGGCCGTCAAGAGCGGGCTCGTCCCGCACATCAAGCGCGAGATCGCCGTGCTCCGCCGCGTGCGCCACCCCAACATCGTCCACCTCTTCGAGGTTATGGCCACCAAGACTAAGATCTACTTCGTCATGGAGCTCGTCCGCGGCGGCGAGCTCTTCTCCCGCGTCTCCAAGGGCCGCCTCAGGGAGGACATCGCGCGCCGCTACTTCCAGCAGCTCATCTCCGCCGTCGCCTTCTGCCACGCCCGCGGCGTCTTCCACCGGGACCTCAAGCCCGAGAACCTCCTCGTCGACGACAGCGCGAACCTCAAGGTATCGGACTTTGGACTCTCTGCCGTCGCCGACCAGTTCCGCCCCGACGGCCTGCTCCACACCTTCTGCGGCACGCCGGCATATGTGGCCCCCGAAGTGCTCGGCCGCCGCGGGTACGACGGCGCCAAGGCCGACGTGTGGTCGTGTGGTGTCATCCTCTTTGTGCTCATGGCCGGGTATCTCCCTTTCCATGACAAGAACATCATGGCCATGTACAAGAAGATTTACAAGGGCGAGTTCCGCTGTGCGAGGTGGTTCTCCAAAGACCTTACCAACCTTCTGAGGCGCATTCTTGACACTAACCCCAACACTCGGATCACTTTGCCGGAGATCATGGAGTCCCGCTGGTTCAAGAAAGGATTCAAGCCTGTCAAGTTCTATATCGAGGATGACCAGCTGCATAACGTTATCGATGATGAGGATGGCCTGTTGGATATGGCGCCTGCTGGTCCTGTTCCTCCACCATTGCCACCTCCACCTCTACCTCCGCCAAAGATTGATGGTGATGAATCAGGGTCAGATTCAGACTCGTCGATCTCATCCTGCCCTGCTTCAGTGTTATCTGATGAGAGCCAAAGGCCCCGCGGCTCGCTCCCACGTCCAGCAAGTCTTAATGCCTTCGATATCATATCGTTCTCAAGGGGATTTAACTTATCAGGGTTATTTGAGGAGAAAGGGGATGAAGTGAGATTCATCTCGGCTGAGCCCATGTCGGATATCATAACGAAATTGGAGGACATTGCAAAGCTGAAGAGCTTCAAGTTGCGGAGGAAGGACTGGCGGATCTGCCTGGAGGGTACAAGGGAAGGAGTTAAGGGGCCATTAACAATTGGCGCGGAGATATTTGAACTCACACCTCCCCTTGTAATGGTGGAGGTAAAAAAGAAGGCAGGGGACAATGAAGAGTACGAGGACTTCTGCAACAAGGAATTGAAGCCAGGGATGCAGCACCTTGTCCATCATATGGTCCGAGCTCCAAGTATGCTTACCGATGCCGAGTAGGTCGACCAAAGGTAGTAATTTCCCTCACTTTTTCTTATGATCTCACTGATGCCATTCCTAATAATATTGATTTGCATGATCCAACCTCTGTAGTTTAAAGTCACATGTTCTACTTATGCTAATTCGGGCATGATATGATATTCTCTTGCTAGTCTTTGAACATACTAGTTTTTGATAATTGCATGTTGGAAACAACCGAGGTCTGAAATTATCTGCCGAATGATTACTTGAAATGCATCACCACTTGATCAAAATTAAAATTTATATACCATGTTCTAGTGGTTCTGCAGTTGCTCAACAATTGATTGCTTTATTTCTAGGTATAGGTCACATGCTGGCTTCACTAAGATCCATGCATTATGAACACATGTCAAGAATGATTAAAAAAACACATGTCATGAGCGCAAGTTATCTTTGGTATCCCAATTGATTAGTTTTCCGCCTATCTTGATTGGATCACTATTTTCTGTAGCTGTTAGTTAGACTAGGACATTTTTCTCTATCACACCCTCACTTTTAAAAGCTTCTGTTGTGATTTTCCCCATTCTGCTGAAACTTACCTTTTCAGCTCGCAAGTAAAAATACAATGAACTTATTTTATGTACTTACACTAGCATTACTTCCATAATACTGCTGTCACATCTATCTGTGAGTAATCTACGCCTCCCCCTTTTTACTGAATATTATCAAAAATGAAGGAATTAAGGAGGGGCTCCGGGCTCGTTCCTTTTATTCCATAAGGAAACTTTTCCTCAGAAGCTTTCGAGCATACTAGTCCAAGTTTGGGAACTTTAGGGTGCATTTGGTTTGTCACCCAAACCTGCCTACCCTTGCTGAACAAGGATTTGATGCTGCTGCTGCGCTTGGATGTTTGGCTAACTTTATTCAGTTCTTGTGCTAGCGAGAATTTCCAACTTTGGAGCTTGCTCCCTGCAGTGAGCCAAAATGGCTCTCCTGGCCCAGCAAGTCTCTGGGAGATTGTGTTGATAGGGTAAATAATTGCTTGGAAACCAAACACCTTGTAGATAAACAATTCAGGTTTATGTGGTGTATCACTTTTACCCCTCTATCATAAATTACAGTGATGTTATGACTTCTTCCTACATTAGAGTTATTCAGGTTTACTTGTGCGATTATGGCAGTAGGTTGTATTCACCATTTATTTTATGTCAGAAGTTGATTTGTGGGGTTTGTCCGTTGGTGGCTTTAGGTTAAATTTCCTCTGTGGTGACGTAATGGTCCACATATTGTTGCATTATTGATCCATAATCATCATCTGTGTGCAGTTAATAGCATCAACCTTATTATTGGATCCATGTTGATCACTTAATTTGACAAATACAGTCATAATTATAATAAAAAACATGGATCACGTTAACACATTACGCATATCTGTAGCCACAACCAGGAGTTGCTGCTTTCTTGATCAGCTTAGTTGAATGAAAATTTATGCATGATTAATCCTTCCAGGTACACACAAAAAATGTCATTTTAGCTCCTTTTTCTCTATCAAAATTGTCTTTTCTTAAACCTGAACTTTCCAATATGTCTTAATAAATCAGTCTGCCTAATGTTCTTTCACATGAATGAGTGAATCCGGTAGTATACTATATTCCACTGGGATCATATATAGTTATTAGTTCCTGGCACATGGATTTTTTTTATTGTTCTTCTGTAGGTTTGTTTAGGCATATAGTATCAACGGATTTAAACTTTCTTTGTGGCCCGATGGGGCATGAATATTAAAGCTTTGCAGGGGTAATGTGATTGTATTTAGATGCACAAATTTCCTGATAAGCATGGATGTTTATTACAATTTGAAACTTGCGACAGGACAGCAAAATCGATCGCTTTGTTATCTGACCGTTTCCTTCGCTCACTGCAGGCTTTGGACATAACCACAGCACTTCGCACGGAGCAACTGATAACAGGAATGACATTCGGAGTGGCATGAGGCTAGAGACAGAGTTGAGCACGGCACAGCTGACCAGAAGAGATCGTAGTCTGAACAAAAAATCTTGACCAGTGTTCGATACCACTGTAGTTCCACAGATGATGAGCTCGACATCTCATGACTGATGAATAAGTTCTGTTCTCCACGAGGGCAAACAATGCCCGCAGCCATGGAGGGAGACCGTGTGGATGTAACATCCTCCGGTGTCTTTTTTGGTACCTGAGGTTATGTTGTTGCTGAATGTTGTATCGCGGGTGGTGCAGTGTTGTAGTCCTGCTATTTTGGTTGTAGGCGCGCAGCAGGATAATAATAAGAATTTGTTTAATCATGATGCTATTCTGTCTCCAACGATGAATCATCTGGTGCATCCTGGACTGGCACATGCTCAGCTCCGGCCTGATTGGAAATCCGAATCTTCGATTTCTGATATCGCATAATAATTGTATATGGAGGAGTCCCGATTTGGAGAGGCACTGATGTTTCGGACTCTGCAGGAGACAGACAGAGAGGCCGCCGGATTGGCAGCAAGTGCGGCGGTCTAGTCGAGCACTGCGGCGGTCTAGTCGAGCACGTGAGCCGGAATTGACGCTGGTTGGCCTACCCACCGCCGCGCGTGGGCTGCCGGGCCCGACCACGAAAGCGCCGTGTGCGGCTACGAGGGGCTCGGAGTTGGGGGCCCTCTTTTGTTGCTGCGCGCGCCTGCAGAGATAAAGATCGCATTATTATCGTGAAAATGGGTTTGTGTCGCCGTCGTATCTGTGAGTCCGTGACCGTGTTCTTTCTTCTGGATTCGCCGATAAGCACACTCGGTGACACTGACATGCGAGCGATGGAGAATGGAATGGCGACGGCCGCGGTCCCGCGGATGTTTCGGGTGATGCTACACTTGTTAAAACCTGGCCGATAGATTACGAAATGTTGTAAACAATTGCTTCTCAAATCTAGTATACGAAAGACAATTAAGTTTCTTTCTTCTCTTATCCTTGTCTTTTATGAATGATGTCGCTTTCGAGAGCCTATACATTTTCTGCCACTGAACTACTGAAGGCAGCACTCAGTATTCCTGGGTCATGTATTTGCTTGTGAAGCTTTCACTGAAACGAATTGTACACGCTATATAAAAAAAAAAAGATCGACCATAAAAATTCTGTGGCTGATCATGTAATGTCACGACGGTACCTGTTTGGCTATTTTCATACATAGTAGGTAAATACCAAGAATGATAAGTAACTGATAAACTATTTGAGTGTTGAACAGAATGCAAATATAACAGTTAGCAATCTATGTGCATAGTGAGCTTTAGACTTATGACTAACTTTAGAGCATTTCACCTTTTCTAAAACCAAAAATGCGAAAACGAAAAAGGCAGGGTGAGTTTTAGAATTGCTTTTCTTATCTTGCACCAGTAACAAGTTATTTTCAAACAGAAAGGAACAAAAAATAAGGTACCATTTTCCCATATAATGTCTCAGTAGATCTGCAGCAAATTGATTCATGTTATTTGATTTTGGTGGTACCAAATCAAAATATTTACAACAAGTGTGTCTTTGAGGATGAACTTAGCAACGAGCGGGCATTGTAAGTTTGTAACTGTAACAACCAGAAGCACAGGAGGCAGGAAGGCGCACACCATGGCGATTCTAACACTCTAGAGCTTATGAAGCCGAAGAAATGCAATTGTTTTCAGGGAGGAGCGCAAGTCGACGGAAGCCATGCTTGACGAAATAAAAGACACTGCCCGGCTGTGGGCGCTCGCAGGATGTGCTGCACTGAAACCACAATTTGATGTAATCTTAGGTGCTAATTTAGGTAGCGAGTAATCAGCTCTTGTTTTCATGCCCCGGGCCGCTTAGGCTGTTCCGGAGAGCGCCGCTCGCGCTTGTAATGGATGTTTTACTCTTCCTCTTAATATCAACCAAAGCCGGTAATGGCGGATCTTTAAAAAAAAAGATTATCTGATGCCACAATGGCCCATGTACCTTGCCTGCTCCTGAATGAAAAAAAAACATCACATATGCTTCCGTCCAAGAATTGATATGACACTTGCAGAGTTATTCAGCAGTCAAGGGAGGCCTATTGATCCAAAGGGGCATTCTAGAAAACCAGAGTTATCTACCTGCTAACTTACCATGACACTATGGTTACTATGCAAACTATCATAGGTTCTGTCATACTTTGTATCCATGTGTTTCATCTTAGTTATTCAATACCACCACCTGTGAAAGTGCATACCCACTTGTTAGGACAAAAGTACTATGATAAAAGGCCTTGAATCACATGAGTGGGGAGCACATCCATTATCAGCCAAGGAAATAATAGGAGGCGTAGTAATAGCAATGGAGTGCGTGAAAAGGTTTAGAATTGACAAAAGTCGGAATGACGATTTAGCTTTAAAGCAAAGAGCGTATCAACAATTTGTAAGCTTTGCCCCCCAAAAAAATTACAACAATTTGTAAGTTGCTAATTTAGTCCATGAGCCTGCCACTGAGTAACCGAAGACCTTCTAAAATTAGGAAAAAAGGTGAGGAAATCCTAAAACACTTCCCTCCCAACCATTGCCTCCGACAGAATTTCTTCCTTCTAAAATTAGTGAAACAGGACTCCCCATTTCCTCCCCTCCAACACCATTGGACAGTAATCGCCTAGCACCTCCTAGCCTCAGATCTCACCGAACATTTCAGGCCCTAACCTCTCTTGCCAATGGTCGTCCACCATCTCAATCGCTGCACCGAGGGACGATACAGACTCGGTCCGGCCGTTTGCCCGGCCGGACCTTCACCCATGTTCACACCAAGAACCTCCTTTGCTTCCTATTGCCATGGCCGTGGAGAAGAACCAAGACCCCCGGTTGATCATGGGCCGGTACAGGCTGGGCCGCTTCCTCGGCTGCAGCACCTTTGCCAAGGTGTACAAGGCCCATAACGTGGCCACCGGCGGGGTCGTGGCCGTCAAGGTGCTGGACAAGGACGCCGTGCACCGCTCCGGCATGGCGGAGAAGGTGAAGACCGAGGTGGACGTGATGCGGCGCGTGCGCCACCCCAACGTCGTCCGCCTCCACGAGGTGATGGCCACGCGGTCCAGGATCTACTTCGTCATGGAGTACGCCAGCGGCGGCGAGCTCTTCGCGCGTCTGTCCCAGAGCACGCGGTTTCCGGAGCCCGTGGCGCGCCGGTACTTCCAGCAGCTGATCACGGCCGTTGAGTTTGCCACAGCCGCGGCGTCTACCACCGCGACCTCAAGCCGAAGAACCTGCTTCTCGACGTGCGCGGCGACCTCAAGGTCTCCGACTTTGGGCTCAGCGCGCTGTAGCAAGACGGCGGCGCCCGCTTCCGCGGTGACGGCCTCTTGCACACGGCGTGCGGCACGCCGGCGTACGTCGCCCCCGAGGTTCTCTTGAAGAGTGGCTACGACGGTGCCAAGGCGGACATCTGGTCGTGCGGCGTGATCCTCTTTGTGCTCCTGGCAGGCTACCTTCCATTCAACGACACCAACCTGATGCTGTTGTACCGGAAGATCACGCAGAGCAACTACAGGTGCCCGCCGTGGTTCTCCGTCGATGCGCGCAAGCTCCTTGCCAGGATGCTGGACCCCAACCCCAGGACCAGGACCACCATCTCTAAGATCAAGGCTAATCCCTGGTTCCAGAAAGGACTCTGCCCTCGCACCGGCAAGTCAGACGTCTTGAGCGAGACCTCCGAGGTGCTGGGTAAGGAGGCCTGCAAGTGCCACCACCAGCGTGAGGACGGCGACGACGACAACGAGGACACCAGGAAGAGGAAGCGGTCCAAGGTGACGGTGTCTTCGCCGACCGTCGCCATGAGGCCTCCAAGCATGAACGCCTTTGACATCATCTCGCGATCGAAAGGGTTGGACCTGTCAAAGATGTTCGATGTGGAGCACAGGTTGGAGGCACGCTTCACTTCTAGAGAAACCACGGCGGCGATCGTGTCCAAGCTGGAGGAGATCGCTGAGACGCGGAACCTCAACGTCAAGCTAAATAAAGGGGCAGAGTCCAGATGGAGGGCAGCCGGGACTGTCGGAGAGGTGCACTCGCCATCGAGGCAGAGATCTTCGAGGTGGCGCCATCGGTGCACGTGGTGGAGATGAGGAAGACCGGCGGTGACTCGCTCGAGTTCCGGGAATTCTACAAGCAGGAACTGAAGCCGTCGTTAGGTGACATTGTGTGGTCGTGGCAGGGCGGTGATTCGCCACCTCCGGCTCCTATGCCGGTCAGCCGGTGCTAGCACCGAGGCAGGGCAACAATCAACGTTCCTGATTTACCACTACTGCATAAAAGATTTTCGCAGCGACATTTTGATACTAACACGGTTCACTAAAAACAAAATATTTAACCAATTGCCACTATTAAGGGTGAGTGGCAAATGATTTGCCACTTTGTGAGAGGGATCAATGTGGGAGGGGATTAAATATGACCCTCTGAAAGTGGCAAAACATTTATAATCGATATATCATTGACGACTCGATACTAACTATTTACAAAAAAACATAATATTTAGCATATTACCATTATTTTTTTTTTAGGTAACGGGGGGGAGAAGCTTTCCCCACCTTGTTTTGCATTGGAGCTGTAGAAACACTACAACTTAATTATATGAGTAGTAGATTACAGGAGTGGGTTCACCAACCGTTCCTTTAGAAGTTACATTATGATGAAACTAGATTACACCAATGTTCTATAACAAAACGATCTGCAATAGGAAGACGATGCTGCCGCAAGTGTGCAGTGTCTCTGAAACTCACGGCAAGGCGACTAGACGACGGTGGTAGATTGTTGAAGACCACATCATTATGATGTTTCCACAACATCCAGCAGGTAAGATGCACCAGAGTATCAAAGTGAAGAAGGGCGACTGTTACAATGGCGAAGCCATGTTGTAGTTACCTGGTGCACGGGCACCAGGGTAATTTTTCTTTTTGCCATTGAATGGTCTTATTTTCACCATGTATTTTAATAAAATTGTGTAAGCTACTTATACTGTGCACCAGGGTTCATTTGTTTGTAGCTTTCGCCACTAGTTTGTTAGAGGGATCAACGTGGCAGATGTCCCTCTACTAGTGACAAGACATTAATAGTTAATAATCATTAACCATTCATAATAGATATAGAAGTGAAACTAGTCATCACTAATAGTTTGTGACAAAAACTGGCGGTAAAAACGGAGACTATGTTCACCAAAGGTTGGTATTTATTTCATGGACTATTGTTTGTACCAATGTAAAAGCCCTTATGCCTAGCGTCTCCGATTGGGATCAGCACGACTCTCAATACTACAACAAATGCTCTTGCTAGGCTAGCTTTCTCAGCTCATGTAAACAATTCTCAGACCTCTAAGAGATTGTCTGTTCATACATTGGCCATGATCATCAGTGCTCTCTGCGAATGCACAGGACACTGTATCCCTACATTCCGTTAGGGTAATTGTAGCTTCATACTGCCGATCAATATATGTTAGTTGTTAAAAAAAAGCTAAACCTAACTTCAACACCCCCTCAACCAAAGCCCCATCTACCAACAGCCATCCTCTCATCCACTCATGCCCGTTCCTCCGGCCTGGCGCAAAGCGGACAAGGTAGGTTTGGCAAATCTCTCTCTCTCTCTCTCACTCTCTCTCTCATCTCAAACACAAGTGATGTTGGCGATTGATGAGTGGGACACGGGTCTTGTCGGCGAGCATGATCACGAGTGAGATGAGGAGTGCAACGAGCATGAGTTGAGGGAAGTGGTAGTGGTAACGCGACCTGGTCGATGGGGCGGAACGACATAGACGGAGGTGGGCGAGCTCTAAGCAGGGCGAGATAGAGGCACAGTGGAGCAACGTTGTAAGCTCTAGGCCGGGGCGATAGTGGCACAAGCAGTTAAGCATGTGCATGAGGTAGGAAAAAACACAAGCATGTCAACTAGGAGTCTCGGTTTCTAGCTTCACTAATATGGTGGTTTCTCTGCATATAGATGACTAAATCTTTTCACTACCATGGCAAAATCATATTGACCTAATTAGCCTAGGAGTTTCATTTTCCAGCTTCGTCGATACTGCCACTACGATAGGTTCTCGGCGCATCGATGACCAAAAACCTTATCCCCACCATCACACGGTCTTGATTAGCCTTCAACAACACGACACACTTTACCCGCCCCACTCCCATACATGCACATTGCACAAGGGAGCCTTTGAGGATCTTGGTCACCATTGCCCGATTATAGTGTTCAATGTGCTCCTAATAGGCCCAAGAATTCGACTTGGGAGCATGGAGTCGTGCATGAGTTGGGATGAAACACAAGCATAGGAGTTTCACATCTAGCTTTGCCAATATGGTAGGTTCTCTTCGTATAGATGGCAAAATCTTACTCCACGACACAATTGCATTGGCCTGATTAGCTTAGAAGTTTCATTTTCTAGCTTCTCTAATGTGGTAGGTTCTCTACATATAGATGACTAAATCTTATTACTCCACGACACATTACTTTGGCCTAATTATCCTAGGAGTTCCATGTTCCAGCTTACTGCCAATACGATAGTTTCTTGGCACATCGATGACTAAACCTTATCCCAACCATCACACTGTTCTGATTAGTCTTCAGTGACATAAGACACCTTAACAGACTTGCTCTCATGCCTATCCACATGCACAAAGGGAGGCCTTTGAGGGTCTTTGTCACCATCCCCGATGACAATGTTCGATTTGTTCCCAATGGAGCATCTTGATGATTTTTCAAAACTTTTGTAGGATTTGGTTTCAGAGATATTACTCAGAAATTCAGAATCATATTGTTTTGATCGACTCCCATGATGTTTTATTGGTTTCCGTAAGGTTATGTCCATGTATTTGGGGTTTCTTTCCTTAATTCTTATACTGTGCTTTTAACGTTTTAAAATATACGAGTTTTCGTGGAAAGAAAAACCTTGTTCCCACCGTCAGACCAACCTCCCATAGCATGAGTTGCGAAGCAATGTTAGCTTGCGCATCAATGATATATATAATGTTCTTCACACATCCATCCATATATAATGTTCTTCATATAGCTAGTCTCATGATATGAGTTGGAAAGAAATGCTTTCACGTCACCTAGGCGTTTCACGAATTTCTTTTAAAATAATATTGATTTTTGGTAGAAAACTTTAGAAACAGATAGATATGGTTATACGTCTTATACCTGTGTCCCGTGGCCTCCCACAAAGCTCGAAGCTTAAAAATGCTGAAGAAAACTCTTGACGCTGTTGCGAATTTGCACCCATTTGACCCATTGATCAGAAAAGGCTGAATACCACTTTGATGTCTCAACTATTGTTCGACGCTTGGTTTTATTTTGAGCTTTCAATTAAAATGGTCATTTTAATCCATGTCAGAAAATCTAGTTTCAGAAAACAAGAGGCAGGTCGCGTAGGCTTGACATGATTTATGGACGGTGAAATGCTTGCAAATGCATTGCACAGCCCAATAGCTCTTCTCTATTGACTCCACGCCACTCGACGACCATTGCTCGCCCGCTCCGCGCCTCATTGCTGTGTCAAGATGGTTACAGTCTCACAGTGGGCCAATAAATTAGCCAGCAGAGCGCAAAGAAAACTGAAAAGTGAGTTCCATGAGACGCATGCAGGATCCACGCGTCACGCATGCAGGCACGCTTCGCAGAGAGCTGGCGGCTGCCCCGGCACTCTCGGCTATCGCCCATGCGCCGGCCGTCCACGTCCAAACGGCATGCTGGCCTATGGGTGCGGCGCGGCTGTGCGCCAGTCTGCCGCGTTTCGCCGGGCTCGGCGGTGATGACGGGGCACTGAAGGCGACGCATCCAGGTCTCATCGTCCCGCGGCGGCTCGTCCGGCCCGTGCAGCATTGTGGCTACGCCGGAGCCGGATACGGAAAAGGGACGGGAAAGGTGAGCGCCGGTCATAGATATACACTACCCGTCGATGGACAGCCAAGCCATGCAGGCAGGCGGCGGCAGCCATTAACAAAGAGTAAAAAAACACAGAGAAGATGAGACGTCCACGGCTTCTTCTATGAAGAAAGGAACAACACGCCGTGTATATAAAGAGTGTGGTTCGCGAGAGAGAGACGCAGAAACGGTAAAGGCAAAACGAAGAAGAGAGATGAGCTGCTCATGCAAGCACACAGATGGTAGGATATTAGTTGCGGTGGTTAATTAGGTTCTTAGAACAAATGCACGCACCAACTCTGTACATATTAATGGACGGCATGCACTACGGTGATGGATCGGTCTATAGGAAGACACACATACAGTCGGTACTAGCTAGAGAGGTGACTGGTGTCCACGCTACACGGGGGATGCTGCTAGCTGCAGGCAAAGTAAGTAAGGGTGAGGAAGGGCAAGCCTTTCATGGGTTGCGGCGGGAGGGGGTGGCGGCCGTCCCGGCGCTCGGCCCGTTGAGATGTGGCTGTGCGCCAGCGGCTGCTCCTTCCCTTCGGCGGCTCCAGTCGCGGACGGCGAGGTGCAGGTGCTTGGCTGCCGCCAGCATCTCCACCGCTTGCCGTGGCGTCAGGATCTCCGTCGCCAGCGTCCGCGTCGTCGCCATCCTCAACTCGTCGGCCTCCACCAGCAGCCGCGACAGCGCGGCCTCGTAGCTGTCCAGCGCCGCGTCCACCTCGGCGTCCGCCGCGCCTTCTCCTCCTGGCCCGGCAGCCGCCCCGAGCCGGCGTACCGCGCCCGCGCCGGCGTCGCAGGTTCCGCGGGCAGCGGCGAGCCCGCTGCGCTGCCTCACGATGGGCAGGAGCGGGCGGTCGGCGATGTCCTCCTGCAGGGTGGCGAGGCGGTCCGACAGGGCGTTCTCCTGGCGCACCGTCCGGCTGTGGAGGTCGTTGATGAGCGGCAGCTGCGCGGACGTGATCCCCACCGCTCCCGTCGGGACGATGCCGACGCCGTGGCTGAGGCCGCCGAGCAGCTCCGCCACCTGCGCCTCCAGGCCCTCCCCGGAGAGGTTGTAGAGCAGGCGGACGGTGAGCGAGGGGCGGCAGCCCCCGACCCAGAGCACGGAGTTCTCGAAGGCGGTGCACCAGGGCGGGGCGATGAAGGCGGCGCCGTCCTCCCGCGACAGCGCGCGCCTGCGGGTGGCGTAGTCCTGGTACCCGAGCATGCACCGCTCCACCACGGCCCGCAGCTCGGCGTCCGTCGCCCGGCCCGCGGCGGCATTGGCCGACGCCGCCTCCAGCTCGGCGAGCCCCGCCTCCTGCCCGGCGATCCAGTGCCGGTAGCACGACTCGTACCGCGCCATGTCCATCCCGTCTCTGCAGTGCCAGTGAGACCGCGACCGGGACTGGACTGATTGACGAGAGAGAGTAAGCACATGGACGGCCTGTATATGATGTGTTCCTACTATGTTATATGTTGTACGTATTCATGTACACATGCCTCTTTTCACCTGTTCCCTGGTTTCAGTTTTCGGCAGGGTCCTGTGACTTGATCCGTCTCTATGCTTTGTCGGATTTTGCGATGTGTTCCCTCTATATATGTCGTACCTACGCATGTCTCCTTGCAAATTGGCTTGTACGTCTAAATTGACTCCTAGTTCAATTGTATCTTGGTCCAGTGGGATGTTATATAATAAGGTTTAAATTTGCTGATTTTTTAGGATTTTCTGGCGTTATGCGTTAAGTAATAAGTGGTATTTCCGTCGACAACAAGACGTTAATGGTGACTTCGAAAATCTTTAAATCTGTTGGCTATTCAGTGTTTTGAAGGTGTTTATAAAGTAGAGTTTATGTAGGTGTATTTATAGGGATGATTGTGCGTATACGTCGTGCACGTCGTAATCTATACTTATCTATAAAAAGTGAAAATTTCTCTACCCAATTTTCTTTCACCTCCATGTTTAGATTGGTGATGGTAGGTTCCTCTTTTCTACGTCCAGTCTGTATAGAATTAGGATTATATTTAATTTTCTGCCTCTCCTTCAGTTTGCGTTTAGAGTCCGTTTAGAACTAGGATTATTTAATTATGGCATCCTAGCTTCTATTTGGACAGTGAAGATCAGGTAAAAGATAAATCTAAATCCAACAAGAATAGTACGTAACAGCAAAGATAAAAAATAGTAAAAAAATTTGACATGAATGAGAATTGCCTGTGCTGTTATCGTTTAACTTTGACACTATCATTATGGATGGTCTCCCATCCAAATCCAAACTCAAATGAAAATAGCTCTGAAAACACAAATAGCTTATAAAATAAACCAATCCACTCATACACAAATCGATCGATTTGGAAATCAGATCAAGCCTCCAGGTCGCCCAAAGTGCCCGCGACGTGCCTCAGCACCGCCATCAAGGTCCGCTTGTGCAGGCAAGACGGCGAGCTTGGCTAGCACGAGTTGATCCAAGTGAAAATCAGATCAGGACTTCGCGCCCCGGCTTCCGCAGTCTGCACTGCCAACCAGGTCCACTTGTCCAGGGGAGGCGGCGAGCTTGGCTAGCTGACGCTGCGAGAACCTCGTCCGCGTTGGACTGGACGTGAAAGGCCATGATGGCGGCAGCGAGGCATACAAGGACAAATAAACGGGAGCCGCCACTGACCTTAGCGCCGCTGTTAAGGGCAGCTGCTGCCACCGCATACTGTAAAATAAACATGTGACGCCGCTAGCCATAGATATAGCCGGCTATACTCATGATTTATATTCATACGAGTTACATAACATATGTCTAACCAATGTACGCTATATAATTCTAAAATATACTATAACAAATAACATAAGTTATAATTTTAAAGTGTAACTTACGGGTATATTTGTTAGTTTTAAAGAAAAATATAAACATGTCTCCTTATGACCTTTCCGTGGTTTCAGTTTTCGGCAGGTCCTGTGAGTCTGACTTCGTCTGTATGGTGTATTGGTGTGGTTCGTCGGATTTTGCTTGTTTGTTTGTGCGGTAGTACGTGTGAATGGTGTGACGTGGCAGTCGGTCGCGGATGCATGCGAGCGTGTAGGGCCTATCTGATGTGGAACTCTATCTTCTTCTATATATCTGATGACGGCGACGAAACATTTGGCAAGCAAAAGGACAGGGAAGATGACACGCAGGATTCGTCATGGGAACGGCGCTTCCGGCAGAGGTGAAGGGAATCGGCGGCCGGACGTACCGCGAACGAGGGGGTGGCAAAAGTGCATCTTGTGCACCGAGAGCTTCGATTCGGTGAGTACAGTGCAGGCACGGTCGTTCGTTCCTCGAGCCTGCACGTACGTGCAGTGGCTCCTTTGCGCAAACACAGTTTGGAGATTAGGAGTAGTTTTTGTGTCTACCGTCTTGTCGTTCGCGTAGAAGCCTAGACCAGGGATGGGAAAATGAAATTATAAATATTCAAATCCTAAACTTTTATAAAGTTAATATTCATTAGATAATTTCTCTAGTTTTTCTTTATATCACATCATTCGTTTATGTCATCGTCCACATCTTTGAAGTCTTCTACAGTTGAGCAGCATTGTCCGGCATCCATCCATTCAATCTCCGGTAACAGCTCCACTCAAATATTCAAAGAGCATCTACGCACTCTGCCTATCCACCTTCCGACGCAAATCAGCACATATAACCTGAAACGCCGTCCGATCGCACTGTCTACATTAATCAACTACTAGATCGATCCCTCTCCATTCACTATCAATTTAGATTTTATTTTTGTTGGCTTCTTCCCATATAAAAGGCCCAACAATCGCTCATGACAAACTATCAGCGCAGCCAAGCTATGGCTCACCCCAATCCTCTTTCTATCAATCCTTTTGTTTTGATTTGTTTCTTTCCCGTTTTTAAGTTGGAGCATATGTATCAAGCACGCAAATGGATATTCACCTCCTGTGTTTCTGTGCTTTCACGTGTGTTGATGATTTTTTTCCTTCTTGCTTTTGGTATTTGCTGACAACCTGCGTAGCTGTAAACATTGTGGATTGAATCGCTTTAGTAATGATCCAACAGACATTCCTGATTCCATGTGGCCTGTTCAGCATAGTTATTTTTCTAGATTGCTTCATATATTACTTCCGATGTAAAAAAAGTGTATTATTTACTATGCATTGAACAAGTTTGTGCCCGCCGTTCCTCTGATTTTACATGCATAATAATCTTTTTCCAAATCATTAGATTTTTAATGGCAACACGTTGAATATGCTTTCTTAATCCTTGAGACCTCAAGATTTATGTATTTACAATTCTCATTAAATAACTTACATTTTTATCTCTCTTTCATTTATCAAATGGTCATCAAAACTAACCTTGAAATCCCGCGGCAACGCGCGGGGAATCCACCTAGTTATTTTACGTTGGTGTCTACTAAATTTGTACTATTAATTTAGCATTTTTTGAATTTGGTTAATACCCTAATATATTTATTGTTGTAAATTATTTGATAAGTCATTTATTTATTTACTGATACAAATCGTGCTCTATAACTTATAGTTTCATGATTTATAATTATATATATTTAATAATTACATATTTATCGATGACTGTATTGTTCTTATTATGGGTTTTAATCACTATTTGTGTAATAATTTCGTGATTACAAATACATTGATAAAAGCAAAATGGAACCGCACTGTATTCAAGATGCACTTGGAGATGTGAAATCCTTCTCTCCACGTCTAGAATCTTCAGCTTTGCCTAGTATTAGTATAAAAGCTTTTCCTCCCAAACCTCTCCTAACAAAGAAAACTTCATTCCTTTACAAAGAAAAGGCAAACCTTGCTTCACAAAAACATAAAAAAAAAGCATCTAAAGAAACCTAACGGAAATATTTCTACAATGTTTTCTGAAGTTCTCAAAACCTTTTGTTTCTTGGGCATATGTGACATTTTTTTAATTCGTGTGATCTAAACACCCTATCTATTCTTGTGTTTGTAGACCTATAATTTTTTTTGCTTTACTCTATTCCTTTTTTTTATTCTTTATTTTGCGTTCCCGCGTTCCAAGCTGACCTGTGAGACTAGAACCAAAAAAAAGGGACATGCGGTGATGTAAAGAAGAAAGATTAGCAATAACAAGTTCGAGGCCCACGAACACGAAGAATCGCTGTCTCGTGTATGTGACTGGATCTCTCACAAGTCCCTGTTCTTTCGCATGCTCTGCTAGCGTCCGAAAATTCGAGTGTAAGCAGCCCTCGTGTTCTTGCCAAACACCCAAGATGGCAAAAGTCGAGGCGCCTTCCACGCTCTTCCAAAGTCCCACGCCAGAAGCTCTTAAGAGAGAGAGAGAGACGCCAGAAGCCATCCCTGCCCGTCCGAGGTGCGTGCGCGCATTTTGGGTTCCTAAGTTTTCCACTGCGTCGTAGGGATGCTCAGCCAGTGCCAGCCGGATGCCGCGGCCGGCGTCTGCGTTTGCTCCCGTTCAGCAAGGCACCAACACCAAAGCCCGGTCGCCACCGCAGCCCCACGGCCACAATTTTCTCTGATCTGGCTGAGCGCGAGGCCGGATCAAGATTCGGCGGCTCGCATCAGTACAGTACTACATTGATTGGGTCGTATTCTCTTCGTCACTATTTAATTATCGTCAGCGTACGTGTCATAAATTTGACTTAATTTATAAAAAATATATATAATATTTATGTCTCTAAATAAATTTATTAAAAAATTAGATTCAAAGAAATTTCTAATGATACTAATTATGTAGTATAAATATTAATAGTTTTTGATATATAATTACTGATAATTATTTCTTAGAAAACGCAAGCGACAGTTAAAAAGGTACGGAGGGAGCAGTGGAGAACAGTTGTCGCTGCAGAGCTACGAGTGTGTCCAACCATAGGATCGGCGCGGCGCCATTGCATATCCGAATGACTGAGATATTTTTTAGGAAAACTGAGATTTTTTTTTATGCAGAATGACCGAGAATCCTGAGAATAATACAAGAATCTGTCTTTTTTTTTGAAACTCAAGAATGTGTCTTGTTTTTTCTAGCAGAAACTACACATCATGATGTATAGTATAGGTATTACAAAGACCAGTTGGTGGATTTAACAGCAACACATGTTAGTCATAATCCTCATGAATTAAGCTACGCGCGATGTGATGAGCATCGACATTTGACTCGCTCCTTTCATTCACAAACTCAACTCTAGTAAAAGGAGACTTCCGTGGTCCTAAATTTCTTCAATAATTTGGTCATAAGCTCTCCTGAACCCCGAGAGATACTGAAGAATGTGTCTTGTGGACATGGACTGCACTGATTGGGTTGTGCATGCCGGGATTCTTGGACCAGCGTTTTTTCTAACAAAAAAAATCTTGGACCAGCGGTTTTTTTTTAGGGGAGCCAGCGCAGTTTGTTGGCAGCCCGGCCTTGACGGCCCAGCGTGCTCCGATTTTTCAGGGTGGGCGCATAAATCATCAACCATGAAATCAGCCCCGTCAAGGAAAAAATAAACACAAAAGAAAAATAAACCTACAATCTTCTTCTTTGTAAATTTAATAAAACTGAAAAAGTTTAACTTAGGACAAACTATAAGGACAGTTTTTTTAGAGAAGGGTAGTAGAAAATAGTAAAGCAACAATTTAATCATATTGATCTTCTAGAGCTCATTTTGGAATGCAAAAATTTCATGAGGATCTTACAAGAATTTCACCTGAATGGTTTCAATTGCATGAGAAAATCTCATTGATGAAAAGGTTGTTTCAACAAACATCACGTTAACAAGCTATCACTGCAAAATTTTCCTAAGCTGCCGAGCAACATATAACCATAGGAATGCTTCAAGCACGCACCAAAGAGTATTTTCTCGAGAAAATTTCTATATTCATCAAAGGCTCAAAGCTAGCACTATGTTTCCACTGAGATTTTCGTTTAACAGCATTAGTAGGTCAAGGGAAGTTTCTGTTGGGCAGCTCGTATGAACTTGTGTGCGTACCACATGGAATATATTATCTCTATTCGCAACGATCTCACTCATGGAAGCCATGTCGCAAAGCTAAAGTGAGGCCTAAATCTAATATTTCAAGGTATAGGAAAACTTGGTTCCATACCAAACTGCCCAGAGGCTTCATAGATACAGCAACCTGTGCTTGTAGGTCTGACTTCACGAGATCAAAGTTCCCTATTTATGATCTGCAGCCACAATATGAAGGTACTAAGGTGTCAATCAGCAGATCAGACCCTGGCTTGCAAGCAAGCAAACAAACCCACTGGTTTCCACCGGCAAATTTGAAACAGGAGAACCTATGAATACAATCTTCTCAAATCAAGAGGACCGAGAAGAATACACTGCAGAGTGCAGTATCCAGTGCCCTGTCAATGAGGACACTACAATAGAACCGCCCAAGGCAAAGCAACCCTGCCCCAGTTCCTTGGTGCTGTACAATGAAGTACCACGATGAAATGAGGATGTGCAGTGCTGGTGTTTGAGTTTTGTTGGTCCGGTTATGGTTGCCTCTGTGAAGAACTTCCAGCTTATTGCTCCAGGGGGCACTGGGCGGCCATCGGGCATTCAGGATGATGAGACTATGATACTTCAGTTTGGAAAAATCGAGGATGATGTTTTCACGAAGGACTATCGGCAGCCTCTGTCCGGATTCCAAGCATTTGCAATCTGCCTCAGTTTTGGCTCAAAGTTGTCATGTGCTTAGGTGTCTGTATCTTATGGGACATCTGATTTCTCTCTGGATGGCCATCACATTCATGGTAACATGTTTCCCAACGTACCCATCATTCCTATTTAACAAACATGTTTCTCTATTCTGAGCTCTGACAAGAGAGCGATCTGAACTGTGAATACTGAGGTTTATTTAATCAGATGTAGCATTTGAAAGCGCACCACAAAATCTTTGTATATATTGTTGTGGAGAACAAGTGGCGTCCACAAGTCACAAGTGGCTAACGAATTACTCTGTTGTAGTTTAGTAGCACTGTGTTTCCTTGGTTTGTTAGATCAGAAGAGACGAATATTGGAGTTTTTCTTTGGTGAAGTCTTTAGTGCCGCCTCTATTTAGAGCTCGACAGATTCATTTGACACTAAGCAAGAAATAGTTAGTCCACATATTTTGGTTGTTCAGAGTCTCTTCTTGAGTATCATATATTGTAACACTCTGGTGTTAAGCATGCTTAAACCTTTGCATTCTTAAGCATAAGCATCATTATGCATAGCATCAATGAAAAGGTTGATTGTCATTTCATGCATCATGCTTGATTATTCAAATTATGCCTGCTTTTCACATAAATTGAATATGTGGTATGAGTGTTTTGTGTTTGATGACCCCTAAGGTAACCTAGACATGATTAGAACACCAAATGAACTTAGGTTTATGTTCATGGTTTTGGCTAATTAAGCTTTATTGTCATGGTTGACCAAGGTGGTCCATTAAAGTAGTTTTGTTTGACTGAATTGAAAGTGGTAGCTAGAGTGCTTGCATGTGTGTGCACCCTAAATAAAGTTTGTAGAGAATTTTATAAGGAACAAAAGTTGTTTTTACCACTTTTCATGAAAATTCTTGGAAGGTGTTCAAAAATGTTGAAAAAAGGGCAGAATTGGGGGCTGATTTTCCATTTTGGGAATTTTTAAAAGGTATTTTATTTGGATTTTTGTATTTCAAAATATAGGCAGAATCTGGTAAAACTTCTTTAAGGTGAAATGTTCTACTCTTCAAGAGTCACATTTCATCTATTTTGAGTTTTTGCTAATTCGGCATAGTTTAAGAGTTATTAAGCAGCAAAGTTTGTTTTAGATTCATAAAAATAGCTTTTCGGTGACGGTTGTTTCCTGGCCGTCAGGGAAATCCCCGACCAGGAGCGCGCCGTGGCCGCCCGCGGCAGCATGCGTCGGCCACGTGGCGCCCGGGGTCTATCGTCCGGAGGAGTTTTTGGCCGCGTGGGCGTCGTCCGAACCCCGCCCGCTCCTTCACTCTCCACGCGCCCTCACTCTCTCCCTCCTCCCCGCTCATTTCCTCTCTGCTCGCCGCCGCGTCGCCCGAGCTCGCCTCGCCACCATCCAGAAATTCACCGCTGTCAGCCACGCATTCGCCCGCTGGGCCCCGCAATCGAACGCGCCCGAGCCCGCTCCCTCATCCTCCACCCTCGTCTCGGCCTATTGCGTCAAGGTTCGCCCGAATCGCCTCGTCTTCTCCCCGTCCGCCATGGCCGCACCTCGGCTTCACCGTGGTTCCGCCGCTCTGGCCATCCTCTCTCGCCATTAGGGTGCGCATCCGAAGCGTCGTGGTGGGTAGCTGCTAGGACGATAGTCTATGGCGTCGATTAGGGTTTCGTGGGGACGAATTTTCGTCGGGCCGCCGCGCGGAGTGTCGCCGCTCCGCCGTGCTCGTGCTCCGACCGCCTCAAGCCGCTCCCTCCCATCTTTAGTACCCTTGATCGATGCGCGCTGTTCTGCTCTCTGTTCTCCGCCGGTTGGTGACGCCGGAGCGCCGCCGGGACGGCCGGCCGAGCGTCGCCGCCGACGAGGACTATCGAGTTAGAATGTAGGAAAACCTAGGGTTCTCGGTGCAAGATTGCCAGACACAGAGATTTACCTATTAGGGCTCGGTTAGTTTCTGGATTCCTCAGGGTCCCCGGTGTAAAGTGCTTTTTCCTTTTTCTTTTCCAGAAATGATTTCAGATTTTGTTTAAACTTTGAAAATCCATAACTTGCTCATTTTTCATCCAAATGAGTTGGTTCAACTTGCAGTATTTTTCTTATGAGATGATCTATGCATGAAAAATATGAAATATGGAATTTGTGATACTTTTATGTATAGCTTTATTTATCTCTATTAATTGCTTTTATCTTAGGAAATGCATAAGTAATTCTCTGTTGCTCACAAAAATGTGAGACCAAGTTTGTTAGTCTTCTTATGTTATGCTCTATCTGTGAAAAATGTTATGAGGTTATGTCATGTGGAAAGTTTGCTCTGTCTAGTTATGGTGCCTATTTTCATGTGATGATAAATAATTCATAATAAATAATATATAAGGAATTTGTGCATGAAACTTTTTAGAGAGTGTTTTTATGTCAATCTAGAACTAATTATGTTCTGAGATCTGTTGTTTGATATACTTTTATGTACAAAGTATTTTATGCCCCTGAAATGGTGCTGCCTTGTCATTTTTGTGTAGGATAAAGTACTTACTGTTTTGACTTGAAATTTTTATGGTAGTCTTTATTTGGTATGATTAAGCTTCTGTAATTTTTACAAAATTTTTTGAGTAGTCTAAAGTCATGTTGTAGTTTTACCCTGATGGTCACTCTTCTCGACTTGATGCTTTTGCTAGATGTGGACCAAGGACCTGGCACTGTATTTCAAATGTGTGTGTGTGGTATTTGAACTTAAATTGCTTCCGCTACTTTGAGTCTTTAAACTGGTTTTTAATAACTCTATTTCGTACTCCGATGATGTTTTAAACTTGGTGCTTGTGAATGAGTATGCTAAACTATTACGATCTTGGTCGTGCCGGAAAAGTTTAAAATCCTTCGAGATTTCACGGACTACCGGGTTTATTAGGTCTCAATCATATGATTTGCTGAATTAATGGCGAATTATGTGCTTGTGATCTAATAAATTAGTCGGTTCTGTCACAGCTGGCATCGGAGCAGGTTTAGCATGTTACTGTTCACAAGTATTTAAAATAAAAGAGTTTTTGGTTTACGAAAAGTATTTACAAAAAGTATAGGTGTTTATAGGTGTTCAAATCTATGGTTTTGAAAACTAGAGTGTGCCAATGGTCATATCCTTTATGCCCAATAGGATTCGGGTGGCTTAATTAAGTACTGACTTGGGGAAAATTGCATCATATTTGTTATTTTGTCGTTGCCCATACAATGCTGGATTCGTATGGGTGCCATTCACTTGAATGGTAATGTATGGATCAAGTTGCCTCTATGCCCTGGTAAGTGTGAGTTGTGAGAGCATGATTGGATGCAAGGCCAATCTAGGGGAGTGCTTATTGATGCCGGATTATTCGCATGCTGCACACATGTTTATATGAAGGTATCACATGTTGGGACCGTCTTCTGGCGGTGTCGTCTTCTGTGCGACTTGTTGGGGTAGTAAGTAATCGGTGTTTTCACCTTGTTCGGAAGGTGCGTTAGTTTTTACGTCGAATTGCATTCATATGGGATATGGGCTGAAATGAATTTTCTGCAGGTACACTAACCGCGAACGGTAGAACGAAGTAGTTACGTATAATGAGAGAACGATGTATGCCATCGCATAGAGCGTTAGATTATTAGTTCGTGAGGACGTATGTACGTGCATGCATCATGGTTAAAATTGCTCATTCATACATTCATGGTTTCTTCCCTTATAATTAAATTGTCTCTTTTCTTTAAAACTATAACTTATGGGATATACAACTTTTGAACAGATGGCGAGAACCAAGCAGACTGCTCGTAAGTCCACTGGAGGAAGAGCGCCCCGTGGTTTTTTGACTATCCGTGAGTCGGTACCAAGGGAGGTGGACACTTTTCTTGAGGAGCACGCCATGCCTAGCCTTCTTTGGAGGATTCTCTCCAATGCTGGATACACGGTGGGCATGGAGCCTCACTATTACTAGGACAAGGATGATTTGGTGAACTATGGAGAGGCTCGTGTGGAGGTACTAGTCCCACCTTTGGACGGTGACCCCCACTGGGTTGGGTGGCGCTGTTTTGGTGCGGGCAAGACTGCCAAGACAGGTGCCACATTTACAGCTTTTGACGTGGTAGAGCACCTGATGGAGGAGATACCTCAACAGCTTGCCGAGGTTTTTCCTGGAGTGTTCCCCATTGCTCACCGCCATTCTAGGTGGCCACATGCTGAGGGAAACCCACTGGAGGCAGGTCCTGAGGAGGCACAGGGCAGCAGCACGCCTGCCATGAGTGCTATGTTTGCAGTGATGAGGGCCTATGTCAACATGGAGACTAAGGCACTTCGTCTGAATGAGGAGTTCAAGGAGGCTCGAGCTGATGCACGCAAGGAGAACCGTGGGTTGACTCGTGAGCTTCAGCGCTCCCGAGAGGAGGTAGCCCGTGTGTCTCAGCATCGAGACAAGGTTGTGCTGGAGAGCCGGAAGATGGCTCAGGCTAGGGATGAGGCCTGGTCCGAGTTCCATCGTCTTAGCATCCGCCAGCAGTAGGTGCTAGAGGACATGGAGGAGGTTCGTGCTTACAATGCTAGTCTTCACGAGGAGGTGCACAGGAAGCAGGAGGAGATCCGTCAGCTGAGAGCAGCCTTAGTAGCAGCTAGGAGGGCTATGAACAGTGCTTCTAGTGAGAGTAGCAACAATGGAGAGTAGCCTTGCTGAGGATCGTTAGTCTCTAGTTGTTCTTTTGCGTTCCTATCAGGTGGTCATGTAACCCTTCTGTTCGCTATCGAGACTTTGATGTAATGTTGGAACATGGGTTGATGTGGTGATATCCGTACAACTTTTAAAAAGTCCAGTGTATGTATGCTGGCAAAATTATGGATGTTGTAAGACGCTTTGCGATGGTTCACAGTAATATTTTTAGTGATGTTGTGATGTGAAAAATTGGAATTATTGTTCCTCTATTTATTGTGCGAAATTATTTCCCTCGATAAATTCAGTTTGGCATGATTTTTACATTCACCTCTCATTATGACAACATTCACCTGATAAGTACTCGTTGCTGAAATATGCAGATGCCGGTTACCCGTAGTGGTTCGGGTGCTAATGGCAATGGTGGATCTAAAGAGGGTGTCGATAACACTGCACGTGGTGTGCCACCCCCACCTCTGACCAATACGGAGCAGCTGTTTGCTCAATTCTTGGGCAGCCAGCGCAATGTGGAGCAGCTTCTTCGCGAGAACTTGGCCCGCGATGTTCGTCAGGGTCCTCAACAAAATCAATACAGCAGCTTCAAGGAGTTTTAAGACACTAAACCTCCTGTGTTTAAGGATGCTCCTGAGCCACTTGAAGCAGATGAATGGCTCAATACCATGGAAGACAAGTTTCGTCTTCTAAGGTTGATAGAAGAGCTGAAAGCGGAGTATGCAGCCCATCAGCTTGAGGGACAAGCAGGGACGTGGTAGAAGCAACATCGCACCATCTTTCCGCAGGGTGTTCCAATTACTTGGGACCGCTTTACACATGCTTTCCGGGGGAATTTCATTCCTCCCAGTCTGATGGCTATGAAGAAGACTGAGTTTCTGTCGCTCACTATAGGAACTCGCAATGTGAAGGAGTATCTGCACGCCTTCAATACTTTAAGTCGCTATGCTCCTGAGTTTGTCAACACTGATGAGAACAAGATAGCTAGCTTCAAGAGAGGCTTGAGTTCCAAGTTGATGAAGACCATGAGCACTTCTGCTCGTGTTACTTTCAATGATTTCTTGAATGATTGTATTATGCAAGAAAACAGTAACAATGTTCATGCTGCCATCAAGAATTGTAAGAGAGCTCATGATGGAGGTGGTTCTTCTCAGTCAAGAGCCCCAACTGCTTTTCATACGCCGTTTCATCCACCGATGTCTGGTGCGAGATTCAGACCCCTGCAGCAGAAAAGGCATAACAATTATCCAGCTCAGAATCCGCAGAAGCATCACAGAGCATTCAAAGTTCCTGTTCCACAGGGGAAACCAGTACAGAGCAGCTTGACCGGTGCTAACAAGACACCTGTCAATGGACCTTGCTTCAACTGCAACCAGACAGGGCACTTTGCTCGTTATTGCCCTTTTCCCAAGAAGCAGCAGGGCCCATATCAAGCTCATGTGCACAACACCTCGATTGAGGAAATTCTTGCTGGTGAACCAGTGACTGCGGGTATGTTTTCTGTGAATCAAATCCCTGCCACTGTTTTGTTTGATTCTGGATCATCGCATTCTTTCATGAGTCAAGCATTTGCACAGAAGCATGATCAAAAGATACTTGAATTGAGTATTGAATTCAAGGTTAGTTCAGCTGGGGCTGATATAACTACTAAGCAGATAGTTCAGGGTGCAACCCTAGACCTAGATAAGTGGAGGTTTCGGTTGAACTTGATACTTCTACCTGGCTTAGGAGTGGATGTCATCGTGGGAATGAGTTGGATGAAATTCTGGGGTGCTGTGATCGATACAGGTAATAGGATGCTATCTATTAGAAATCCTCTTGGGGAGGGTACCTTTCAAGTGCCATTACCCCAAAAGTTTAAGCTAGAGAGCGTGTCCTATTCTACTCGTGTGACCCCTCTTCCCGAAATTCCTGTCGTGTGTGAATTTCTGGATGTTTTTCCTGAAGAGCTTCCGAGTCTTCCACCCGATAGAGATGTTGAGTTTCGCATTGAGTTGTTACTTGGCACTGCCTCAATTTCTAGGAGACCATATCGGATGCCGCCAAATGAATTGGCAGAGCTCAAAATTCAGTTGAAGAAATTGTTGGACAAGGGTCTTATTCGCCCTAGTGTGTCGGAATGGGGTTGTCCTACTATCTTTGTGAAGAAGAAGGACAAATCTCTACGGATGTGCGTGGATTATCGTCCACTAAATGCTGTCACCGTTAAGAACAAGTATCCATTACCCCGAATTGACATTCTGTTTGACCAGTTGTGCAAGGCTAGAGTGTTTTCCAAGATTGATCTTAGGTCTGGTTACCATCAGATCAAGATTAGACCAGAAGATGTGCCTAAGACCGCTTTTTCTACCAGATATGGATTATATGAGTATCTTGTTATGTCCTTTGGCTTAACAAATGCTCCTGCATACTTCATGTATCTGATGAATTCGGTCTTCATTGTAACACCTTTAGTGTTAAATTAACTAAAACATGCCATGTCATCATATGCACTACAAAGCATCCATGTTTAAGTCAACCTTAATGTGCATTAACTAAAACAAGTTTACATTTCATAGGTTGATTGAGTTTCTGTAATGTTTGTCACATGAAATAATAAAACCCTATTTTCGAATGCCATCGCAAATGCTTAATTTATACTCTATGTACTTGAGGTGTAAACTGTGTTTACATTAGTGTCAAGCATAGTGTATAAATCGAAGTCCAACCCTAAAAAAATGATTTCCATATTTGAAATTTAATTTGGATTCCAAAGCTTATTTTTAAGCCTGGCAATTCAAATTTAAAGTCAAATTGGAAATGCTACAAAAAGTTTTTTTCAAAAGTCAACTTGGTCAACCAAGGGTGTCATTGGGTTGATGACCTAAAAATGTCCTTGGATGATGTTTGTGCTCACTAATAACCAACCAATTAAGATAGAAACCAAATTGAGTTTAAACTCCATTTCAAAAACCCTTTATTTCCAACCCTAGTTTTATCCCCTTTTCTCTAATTCAAATTCTATAAGGAATTTGAAGATACTCTAAAAAGACAGTTTGTAGATCTTGACAAGATCTACAAAATTGGTATACAAAGTTTTTCAAGTTTCCAAAAGGAATTCCAAATTAATTTGAAAATACAGTTTCCAGCACTTATCCCCTTTTGATTTTAAAGTTATAATTTAAAAATTATGCATCATCTGAGAAAACCTTGTATATGAAAAATGTTTGGTTTGACAAACTCAACATTTCATAGTTTTGAAGATTTTCAAGTTTTATTGAAAAATCAAAAGTAATTTCAAATACTTATTTCTAGGGTTAATCTCCTTTTCAAATCCGAATTCAAATTTCAAAATCTAAACAGAATTTGAAGATGCCCATTAAAGGAAAAGTGTAGCTCTTGAAAAGTTATGCAAATGATGTTTTTGGAGATTTTCAAGTTCTTATACAAATTTTGAAGTAATTTGTATTTTGAACCGAATGGCAATTCTGTAAATAATCCGAACAGCACCTAACCCTATCGGCGAACGCCATGGCCGGCTTCACATCGCGCGCCGCCGTCCACCACCGCGCCTTCCTGGCCGCCCGAGCGTTTTCGGACGCGAGAAACTTCACCATCGTCGTGTCACCTGCTCCTTCATCGGCTTCTAGCTATAAATACCGATCGGACGACGCCGTTCTTTTCCTTTCTTCCTCCAGCCACCGTCGCCGACGACCTCGCTCCGCCGCCGAAATTCGCCGTCGACGCTCAACCTCTGTCCAATTGCTCTTGCCCAAAGCTCCGCAACTTCCTCACGGTCATTTTGGGCCAGTCCGTGTTTTCTTTCATCGCCCAAGCTGCCTGCACGCAGTCTTCTTACCCGCGGCCGGTCAGTCGCGCCGCCGCTGCCATCTCCGCCATTTGCTATCGCCGGAGGTGAAAATATTTTACTTTCGACCCCTTAATCGTGCTCTCCGTGTTATCCTGCGTCTGATGCGCACCTTGGTTTGAGCAGCGTATTACCGGAGGTCGCCGTGACGCCGTCGTGCCATCGGAGCGCCGCCGCCGCCATCACCGCCATCGACCGCAGCTCAACCCAGCCACTCCGGACCTCTATTAACGCGCGCATCAGCGCCGTGGTGAGCTCCTGCGTCTATCCGTGTCATCAATTTCATCCATTTCGCATCGGGAGTTGTTGAAGCGCAGTCCGGAGTCATCGGAGTCCTGCTCGAGGGCTCGGCCGACGAAGTCGAGGGGTGCACTGTTCTCGAGGGGTAGTCGAGGGGTGCACTGTTCTCGAGGGGTAGTCGAGGGGTGCACTGTTCTCGAGGGGTAGTCGAGGGTTGCACTGTTCTCGAAGGGGTCGAGTCAAGGGGTGCACTGTTCTCGAGGGGAGGCTCGTTCGTCGGGCGGAGTTCCGTCCTCGAGAGGAGGCTCGTTCGCTAGGGGAAGTTTCGTCTTCGAGTCTGGTCCATTCGCCCGAGCAAAGTTCCGTCTTCGAGAGGATGCCCGAATTGCACCCTCGAGTGTACAATCCTTATCCGCTCAGTAGCCCCTCGAGCAAGCCTTGGCTTCGAGCCGTCATAGCCCGTCCGTGAGTTAGCCCGGCATGCCTTAGCCTGCGGGCCCTCGAGCGTCGTTAGCTAGCTCGTTGGACTCCCCGTGTTGTGCTGAGTCTGATGGACCAGACCATGTCGCCGGAGACCTCACCGACGGCGAGGAATCGGCGGTCAACCACCGCGCGGCCGTCGGTCAGCGCGGGGTTACTGTGCCGATTTTCTTTTTTTCTATTTTCAGAAAATGATTTAAATGCTATTTTCTTTGAAAATTCATAGTAAATCATATATAGCTCCAAAAATTCTGAACATTTTTGTGAATGTTCCTTATGATGTCATCTACCTAGAAAAAATATGAAATGCCAAAATTGAGTAATTTTTGCATATGTTAAAATTAGCCCTTTTAATTGAAAAATGGACCTTCAATGATTTTTTAATAATTAAAATAATTAGTTTTAATTCTGAAATTTGTTTTGCCATCTAATTAGACTAAGAGCTTTCTAAAATAAAATTTTGGGCTTAATTTGACAACTTTAAATTTTTATGCCTTTATTTAATGCTTTTAAATAATTAATTAACCCCTTTAGTTTAACTTAATCATTATAGGAGTTGTTTGGCTTTGGGATTGATTAATGACCTTAGGTCATTAATCCTAATGACCTTTGGCACTTTAATTAATTGTTTGCGCTTATCTTAATCATATCACTAGGGCTTAATTAACGTTATTTTATGTGTTTAATTAATTATAAAAATGACGTAGTTAACCCTAATGAGTTATATGAGCGAAGTTTTGTTAGCTTGCAACTTTATCGTACGGAAAAGTTATACTCGATTCCTTAATCTGATCACGCATCCATCGAGCATCATGTTTATTATTCCATCATGTAAAGCATATTAATTATCGAGTAGTTTCCGTTAACGGAGAGTTAACGTATCACTCAGATCTGAAGGACGAGCAGATTCAAGAATCGGGAGTTGATCCAGATTTTGAGACCGTCTACCCCGAATATCAAGGCAAGCCCCGGATACATTTAAACCTTATTCTATTTATAAAAGTTTTACCGCTTCAGCTCTGATATGATGCATTAAGTGATAGGAGTTGAGTGAAAACCCACAAATTGCATTACCTGTCTTATTTCCTTAATCCTTGTTACCCATTTGGAAGATGAGTATTAATGCTTAGCCCTGCTTATTTATTTAATTGTTCAAAGGAAAAGAATGAAAAAGATGAGATTGGGTTTTATTGTTGAAATCTTGATGTTAGTAATAAATCGAGTCCGGACGGCGAACTTGCACTGGGAATGGAGTCCCTCTGTAGTGTTCTCGTCTGTTGATGCCCTAGGTCCCGTCCGTTGGTGAACTGGATGATATCGAGAATTTAGAAATCCACATGCATGAAGTGGTATACGGATGGTTGTAGCCGTGTATGCCATGGAGTGACCTAGCGTGGGGCCAGAGAATCCCATCTGTGTCATAGTGTGTTTTACTGTGGGGTTTAAGTTCCCATGTATCTCGGTACGCTGGGCCGAAGAGCTCACGTGTATCATGTGGTGATATACGGCTGAGGTTGTTATCCCGGTATATCGGTGTATCTGGGGTGCTTCGGAGTTAAAGTCTCCGGTATGCTCAGTCGCCTAGGTCCCAGCTGGGTATGAAAATGGATTCGAATCGCCGTTGCTTCTCGGAGAAGAAGACTCGATCGTTGTTCATCATCGTAGTAACAACCTAAACAAAAATTTAAGGATCAATAATGAAGTTGGTTGGTAATTGGAAGTAGTCCAAGCAACCTTCCCTTTTGTAAAGCTTTTCTGCAAAATTTCTTATCTACTACAAACCGTACCTTGTCCCTCTAGCCTGCATCTCTTAAGTCTCTACCCTTCTTTTTCGTCGGGTCAGTCTTGTTGAGTACTGTTGTACTCAGGGTTTGTTGAACCCCCTGTTGCAGGTGAGCTGCATGGGCAGGAGTGTTATGCATCCTGCTGCATGACAGTCGTCGAGGAAAACGACGACGAATAAAGATGTTCAGCTCTTGGGCGGAGCTTTTGTGTAATATTGTAATCCAATGCTACTCCACTAATATTATGGTTTATATAATTTAAACCTATCTTTGTAAATATTTGAAACTCAGAGTTTGTAAATGTATGTTATTGTAAGTCTTCCGCTGTTTTACTCCGTGGTATTTTATTTATATGAAACAGTTGTAATACTGCAATGTCTCTCTACAATGATTGATCCTGTTCGAAGAATCATGGATGATTCGGGATTTACCCGACAGACTTTTTAAGTCATATGGAACACAGTCATGGTTATTTGGAGTCTGTTTAGACAATAATCATGCGTGTGGGCCATATGATTTAGGAGGTTCTGCCACATTCATGCCGGAGTTAGACAAGTTTGTGGTGGTGTTTATTGATGACATCTTGGTGTACTCAGAAAACGAAGACGATCATGCCGAGCATCTGAGGATTGTTTTAGAAAGGCTTAGGGAACATAAGCTGTATGCTAAGTTTAGCAAGTGTGAGTTTTGGCTCAAGAAAGTTCAATTCCTTGGCCATGTCCTATCTGATGAGGGAATCTCAGTAGATCCGAGCAAAGTACAAGAGGTTATGAACTGGGAAGCGCCGACTTCTGTGCATGAAGTTCGGAGTTTTCTTGGTCTAGCCGGGTATTATCGTCGTTTCATTCCGGATTTCTCGAAGATTGCCAAACCTATGACAAATCTGTTGCAGAAAGAGAAGAAGTTTGCCTGGACAGAGGAGTGTGAAACAGCTTTCCATACCTTGCGGGACTTGTTGACCACTGCTCCTGTTCTTGCGCAACCAGATTTGGGGAAGCCTTTTGATGTATATTGTGATGCATCAAAAACAGGCTTGGGATGTGTTCTTATGCAAGAAGGAAGAGTCATAGCTTATGCCTCACGTCAGTTAAAGAAGCATGAAGTGAATTATCCAACCCATGATTTGGAGCTAGCAGCGGTTGTGCATGCTCTAAAAATCTGGAGGCATTACTTGTTGGGTAACTTCTGTAAAGTCTATACTGATCACAAAAGTCTGAAGTATATCTTCACTCAACTTGAGTTGAACATGAGACAACATCGATGGATGGAGTTTATTAAGGACTTCAATATGGAGATCTTGTATCATCCAGGCAAGGCAAACGTAGTCGCAGATGCGTTGAGTCGAAAATCACATTGTCATGCTATTCGACCTTTGTTAGCAGATGATTTTAGCCTCATGCATCCTGTTGTGCTGCGTAATATTCAAATTAGTTGCTCGCTTGAAAGCAAGATCATCGAAGGTCAGAAAACTGACAAAGGTATAGGTCATATCAAGGAGAAGATGTTGAAACAGCCGCTCAAGCATTTCCGAGTGGATGAGAAGGGAATCTTATGGTTTGACGATCGTCTGGTCGTACCAAAAGATAGAGAACTCAGAAATCAAATCATGGATGAATCTCACTTATCAAAGTTATCTATTCATCCTGGCGGTAGTAAGATGTTTCATGATCTGAAGGTTCGCTATTGGTGGACGAAAATGAGAAAGGAGATTGCAGCTTATGTCGTACGGTGTGACATCTGTTGTCGCATAAAGGCTGTTCATTTGAAGCCAGCCGGAATGCTTCAACCGTTGCCGATTCCTGAATGGAAATGGGAAGATATCAGTATGGATTTCATTACCGGACTTCCCACCACTCAAAAAGGGCATGACTCTATTTGGGTAATCGTGGATCGACTTACCAAGAGTGCGCACTTTATTCCAGTTCTTACAGACTATCAACCGCCTCAATATGCTGATATTTATCTCAGGGAGATTATCCGTTTGCATGGAATTCCCAAGACGATTGTATCTGATCGAGGATCTCAGTTCACTGCTCATTTCTGGGAACACTTGCAGAAGGATTTGGGGACAAAGCTGAATCATAGTATAGCTTATCATCCTCAAACTTCAGGACAAACAGAAAGAGTGAATCAAGTTCTTGAAGATCTTCTGAGGGCTTGTGTCTTATCATCCAAGGGTTCATGGGAGAAGTGGTTACCTTTGGCAGAATTCTCTTATAACAATAGTTACCAAGAGAGTATACAGATGGCTCCTTTTGAGGCACTGTATGGCCGAAAGTGTAGAACGCCTGTGAGTTGGGTAGGACCTGGAGAAAGAAGATATTATGGTATTGACTTTGTTAAAGAAGCTGAAGAGCAGGTTCAAACAATTCAACAACACATAGCAGCTGCACAATCTCGACAGAAAAGTTATGCCGACAAGAGAAGAAGACCTCTAACTTTTAATGTTGGTGATTATGTATATCTGAAGGTCTCTCCTATGAAGAAAGTGCAACGTTTTGGTGTTAAAAGAAAACTAGCATCTCGTTATGTCGGTCCATATCCGATAGTGGAAAGAAAAGGATTGTGGGCCTATAAGCTCAAACTGCCTAAAGAGATGAGTGCAGTATTTCCTGTTTTCCATATATCCCAACTCAAGAAATGTCTACGTGTTCCAACCGAGGAAGCCGTTAAAGTTAAAGACATTAAGCTGAGTTCAGATTTAACTTGTGAAGAGAAACCTATGAGACTCCTGGATGTCAAAGACCGAGTGACCAGAAATCGTGTGGTCAGGCAATACAAGGTTTCTTGGAGCAATCATGATGATGGCGATGCCACTTGGGAAACCGAGGACTATTTAAAAGAAGTATATCCCGATTTTCATAAAGAATGGTTAGTCTACTCAAATCTTGAGATGAGATTTCTTTAAGGGGGGAAGGGCTGTAACACTCTGGTGTTAAGCATGCTTAAACCTTTGCATTCTTAAGCATAAGCATCATTATGCATAGCATTAATGAAAAGGTTGATTGTCATTTCATGCATCATGCTTGATTATTCAAATTATGCCTGCCTTTCACATAAATTGAATATGTGGTATGAGTGTTTGGTGTTTGATGACCCCTAAGGTAACCTAGACATGATTAGAACACCAAATGAACCTAGGTTTATGTTCATGGTTTTGGCTAATTAAGCTTTATTGTCATGGTTGACCAAGGTGGACCATTAAAGTAGTTTTGTTTGATTAAATTGAAAGTGGTAGCTAGAGTGCTTGCATGTGTGTGCACCCTAAATAAAGTTTGTAGATAATTTTATAAGGAACAAAAGTTGTTTTTACCACTTTTCATGAAAATGCCTGGAAGGTGTTCAAAAATATTGAAAAAGGGCAGAATTGGGGGCTGATTTTCCATTTTGGGAATTTTTAAAAGGTATTTTATTTGGATTTTTGTATTTCAAAATCTATGCAGAATCTGATAAAACTTCTTTAAGGTAAATGTTCTACTCTTCAAGAGCCACATTTCATCTATTTTGAGTTTTTGCTAATTCAGCTTAGTTTAAGAGTTATTAAGCAGCAAAGTTTGTTTTAGATTCATAGAAATAGCTTTTCGGTGACGGTTGTTTCCTGGCCGTCAGGGAAATCCCCGACCAGGAGCGCGCCATGGCCGCCCGAGGCAGCATGCGTCGGCCGCGTGGCACCCGGGGTCTGTCGTCCGGAGGAGTTTTTGGCCGCGTGGGCGTCGTCCGAACCCCGCCTGCTCCTTCACTCTCCACGCGCCCTCACTCTCTCCCTCCTCCCCGCTCATTTCCTCTCTGCTCGCCGCCGCGTCGCCCGAGCTCGCCTCGCCACCATCCAGAAATTCGCCGCCGTCAGCCACGCATTCGCCCGCTGAGCCCCGCAATCGAACGCGCCCGAGCCCGCTCCCTCATCCTCCACCCTCGTCTCGGCCTATTGCGTCAAGGTTCGCCCGAATCGCCTCGTCTTCTCCCCGTCCGCCATGGCCGCACCTCGGCTTCACCGTGGTTCCGCCGCTCTGGCCATCCTCTCTCGCCATTAGGGTGCGCATCCGAAGCGTCGTGGTGGGTAGCTGCTAGGACGATAGTCTATGGCGTCGATTAGGGTTTCGTGGGGACGGATTTTCGTCGGGCCGCCGCGCGGAGTGTCGCCGCTCCGCCGTGCTCGTGCTCCGACTGCCTCAAGCCGTTCCCTCTAATCTTTAGTACCCTTGATCGATGCGCGCTGTTCTCCTCTCTCTTCTCCGCCGGTTGGTGACGCCGGAGCGCCGCCGGGACGGCCGGCCGAGCGTCGCCGCCGACGAGGACCATCGAGTTAGAATGTAGGAAAACCTAGGGTTCTCGGTGCAAGATTGCCAGACACAGAGATTTACCTCTTAGGGCTCGGTTAGTTTCTGGAATCCTCAGGGTCCCCGGTGTAAAGTTCTTTTTTCTTTTTCTTTTCCAGAAATGATTTCAGATTTTGTTCAAACTTTGAAAATCCATAACTTGCTCATTTTTCATCCAAATGAGTTGGTTCAACTTACAGTATTTTTCTTATGAGATGATCTATGCATGAAAAATATGAAATGTGGAATTTGTGATACTTTTATGTATAGCTTTATTTATCTCTATTAATTGCTTTTATCTTAGGAAATGCATAAGTAATTCTCTGTTGCTCAGAAAAATGTGAGACCAAGTTTGTTAGTCTTCTTATGTCATGCTCTATCTGTGAAAAATGTTATGAGTTTATGTCATGTGGAAAGTTTGCTCTGTCTAGTTATGGTGCCTATTTTTATGTGATGATAAATAATTCATAATAAATAATATATAAGGAATTTGTGCATGAAACTTTTTAGAGAGTGTTTTTATGTCAATCTAGAACTAATTATGTTCTGAGATCTGTTGTTTGATATACTTTTATGTACAAGTATTTTATGCCCCTGAAATGGTGCTGCCTTGTCATTTTTGTGTAGGATAAAGTACTTGCTGTTTTGACTTGAAATTTTTATGGTAGTCTTTATTTGGTATGATTAAGCTTCTATAATTTTTACAGAATTTTTTGAGTAGTCTAAAGTCATGTTGTAGTTTTACCCTGATTTCTTTCATTTATAAATAATGCTTTAGAGTTATCATTTCATGTGTGTAAAAATGCTTTTTATGCTATTCATGATATGTATGATCTGCTATTGGTTATGGTTCAGTAGAGTGTAGTGTGCAAAATAATGGTTGTTTATAATTCCTTATAGTGTGCGAGTATTTGAGTTGTCGGTAGAAGAGAATACAGATGACATGTGCTTATCATACATGTTTTCAAATATCATATCATTCATCTTAAGCTGAGCATTCGTTCACCATCACCATCAGCATTGTATTTATATTTATGCACGGTATTCATACGCACTATGCATCATACAGGATCGTCAGAGCTCGAAACGGTAGTTCCCGGAGCACAAGGAGAGGAAGGCCAACAGGAAGCTTTGGTTCGGGAAGTAGCAGCAGAAGAGGATCCCGAAGTTGATCTTCCGGAGTGTCCCGACCACCAGCCAAGTTCCTTCCTGAAAGGCAAGCCCCGGAGCATTCTCCCTGTGGTTTGCAAAATATCTAACTTGAGTCCTTTACTTGTTTGCTGCATTAAGTTATCGGCGTTGTTTTATACCATTGCTGCATTACTTATATTCCTTGCCACTGTTTATACTTCAACCATGTTAGGTTCAGGTACGAATATATGCTTAGCTCTGCTTTAACTAGATCGGTAGAAGTCGGGTGATTTCCTGTCATCCGCGAGTTATAGGTGGTAACTTGGAATGGTTGAATACATTGTTATCTTGGATAACCATGTGGAGATAATAAATCGAGACCGGACGGGATTGGAGTTGAGAATAAACTGGAGGTTCAATGTGGTTTATCCCGTCTGTGTCGAACTAGGACCCCGTCCGTTGTACTTCCTCAAGTCATATTGAATTTATGCCTCACATTTAGCTGGAAGGATAAGTCGTTCCGACCGCGAAGCCTAATTTTGATTTGAGCCGGGAGTCGACCTGCTGTACGCATCTCATTGGTGAAGATGGGGGACCACGGGTTACGCGGTTGTAAGGCCTGGATATAGCATGGTGCGCCCTGCTGGCAGCCGGACGGTGCCCGGATGCGATGGTACCTGTTGATCTCGTGTTTTTCCCGAATTGGATGTCGGTGACCTGTAGCTCACCGTGGCTGGTGAGTGTGGTTTGTGTGAGGAGTACCCGCCAGCTGGTTAGTAATCGATTATAATCGCCATCGTTCCTGGACAGTGAACACTTGACTTGAGCAGCGGCATCGTAGTAAGAACTTGAACAAGAGATGAGATGGTTGAGCTGTCGAGGTGGAAAGATACTCAACCGGAATTGGTTACTTTATTGTTGATTAATTATTACCATGCTTGTTTAGTACAGGTGCTAATGTAGCATGACAAGGTAATTCAGATTAAAATACATTGCTAGAAGGTTCTTATTAATTGTTTCTTAATGCAAGCTTTTCCGCAATTCAATGAGTCAGCTATCCTACTTATACAGCCTTGCATACTCCTTGGAGTCACTTTATTTTAGTTTATGACGGGTAAGTCTAGCTGAGTACATCCTCGTACTCAGGGTTTTATTTTCCATGTTTTTGCAGATGGTGAGATGCTTTATGGCTATTGTCAGAACTGTTTCTATCCTGCCTTGGGAGATGATTAGACCTTGGGCATGGTCACTCTTCTCGACTTGATGCTTTTGCTGGATGTGGACCAAGGACCTGGCACTGTATTTCAAATGTGTGTATGTGGTATTTGAATTTAAATCGCTTCCGCTACTTTGAGTCTTTAAACTGGTTTGTAATAACTCTATTTCGTACTCCGATGATGTTTTAAACTTGGTGCTTGTGAATGAGTATGCTAAACTATTACGATCTTAGTCGTGCCGGAAAAGTTTGAAATCCTTCGAGATTTCACGGACTACCGGGTTTATTAGGTCTCAATCATATGATTTGCTGAATTAATGGCGAATTATATGCTTGTGCTCTAATAAATTGGTCAGTTCTGTCACATATATGGATCCAATATTTGTTTCAAAGCCAGAAATACATTTTCAAGCTGATGAGAATTCATGAATTTCTGAAAATGCAAACCAGAAATCTCACAAGAAATTGGACAATGAGTTCCTGATCCTTTCAGAAGTACCAAGCGTAACAGGAGTACAGGACGACAGAATAAGATCAGCAGCAAGGCAGCAACCCATCAAGTCGAAATATCAGATATACAGCAATGTGATGACTATCGAGGTCAAGATGATTGAAGCATGCTACGAACGCAGCTTGTTGCACTCTACAGTTACCAGGAATCAGGACAGCTCCATTTCTACGTTCTGAGAGCTGTCAACTTGATCAGAAGCGCCATCGCTGTCAGTGTCTGCCTGCATTTCAGAAGATCAACACCGAAATTCAGCAATCTGGCAGGGCTGGCACACGAGCCGAGCACATATCCAAGGGCGCGGGACCACGACGAGAGAACATGATGCTTACCGGCGGAGGAGCGATCCGGCCTGCGCCCCATCCGAGCAGCAGGCCGACGGCGTCGGCGAACGCGCGGTGCGCCAGCCTCCTCTTGGTCCTTGCGATCGACCCGGCGTGCTGCACGAGCGCGGCGCATCCGGCGAACCTCTTGCCCACCCTGGCGCCGCTCCCCTCGCACACCAGGCACAGGAACTGCCCCTTGTCCCGCTCCGCCTCGTAGAACCCCCTCGGCCCGCATCACTGCCCAGCAGCTCGCTGAAGAATCGTGCCGCATTGCCCGCGTCCTCCTCCTCCTCGTCATCTTCGATCTGCGATGCGAAGAACGCACGGCAGGACCTTACGGCGACGGCCTGAGGGTGCAGGGGGACCGCGGCCGCCACTTCGACTGTAGGCGGCGGCGGCGGCGTCGGCGAGGGTACGGCGGGCGGGCCCCAGCTCCAGGAGTCGGCTTCGGTCGGGTCCGGAGGCGGCGGCGGCGGGTCACACGACCAAGGCGTATCAGGCTGCGCGCTGGGGAATGTGGATCCGGTGGCGGCCGGGAGGGGCGGCGGGGCGCCGAGAGGTTCCCACCGCGCGAGCTCGTCAGCGAGGCGCTCCTGCCGCTTGCGGTCCTTGCGCTTGCGGCGCTCCACCCGCTTGAACGCCGTGGACTTGACTAGCCGAAGCGGTTGCTGCTGCTGGTGGTGGTGGCCGCTAGGGTTAGGGGCGGCGGGGGGAGAGGTTCGGGACATCTCGCTCGGTGTCGGGCTCCATCGCCGCTGTCCGTGGCGCCGCGCTGGAGCAGAAATGCAGGAGGGCAATGCAGGCATTTTCATCTACTCCCTCTATTTTTTCTATTTTTTTTTTTGTGTGTCATTTTAGTTACTGTACAAATTCCAACCATTTTTTTTACAAAAATTATAGTTCCCCTTGCTATATTACTCCCTCCGTTATTTTTAATTGTCATAGTTGGCACAAGTGACACAAGTTTTACTTAATTTATAGAAAATACATACAATATTTATATCTTTAAATAATTTTTTTTAAAAACTAGATTCAAAGATCTTTCTAATAATATTATTTATATAGTATAAATATTAATATATTTTAATATATAATTATGAGCATTTGTTTCTCGGAAGACAATTAAAAAGGGTTCGACGGAGTATAATAGTATTTTTCTCTCCTTAATGAATCGGTTCACCATCATGGGTGCCCCATGTCAAAAATAGCTAAAAACAAGGTGCACACAAGTCGAGCCATTTTTCCACGCGAGGTTAGTCTTTATTGCACCGGGTATTTATCATGTCATTTAGAATTCATATTTGATTTGATCGAAATAAGATGGCGTCAAACCTAATTAAATCTAACAAAACTAGCTATTTCAATTCTCATTATCTTTGACAAAGAGTGGATTTTAACAACCACCCAATACATCATACGTTAGCTCAGGGCATTTACAATGCAGATTTCATCATAGAGTCTAAATATATTAATTACCTCGAACATTGTGGATTTGAAGTCCAAATAAGACTTGGACTCTTGTTTTCTCTCTCTTCAATAAATATATTATCACGTCAGCAAAATATCATAAATAAGGGCTAATAAATAGTCTTTAACTCTGTGATGAAGTCTTGCATTATGAGTGCCTAGCATACTATAAATATATTGGCTACTTAACAGTCAGGGCACCAAATAATGTAATGTAAGAATATATGCTCATGGTACTAATATGCTGTTGCAAAAATATTGACAAATTTTATAAACTCAACCAAACTTATAGATAGTTTGAAATTTAAAGATATGAAACGGTGTGGCCAAGATCGTCTCTCAGGGTGGTCATGTCGTCCGTAATTCCTCGCCGTCTGATTGGCTGGTCGGACGGCCCAGATCATTCAAGTTCAGGCCATTTTATAAAAAAATCCTCGAACTCTGGCGAAATACAACTCACCGTCCATTGTCCTCTCTTAGTTTTTTTGCAAAAAGACCCTCGAGCTTTTCTGAAATAGGACCCCCGTCCAAGCAATTCAATGGGTCAGCCTGCCACCGCGTCCCCTGTACGCGGGCCGAACTGGGCTAGATTCGGCCAAAATGGTCTTCTACTTTTTATGTCTTTTATTAGATCCTATAATATGCCTCGTAGGGTGGCCACATCGCCCGTAATTCCTGGTCATCCGATTGGCCGGAGGCAATTGGACGGCCCAAATCATTCAAATTCAAGCCATTTTGTAAAATAACCCTCGAACTCTGGCGAAATACAACCCATCGTCCATCATCCTCTCTCAGTTTTCTTGCAAAAAGACCCTCGAGCTTTTCCAAAATAGGACCCATCGTCCAGGCAATTCAATGAGACCGCATGCCATCGCGTCCCTGTACGCGGGCCGAACTGGGCTAGATTCGGCCCAAATGGTCTTCTCCTTTTTTATGACTTTTATTGAATCCTATAATATGCTGATTTATTTATTTTATATAAAAATAATAAAAGCTCCTAAAATCATGATTTTTTAAAACTCTCCATGATGTATTCTATGTATAAAAGACGTGGAACTTGATATGTAAAGAAATTTTGAATTATTTAGAATAACCTCTTTTAGTTAACAAATGAAACTTTCATGATTCCTACATATTAAAATATTGATCCAAACGTTATAAAATTTATTTCGTGGTTGACAATCTCTAAAAATAGAAAAATTTTAAATGTTTCAACATATTATTATTCCATGCTCAATTAATAAATTAACTTAAATAGAAGTTTATGGTCAATTTTTATATGAATCAAAATATATAGACAACAAAATAAAAACTCGACAGTTAACATATACAATCATCCACAAATAATAATTTCTAAATAAAATAAATAAAAGCACTAATTAATTACATAAACAATGCGCAAACTAATATATTTATGTTTTTGTGCACTTCTTAAGTGTGCAAAACAAAAGATATATATGTGTGTTTTTTCTTTGCTATGTCTTTATTTATAACCAGAGATAACTGTGGTGCCAATCCGCGCGCAAATCACTAATATCGTAGCAGTGCTTTTCCAAGAACGGTGACAGTATTATTTCGGATGCGCAAAAGCGGGACTAAAATACTTGGCAGACACATCTTCAGCAGACGCAGCAGCCCATCATCCCTGTTCGCTTCTGTCCTCGTGGCACTACGTATTCAGTGTTGACCGCAAATGCATCATCCCGTTTCGACGAACCGACCCGACGTGCCATGCCAATGCCACCGTAGCAGGGGGTGTTGCCGCTGGGGCCGAACGCACATCTCCGAAGTCCCGCGCCACCCATGACCGTCCGCGAGGTTCAAGTTCAATGAACGAAGCGCGTCCGCTCCTTTCCCTCGAATCTCGAGCCCACCTCCTGACCCCGGCCCCGACCCCCCGGCGACCCAACCGACCAACCAGCAACCACCGCCGGCCGCCACCCGATGTGGGACGACACGACGCAGCGCCCCTCCACAGTCCGTTTCCGGCGCGCGACACCTGTTCGTCCACGCCCTTCTGCTAGTGCCGCCTATTCTAGCTCGGCATCGTACAGTGTGCTCCACTGAGACCGCCGGCCTAGATATCGTCATTTTTTAACCACAAGGTACTGTAATGGCCAACGAGGGTGGGGTTCGGCGCCGTACGGGAAGGGCGAGGTCGAGGCCCGAGGACTCGTCGTCGTCGTCGAGAGAGAGAGACAGCAGACAAACGCGCGGAGGACGAGGCGAGGCCGCGGGCTCCCGCTGGCCAGGCGCCCAGGCGGCAGGTCGCGCGCGATGCTGGGTGTGGGTGCCGGTGGCACGAGGAACGCGTTCCAATTGTAAAATGGGCACGGGTGGGTAGCTTTGTTGGGTTCCCCACTTCCCCCAGAGCACATCGGCACAGTTCGAAATGGCTTGATCTTTGTAGTTTGGACTCATGCCATCCCGTGACATGCTGGTCCCATGCTGACTTGGTCCCACATGTCATGGACGGCACAGCGACAGTGGCTGCAGCTGCAAGATTCGTGCGCTGTGACTGGATTTTGCATTGTTGCCGCAGCAATAACAGATTCTATGCCGAGCAGGAAGCGGCTGCTCCGGTGCTCCCATGTCCCACCCACTGCGCTGCGCCACTGCGGGCTCACGTACCGCAGCCCGCAGGCCGCAACCGCCCTGCCCCGCGTGCGCCACCACCCACCGTACCCTTCAGCGTACGCGAGGGGCCGGGACGCGAACAGCGGCTCCTCCCCCTCCTGGACCTGGTCCGTGTACCGCAACGCAGAATGCCCTGATCTGACACTCTCCCAGCCCACCAGCACCGCGCCTACGAAGTGCCGCGTGATTGGCGCATGGGGTCCGCGTGTCATGTCATCGGCCTGGCGTCGCATGTCGACGGGTAGTAGTAGTACATGGCACTTGGCCGCTGGGCGCCGGGGCCCACGACCCCACCACCTAGTACACTCTCCACTTCCGGCTCATAAAAAAGACGACGCGCAGCAGCAGCACAAAGGACCCGTTCCGGGCCAGGGCATCCATCCTTGCTCGCGCCTCACCCGCTCCTCCTCCTCGGCGCCTCCCCAACCAGGCAACCAGCCACAGTAAGCCCCTGCCCCTTCCTCCCCGACGCGCGCCCCTCATGGCGAGCAGGTGCTGCTGATGCCTTGCGGCGTCGGATCGGACGCGGCGGCCACGACACCCAGCCGCTTGCGGTGGCGCTCGCCCGATCCCTACCCGCCGACGCTGCTCCTCGGATCCTCCCCGAGGGATTCGGGCCGCGTCTCGTCTCGTCTCGTCTCGTCTCGTCCGGCCTAGGTGAGGCTCTCTGGTCTTCGAGGTGCGTGGGTGGGGATCTGCCTCGGTTTGCGTTCTTCTCAAGTGCCCTGCCCATACTCTAGCAGCGGCCCAGTCGACCTTCCCAAGTGCCCGACCCATACGAGGTAGCGCTCGTGCGCGCACGCGTCGGCTCATCCCCTTGCACACGCTGACTCTAACCCTATCTAGGAGACGGAGCGGCGGGCCAGCGGCCACGCTGGCAAAGAGAGGACGGCAGCGTGCAAGTAGAGAAGGCCCGCTTCAGGCGGCGGCTATAGGTATCGGCCTCCCCTGTTCCTCTCCTTGGTGTGCCCTTAGATTTGGAGTTTATTCGACAAGGGATTGGGTTTTGGAATTAGAGTATATTAGACTAAATGGTGGATGATTTGTATGAATAACGTGATGAAACCCTTCGAAATTACGACACCTTCGTATCCTTCCACTCAACTAACATCATTTGATGCTTAGGTCTGAAAACATTTTGCTACAGTTTGGCCTGTTATTATAATCAGTAATGCAGAGAATGTATGGTAGTATTTTTTTTTCCTTGACATTGAGCCACTGAATTTGTATAACCATGGGATCCTGTTGGTATGTCTGATGTTTGATACTTTGATTAAATGCTAGCGATGCATACCACAATAATCATTGTAATGGTGTTGGTGATCATGTCCTGTGTCTGTGGGTATCCGGGTGGGACATTTCAAACATGTGATTGCACCTTGGACTTATGGCAATTAGATGGGGAGCAGTTGTTAATCCATATGCTCATGGAGTACCACATTTCATTTATTTTCTACATGAGATCTTTTATTTTCCCTCATGTATTGTTGTTTGAGGAAGGGCGGCCCTGGTGCAAGCGGTAGAGCTTTACCGCCTGTGACCAAGAGGTACAGGGTTCAAGCCCCAGCCTCTGCACATTTGTGCAGGGATGGCTGCTGGCTATTTTCCCTTCCCCAGACCCCGCAGTGCGGGAGCCTACGGCACTGGGTACGTCCCTTTTATTGTTGTTTGAGATATCAGTAGTTTTGTGTATTGATATAGTTTATGTGTTACAAGCTATAATCAGGAGCTATAATGATTATATTTTTTAACTGGAAGACTTAGATTAGCATTTAACAAAGCTAACCATCTGCTAGGGTAAATGTGCTCTATGGCTTTAGCTTTTCGGTAAGTGCTCCCAAAGTGGCGGGATGGCATCAAATTGTATAACAAGCAAATCTCTGTGTTGTCCACTCTCTTGTAGACTTGAATACATAGCAGATTCTACTAAGAGTGCATCACATCATAATTCAGTAACTCACCTGATCTTGATGGTGGTGGTTATGCTTTTGCGGTGTACTTAATCTTCAACCATGTTAATACGAAGTCTGCATTTGTTATACCATTCTCAAACTACACTTTACATGTTTGTATATCAATCAATCATTTGTTAAATATAGCTATATCAATACAGATTTTCCATTCTTTTCTTTATTGTCTTTGTTTTGAGGAGGCTGTTCTTGGATAATCTCATGGAGTGCACTCTTGTTGCTTCTGTAGGTGCAAGGATAGGCAACCAGTGTCCAACAATACGTCTGTGGATCAATTAACCTGTATTTCAGCCTTTCAGTTGAGGATTAAGTAGAGCTTTAAGAAGCTTGACATTTGGCATCATCTCAAGAATACATAGTGCAAGATGCCTAAAATAAAGAATCTCTCTAATGCATGTAAAGTATCATTTTCTCCACAAGGTCCCATATCTGAAGAGGCGCTTGAGAGAGTCCGTGCACTGTTAGGTGAGTCAAATTTGTTTATATTCTGAAGTAATTGGTATCTTTTACCATTGCCTAGTTGTGTTTTTCATAGTGAGAGTGAAATGGAAAGTCAACCTATTTGTGACCATGATGTCATATTTTTGCTGGTGATTTGTTTCTGTTGCAACAAGACAATTCATGAATTATGATCTTGTCTTGTATATGTTACTTCATAAACAGTTGCTTGCCTGTTCTACATCAGTAGCTTTCAGTTGCTGGCATTTGTCAATTGGTTTATTTAATTTGTTTGTTGGTGGGTCAGACTATGAATTTCATGGTGATGTTCCAATCCGCTGCAAATAACTGATAACGCAATTGAAATTCAACTGAGTGCTGCCAGCTTTAGGTACGGGGAATTGGGTTCGTAGTTTTGAATTGGTCTTTCCAAACAGACAACTGAGTTTTTGCAAAAAAATGTGGTGCTGTTGTTAATCTTTTGTTGGGTTTATTTATCTTCTCCACTGTAAATAAATCTGTATACTCAGTCCTTTGTGTTTACCTGGTATATGGTAGCAACAAGAGGATTCACTACAGCTGAATTCCCTCCAAAAGGAAGCAGCATCTTGGTTTCATTAAGGTGTTTGGCTTGCATGTATGATTTGTGTTCTGGCACCGCTGCTCTGAACTTTATTTCAGTTGTAACATTGAGTTCTGATTCGTTCTGTGAGATAAGAGCATTAATAGACTTAAAATATGACCCTTCTTTCTTTTTGCAGATGAGATAAGACCTCTAGATGTCGGCCTAGATAATGAAGCACAAATTGCACGCAATTGGAGTAGTTCTACGCGCCCATCAAACGGGAGACGAGGACGTAATGGGGGTAACCAGTTCACTGCCCCAATAAAATATTTGCACATTCATGAATGTGAAAGTTTCTCTGTAAGATCTCTTATTCATTTGTTATTTTGTTTCTATGTTTAGTTTGTGCGGTTTTCAGGAGGTTAGATAAAGTGGTTTCACTGTGTTTTTATATATGATTTTGCAGATGGGTATATTTTGTATGCCACCTTCTTCAGTCATTCCACTTCATAATCATCCTGGAATGACTGTACTTAGCAAGCTTCTTTATGGAAGACTGCAAGCTGAATCTTATGACTGGGTTGACCTACCTGATCATCCAATTGATCAATTACAAAGTGAGTTCTGACATTTGAATTGGTGTCTTCTGCATGTGTTTATTATGGTATTATTTGTTTGTCTAAGAATATACTTAATGGAAACGCATTGTGTGGTTGAATTGGGAAAGAACGGAAAGGCATAAACTTGCATTTTGAGGTTGATTCGTTTGTTCCTGAATCCGAAGAGATAGAACTTCACTCTCTCTTGTTTCTTGCACATCTATTGTGTTCTTCGTTTAGCTGATTTGACGACATAGTGATCCAAGGATGTGTCTCAAACAGATGTCAAGTGGAACAGTGTTACAAACTTATTGTCGTAGTGCATAAATTTTATAGATGCAAAGCACTGTCCAGTACTACCTCCGTCCCCAAAAGAATGCAATTCTAATTTCTAAGTTTGACCAAATATATTTCTAAGTTTGACCAAATATATAGGTAAAATATAAATGTATGACTTCAAATAAATATATTATGAAAATATGTTTCATGAAAAATCCTGTGATATTAGTACAATAAGTATATTAGTAAATTTTTATATACATTTGGTCAAACTTGACACTTCAACATATCACTGTTCTAGAATTGCATTCTTTTAGGGGCGGAGGGAGTACTTACCTAATTCATAAAAATAAAAATAGGTTAATAGAAACTCGACCAACCTATGGAATTAAGTGTTGTTGTAACGAAGAATTAGGCATCCAAATTTGAGCAGAAGAGCACTCCGGTCTTACAGACCCATATCACTACCTACCATCTTTGTAGGCCTCGGCTATATCATGCTATAGAATGTCTTTTCGGCATTTCATGTTTATAGTGCATAAGTATTACTTTGCATTTTACTTAAACTTATTGGGCCTTTGGTGTTCATGCCCTCGTTTTTTGAATAGAAATGCTGATTTTGCCCTCTTTTTTAGACTTTGCGATTTTACCCGTGTTTTCATACTGAAGGAAGAATTTGCCCCAATTCTGTGAATCTTGTTAACAGTGTTAACTTTTACCCATGTGATTTTACCCCTGTTTTGTTAAAGATCTTTGTTACCCCTATTTGAAGATCAAAATTATGACATATTTGGTAGGGATGGTGGCAACAAAATTAGACACAAGTTTTTCACTTTATGCATTCGTTTTATTATTATAAATCTGTGCAAAATTTATTTTCACACAAGGATTAATTGACTGAAAGAAACTTTATTTGCTGGAACTAGAGTAGTTTGGGTTTTCAGAAAATGAAGCATCTCTAGTAGAAGCAGCAGATCAGAGTGATCAATAAAAATTAACTCGGAACCACTTGTAGGACCCCACCATCAAAATCGAGCTCGCCACCATACAACCCAACCTCCCCAATTCGAAATCAAGCTTGTCATAACACGAATCATCTAAGCTGGCACACTATGCCCACCCACAGGACCTTCGCGCAGCTGCACGCCTGCCCACGCCATGCCTGGATCCACTAGCCCGAGCACAACACCACGCTGTGCTCCTGGCTGAATTTTCTTCTTGTTTCAATCCCTTTTGCGATTCTTTTATTTCTAGGGTAAACGGCAGATTCAAAATGAAAACACGAGGGTAAAATCACAAAGTTAAAAAAGCAGGCTAAAGCCACTATTAGCCTGTACAGCAGGGGTAGAAACACCAAATTCAACTTTTAGCTGAATTCTCTGTATTTTCAGTATTGGCCTTGGTTCCATGTGGTCTGCGATCACTAAGAATACTCTGATTTGCTTTAAAAACTGTATCAAAACCTAGTCTGGTGGACTGCTCATTTGCACTCTGCCAATGTGCAGTCACTAAGAATTCTCCGATTTGCCAAAAAAAAAACTACGTATTCCATCAAAGACTAGAATGGTGACTGTTCATTTGCACTCTGCAGCTTCCACCTTTTACTCACACTTTCTTCTTGTTAGTAGATACTTGCAACTTTGAGATTGTCACTTGGTTAACATGGTCAATTTTATGAGCTGAATTAATGCCGAGTTTAGAGCTAAACAAGTAGAGGTGCATTTCACATGGTGACATGGTAGACATGTTTTATTTTAATTCTGTTTTATGGAAAAGCTGTATTTTCTGTCATTTGTTTAATTTGTGCTGAATGGACTATAGATATGGTTATCTATCACAAAGGTCCTATTTATGTTTCTTTGATTAACCATGCAATGGTCTTTATAAATATATTATTCTGTACTACTTGTCCCATGATGTAATGGCTTACCCATTTGAATTTGCAGCAAGGCCAGCCAAGCTTGTTAAAGATTGTGAAATGACTGCTCCAGAGACAACTATTCTTTACCCTAATGCAGGTGGTAACATCCACACTTTCAGAGCCATCACACCTTGTGCTCTCTTTGACGTCCTTACTCCACCATACTCCGCTGAGGATGGGCGGCACTGTTCATACTTCCGAAAGTCTCAAATGAATCAACTACCTGGTATGTGGATATCTTGAAACTTAAGGTTTAAGCTTACAGTTATGTTCTGCTGACCTTTCTAACTTTGGTTAAAATTGCTTCCTAGCAGTTGTTTTGCCTGCTGAGATAGATAGCTCACAAGTAATTTGGTTGGAGGAATTGGAGGACCATCAGCCCCCAGAAGGCTTTGTTGTTGCGAGAGGTCTGTATAAAGGCCCTGTAATTAGGAGATAATTTGCTTTGGAGCACAGAATCCACCAAACTGCAAATCAGCCGAAAGACGATGCAGGCTTGTAGTCTCTATTGCAGCTATGCAACCATCATCAAGTCATGTGCAGCCTACGATTTACTTTGTACATGTCAAAGTGATCTGTGATAATTTAATAGCAGTTTTACAGAACAAGACTGTATTTTTTTTTGTTTGGCTGCCATTTTAATTGTGTCCCACCGCTGGAGTATCTCTAACCTAGTTATGGAGGCCTTATCAGATCAAGACCGTGGAGAACATACTTTTGAGCGTAGTCTAGCATAGTTATTGTTATGATGTACTAGGGAGACCAATGGACAAGCTTTTCCATTTGGTGATTTCAGAAAGAATTTGGTGTGGGGATACCATTTCGTCTATGTGTAACACAGCATTATTATTATTTTTGGGCAAGGCTGTAAATTACGGGGGAGGAACCGTAAACAGTTCTGTGCGCCTTACCTGCATGTTTTATATACGTCCGTTAACAGCACTGTAGTTGAACATGTCGCTCTACTCCTCGTCGCCCTTTATGTGCATGCCTTCTTTCTTTCCCGGCAGCAAGTCACTTCGAGAAAAAGGAAAAATTGCCTAAAACTTTGTTTATGTGCTGACTTAAGCCCCTGCGAACTACTACACCTTCCTTTCATAAATAGTGTTCAATAAAACAATTTTAAGTTTAACTAAATTTATAAAAATATTAATGCTAATAATAATAAATAAAATTATTAGATATATCGTGAGATATGTTTTCATGATATACCTATTTAGAGTTTTATAAAGTCATAGAATCAATGCTTTTTTCATAAACTGAGTCAAACATCTGAGTTTTGTGGGGATCGAGATTCTTGTTGGAACGTTTCAGATCTTGACTAGATTCTCTAAACAAAAAGTTTAGTGCACAACACAGAGTTTTAGGGAAGATCGACTGTATTTCAATAATAAAAAAGACAAGTTCACATAGAGCGCAGAGAGTGAAAACATCCAAACATAGAAGACCTACAGCCGACAGCTGAAAAACAACCAACCAGGAACTTCAACACAACACAAAAGACCTGAAACATAGACCACCTCCAGCTCCAGAACCACTCAAGCTGCCAACTCCAGCAGTACCTCCAGCTCCAGAACCACTCAAGCTGCCAACTCCAGCAGTATAGCACCTGTCTACACATTGTTTTTTATATAAGTTGTCCACAGAATTCATATGATGTTTACAGAGCACAAGGAAAAATATCTGTGTGAGGTGCCTTTTTTTTGGCCTAAGTGTTCTAGTTGAACAGCACTACAATCCATTCGGCAGTTGAGCCTCATCCGATAGACAAGTGTTGAGATCATGCGTCAATTCATAAGGTTCTTCTGCTCATCACATGGCAACGCTTTCCGGAGAAAATCAAAAGCTTTTACAGTTGGAACGTTGTTGCTGCTGCTATATAATCTTCCATCTCGACCAACAACAACAACGTAGGCGTAGCAAATTACTAGATACACAATATGCTGAATAAACTTACTGTCAGACACAACTGATTACACACATAATATGGCACTAGATACAGTTCTATGATTCTATAAGCACAAGTACTGACAAATCCAGGTGATACAGTTATGAATACAAAATGTATCAGGAATTGAAGGCTAATCTGTTTTGATATTTTATTCTTTGGGATGCATTACACTTTGCAATACCTAAAGCTTATTATGGTATGAAGTACTATTACAAGATTTCACTATGGACAGTAAGGAAGAAAGCTGAAGTCATCTTGTATGAATATAAGATTTACACCAAACCTAAACCACCACCTACCAGATTACAATGAGAAACATACTGACCATAGTCCAGCAAACATGGCATGTGAATTCCAATTGCCAACATGGTAAGTGGTAACCAGCTGCTGCATCGAAGTGACCACAGCTGTAAAAAGAGGAGGCACATCTGGGAAGCTTGTTAAGTGCCGGTGAAGTATATGACCCTGATATAGCCTTTAAGGTGTGAATGGATAAATACTGATTTTACAAGAAGACGTCATATCTCCGAATCCACTGAAGTTGGTTTTTCTACCACCTAAACAAAGAAGTTCACACACGCATATCAGCAATGGCTCCATGACATGCAAGCATCTAATAAAAAAACATAGAGATATATGCAGAGTAGAAGAAAGTTGATAACTCTTACATCTGCAAATCTTATTTGACGTGGCCTGGAAGGTTTATGATCATTCTCCTTTGGTTGCATTGTGGCCCAGGGAGCTTGTTTCTTTGAGTGTACTTGAATTCCAAGAAAAGATGGCAGAGGTGGCTTATTCGTCACGGATGGCAAAGTGCGAGAAAGCCATGACTCTGAAGGTGATTTTGGGACAGGTAAAGGGAGCAGAGATTGCAATGGTATGGTTTCCTTTTTGGCAACATTATTGTCTTCCAAATGTTGTGGTAACTCATGACTAGCATCATGCTGCAAGTCTTTTCCATCATCCAATGGAAATGTGGGTTCTCTAGGTTCAGAGATCTTTTCAGTCAATGGATCATTGACTTGATCTTTCATAAGCGAGTCCCTTCCAACTATGTTTTGCCTTCCAGGATGAGAGCCATATATATTTGCATTCAAAGCTGCCTTTGTATCCACAAGCACACCTAAGTGGCATGTGTCTGAATCAGTATCTCCATGGTGATCCATTGAATCTTCATGCACTGCTCCATCTGGTCCTGAGCTCAAGGAACTTGATCCCTTAAAGCTACTATGATCTGATCCAACCAACGAGGTTCGATCATGGTCTTTCCCAAACGAACCAGAACCATTGCTCCTACTTGCCTTATCATACTTATCTCCTGTTCCAGGCGACCCATTTGGTTTACTTGATGGTGACATCACAGGATAGCTGCGATAAGGAGACATGCCACCAGCAATGGAATGATAATATGGTGAAGATCCATCCCCAGTCGGTGAATCACTCCAGAAAGTAAGCTGATTCGACTCACTTGTCAGCTTGCTCCTACCATCCTCTCCTTGACCAAGATGCTTCTGCTGGAACTTATGCTTATACACGTCCTCCCAGGACTGCTGCTACACAATAAAACCCAGATGGTTAGAACAATCATTCATAAG
>CM041634.1:46240506-46333817 GCA_023333625.1 Bothriochloa decipiens
GCTTGTTCTGCGAGCTCCGGGCAAGCGGACTCTGCGCCATTTGGCCCCTGCCTTTGCATGGCAACTGCCAGCCTCTAGCTTTCTTGCCGCGCTTCATTGCAGGCATTGGACTCAAGAGCAACAAGGAAGTTTTCACACATAGGCTAGGCAGCAAACCACACCCCTTGGCTGAAAACCCCCGGGTACTATGCACATCATAGTCCTCGTCATCCTCTTCATCCTCCTCTTCATGCTCTTCGTGTCTTGGATAGGCGCAGGACAAGTAATTGGGCGGCAGGTTCTGGTACGGGAGCTGGACAGGCGCTCTCCTCATTCCATTGCCCGCGCCTGCCTTGACCGCAGCCGCGCGCGCGTGCTCGCGGTCAGAGTTGCCGGTGCCAGCAGCGGCGCCGGCCTTCCGAAAGGTGTACTGCGGGGAGCCCACGGCGACAGCCTGCGCGGCCGGCAGGAAGCGGTCCATCATGAAGCCCCGCGAGCCTGACTCGGCGCCCTGTCCCGGGTCTGGAGCGCCGCTGAGGCCGCTGACGCTGCAGTTCATGGCGAAGGAGTCGGTGCGGGAGAGCGTGTCGAGCGCGTCGGAGAACCTCTCCTCTTCCTCTTCATCTCCCAGTTCGCCGCCGCCGTGCTGCTTCCGTAGCACCGCAGCAGGCACCGGAAGCGCCTCGTGCTTCTCCACCACCTCGGCCGATTCCGCCGCCACCGCAGCCTCGTCTTCCACCACCGCCACCTTGCGCGACGCGGCGACAGTCCGGGAACCTTGGTCAGCGACGCCACGAAGCGCCCGGAGATCGAGCTCCGCGAGGGCGTCGTGGTAGGGGCTGCCGCCGCCGCCTATCTCCTCGTCCGGCCGCCGCGTCCAGGAAGAGGAAGTCTCCCGCAGTGGCGTCGGCGGCGGCGCCGCGCGGCGGGTGCGGACGCTCTTAGGCTGGCCCGGGCGCTGCTCCCACGCGAAGGGCACGGCGCCCGGGTGCCGCAGGGGCCCGGAGCTGAGCTCGGCCTTGTACCTCGGCGGCGCGTCGTCGGCCAGGCGCGCCGAACGGAGCGGCGCGCCCAGGTCGATCCGCTGGTTGCCGTTGCCACCCCCGACACCCATCGCGCGATCCGCCCGCATCGCCCGTAGGAGGGGAGCTCGCTCGGGAGCCACGGAAAGGGTTCCCACCTCGCTTCGGTCGCGAGCGTCGGAAGCGAGAGAGAGAAGGATCTGTATCCCGCAGGCAGCGTCGCACGCCGCCTTGCCGTGCTGCGGCCGATGGAAATAATAGACTACCACCCCGCGAGCTGCGACTGCGAGGCGCCTCCGCGGCTCCACTTCACTAGCACTAGTGCGGAGTGACACGGTGCGGTGGGGCGGCGCCCGGTGCGGTGCGAGTGCCGCGGCCCGCAGGTCCGGTTGATGGCTGCGCGTGCGGCGTGGGGATGGTGACCCCGGCGTCGCGGGCGTGGCCGTGTGGCGTGGGTGCTCGCGTCAAGACTCGGGAGTGGGTGAGTGCGGGGGAAATGTGCGAGACTTTCTGGGGGCGATCCGCCTAAAAAGGTGGCGCCCGTGGTAGTATTCTATGGCCACCCGGCACATGCACCAATGCGGCGATGCACGGGCCTCGGGCACGGCCCGGCCTTTGGCGACTGACGAGCTCATCATCAGCGTTCGGAAGGGTCGAGTTAGGCAGAGGCAGGCTGCTGTCTCCGTCAATTAAAATCTGGTCTTGTTGGGCAGGGGATTCGGTCGCCTAGGATGCGAGATACTATCATTTTCCGCTGTTTGTATAGTACTGTACACTACTACTGGTACTAATTTTCTCTCCATCCATTCTGCATTAGTAGCAACTGCCCTTCCTTGGATTCCTAATGCACGATCGTACGGAGTATAAAGATTTAAAGAACAACGGAGCAGCTGGGGGTGCTCTTGCAGAGGAATAAACAAGTATGAGAACTCTGCTGCACCGTACGGCATGGAGAATACGACAGGGACATGCGCGTCCATCCACTGCCAACTGGATTGCCAAGGATCCATCCCTCTTGCCGTGTCATGTACTACGATTATGGGCCGCCATTGGTGATCGGCTTGTATCATGATCTCGTGCCATTACTGCGAAAACTGCAGCAGCTAACTAACTACAGTATACACTCAGTAGGTGCGTCGTGGTCCCTCTCCGTTAGAGCAGATGTGGTGTCGCCGTCGGCTGCTCGAGTAGCATGCAGATCACGTCGAATCAGGCAGGTCGTTTTCTCCGACAGACAGCACGAGGAGGACGATGGGCGTGACCACGGAACAACTCGATGTGCAGCGACCATCGACACATTTTTTAAAAAAAAAAGAAGAAGAATTAAGAAAATGTTTCTCATACTTTGTTATTAGCAACAAAGCGTATTGAACATTGATTTTGTATTTTCCATAACCACCGAAGTACTGCAGAGCTGGCGATATTAATTATCACATTCAGTTTATTGCTCAACCAAAAACAAGCCACAAATTCAATATCTTGGCCTAAAGAAATATTCAGAATATCAGGAACTGTTCTCCAAATGCTTATGGCCACAGCTGGGACCTGGGACTCCAGAGGATCAAAAGATGTTAGGTTCGTATGTACACAAAATCTGTCAGCCTCTCGGAGTGTTTTTCTTTTATCGAACACAATTTCACGTGTCTTTTCTATTAAAAAGAAGAGATCGAGACCAGCGAATACAACAAACACGATCACAAAGAAAGTGGCCAACAACACAACACGCGACAACAACTACAGACAATAAGAAAAAGATATCCTCTCTATCAGACCCCACAAACTACGCAACCTCGCGAGACGGGTTGTAACACCAACTGGAGCGGAAGCTCACACAAAGAAGGCACTACCATAGTACCGCTATGAGACGGGGACGCAACCGGCGACAAGGAAGAAACAGGGCTAAGAGCGCGTGGCGACGCAGTGGTCTTCAACGGAGCCTTCAAGAAGGAGATAACGCCCTTAGACGCCCGCTGCGTTGAGTAGTAGCCCACTAGAACTTTCGTTCCCGAATCCCTGCAGTCACTGTTGACGGACATAATGATGACGCCTTCAGGAAGGTGATGAAGCGGCCATCACCATCGTCGGTCCAAGGCGCAAAGCCTGGACAAGGGGTTTTCATCCAAAATGCCGTCGCCCCCAGCCGACACCGCCACGACCGGTGTTGTCCGTCAACCCACGGGGAGGACAACCGCCGCCTCTCAGAGTGCCGAAATTGAGATTCTGCGTGCCTTCCTCCTCAAGCTCAAGGAGAGGCTAATTTGACTATATTGTATGCTACTCCATCCGTACCAAAATAGATGTCATTCTCGTTTCTCGAGAAGTCAACGTTTTCAAACTGCCGGTAATTATATATTAAAATATATAAATATTTATGCTGAGTAATTAGTATCATCGGATACATCTTTTAAGTCTAGTTTTTAATAAATTTATTTCTTGATATAAATATTGCACGTATTTTATACAAATCTAATCAAAGTTGAGAAAGTTTGACTGACATGGTTCCCATAAAATTATTTTTTTAGGATGGAGGAAGTAGCGTGGTACGTAACCTTTGACGAATCGTGAGAACGCCGATCGCTTTGCTTGCACACTCGACAATTCCAGCCTTGAATATAGGCGTTGACTATGCATTCATGCTTGGCTTGAAACTGAGCGCAGTTGGTCAAGAAAAGGGGGAATTGACCACATGCAGCTCATTCCCATCTAAGTACAGAATTACCAAGTACTAACTTCGAACTTAGTACACAGTATTAGCAGGTTGAGGTTTTAAGCCACTCTTCTCATGCTTGGCTTGTTGTTGCTGCGAATAGTATCAGTGCACCACATTACTCGTCTATCAACAGTGGACACCAACCCTGCTAGGCCCCTACTCAGAGCACAGTAGAAAAGGTACTCCGTAGGAGCAGTACAAGCACGGCAATAATCAATCCTTGCATTGCTTTGTGCAGTATGCTCAGCAGATCATGTCGAGTGTTGATGGCCGGCGTCACCAACACGGTCCACTAGCTCGCGCGGTAGATATGTAGGCATAGATGGTCAGTGCAGCGCGGCAGACGGCAGCCAGGGAAAGGGGAGGCACGAGCGCACGGCCGCACGAGCCCTGCCGGCCGCCGGGCGGGCGGTGCCGAGCGCGCATCATGCACGGGCAAAAGGATCATTTGCTCGAGGTGGCGTGTGAACGAATTCAAGATCGGGGCGGGGGGGCCTGCATGGACCGTGTGAAAAGCCCACACGCGGCTCCGACTCTCGGATCCCTAGCGCTCGTTACTCTTGTCGGCCGGCCGGCCGCGAGGGCGGTCCCGTAGGCCGTGGCCTCTCCCGGCGCTGCACAGGACGTGTCACGCCATGTGCGCCCGTGAGCGGCAGCGGCCGCGTCCGCGCCCCACCTGCAGGCTTCCATTATTCCACCGGCTTCCGAGTTCCGACGATCTCATCTGAACTGGTCGTTTCTTCTACGGCTGCACGCCTGTACTCGTATGCGACACGAGTAGCTGCGCCCCATCTGCTGGAGCCCGTACGTTGGCGTACGGTACGAGTGGCACCGGCTAGTGTTGGTGTTCGACCGGTTGTTGAGGCCATCACTTTCAGGTACGGTTGTTCAGTTACCTCCTAATTCTATCATTTTACGTTATAGAAAAAAAGATTCTCCGTCACATCAAAATACCGACATATGCATAAAGTACTAAATATAGATGAGATAAAAACTAATTACACAGTTTAGTTATACTTTACGAGACGAACGTTTTAAACCTAATTAGTCAATGTTTGAATAATTATTTATAAATATAAATAAAATACTACAGTACGCTATAGAAATTCTGACAGATTTCTAAAACTAAACAAGGCCTACGTTTGTCCTGGCTAGGGTACGTGTCCTGCGTGCCCACTAGGCACTGATGTACTGGCACCAAGCGTTTACTGCTCGTCTACTCTGTTTCGTGGTACTGCACTGCTGATCAAGTGACTTGACCCGAGTGTTGAAGAAGAGCACGGAGGATGCTAGGCGCTTTCACTGAGGGAATCCAGAGCCGGCTAGCAAAATTTCAGGCGTCATGCCGACATGCGTCACGGCCATGTTCAAATATTCCAGCAAACCATCTCAATCCACGTTGACGGTGGTACCTGCTGTCGTCTTTAGCTCGCTACCTTTTGGTCTGATAGAGCGATCGATGAGGTGCGTGCTCCAATCATGGTGTGTATGCTTCTTCAGTTCTTTGTCAATGTCTTGGGTGCATGGCACTCCATCTCTCTCTGCAGCAAAGGGGTCGCTCTTGCCGTTGCAGAGCCGGGCCCGACGAGTTCATGATCGATAATACATCGAAACCGCATCCGTCGGGTAGTCGCGTCGTAAGGCGTATCCTCAAAGCAAAGAGCTATAGGAGGCCCGTGTGTATTAATACTGCCATAGTGGTGTTCCAGCCTGTCAGAGACAGCTGCATTATTAAAGGGTTTTTGGACTCTTCTCACGAAATTAGTCTACAAGGTCCCCTGTTTTAGAATCTTTTTAAAATTAAGAAAGTTTACAATAGTTGTCAAAAATTGGACGGCTCACGACGCTCGATCCAACGGCTAAAAAGGCATAATAACCAAGAGGAACCAATTTGACATGTACCGGGTGGGCACCAGATGCGTATTAAATGGTGAGCCCATACGCATCAGGTGTACACTAAAATTGGTGAGATCGGCGGCTAAAAAAATTAATATAATTATAATTTCGAATTTTTTGTTTATTTAGAGATAGTATGGTAAATGTATAATAGAAGTATAATGTTTAGAGTACTATAAGGATGATTGAAGTAGTATAGTCTGAATATATTTCTCCTGTCCCTACACTACCCACTCGGTCCATGTTCTTCCTTCTTCTCGATCTGTTCGTGTTGCGGTGGCGCCGGCGGCCGAAGCGAGGTCGAGGGCCTGGGCGAGCCGGGGCACAACGTAGATCCGGGCCGCTCCCCTGCGCGGCGGCAGTGTCCGTTCCCGCTGCCGGGGTGGTGTGGGTCGCGATGTGGTCGAGTACACGTGCGGCGGTCAAGGTCGTCAATCTGGGAGCTTCGGAAGGTGGCGATGCGGCCGCGGATTCTCGTCTAGGAGTGATGCGGAGGATACGGTTTTCCCCTGTGAGTCTAGAGAAGGAAGCGGTGACGGCGGAGGAAGCCGGAGTGGAGAGATCACGAGCTCGCTTTGGGGTTGGCAATGGCAGCGGCGGTGGCCATTGGAGGCGTTTGGCGAGGCATCGCCGAGCGTGCGGGTGATGCCGGAACTACGCAGCCCATGTCATCGGCTTGTACACCATCCGCTCCTCTGGGCACGACGAGCTCGCCATCGTGGCCGGGGCTGTGCGTCCGCTGCTTGCCCTAATCGGCGGCGGGTTGAGATGGAGTTGGGAGGGGGAGGGGCGTGGTCCTCGCTGTGCGCCCGCTGCTTGCCCTAATCGTACGCGCTCCCCATCGCGGCGGCTGTCATGGAGGCGAGGTCCGGGCCTGGCGTCGTACGCGCTCCCATCGCGGCGACGGTGGCTGTCCCCGATGCCGAGAGGGTGCGGGCGGCGATGGCGCTGGCGGATGTTGCAGTCCGAGGTGGCAAAGCTGGCCGCGGCCTCGCCGTCCCCGGTTCCCGCTCGGCATACCTCTCCCCTTGTCGTACTCCGTTCCACCTCGCCTGGCGCTGCCAGCCCGCCCACAGGCTCAGCACCGGCTACCTGTTCGACGATTTGCCCAGCCCACGACCGCAGCTTCACAACCGTCCCCGTCGGTGCGTTCTGGGAGGAGATGGTCAGGAGATGGTCATTACCTTCGTCTCGCTGGATTTAGGTACGTTTCCTTTGGCTGCCTAGGATGAATTTTCAGTAATGCTTCACAAGTCCATTACTTGATCAGAAATGATTCTGTTTGCTTTCTTCATTTAGACAAACTTGAGTGAGATTTTTGTGTCACACGGTGAATGCAGCAGTGCTTAATAGAGGATTTCCAACAAAATTGTACTTTTGTTAGCGTTTTCTGAACTAGCTGTTGCTAATGTGCAAACCTGTTGGCCTGTGGTAATTGGTTAAATGACTCCCTCCATGTGAATGAGTGCATCATACAAGAAACTGTAATTTTTTTCGTTTGCTTGTGAAACATGCATGCGAGCCCTGTGGGCATGAGTATGAAACTTTTCTCGACCCGAATCATAGCATTGTTAAATACTGCTTATATTTTATCACGGCCTTCTCTATTTTCTACAGGCATGGACTGTCTGGCAACGGCAGGCTTCAGCAGGGATAGCGAAGGGGGCGGACAGGAGATGAGGCAGTTGTCAGAACCTGATGCAGAATTTGCGTCTGAAAGCTCTCGTAAATTTGTATATAAGTTGGAAAGTCATGCATAAGGCGCCTATGGTTATTGTGCATTCTGGTTTCATTCTTCCTTTAATCTCCCGGGTGTTGGATTTTGTGTTTGTGTGATGCTAAGATATTATGCCTCTGCCAATTCTGTTCACCTGTGTTGGATTGTGACAACTGAAGTTTCAGTAGCTGAACTCTGGTGCCCAACAGAGTCCCTTTGCAGTGTTGGTTTTTCTGAACTGTCGGGTCATATGCTTGGGTAATCAGGTTTCATTTTGTCTTCGATGATATCGTGATGTTCAGAAAAATTTGACATAGAATGTCAGTTCGATGCCTAAAGCTATGTTCTTCGTATCTTTCTTTATATTCTTCTGTTAACTGAATCCGAGCTAGGGACAATGACTTGGACGATGCTGGCAACTCTTGAGGCAGACCTTAAGGCGAGTCTAGAGGTGCAGGAGTTTCTCGGAGTCGCTTTAGCTCTCATAAATTTGTATATAAGTTGGAAAGTCATGCATAAGGCTGGTGGTTATTGTGCATTCAGGTTTCATTCTCGTAAATAGTATTGTTAGTACAATTGGTTTGCTACTTCCAATAGTGAGCTTATACCTGTGCTATGCAAATTTGAGATACGACTTATACTTGTGCTATGCAAATTTGAGATATGCCATGGTTGGGACACTGCATAATGGCCGTTCAACTCATAATGAACACTGCATAATGGCTGTTCAACTCGTAATGAACACTGCAAACCACGTCTATTAGATTGCATAGTTAGCACTAACAAATTTGGCTCTGAAGAGCAGAGAACCCATCATAGTAGCCTTTGATCCTAACCAAATCGCCTTATAGAGAACCCATCATAGTAGCCTTTGATCCTAACCAAATCGCCTTATAGAGATGACAGAAATTATACAAGTCCCTAGCTGTAAACCCAACCTGATCATACCCACCATACTGTATTTCGAAAATATCCATAATCTGGTGCTTGTGGATCCCAGCAATCTCCATCTCCACAATCTTAGCTTTCTGATCATAGCTGATTCTTCTATGTGAACGCAGCAGACAAGTAAGCTCTGGTGACGCCATCGGATGGCTGTGTTGGCATCCAACACGGGTAATCCTCCGTGGCTTCCGGTTGTTATTCACCCTATTCAGGTGCTTCTCTTCACGGAAACCTTGACGACTGCCAACGAACTTCCGATGGGTAATCGCTCACTATGTCTGTTGTCCCACTCACTATAGCTTCTCCTCACACTAAATCCTTTGCCATAACCGTAGTTGTTATAAAACTCAAATCCTTGTTCTTCACTAGCAAAAGTCTTCCTGACAATGTCATTGTATTCCAGCAAAGACTCAAGATCCGACATTTCCTCCTGTATCCATTAACAACATTGTATCAGGGAATAAATAAGCTAGCTAATGTGTTACCAGCACTTGCTTAGGAAGCCCAAATACGTGACTTGCAAAGATGAAGAATAAAACCAAAAGTGCAACACGACAACCAACAGAAAAGATAGCACCCGAACTAAATATTTCCTGAAGGTTATACCCAAATTTCACAAATTCGTCTAATGGTTCCAGATATCATATTAGATGGCAGCTCTTGCACTGGCCAGACAAACGTGCAAAGGCATATACACAGTTTCCACACAGCATGCCACATGATCTAAATTACCAGATAATAGCTCGAGGACGAAGTAAGTGATCTAACGAGATATATTATGATTAGAATACACCAACTCTGTCCCAGCCATTAGAAGCAGAACAAAATATTTTTAACAAGACTAGGACATTGAATTTACAACTAGTAAAAGATAGACCTCATTTCATAAATCACAAATAAATAGGTTAGGGGATCTGCAAACCATGAAGCAATTCTCCAACCACAAACAATGAGAAACAAAGGTGAAGCAATTCCATGCATAAATACTTCTTGGCATGCATTGTTCCCATTACTAAACAATTTCGTGCCCCCATCAAAAGCTTGCAGAATGACACTAGTGAAGGAACAAACATAACCATGCTAAGTAACTGATTCTAATTGACCATATGTTTCTGTGGGTTATTACTAAGCAACTAACTCAAGTCATACCAATCCCAATTCAGTAGCAGTAAAATCACGGCAAAAAGTAACAATTCTAATTGGGACATCCACATTAAAGCCATTTAGTTTATGTAAGGCAGAACATGTCCAACAGAACCAATCAAATTGTTTCTTTTGCTAAATATGTTGCCCTCCAAACAATAATAATTATGAGCATGTGCAATGCCCACTTAAAACCAACGAAAAAACATCTTGAGTAAACAAGAAAACTATATTAGCAGTAGCTTGAAATGGCCAAAAAGAATACAAGAGAGGGTAACACAATATACCATATGCCATGTTACCAAATTGATTAATCTTCTGTTCTTAAAAACAATATGGAGAAGGATACAAAGCAGTGTACTTTCTACTAGCTGATGGTGTCACTGAGATAACTACAATAGCACAGACCTAAATTTCAACTACAAGACATGGACAACTAACTATAAAGCAGTCTACTACCATACATCTAATGTCTGGTTTTTTTTAGATAAATATCACAATGTCTGATACATGGCTGAGAAGATGAGCCTAATCCCATTTGGCTTCTGACACTACTATTTCCACGGGGGAACGAGCATCTACTATGTATCTGGTATCTCATGATCTCAATGCGTCATCAAGCATCCAGAGCACTAACTTCCTAGATCAGCCAACTTTTCAAATGCAGCAGGACCAGAAACAAAATCATAGTGCTGATTATTTCAACAATTAGGAAACTGCACAATCATATTGCTGCATTCCTAAGTTGAATATATGAGATAAATCAAATGCAAACAAGTGAAGAGGAGGGGAACCTTGGCCACGGATTGGAGCTCAATTGGATCCATTTCAGAGAGTTCTTCACGAGGACGGGGTCGACGCTGACCTGAACACGGCGGCACCAGGCTGGTCCTCCGGGGAGAACGGAGGAGCGACGGGCTGAGTGGGCGGCGGCGGCGGCGTCACGCGATGGCGAGGTCGAGGGCGCGGGCGAGGCGGCCTCGTCGGCGCGCGTCAGCCGTGGACGTCGGGGAGGAGGGACGAGTGACGGGTTCACAGCGCCGAACGCGAGTGAGCGCAGGCCACCGCCGGCGGCGGCGCGAGATGGCGGGCGAGGGCGAGGCGGCTAGGGCGTCTGTGCAGCCTCACGTCCTTCGCGGGCGAGGGCGAGGCGGCTAGGGCGTCTGCGCAGCCTCGCATCCTTCGTGGGCGAGGGCGAGGCGGCGGCGGCGAGTAGGCCTTGCAGCCGCGTGTTCTGGCGAAGGCGCTGTGACGGACGGCCGGACGGGTCATGCGTCGGGGAGGTGGGAAACACAATTACCATACTAACCTTCCACTAATAAAATTAATTAGCACTAATTATTTACTTAGGAACCAAGAGGAACCAGCAGGTACCCCCAACCACCGTTAAAGGCTTCAAAATTTTAGAGGCCTAAGTCTACTGAGTATACCGACGACGACGACGGGGCATGCGGTATCCGAGTGCCAAAATGTCACGAGAATGACTGAAAGGGAAAACCAATCATTGTATACTCTCTCTATCCCATTTTAATTGACGCTTTAGCCGGATGTCAGGTGCAGTAAATAATCTCGTAGAAGGGATAGTGCATGCGTCCACATACATGTACGGTCGCTGTGAATGGAGACCATCGAATACGTTGCTAGGACGATTATAATTCTGAGACAGAGGGAGTAGATGTTCGGCGATTCCATTCTCAGACCGTCTCTTTGGTTCTAAGGGGGGTCTGTGAGTTGAATTTGAATTTTTAAGCTTTTAAATTTTCTTTCATTTCTAGAAATTCTAATACAGTAGCCCATACACGATAGCAGAACAGTTGAGTGATGTCAAGAACGTGGCATGTTTGCCTGACTGAGAACTGTTTGAGGAATGAAGGTCCCCGGTCACAACAAAAAAAGTAGACTGTTCTAAAACCAGTTGGACCGTTCCATTGGCCCAATGGTATGAGAAGCCCAAGGAGGGCGATTATCAGAAAAATCAGAAAAATGTTCCTCAACGCCCAACGGAAGCAAAACTCAGGAGAAAAAAAGGGCGAATTTTTTTATTAATAAATTTATTTTTTAAAAAAATTATAAAATTAGTCTACGTTTTTAAAAAATTACAGGACTAGGCGACCAGTCGCCCGTTGGAAGGGCGACCAGGCCAAGTTCGCCCGGCCAAAGTGCGACCGGGCCTAGGTCGCCCGGCCAAAGGGCGACCAGGCCCAGTTCGCCCGGCCAAAGGGCGACCAGGCCCAGGTCGCCCGGCCAAAGGGCGACCAGGCCCAGGTCGCCCGACCAAATGGCGACCAGACTCAGGTCGTCCGGCCAAAGGGCGACCTGGTTTTTTGGATTTTTTTAAATAATATTTATTTATTTGGAAATTTCAGGAAAAATTTCGGTTTTTTTAAATATTATTTATGTATTCGGAAATTTCAGAAAAAATATCGAAGTCAGAGAAATAGCAAAAATAATACGCAGTCATGCAATTGGCGTGCGAAAACGCCATTGTCGTGTGCTCGCCCAAGTTTAATAGATGAAAAAATACAACAGTGAAACATTAATCCTCTTGGTGCAATTGGTTGCACGCGTGCACTTTTTGTAAGTATGTCCTGTGCCATTGCACTTGGTGCACCGATGCTCCAGTCTTTCCACTTCTGAGTCATCCATATCATTTCTAATGCGCCGTGTCTTACGACGACCAGGCTTCTGTCTTAATTTGTCCTTATCGGGCCCCCGCAGGTAGTTACTTCCAGGATTGTTTGTAAAACTACCAAATATTGCGAAACCATAAATCTCTGCATTCCAGGTTGTCATGACTACCTCCTTCGTAAAATAATGTGAGACATACGGCTTCGGGGATAAATTAGTAAGTGAACAAGCTGCTATAACATGTGAGCACGGCCTGTGTAGAAGTTTCGGTTTCATGCACGAACAGCTGCATGAGTTATAACGAATAACACACTCTTATGCAATTCTCTCTCGATTGCCACCACGACGGCCCCGATCCCTACACAGAACTTCAAAGCGATTCTCTGCTGTGCCCATAGGACGTGCACGATGCAAGCTTGCCTTCTCCACCTTTTTTTTCATGTAATTTGTCATGAATGTTGAAAAAATCAATGTATTATCTGACATCGCATTAAAAGCAACCATATATCTTTCACGGAAGTACTTGCATGTTCCATGCAAAATACCCTCTACGATTGCTACAAGAGGTAATCCTCTCATGCCTCGAATGACCCAATTGTACACCTCCGCCAAATTTGTTGTCATTATTCCAAACCTCGCCCCATCTGTGTCATATAATAATGACCACTTCTCCTTTGGCTCATACTCAATCCAATCTGAGAAGCACCGGATTGATGACCCCGACCTCCGAACCACGTTCCTCAAGGCATCCGTTGGAAGGCCTGAAAGAGGAACAGACATATCATTCGGGTCTTGATTCGTACGAGTCGCTAACTCTTCTGTTTGCTTTGTTGTTAATTCATCAAGACGTTTCCACATTGCATTGAATTTTCTTTGTTGGTTCTGATTGCACAACCTCTTAAACATATTCATAAGGTGTTTATTTTTGAAATGGCTGAAAAAATTTGCACCCAAGTGCCTCATGCACCATCTTGATTGTATGTCCGACCATCGAGGAGGAAGATCACGCTCCACTGAACCATATTGCATATCCGTTATCGCCTTCAACAAACCGGCATGTCGGTCATGTATGACACAAACATTAGGTCGCCCTTGCACCACTGCTAACTTCACACGCTCTAGAAACCAATACCAACTATCTGTGTTCTCACTTTCCACAAAAGCAAAAGCAACTGGTAGTACTTGATTATTCCCATCAACACCAATAGCAGTTAGAATCTGACCTTTATACTTTCCTGTTAGAAATGTACCATCCATGCATAAAACAGGTCTGCAATGACGAAATGCCATTATACATTGACCTAGTGCAAAAAAGGCTCGACGAAGTATTAACTTTCCGGCCTCTTTTGGATCAGACACATCCATGATATCATAATATGTACCAATATTTCTTTGTCTGATGGTTTCTAACAATCTTGGTAGGTTCTCATAAGATGCTTCGTACGAACCGAATCTCTTCTCAATGACCTTCTGTTTCGCTCGCCACGCCTTCGAATAGCTGATGGTGTATTTAAAATCTTCCTCTATAGTAGTCACTATAGATTTCGGCTCATACCTTAAATTATCAACAATTCGATTATACATGTACTCTGCAATGAAGCTCGATGTAAGAGCAGTATTGGACTTCTCTAATTCTTGTAACTCACATGTATGTTCTGTTACTATAGAGCACTTCCAAATTGTACTCCATTTTTGCTCATAAGCATGTACCCTAAATGGACAGTCCGAAAACACACATTTAACATCATATACTTTCTTGTTGGACTTCACAACTACAAAAGACCGCTTCATTGACAGAGACCAGTACTTCACGGCACTCATCACTTCATCTTTGCCTTTGTACATACCTCCCTCTACTAGTTCATTCTCATGATATTCCCACGGCACAGAATTTCCTTCGTTGATCATCAAATTCTTCGAACTGTTACTCTTCCACTCCAGTGGGACAGGAATTTCATTCTCATCTTCAGATGACTCAGTTTCAGATATATTCTCATTCTCCATATCTTCCATCGCCATCTCTTCAACTATATGTTCTATGCGCTCTCCTTCGTCCGCTTCACCCGTCGGTACCATAGATGACAGGTGATGATCACCCTCTTCATTATCTTCCTCATTATCATTGTCATTGTCATGGCTCGGACCTCCTTCTTCTTCTACACCGTGTACCTCATGAACCTCCTTCGTATATGCCTGAACAAGAAGGACTAGAGGCCACCCACGTTCTACAGCTTTGTTGACGTATTTTCTCCATGTTGATGTTGCATTAAGCGGTACTAACTCCCAAAAAGTGCCCTCCCGAGCACGACTAACGATACCCATGACCTTAACGTCATGTTGGTTGCTGTCAAGCCCAAATATTCGCATCAACCAATTCTGCACACCACTAATTGTTCTCTCATTTGCCCTAGACACCCATCTAGTTACTGAGGCAAATCCTGACAGATCAACCCCGTGTACACCTTGAATAATTTCTCCTTCTCCATAATAAATTTGAAATCCTAACTTCTCCGACATCTGTGTAATCTAAAAATTTCAGCTAAAATACCTTTTTAGTAATATATTACTAATATTATTTCAACTATAACTATTTAATTTAACAATATATATAAAATAAGAATATAAATAATACTACCGAAATATAATATTAATCGCTTAACTGCTAATTATATTATCTAACAATTAATATAACACACATTAAATAATTATAGATAAAATTATTTTTTTACTTACCAAAAATTTTCCTCTTCTCCTCTTCCTCTTCCTCTTCCTCTTCCTCTTCTTCTCTTCTCTTCTCTTCTCTTCCTCTTCCTTTCTCTTCCTCTTCCTCTTCCTCTTCCTCTTCCTCTTCTCTTCTCTTCTCCTCTCCTCTCCTCTCCTCTCCTGTTCTCTTCTCCCAGCCGGCAGCGGCCGGCCGCGGCCGGCCGCGTTATATATAGCGGCGCCACGTCGCCCCGTGGCCGGGCGACATGGGCCAAGTCGCCCACTGGCCGGGCGACATGCGCCACGTCGCCCACTGGCCGGGCGACATGGGCCACGTCGCCCATCGTCCGGGCGACGTGGGGCCCACCCATGCCAGTGCACGGCCAAGTCGCCCACTGGTCGGGCGACATGGCCCTCTTCGCCCTTCCAACGGGCGACTGGTGGCCTATTCCTGCAATTTTTTAAAAATGGAGACTAATTTTGTAATTTTTTTAAAAAATAAATTTATTAATAAAAAAAATTCAAAAAAGGGCGGCCTTTGGGTTCGAGATAAACCCAAATAACCACGTTTCGGAATATGGCCCGTTCCTCAAAAAAAAAATCCAAGGCTGGCCCAAAAGTTACTTGGGCCCTAGACTTTCAGCTCGGGAGTGGTCCTAAACAATCCAATGATTCATGCGATTGCACCTCAATCGACTGACCCATGCGCACTAGGAAAATTCAGAAGTCCCTGGCATGGCCTAACGACTCCCAACAACGGTAGAAGGCCTGGCGATAGGTGAACGGCATGTGAACCAAGCGCGCAGGCCCCGCCAGATCTAGCCTAAAAGGCCCTGAGCAGCGCGAGCAGATACGATGTGCAGCGTTCGTTGCCTTTAGCTTTAGGTAGACACCGATGTGTCGAGCAGGAGGACAGGCATAGCACACTGAGAAAATGGAGAAAAATCAAAGAAGAAAGAATATGTTCAGGAAGGAGGGTCGTGACGCGAAGGCATGCAGTGCACAGTCAGACTCTACGTAGCCACGCACATATTCCTCCCATCCCATTAGGGAAATTTATTCGGCTCGAGAGGAGCAGGCGTACACTCACCGTCGATGCCTGTATAACGCTTTTAAACCGACACACGGCACACGTTTGTTGTTTTTTCAAATGAAGTCTTTGTCCATACGTAGTAACAAGGAAAGACGCACTTGGTAAGAACAAGATGTACGTACTCCTAGTGTAGGGTACGTGACGATATACAGATGGACCAACTGACGTGTGATATGCTGCTCGTAGCTAGTGCACTGATCGAGCACTGCAGAGAGGCACTGGTTACTTTGGGTAGGGGGCCGACGCCGTGGAAACTCGAAAGCCGAAACTCACGCTGCCAATTTCCAATTGCACACCTCATCACTTTTCTGAGGCGTGCGCGCAGGCGCAGGGTCTATTATCTCGTACCAGCGCGCGCGGGTAGCCACGCCCCACGCCACACGGGCTTGCACGTCCGCGCTCCACCACGATCTCGAGTAGTCGAGTGGAATTTCAGTTACAGGGGCCCCTTTTTTTTCTACATACAGGCTGGGGCCGGGAGGAGAAAAGCCAACCGCGCCCTATCTAAACCTGGATACCGCGCGCAAAGATGAAAAAAATGGATGTGGTAAACAAGCAGAGACATTTGATGAATGATGAGTACTGAAAGAAAAGAAGGAATCATCATCAGCTACTCAACCCAACCGTGCCAAGCAGTCCAGGTCCATTCCATGCCATCACTCTCAGCGAAAAGCAGCATATATAGCAGATGTGAGCTGCGCCAAAGTAAAAAAAGAAAAAAAAAAGAAAAGAAAAAGAAACTCTCCCGTTCAACCCTTCAATCCCGCCCTAAAAGGGCGATGCTGCCAGCGCTAACTCCTCGCAGGCCACATTGGCATGCCACACATAGCAGCAGCTCCTCCGATTCGCTGGTAGCTCGGTGAGTGCTCAAGTGGACCTCGATGGATCCATCGAGTTGATTGATGGAAAGCCACCCGGGCGCTCATCAGCCTCCCGTCCCTTTTGCTGCATGCCTAATGGCAAATTGACCGCGACGGCTGAGCACTAAACCCCGCTGCTGCTGCGTTGTTCAGCCATTTGACTTTTGCCGATGGCAGATGGATCGACGGATTTCAATCGATCGGGCGCGGACCAGGCCGCCGGCCGGACCATCACGGCACTACGCTCGCGCTCGCCGCGTATCTTGGCAGCTCCGGACGAAAGCGAAGGCGGCGATCGTGCTCTTTTTATAGGACGCTGAAAAGGTAGGTGGTTACGAATTCTACGGCTTTGCCCAGCTACCATGCATGGTTCACAGGCTCAGCCGCTCAGGTCGGATAAGATTGGATCGCTTCGTGCATCACGGGTCGTACTGCTGTGACGGCAGCCGTCCTGGTCGACTCTGGAGGTGATCCAATCCATCCATCCAGTGTAATGGAACCCATAATTGGCGCCTTTACGATGGAGATCCAGGTGCCGTGTATGGGTGTAGCCGTGTGCAGCAGATCATCGGCGACACTAGAGTTCGTGAGATCGGCTGGGCGGACGCATGCAACCGGCGGTCGTGGGTCTCCAGCTTTCCGGTGACAGCGACGGCAGAGCCGGGATCACATCGATCGGCCGGGGCGAGGAACCATTGGCGGCCACAGTCGATCCTTGCGTGCCTGAACGCGTTCTGATTTCTGAAGCGGATTCCTGCAGGACAGCAATATCTATCTGGGGCGAGTCAGTTCGCTGTAGCCGCCCTGCGCGCGCGCGCCCCTTGTGCGCTGCTGACACCCACCACCTGATGATCCCGTCGCCCATGCCGCGGTGCCGCGGACGTGACTAACGTTTCGTCAGGTCTGCCGTCGGCGTGTTCTGATTTGCAGCAGCGCCCTGCTGCCGCCCGTTATATTTACCCTGTCCCGTAATTAAAGACGTTTTAGCATTCAAAATTTATACCAATAAGAGACGTTTAGCTCTTCATCCATCGGTGCATGCGCAGCAGTCTAGCAGGTGTCAGGCGCAGCAGCGTGGTCCACCCGTGCACTCCACTCTCTAGTGAGGAGGCACACCTACGCTCTTTTGTCCATTCAATGCAGCCAAAACCTTTTGGCTGAGGAGCAGGGGCAGCAGGGTCATTGGCCCAAGCTGCTAGAACGACTACAGTAGCACTTTAGGACGTCTCGGCGGCGGCACGCCAAGGCTGTAAGTGGTATTGCTGGTAGAATCGACGTGCTCTGCTCTGTTCATGGTTTCTGTGCAATGAAGATGCGGACATGAAAGTACCAGCACGGTTTCGGTATCAGATCAGATGCAATCCCGGTCCACAGTACGGTAACGTCATCATGTCTATAGGTAAGAAAAGGATAAGGCAGAGTACAGTCGTTCACGTACGTCCACGCAAATTATACTTGGTGTTGTCTTGTCTCTTTGCCCCCCCCCACCCCCCCCCCCTATATATACACTTTTATCTGAAAACGCTATTGTATTCCAGCTTTTTTCAACGTCAGAAAAGAGGCAAAGTAGCATCCAGGGTGGGAAGATTTGTAGGTTCAGATCGTCCTCACCTAAAAGTTGACGAGTCCATGACCAAGACCCAAGAGAGAAGATCCACCGCACCACTCAAAATCTTCAGCGAATTTGAGCGTCTCCATAGGGTTCCACGATGCCCACAGGTATTTGAACACGCAGGCCCAAACTGATGCGTGGCCTGCAGCCGCAGCGCAAAAGGAACATATCGATCGAAATGAATGGATTTATGGATGCAACCAGTCTGTCATTAGAAGTTGGGTCTCTCCTCTCCTGTGACCACAGAGACCTAACTGGCTGATTAAGCCACACCCGTAGCTCCCGGTCCGGTCCCCCAGGCCCCAGGGACAGACTGCACTGTGCGCCACGACTTCAGCACAGTACGTATTGCTTTCGTGCATGCGTACATACATACATGCACGCAATTGACGCACGCACGCCAATATACGTACCGATCGACACACAGACAGACAGACCGGTGGTCCGTATGCAGATTGTTGTGCCATGCCCACCTGTGATTGTCATTCGATCTTGTCAGTTCGCATTAATTAGGTGAGACTAAGAACGTATAATAAAGTATCTTTGTGCGATTAGTCTAATAAAGTAAATTAAAGCGCATCAGGGTGCCGATTATTATTAGAGCTGATGAGATGCATGGATGATTCAGCGATCCACAACATGGACAACACGTTGGGTGCATGACAGGAGCATCAAGGGCTTACTGTAGCAGCTTAGGCCTACTAGGATGCTCTAAGAGCAACTCCAGCAGAGTCCCTACTTAAGTCCTCATCCTACTTTTAAGAGCCAATGGTAAAAAAATTAACTTCAGCTGGGCCTCTACTGAAGCCCTCAAGTTCAAGAGGCCTATCAAATCACTAATTCAGCCCTCAATTTAAGGACTCTAGGCACAACCCTTAAATCTTATTTGCGTTCATTTATAGGGAAAACCCTTGAACAAAAAGCAGAGACCCTGTTTTGAGGGCTATCGCTGAAGTTGCTCTAATACATAGCGCACCGTTGGCGCTACCGGTCTCGAAAGAGAAACAAACAAATAAATAAGGGGAGCGAGGGCAGGCAACAGAGTATTACACCGTAGTAGTAGTAGTAGACAACTTGTTCAAGAAAAGACGAAATTAAAGAGAAGTGATTTATATAGAAGAAAGGAAAACCAGACGCGCGCAATCATCTCATTCTCATCTGAGCCCTTTATTTGTCGCATCTACGAGTACATAACCAAGAAGAATGAAGCTCATGCAGAGATCGTCTTGTCAGCTTTCGCAGATCGACAGACGACCGCGCACCAACCAATCGATTGGCTGGTCTAACTCTAACCGGTGGTCATGCTAACACGCATAGTTCTTGGACTTGAGCTACTAATCAAGAGTAGTGCTTCGCCATGCTTTCCCGCGAAATTTTGTTTTGGCTCAGGATCAGGAGTCTGGACGACGAAACAAAAAGGTTTCAGGCGTTGTAATCTGTACGGTCCGAAAAAGCAGAATTTCGATTCGCCACGGCAGATCTTGGCAGGAGAAAAAGCCGAATCGCGAGCCCAAAAGAGACACCGATTATCGGTTCGGACGCTGTCGTTTCAGCCTGACGCGAGGCGGCGTAAGAATGCGCTATATATGGACTGATCGATCAGGTTCTGCAGATGCATGCCGCGCGTGAGGGCGTGACCGCTTGCTCTACTTGACATTTACAACGTGCGTGCAATTTATTTGGACGCATCTGCCGGTAACATATGTGCACGCGCGCGCGTTTTAATTTTATTATTAATTACTGTAGTCTTTTGGGTTCGGTCGCCGCGTTTTCAGCTGTGTGGGTCAAGATCATGCATGATCTCCGTTGGTTTGGCGGTGTCCAAACATATTTACAGGCAGGTGCAAGCGTGCGGCCACTGAACGGCATTTCTTTGTCACAGTGTCACACTGTACTCTGTACTGCTGCCTTTCTCCGCCCTTATCGTGTCGACGGGAGAATCACTTTCGTTCTTCTCCTTTTAACTAGCCCCTACCACTACTAGCAGCACACCGAAATGTTCTGGCTGTGGCGACTCGACGCATGCACGCATACGGCTGCACGATCTTGGGCGACGGATAACTCCTCAATTATGCACGTCTTTAACTTTCTGTAATCGGCAACGCATGACATGTGCTTTGTGGTATCTGACATGGAATGAATGAAGCCCCCTCCTTCTTTCCCCCTTTCACAGGACGTGACAGATGCTGTGCTCATTAATCCCCCATCGGCCGAATTGTCCGTCCCCCAACGAACGTGTCGTCGTACGTCACGTCGTCTCACACAAGCGTACGTCGCCCTGCACCTAAATAAAAGCGAGAAATACTTATATTCCCCTGTAGTAATTGGTGCGAGCAATGGCAAATCACGTCTCGCTAGCCAGATGCATGCTTCGTTCGCGAACCATGAGAGCAATGACAAGAGAGAGCCTTTGCCGCGGACTGTAGAGTTTTGACACCACGGCCGGTCGGCAATATAGAAACGACAAACAATTTGACGTCGCCGTCGTGAAGCACATGCCAAAGAGCCCAAGCTCGCACAGTGCCAGTGTGCGATCTGATCCGATCCGTCAAGCGCCTACTGCTGAAAGACCGAAGCCTACTCGCTGGACGCTGATTTAACTCGCCCCGTCGTCCACCAGTTCCAAAAGACGAGTAGGAGAGGCGGCGAGGCGCCCGGCAGCAGCTGAGAGCAGCTGCACGTTGGCGAGTCCCGGCACGGAGAGAGGGCGGCGGCTGGAGGAGGATCCACGCGCCGCGCCCGACGCGGGGTTTGTCCTTGCCTGCCGACCACGCCAAAGCGCGGCTCTCGTGTCCTGCACACCGTCCCCTCTCTGCGCTCGACACGCCGCTCATACTACAATACTGTACTGTACAGTGCCGTGCTATACGGTGCCCGAGCACAGGCTTGCCCGATTAACTACCGCCCCAGCCCCAAGCCCCACAGCATCTGGTGTGTCTCGACATCCTCTGACCTAAGCGCAAGGCAGCACGAGGATCGAGCTAGCTTGGTCAATGGTCGCACCTTTTCTAATCCCGTGTCCTAGAACAGGTGTCAAAGTCGCCCTAAATTCTGAACAGCCTTTCGTGTAAAAACCAACCGAAGTATACTAGAGTACTTGTACGACGGTCTCATCTCATGTGCAGAGTATCATCAAGTATTCAAGTAATCAAGTCGATCGGGGATCAGCCTGCCTAGTGGGGCCGTACAGAGAGTTTGGGGGGTCTGCCTAGTGGGGCCGTATCAGTCCGTGGCACGTGAGCCTTCCGCGCGCGCAGAGAATCTTGCTCCGTTTCATCCCCCTCAGCAGCGGTTTCGCCGTCACATTCCGCGCTGCTCTCTCTGCCGTGCCACCGCCGGACGCGCCCGGACCGATCGGCGTCGCGCTAACCCAGAGCCTTGTCCGCACGTCCACGAGCAGCAGGAGATGGACGACGACCGCTGCTGTTCCCGGGGCCTATGATATGGCTGGCTACACGTATATGTACGCTGACGGCGTTTGCGTGTGCCCCTCCTAATTAGTAACACTACACGGACGTATTGGACGGTATCGGAATATCATATGATTGCTATGACTACTAGTATATTGTTCGTACGTGGATGGATGTACGTATTGGCTGTTAGCGATAGCTTTAGTTTTTAGCCACTAGTACTATAATATAAGCTACCAATCGCGGTCCGCGACGTATCTGTGGTAATGCCATAGATTATATTAGCATATATGATTCCTCATGCATGGAGATTAACTAATCGAGTCTCTGATGAGAGCCTCTCACGGCCGGGCCCTCTGCTAAGTAACGATGGTTGGCTCGTCCCGGCCGGCCTGAATATGTAGTAGAATGACCCAATTAAGACGTGCATAATCTGGGTTCAGAGACTCTCGCGAGCACAATCATTTTCTTGCGCGATAGGATGCTAATTGTCCCCCTAACCAGCGGCTCGCGTACTTGTCCATCCCCCATGCAGGTCGCTTCATTCATCGCAACAGCGACGGCACGACCCGATATGCTTGCTTGCACTGCGCCTAGCTATAGCTCCGCGCGGTCCATGCCCGAACCAGCACATTCATATGTCACCACGTATATTACTGCTGCTCCCGGGACTGTTCCCCCGTCTCTTCCACCCCTGTCTCTCTCTCTCTCTTTTTTTAAGAGTCTCTCTCGTACGTGCTTTTACTGGTTCCACGTCAATGTGGGGAGGGTGGTCCAGGCTCAGGTTTTACAGGCCATCCTCTCCGGTTCAAGCACATGCACGTGATGCGCCCACGAGAGCCACTGCGTAACGCAAGTACAAGGCCGAGGAGGAGTGGCAATGATTTAGACCAGGGAAGGGGGGTTCCACACTTCCACACCAGACACCACCACCACCGCTACGAATCAGCGTGCGGCGCAAAGGAGTGGTCGCAGGATAAGAAAGATGCATGAAAAGCAAAATAAGAAATAACAGAGTGAACAGCAGCGATGAAATGAACGGATTCAATTTTTCACAGTTCCTGCTCGTTTCTTTTGCCACACAGGCACGTGGCACCACTTCTTCATGTGAAGGACCTGATACGGCGATAAGAGGAGGGTGAATAAGAGCCTCAAATTTCTTTCGAAACTTTAGGTCATCGGCTCGGCAAACAACCCCAAGAGCTAAACCTCACAAGATGCGAGTGATACACGTGCTACGGGTAGCAAGATATCCCTGCGAAGTCTTAGGCACAAAGAAAACCCTACGAAAGAAGATGAAAGTAAGAGCCGATCAAAACAAGTAAAGACGTGCCTGAATTTGCACTACAGGTAGTACTCGTGTTACTACCGGTGAGGTACTGGACCAAACTTCAGAACCAGAACTCGATCGGAACGCACCAACCGGTAGTACCGGCGTTACTACCGGTAGTACCGGTGGTTCAAAACGGTAGTACCAAAAAGAATCGCACGGCGAAATTGCACTACCGGTAGTAACACCGGTAGTAGCACTAGTAGTACTAGTAGTACCAGACAGAAACGAGCGAAAATCGCCCGAAACAAGGAAAATTCGATTTCTCGGTCAAATCAACTCCGATTGCCACGAAATTTTAACCGTAGGGTCACAAGGCAATAGGGAAGCTACCTCTAAAAGGTCATGGCCCAATTTGACACGAATCAAGAAAAATCGTAAAAGGAGTGAAAACCCGTCAAGAACTCACCATGAACATAAAAACGCCCCGATCTATGAGCTCGTGAGGAATCAAACTATTTTCTTCGGTGCAAACACTCTACTCACGTCATAGCTCGATCCAAGGCAAGAAAAATAACCTCAAACGGTGCAAAATCGAAGAATTTCGACCACGAAAATAGAGGGAGGAAAGGAACTCGGGATGAGCAACTCAAGAACAACTAGAACACAAAATCATCACGAGAATCACATAAAGATAAACACCCAGAGGGCACGAGCACACTAGGAGGTGCTCTTCCCACGAACAAATCACTATAAATGTCTTGCAGGGGACCTCACACACTCTGAAAGACTAGAGACTGGAAAACCCTAATACTGAAATGGGAGAGGTGAGACTGAGTGAAGGCAGTCTCTCTTATTTATAGTCTTATTACACAATTTCACTTCTACCCCTAGACATTCTAAGAGAGAACAACCTAGCCAGGGGCATTATGGTCCAACTCGAGTTTTCCTGCTCCGATGGCCACCGCGCCTCCTCACCGGTAGCCTCGCTCCGAAGCGATCTCCCCGATGCCGCCACGTGCCGTCCGTCCACATCGGGATCTCCGCCCGAGTTTTGAGGCCCAAACCCAGAAAACCTGCCGCTGATGGTTTTGAGGACAAACCACCAAACCCGCGAGTATCGTACCGTGTACGCATCCCCCGCCGATGGTTTTGAGGCCAAACCACCAAACCGTCGCCGATGGTTTTGAGGGCAAACCACCAAACCGTCCGCGAGTAGCGTAGCCCGTACGCGTCCCCCGCCGTGTACAATTACGCTCATCGATGTCCCAAATGTTAGCCACCGTGGCTGGCCACCCGGCCGTCTGGTCCCTCGGTCTAAGCCTCGCGTCCGCCCTTCACCGCAACCGGTCCGTCAGCACGACACGCCCTATTTGACCTTCTTTCGACCGCTGCCATCGCCTCCGGACTCCACACCTGCACATCACGAAGCCAACAGACACCGTTTCGACATATAACCCTGTGTTAGGGGATTAGAAGAACCACCGAACCAACCACACACCAAAGTGTTGGCATGTTGACAATCACTCATCACACAACAAGGGCACTTTATAATGGTTATGTAAAAACCATGTGTTCGCAATCTCTCCCTTGATGAGTGCATTGTCAACACCAACACAAAGCCAGAGAAAACCCACTCAAGTGAACAAAAGCCAAAGAAATATACAAAACGAGTCACTTGCAATGAGCAAAGCAAAACCAACAACTTGGTCCCCAAAGACATGGGCAACGGCTCGACGCAACCAAGCAAAACAAGCTCAAAGCACATGAAAGCAGCTAGACCCTCAAGACAGAGGCAAACGGCTCGACACGTCTAGCAAAACAAATGTGCAACTCCCCCTTAACAAGTGCATCAATCTCACAAATGCATATGAATGCACACTCTGGATTTGTGGAATCATTCTCCCCCTTGTTGGCAAATGCACTTATCAAGCTCTCACAAAAGAATCACCCCCTCAAATCATGCTATGAGATGCACAATGCGAATGTACAAAGCTTCAGGAGTATAGCAAGTGGATTAAAAACATGCTTAAGTTGGTACGGTATATGTATTACAATAGGCGCAAGACAAGGCCATTGCTCAAACTGATCAAATGACGAAATATGAATCATAAGAATTTTGACCAAATTTAAGAATATCTCATAAAAGGTGGTCACCAAAGAGGATAGCACATAGCACATATAAGCAGGAGACCAAACTAGTGCTAGCACATGTATACAAAAGTGAACTACCCCATATAACGATCATACATCATGTCTCAAGGAAGCACTTAACACTTGTAGCTTCAACATTGATCGGAGTTTTACAGCGGATTATAAGGTTATTTTTAGACATGTGTATGTGAGAGGATCAAAACTGTTCGCCAAAAATTATGTTAATTTTATCATGTTTTGCAACCACACCGAGTTCATCCCTATGTGCAAGTGGGAAGCTGTCTCGTCACGAATGGTTGAGGACTAGCACTACAATGCCCAAGTTCATCTCACTCGGAAGAATGAGAAGCAATCTCGTGACATTGACATGGGTCAGTAAAGATCCAACTCAAAAGAATATTCATTGTAACAGAACCGACCAATTTATTAGAGCACAAGCATATAATTCGCCATTAAGACGGCAAACTACATGATTGAGACCTAATAAACCTGGTAGTCATACCAAAATCTCGAAGGATTTCAAACATTTCTGACACGACCAAGATCATAATGAGTTTAGCGTCACCATTCACAACGTACATAGTTCACACATAGTTTTACACCATCGGAGTACGAATAAAATTATTACAAACCAAGTTTAAATTTCAAAATAGCGGAAGCGATTAAGTTCAAATACACACACACCAGTTCAAATACTGTGCCAGGTCCTCGGTCAATATCCAACAAAAGCATAAGGTAGAGTAGAGTGACCATGCCCAAGGTCTAGTAATCTCCCAAGGCAGGATAGAAGCAGTGCTGACAATAGCCATAAAAAATCTCACCATCTGCAGCAACATGGGAAATAAAACCCTGAGTACGAGAATGTACTCAGCTAGACTTACCCGTCATAAACTAAAAATAAATTGACTCCAAGGAGTATGCAAGGCTATATAAATAGGATAGCTGACTCATCAGTTGCAAAAAGCTTGCGTTAAGAAAGAATTGATCATGACCTTCTAGCATTGTATTTTAATTTGATTAACCTTATCATGCTAAATTAGCACCTGTACTAAACAAGCATGGTAATAATTATTCAACAAGAATAGTAACCAATTCCGGTTGAGTATCTTTCAATCTCAACAGCTCAACCATCTCATCTCTTGTTCAAGTTCTTACTACGATGTCGCTGCTCAAGTCAAGTGTTCACTGTCCAGGAACGATGGCAATTATAATCGATTACTAACCAGCCGGCGGATATTCCTCACACAAACCACACTCACCTGCTAAGGTGAGCTATAGATCATCGAAAATTCAATTTGGGAAAAGTCGCGGGATCAACAGGTACCATCGTACCCAGGAACCGCCCGGTTGCCTTATTCAGGGCGACCCTGACCTCGGACTTACTCTCCGCGTAACCCATGGTCCCCCATCTTCACCAATATGATGCGTACAACAGGTCGACTCCCAGCCCAAACCAAACCCAGGCTTCGCGGTCGGAACGACTTATCCTTCCAGCTAAATGTGAGGCATAAATTCAATATGACTTGAGGACGTACAACGGACGGGGTCCTAGTTCGACACAGATGGGATAACCTCACCGAACCTCCAGTTCAGTCCCAACACCAATCCCGTCCGGTCTTGATTTATTATCTCCACATGGTTATCAAGATAACAATGTATTCAACCATTCTGAGTAACCACCTATAACTCGCGGATGACAGGAAATCACCCGACTTCTACCGATCTAGTTAAAGTAGGGCTAAGCAGATATTCATACCTAAACCTAACAGGGTTGAAGTATAAACAGTGGCAAGGAATATAAGTAATGCAGCAACGGTATAAAATAACGCCTATAACTTAATGCATCAAACAAGTAAAGGACTCAAGTTAGATATTTTGCAAACCACAGGGAGAATGCTCCGGGGCTTGCCTTTCAGGAAAGAGCTTGGCTGGTGGTCGGGACACTCGGGAAGATCAGCTTCGGGATCCTCTTCTGCTGCTATGTCTTGTACCAAGGCTTCCTGCTGGCCTTCCTCTCCTTGTACTCCGGGAACTACCGTTTCGAGCTCTGACGATCCTGTATGATGCATGATGCGTATGAATACCACGAATACATAGTAAATACAATGCTGATGCTGATGGTGAATGAATGCTCAGCTAAGATAAATGATATGATTTTGAAACATGTAAGATAAGCACATGTCATCTGCATTCTCTTCTACCGATAAATCTTAAACAAGCCTCGCATTATAATTTACTCGCATGCTATAAGGAATTATAAACAACCATTATTTTGCATACTATCCTCTACTGAACCAAAATCAATAATAGATCACACACATCACAAATATCATAAAAAGAATTTTTACACACATGAAATAACAACTTAAAGCATTATTAACTATTTAAAAGAAATCAGGGTAGAACTACAATATAACTCTAGACTCTTCAGAAAATTCTGTAAAAATTACAGGAGCTTAAGCATGTCTAATGTATAATACCATAAAAATTTCAGATCAAAACAGTAAGCACTTTATCCTACACAAAAATGACAAGGCAGCACAATTCACTGGGCATAAAATACTTTGTATATAAAAAAATATCAAACAAGAGATTTCAGAACATTCTTAGCTCTAGATTGACATAAAAACATCCTCCAACAAGTTTCATGCACAAAATCCTAATATATTATTTATTATGAATTATTTATCATCTAATGGAAATAGGCACCATAACTAGACAGAGCAAACTTTCCATAGGACATAGTCTCACAACATTTTTCACAGATAGAGCATGATATAAGAAGACTAACAAACTTGGCTCACATTTTTCTGAGCAACAGATAATTACTTATGCATTTTCTAAGATAAAAGCAATTAATAGAGATAAATAAATCTATACAGAAAAGTATCACAAATTTTATATTTCATATTTTTTATGCATAGATCTTCTTATAAGAAAAATACTGCAAGTTGAACCATCTCATTTGGACTAAAAATGAGGAAGTTATGATTTTTCAAAGGTTTTATGCAAAATCTAAAAACAGATTCTTTAAACGAAAAAGAAAACCACTTTTGTACCAGAAACCCTGGAGTTTTTAGAAATCAACCGTGCCCTATAAAGAAGTTCTCTGTGTCTGGCAGTTATGCATGAAGGACCTTGACTTTGATTGAATTCAAGGACGAGGTCCCTGCGATAGAGAACGACGGCGCAACGCGGCGTCACCGGCCGTTGCCGGGGCTCTCCGGCGAAGCTGAGCAGAGGGGAAGCACGAGGGGGACTACGTGCGTTGATTAGAGGGTTCTATTACAAGCGGAGCAAGGCCGAGGCGGCTCGGCCGCGTGCAGGGCGGAACGGCGGCTCCCCGGCCGACGGCGTGGCCGAAATACGGCGAGGACCGACCCGCATTGACTTCATGGACTAGGGCTACAGCACCTACACGTCAAGGCATAGCTAATGCTTGAGACAGGGAGGGAAAATGGTGGCCGAATCGACCGGAACACGGCGGCGGCGGTCGTCGGTTTGCCGGCCGCGGGAAAGAAACGCCCGATTGGGCTCTTACCCTCGATGAGGACGGCTGCTGACGGGTGCAAGAGCGAGCACGCGTTGAGGCGACTCCATGCGCGCGCTCGGGGAAGAAAATGCACCGTGGCAAGGCTTGGCGATGGACGAGCTGTCGGTGGCGACGACGGCGAGCTGCGTGGGGCAGAGGGAGAGAGGGCAGGGAGAGAGAGGGAAGTGAGCGGGGGACAAAGAGGAAGAACGACCGCGTCGATTTAACTCGGTCGGGACGGCCGCTGCCGTCTCGGACCGCCGGTATTCGCTCGCCACGCGGAGCACATGGACTGGGGGCGATGGGCAGTGGCCAAACATTTCCCTGACGGCCTGGACGAACCGTCACAGAAAAGCTATTTCCATGACCTCTAATACAAACTTTTCTACTCTATTGCTCCCAAACCAAGCCGAATTAGCCAAAACTTATATTGAAGAAAATGTAGATCTAGAAGAGTAGAACATTTCATCTATACAAAGTATGTCCAGATTCTGCATAGATTTTGAAATACAAAAATCCAAATGAAAATGCCTTTAAAATTCCCTAAAATGGAAAAATAGCCCCCAAACCTGCCTTTCTCAATATTTTTGAACATCTTCTAGGCATTTTCATGAAAAGTGGTAATAATAACTTTTGTTCCTTATGAAATTATCTACAAACTTTATTTAGGGTGTACATACACAAAAACACTCTAGCTACCACTTTCAAATCAGTCAAACAAAATTACTTTCATGGTCCACCTTGGTCAACCATGACATCAAAGCTTAATTAACCAAAACCATGAACATAAACCTAGGTTCATTTGGTGTCCTAATCATGTCTAGGTTACTTTAGAGGTCATCAAACACCAAACACTCATACCACTTATCCAATTCATGTGAAATGCAACCATAATTTGAATAATTCAAGCATCCATATAAAATAACAATTAATCTTTTCATCAATGCCATGCATAATGATGCTTATGCTTAAGAATGCAAGTGATTATGCATGCTTAACACCAGAGTGTTACATTCATCACTTAGCTTTAGACATCAAGTTTTAGCATAAAGGTATCAAGAGTCCGAGTTAAGTGTATGATTCAAGAAACATGAGACATAGCAACTAGAGCATAGAAATGAAAGCACATAGATCTCAACAAATCCTCCACATAGTTTTCAGATTTCATCAAGTATTTAAGCATGTTCATATTTCAAAAACATGCTTAGCTCATAACATGTATCAAGTTGATCAAAGAGAGCCTAAGCTGCTATATAGCCATCATGTATCCATAGATCATATCAACAAGAGCATAACCTTAATCAACAAGCTATACAAGTGAAGCTAAGCACATGATATATGATACATGATGATATGCAATGCAATATGATACAAAAGCAAAAGAAGAAAGAAAGAAGGACTACTATACAAGAACCAAAGCAACCCACAACTAAAATGGGTAGCAACCACCAAACTTCCCTTCAAAAGAGGCCAAACTCCCCCTAAAACAAAGACGCCTAGCAAAAGAAAGCTAAAAAACAAAAGGCACAAAAACCACAAGAAAAGATCCAATTCTAAGAGAAGAAAAACTCAAAAGAGCCAAGAACAACCTAACGACACAACAAACCCAAAAGCAACCAAAAGCTCAACTCATGCTACAATGCACAATGATATCAAATAAGAAGTAAAAGCATGTAACATGAAACTAATTAAAAAGCTAAAAGCTTGGGCTACCAAAACATGTCAAAAGGATACATGTAACTATGCAAAAACTAACTAAAAAGATACCTAATGAACACAATATCAACTACACAATTTGAGCACAAGATAAAGTATGGCAAAATGTTCATGAGTATCACACACTAACATGAAAAGTGGCTAATCCACCAAGATATGCACAAGGCTAGCATGGCATATGATACACAAGATAAAACATGCTAAACTAGATATAAAAGCATGATACAAGTAAGAACTATACAAGTGAGCACAGGAACAACTACCTCATACTACTAGTATCGATGCATGAATGTACAAGGTACGAGTGTATATGATAGCTCACAAAGTGTGTGTAGGCGCCACAACAAAACACATGCCTCTCGGAGTCCATCAACGTGGGTGTAGAGAACCATCAACTCTTGACCACACCAAAAGATCAAGTTCCATCAAATGCATGTTCTCCACCCATGTCCTCCGACCTGCTCAATAGAATGACATAGGACGGGCAAATGACTCAACACTGGGGTTAGTAAACTGCGAAGCATACCAATGTTGGGCCATTTGTTCAGAAAAGGGGTTAGCTGAAAAACCACTCATCCTAGGCCAACAAACAAAGCGATCACCATGAAAGGGAAAACATGGTCCCCTAGAAGTGTAGGACTGATAGCCACTGTCACGAGACCTTGAGTCGTATTGAGGATGACTTGGACCTCGCCGGGCACGACCACCTTGTGGTCTCACAAACTAGGGCCTAGCACCTTGAGGTCTTCCACCTCTAGGCATAGCATTGCTCCTCTGAGCAGGTGAAGCATGCATGCCATGAAATGGGCGATGCATGTTCTGGTGGAAAAGCTCAAACTTACGCCTCTCATCTCTCTTTCTCCTAAAGCAAAACTCAAACAAGTGACCATCTCTCTTGCAATACTCACAGTGGTACACCTCTCTCTTGGGCTGTGGGTGACTCACTCTGTTGTGAGTATGGTTCACTCTTGGAGGTGGTTTAGCCTTAGGAAGGGGCTTATTAGAGATGTTTGGCAAAGTGTCAAGTGGGTTCCTGAGGTGGTTAGGTTTTGGAATCCATAATTATTTCTGAGGTGGAGCTTTGGGAGGCCCTTCAAGCACTCCATCTTTCACAACAGGCTTGGTAGGCTCAGAGGGCTTAGGTGGATCAATCTTGACGAGCTTGGGAGGATTGGTGGGTTTCTCACTCATGCTTAAACCACTATGTTCACCAACCTTACCAAAGACATTGTTACCCTTTCCACCTGTAACAAAATCTAAACCCGTTGTGTCAGTATCCCTCTTGTACTGACTCATCATCATGCCCAACTGTGGCTCACTGCAAGAAAACCAACTCAACATGTGCCGAAGGAATGTGTTTTCCTCTTCGGTCTTCTTCTTGTCATGCCTACAGTTAGCAAGCTCTAGCTCCAAAGCCTGACAGCAAACACACCGAGCACTAGTGAAATGATCTAATCGGCTTAGAGGGGGGTGAATAGGCGATTATCGAAACCTGAAACTTAAAACTCAAATACAGAAGTTAAATACCAACCGATAGTAGGACCAGAAGTAGCACCAGTACTACATGTAGTACAAAAACCAGTACTACCGATGCAAACTTCTTGTACTACCAGTAGCCTATGAAACTACGAAATTGAAATGGTAATTAGAGTAAAATGAGCTGTAAATTCAGATCCAATTGTTACCACCCCTTTGTTGATGTTGCTGATAAAGGTGTTGAACTTCTTGAGGCATTTCACCGCACCAAATCATAGATCGAGTCCTCCAATCTATGAACTTTGGGGGTAGGGATGAAGAACACGAAGAACACAAGAACAAGAGTAGTCGATGCTACCACCACAGCAAGACACACGATTTAATTCGAGGTTCGGCAATCCCCATAAAGGAGTTCCTACGTCCTCGTTGTTGAGGTCACCATAAAGGTTTCCTCCCTCAAGCAACCATGAAAGTAAACTTGAGATATTCATTAAGAATCAAAGGTAATACAAACACTTCGGGGCACCCTCACAAATGAGGCAACACGGGCAGCCACGAAGAACGCCTAGCCGGCTAGGGTTCCAAAAACCCAAGAGTAACAAACACAAATCAAGCCGGCAAGACGAGGAATCCAAGTGCTCAAGTCATAGATTGAAGTTCCCACTCTCTAATCTCATGTCCCTAGCTCGAATTCTTGAGGGAATGAAGTTTGTGAGCATAGGGGGAGAGAGAGCAGGCGAGCTGGTGCTTGGGAGCTGGACCTGACAAAATAGGTTCATCTCTAGCCCTATCAAACTTCTCAACCAAATCAGAGTACTTGGACTGCAAGGACACAAGACTGGACATGTGAACAGCGCATTCATCGCACTCAGTTTCGTCACACACAACGACTCTATCCTTCTTTGCACGCTCAAGTTCATCTAAGGCTATGAGAAGCTTACGCTTGAAGTCATTACGTTCACAAGCAGCACGCTTAAGCAATTTATCCTGACTTAGCAAAATATCTATCATTCTCTCAACCTCAGCGGCAAGCTCATCAGTAGAAAGTGATACCTCAGATTTGGAGTCATTGCTATGTGCATCACAATCGCTGCCTGACACCTTAGATCCATGGTTGACCTCCTCGTCAAGAGCCACGGTACAAAAGCCTTGCTTGGTGGTTTTGACGTGGAAGCAAAGTCCACCCAGCTTGTCCTCGATCTTGCGCTTTGAGTTGTCATCGCTAGAAGTAGAGGAGTCGCTGTCGTTGGAGTTCTCATGATCACTGAGGGCGTCGAGGATGGCTCGTTGTTCTGCCTGTTGCTTCTCGAGGAGCTTCCTGAGCACTTCCTTTTTAGACCCTACCTTGTACTTGTGCTTGGAGGAGGTGTGCTCATGCTTGCCCTTGTGCTTGGTGGAGGTGTGCTCGCGCTTGTCCTTGTGCTTGGTGTAGTCGTACTTGTTGGAGGACTTGTCCTTCTTGGGGAAGCTGGCAATGTAGTGGTCGGGGTCTCCACACCTGTAGCATCCCTCCTTTAGACCACCACGCCTGCGGTTCAAGCGGTTGTTGTGAAACCGCAAAAACCGGCTGATGACCAGCGCCAGCTCATCATCTTCAAGAGCCTCCATCTGCTCCTCTGTTGCAGACACAAGAGAAGACAAGGCAAGCGACAAAGGTAATGGGTTAGTCAAAGCTGAACTTGAACTTGCCTTACCTGACACCAAAGCCATGGTTGGGGCAGACGAGTTCTTGATCCTCGCCTGCGTCTGGAGGTCGATCTCGGTGGACTTGAGCTTGCTGAACAGCTCATCCATGGTGAGAGTCTCATAGTTGGCCAATTCGATGATCGCCTGCACCTTGACCTCCCAAACCCTCCAATCTAGAGCATATAGAAGCTTGAGTGCTCTCTGATGATCGTCATAGGACATAGCTGCATTGTTAGCCTGCATGTTGTTCACAATGGTGGTAAAGCGAGAAAACATCGAATCAACGGACTCCCCATCAACTTGGGTGAAGTTCTTGTACTCCCGCTTGTACGTCTCAAAGAGTCTGGTTTTGACTTGGGTTGTACCCTCATGGAAGCTTTGAAGCCTCCTCTAGATCTCTTGAGCCATCACACAATCGGAGACACGATCGAACTCAGAAATCGACAAAGCAACAAAAAGCTTAGCACGGGCAATATTGTTCGCATTGTGTTGGTCTATCTACTCTTGATTGATACGGGCAGCAAGTACCATGTAATCAGCATTCTCAATGATCTCCCAAACACGCAAATCAATCCTCTGAAGATGGGCCTGCATACGAATCTTCCAATACGAGTAGTTCTCCCCATTGAATTGGGGTGGCTTGCCCGGTCGGTGATTCAAAGTCATGTCGCCTTCTGCGGATCACGGACCGATTAAGGTGAAAGTGATCCTTAACCAGCTCTGATACCAATTGAAGGACCGGATACAGTGACCAGAGGGGGCTGAATGGGAGCCTCAAATTTCTTTCGAAACTTTAGGTCCTCGGCTCGGCAAATAACCCCAAGAGCTAAACCTCACAAGATGCGAGTGATACACATGCTAACGGGTAGCAAGATATCCCACGCGAAGTCTTAGGTACAAAGGGAACCCCATGAAAGAAGATGGAAGCAAGAACCGATCAAAACAAGTGAAGATGTGCCTGAATTTGCACTACTAGTAGTACTGGTGTTACTACCGGTAGTACCGGTGAGGTACCGGACCAAACTTCAGACCCAAAACGCGATCGGAACGCACCAACCGGTAGTACCTGCGTTACTACCGGTAGTACCGGTGAGGAACCGGTAGCACCGATGGTTCAAAATGGTAGTACCGAAAAGAATCACGTGGCAAAATTGCACTACCGGTGGTAACACCGGTACTAGCACCGGTAGTACCGGTAGTACCAGACAGAAACGAGCAAAAATCGCTCGGAACAAGGAAAATTCGATTTCTCGGTCAAATCAACTCCGATTGCCACAAAATTTTAACCGTAGGGTCACAAAGAAATAGGGAAGCTACCTCTAAAAGGTCATGGCCCAATTTGACACGAATCAAGAAAAATCATAGAAGGAGTGAAAACCCATCAAGAACTTGCCATGAACACAAAAACGCCCCGATCTATGAGCTCGTGAGGAATCAAACTATTTCCTTCGGTGGAAACACTCTACTCACGTCATAGCTCGATCCAAGGTAAGAAAAATAACCTCAAACGGTGCAAAATCAAAGAATTTTGACCACAAAAATAGAGGGGGAAAAGAAACTCGGGATGAGCAACTCAAGAACAACTAGAACACAAAATCATCATGAGAATCACATAAATATAAACACCCAGAGGGCACGAGCACACTAGAGGGTGCTCTTCCCATGAACAAATCACTACAAATGTCTTGCAGTGGACCTCACACACTCTGAAAGACTAGAGACTGGGAAACCCTAATACTGGAATGGGAGAGGTGAGACTGAGTGGAGGCAATCTCTCTTATTTATAGTCTTATTACACAATTCCACTTCTACCCCTAGACATTCTAAGAGAGAACCACCTAGCCAGGGGCATTATGGTCCAACTTGAGTTTTCCTGATCCGACGACCACCGCGCCTCCTCACCGGTAGCCTCGCTCCGAAGTGATCTCCCCGATGCCGCCATGTGCCGTCCGTCCACATCGGGACCTCCACCCGAGTTTTGAGGCCCAAACCCTAAAACCTGCCTCTGATGGTTTTGAGGACAAACCACGCAACTGCCCGCGAGCATCGTACCATGTACGCATCCCCCGCTGATGGTTTTGAGGCCAAACCACCAAACCGTCGCCGATGGTTTTGAGGGCAAACCACCAAACCGTTCGCGAGTAGCGTAGCCTGTACGCGTCCCCCGCCGTCATGATAGTACGGCATTTCCTATAACTCAAGTAAAGATAAAAATTGAGGGCACTCTTGAGTAGAAATGTTGTCCATCCATATAAATTTTAGGGTGCTTATATCACCAAATATTGTCATTCAAATCTTTAAATGGACTAGCACCTGCATATTCACTTAGATAAAATTGTTAGTCCCTAATTTGATTGTCATTAATTATTCGAAACCCACTTCGGAGGCGAGTGCACTTACAAACTCGCCCTTTTTGATAATTGATGACAACCAACTTCGGCTTACAATAAATTGAAAGAATTGAAACTTTTGAATCCAAAATTTTATGAAGAGCTCCCCCTAAATGTATGCATAGGATTTTGAATTTCAAATCTTGAGTAAAATCAAGATAACATACATTTAGAGCAAGCTCCCCCTAATTTTTCAATCCGTGGGGTGCCTAAGAGGTGTGAGTGACAAGTATACTCCGTGATGCTTATGACAAGATATATCACATAAAGATAAATAAAAGAATATGAATGGTTATGCAAGAACGAATATGACTTAAAATTGACATAACCATTCTAAAACAACAATCATCATAAAAATATCAAATATAGGACATCACAACATGATATATCAAATAAGCATAAGTGTTTAGCCTACAAGCATCTATCACACACATAGTTCAAGGTTCACCACATAGTTCACCACGAGATAGAGTTATACATAACCGAATTAATAACTACCCTATTACAACATGGTAAGCCTAACACTCCCCCTTTGGCAACAAGTGCCAAAAAGGGTAGGCAATGAGAAAGAGCAATGGGTAGAGAACCACTAGAAGGCTGCAAAGTCCTCATCATCATCAGGGGAAATATATCTATTCTTGCCATGAGGATCTACAGAAGAAGATGGCATGTACAACGGAGGAACACTAGTAGAGGTGCGGGTAATCTGATCAGCCTCATCAAAGATGAACTCAAAGCCATGTCTTGTGTATCCTGTAGAGGGGCCTGGAAGATAATAGCCTGGTTGAGGAAAAAACTGTTGGTGCTGAGAAGGCAGCTCAAAGTCCTGTTGCTGCTGAGGAGGCTGCTGAAAGGGTGGCTGCTAAGGAGGCTGCTAAAAGGACGACTGCTGAAACTGCTCATCATCATCATCATCATCAGCCGCAAAGAAGTCCGGAGGAGGGCGAAGAGGAGCTAAGGAAGTAAGGCCAGCTTGCTGCTCAAGAAGGCGAATGGAGTTGTGAGTCTCAGCCTGACAGTAGCACATGTAAGACATGAACTTCCTCAAAGCACTGGCAATGGAACCACGACCACGACCATGACCACGACCACTGCCATGGCCACGGCCATGACCACTGCTAGGACCACTAGCATGACATGCAAAAACACCAGCTGAAGGGTCCATAGGAGGAGCATCCTCCCTCTCAACGCCCGCAGTCCCGGCATCATCGGTGGGTGCACTAGCAGAAGTAGAAGCAGCTGTCTTGTCTGACTTTTTCTCCGTGTGAGGACACAAGTTCCGAATGCCCCAGCTAGAGTGATGTGTATCAGGAGGAAAGGAGCAGCCCGTCACCTACTCAATCACATACATGAGGTATGGAGCATAAGGGAGCATCCTGTGAGGATCATTAGCAGCTTCTCCAATCTTAACCCACATAAACTGAGAAATGTTGAACCGTCGGCCAAGTCCAAAGCAAACTAGGATGGTAGGAGCATAGCTTTGAATATGAGTAGAGTCACCACTCTTAGGGTCAAGGGTGTTCCTCAGAATATTGTTCAAGACATAAAAGAGTGGCTTCCGCTCAGTATTGGTGCCATCAGCATACTTGTCATTTAAGTATATCTTGGCTTGAATGTAATCAGCCTTGCCAACAGGTTCAGCATAAAGTGTCCAAAGACTATCTGCATCCCGATCCACATGATCAAAGCCTAGGAGACGAGAGAACTGCACAAAGGAACACCTATAGTGGTGCTTGTTGGACATCCAATGCAAGACTTGTGTTCTTCATCAATCCACAAGGTTGACCAAAACTAGTAAAGAATCTCGGTGTTCCAATCCTTTTGAAAGGTCACAAGTTGCAAGAGGTTCCATGCTTCAAGCTTGGTCTTCAAGTCAGCCATGTTAGGATGGGCTTTTGAGGTGATGGATTCAAGATTCAATGCCTTATGCTAAAAAAGTTTGCCATTGACTCCACTGTTGAGGCAGACAGAGATATAATAGTCATGATGGAATAAAGACCAAAACCTATCTTCCACGCCTGGAAATCTGACCCACATGTAAGGATTTTCCAACCATTGCTTCTTCAAAGCAGCCACATTGGTTGAGTAATCAAAAAACAGGTAAGGCCTTTCAGGACGGCGAGGCTTAAGATGAGAGCCATGATAAGGAACAAGGGTACGAGTGGCAATCATATGACTAATGTGCGGAGGGGAAACATTGCAATTTGCAGTCAAAGCAAGCCCCTGCACATCCCTCACATTATCCGGTTGAGCACCATTCACCATGTCACGGTGGTGAGGAGGAGAACCACCACGACCAAGGAGGACAGCAGGTACCTCAATCTCCTCACAATGGCTGCCACGGGAGGACTCCCCACAGCTCGAGCTACATCGTCGAGCACGCTGACTAGCTGCACGGTCATCCTCTCCATCACCCAAACTTTGAGGATGAGGACGAGCATTGCGAGAGGGGTTGTGCCGATGCTCCGACATGCTGCAAAGGCCAAAACAGGGGCAGGGAACTCTTAGACACATGTGTAAATGCCACAACGAAGGAGGAGGGTCGAACCACCATGGACAGAGCCGGCAGAGCACAACCGGTAGTACCGGTCGCATGGACCGGTAGTACTGGTAGTACTTCTGCGCGAGGCACCCGCCAGGGAATTGACACAACCAACCATGGAAATTGCATAAAAGGCATTTACAAAGCATGTATACACCATAGGCAACTAGCACGAGCAAGGAGACGGCCTAGAACGAAGTACATTGGGAGATCGGGCATGAATCCCTAGTACCTTGGTGCTCAAAGTGAAGAGGCCGAATCCAAGCTTGCCAAGACCTTTCGGGGCTCAAGAACACTGCGAAGACAATCTCCGGCGGCGGACGGGCGAGCGGCGGTGCCGCCAGGCGAGCGGGTCGGGCGGGTGGGGAAGAGAAGAAGTGAAGGGGTAAGTTAGGAAAAATAAATTTTAACCTGGCGGCCCCTTTGTACCGCTATCAAACTGTCTGACCGGTAGTACCGGTTGGGTCCGGTAGTACCGTGGGCAAGGCTGGGCAAAAGTCGAATGCGTAGAGTTAGGCCAGATTTTGAACTAGCGTTACTACCGGTAGCAATGGCGGTACTAACGCTAGATCAAAAAATGGCTGAAAGCAATTTTAAACAGATGGTGAACCATATGGAGAACTAGAACCCTCTCAATCATGACCAGAATTCATCAAATCAATACAAAGCTATGGTCAAGCTTGAGATATTTAAAAAATAGATTTTGAAAATTGTACATAAGAGATTTGTAAACATTTTATCCAATGCTAGGCCAATCAAGGTATGCAAGATCTCATTCCACGTTACGAGAATCCACGATATTTAGCCCCACCTCAAAGCACAAAATCTTGACTCATCTAGAGGTTTTGTGAAGATATTGGCTAATTGTTTGTCGGTTCTCACATGTTGAACAGCGATATCTCCTTTGGCTTGGTGGTCTCTAAGAAAATGATGACGGATGTCTATGTGCTTTGTGCGGAAATGGTTGATGGGGTTATCGGCTAGCTTAATTGCACCCTCATTGTCACATAAGAGTGGAATCTTGGACAGGTTGTAACCAAAGTCTCTCAAGGTTTGCTTCATCCAAAGTAGTTGGGCACAACAAGAGCCGGCCACCACATACTCAGCTTCCGCGGTGGATAGGGCAATGAAGTTTTGCTTCTTTAGAACTCCAAGACACCAAAGACCTACCAAGAAATTGGCAAGTCCCGGATGTACTCTTTTTTTCTACCTTGCAACCGGTATAATCCGAATCAGAATAGCCAAGTAGAGTAAAAGATGAGCCCTTGGGATACCATAAGCCAAGATTAGGTGTGAGCACCAAATATCAAAAAATTCTCTTAACGGCCATGAGATGACATTCTTTCGGATTAGATTGAAATCTTGCACACATGCACACACTAAGCATAATATCAGGCCTAGATGCACAAAGGTAAAGCAATGATCCAATCATGGAGTGATATACCTTTTGATCCACGGCTTTACCATCCGTGTCAAGGTCAAGATGGCCCGTAGTTGGCATTGGTGTGTTGATGGGCTTGGCCTTGTCCATACCAAACTTCTTCAACATGTCATGAATGTACTTGGTTTGGCAAATGAACGTTCCTTCCTTGAGTTGCTTGATTTGAAAACCGAGGAAGAAGGTCAACTCTCTCATCATGGACATCTCAAACCTCTTGGTCATAATCCTACTAAATTGCTCACAAAGCTCTTTATTAGTACTACCAAATATTATGTCATCGACATATATTTGGCAAATAAAAATATCACCATTAACTTTGTGAGTAAATAAAGTAGGGTCGGCCTTTCCTATCTCAAACCCTTATTTGAGAAGGAATTCCATGAGACAATCATACGAAGCTCTAGGGGCTTGTTTGAGCCCACAGAGCGCCTTATGAAGCTTGTAGACGTGGTCGGGATAATGTGGTTCTTCAAAACCCGGTGGTTGTTCAACATACACCACTTCGGAGAGGGGGCCGTTGAGGAATGCACTTTTCACATCCATTTGAAACAACTTAAAATCATGGTGAGCAGCAAAGGCAAGTAATATATGAATAGATTCAAGCCTAGCTACCGGTGCATATGTTTCCCCAAAATCCAAACCTTCAATTTGGGTGTAACCTTGTGCAACCAACCATGCTTTGTTCCTTGTGACCGCGCTATACTCATCTTCTTTGTTGCGGAAGACCCACTTGGTACCTATCACATTTTGCTTGGGCCTTTTCACCAAGGACCAGACTTCATTTCAGGTGAAGTTTTCTAACTCTTCTTGCATAGCCATCACCCAATCCTCATCCTTTAAGGAATCCTGCACCTTAATAGGTAACATAGAGGAAACAAAAGAGTAATGCTCACAAAAAGATGCTAAACAAAAATGAGTCATCACTCCACTGCGTATGTCTCCTATCACATTTTCAATAGGATGGTTTCGTTCAATGGATTGATGAGCTCTTGGGTGAGGTTCTATTGTTCTTTTTTGAATTGGGCCGTCATCTTCACTATCATAGTCAATGCCGGTTGGAGAAACTCCATCAAGAGCTCCCCCTTAATCATCATCTTGGTTGTTTTCTTCAACTTATGGTGGATTTTGATTTGCTTGTTCTCTTGAATCATGACCATCTCTTGATGTGAAAGCATCACCATGGGTACGGTTGACCCATGATGCATGTATGGTTCATGATGGACTTGCACTTGTGCATCATCATCATCATCTTGTTCAATGGGTTTCACTTCACCGGTTGCAAGCTTCTTTATCACTTTGTGAGAGGGCTCCTCTTTACCTACAATGTCCATATTGACTTGCTCCTTTTGAGAGCCGTCGGATTCATTAAAAGTCACGTCTACCATTATTTTAGTAAGACTGGTGATCTTATTGAAAATACGATATCCATGTTCGTTAGTACCATAACCAAAAAGAAAACCTTCATCAACCTTCGGTTCAAACTTAGAGCTTTTGGATTTCTTTCTAAGTATGAAACATTTGCATCCAAAAACTCTAAAGTAATCAACCTTAGGCTTTTTACCAGTGAGTAGTTCGTAGACAGTTTTTTTCATAATCTTGTGAAGGTATAGGCGATTGATTGCATGACATGCCATGTTGACCGCCTCTGTCTAATAATCCTTCTCCAAAATCTTGTACTCATCCAACATTGCTCTTGCGGTTTCTATGAGTGTTTGGTTCTTCCTCTCCATAACCCCATTTTGTTGGGGAGTGTAGGGAACTGAAAACTCATGCTTAATCCCTTCTTCATCAAGAAACTTCTCAATATTGGTGTTCTTGAACTCCGTCCCGTTATCACTTCTCACTCTCTTTATCTTCACATTAAACTCATTTTGAGCTCTTCTTGCAAACTTCTTGAAGATTTCTTGGGTTTCACTCTTATCTTTCAAAAAGAACACCCAAGTGAAGCGAGAATAATCATCAACAATACAAAACCATATTTGTTACCTTCAATGCTTATGTAAGCATTGGGTCCAAATAAATCCATATGTAGTAACTCAAGTGGTCCTGAAGTTGACACAATATTCTTTGCCAGATGTTTGGCTCCAACTTGTTTCCCCGCTTGACATGCACTGCAAATCCTATCTTTCTCAGAAGAAACATTTGTTAGTCCAAGAATGTGTTCACCTCTTTGAAGGTTGGACAAGTTCTTCATCCCAACATGAGCTAGCCGATGATGCCATAGCCAACCCATGCTAGATTTTTCCACTAAACAAGTCTCGGACCCCACTCTACTAGCTGTGAAATCAACTGGATAGAGCTTGCCCTTTAGTTGACCCGTAAAGACAATAGAGGAATCCACCCTTCTCGAGACTTCCATACCCTTATCTGTAAAGAGACAATTGTAACCCATCTCACAAAGTTGTGAAACGGACAACAAATTATATCCCAACGAATCCACAAGTACTACACTTGAAATTGAATTATCTTTAGATATAGCAATTTTACCCAAACCAAGAATCTCTCCTTTAATATTGTCACCAAATGTGATTCCTTCACCCATGCTTTCACTTGGTTGGAAGAAGTCAAACATTTTCTTCGCTCCGGTCATATGATTGGTGCATCCACTATCTAGCACCCAACAAGTTCCACCAGAGGAATAGGCCTATAAAATAAGATTAAGCCTTTGTTTTAGGTACCCAATTTGACTTGGGTCCTAGGGGGTTAGACACATAAGATTTGGGCACCCAAACACTCCTCAAGATTTGCCTCTTCTTGAGGGCGCCCACATATTTTACAACAATTTTACCATCCATGTCCCAACAACATAAATAATCATAAAAATTGTTCCTTGAGATAGGCACTTGTGGCATAAAAACATTTGCTTCCTTCTTCTTGTTGTTCTTGTTGTTGGAGGAAGTGTTAGGAGAAACCTCAACATTGTTCACCTTGTTGATGAGATCAACAAGAGGTACACTCTTATTGAACTTCACACAAGACACACCATTTACCATCTTTCTCCCATTTGCCTTACCATCATACCTATTGTAACCGAGGCCATCCTTTATGAGTGGATGCCTTGATGCCTTGTAGGTAATGGTTGATTGCTTATCCTTGTTTTTGCAACCAATCTCCACAATGGTCTTCAACCTAAGAATCTCCTTATCTTTCTTCTCTAGCTCAACAAGGTTAGTAGCATAAGCATCTATATCAACATTAAAACATTTTTCACATCCTTTTCTTGTTGAGGCTTTGTAGTCCTTAGAAGAAGTAGAAGTGCTCTTCCAAAGAGAGTCACAGTTTATCTCAAGCTCATGATATTTATTTGTCAAGCTTGTGAGGCTTTCTTGAGCTAAATTATGATCATTCTTTAGGCTAGCCAAAGAGTCATTAAGTGAGGAATGTTCCTTAGTCAATCGCTCATGTGAGTCCTTGGCCAAAGAAAATTCTACACTTAACTTCTCAACCTTCTCTTGTTCTTTAGTGAGACATGCCTCTAGTCCTTGGTTCTTCTCCCTTTACACTAGGAGCATTTCACTTTGTGACTCTAAGCATGTCTCATGCTCATCTATGGTGTACTTCAATTTTAAGATTATAGAGGCAGCTTCTTTTTCATATTTCTTAATGATTTTAGTTTTCATCAAACTCATATCATCATCATCATTAGAGTGAGTGAGTGGGAGTGTGGGATGATACCTTCTCCTCTTTTGCCATAAGACAAGTAGGAGTGACATCGTCATCGTCGGAGAGGTTGGCGAAGAGCTTTGTTGAGGAAGAAGTGTTGGTGAAGAACGATGTCGATGGAGATGATGTATCATGTATAGCAATTGCAGCTACACTCTTCTTTTTATTGTCATTGTCTTCATCACTATCATCATCGGATTGCCATTCTTCACCTATATGTGCTTCACCTTTCTTCTTGCTCTTGTACTTTTTATCACTTTCCTTGTTGTACCTTGAAATCTTGCCTTTGTTGGGACAATCCGCAGCAAAGTGACCGGTGAGACCACACTCATAGAAAAATCTCTTCTTATATTGCTTGTTTCCACCACTACTCCTCATCTTTTGCTTCTTCTTGATCAAGAACTTTGCATAATTTTTCACCATGAGAGCTTGTTGTTCATCAAGTTCTTCATCACTATGATTTTGCTTGTGACCACAACATCCTTTGTTGCAATGACTTGATTCACTTGCATAGGATGCCGCAAGGGCAATGTTTCTCTTTTTACTAAGTCTTTCTTTGGTCTCATCATCTAGAACCTCATGATGCATGATTTTCGCTATCATCTCTTATGTTATCATGGTGGTGTAGTTTTCTCTTTGTATTATCACGGAAGCTAGAATGCTATTCTTGTCTCTATATATTCTATCTAGCTTTCTTGCCACAGCTTGTTCATCCCATCTATCACATCCAAGAGCTCTTACTCTATTGACCAAAGTCATAAATCTATCATACATTGCCTTTGTTGTTTCTCCTTCCATCACTTGAAAATTCTCAATCTTGTTTTGGAGAAGCTCAATGTTTCCTATTCTCACACTCTTGTCACCTCCAAATGATATTCTCAAGGTTTCCCAAATTTGCTTTGCATTCACCATACCGTTTACCTTGTTGTTATCTTTCGGAGTGAGACATTACAAGATCAAGATTGCCACCGTGGCATTGAGATGAAAGTTCATCTTATCTTCGGGTGTCCAATCTTTAGGATCTTGGGAAATGTTCACACCAATCTCAACCGCTTGCCAACATCTTGCGGCTATGAGATGCAACTTCATCCTATGAGCCCAATCGGTGTATCTTACTCCATCAAATGGAGGTGGCTTTCCGGGGTTGATCATGGGCATATGAGGATTGTTCTTGCTTGTGCTTTCATAGTTATAGCTTGCTCTTGTATAGCTCTTTGGTGTCTTGTTTTCATTTTCACCTTGATTCTCCTTCTTACTAGTTCCTTCTTGATTCTTCTTGTTAAGAATTTCCTTCATCTTATCTAGTTGCTCTTGCATCATGTTCATTTGCTCTTCTTGCTGCTTTTGCATCGTGATGGTGAGCTGTGCTGCCACTTGTGTGGCTAATTCTTTCAATTGTGCATCATCCATCTTGGCCATTGTTACACCGCACGCGGTGAAGCGTTGAACCGAGGGACCCGTGAATAGGCGATTATCGAAAACCTGAAACTTAAAACTCAAATGCGGAAGTTAAATACCAACCGGTAGTAGGACCAGAAGTAGCATCGGTACTACCTGTAGTACAAAAACTAGTACTACCGATGCAAACTTCTGGTACTACCGGTAGCCTACGAAACTACGAAATCGAAATAGAAATCAGAGTAAAATGAGCTATAAATTCAGATCCAATTGTTACCACCCCTTTGTTGATGTTGCTGATAAAGGTGTTGAACTTCTTGAGGCGTTTCACCACATCAAATCATAGATCGAGTCCTCCAACCTATGAACTTTGGGGGTAGGGATGAAGAACACGAAGAACATAAGAACAAGAGTAGTCGATGCCACCACCACAAGACACACGATTTAATCCGAGGTTCGGCAATCCCCACAAAGGAGTTCCTATGCCCTCGTTGTTGAGGTCACCATAAAGGTTTCCTCCCTCAAGCAACCACGAAGGTAAACTTGAGATATTCACTAAGAATCAAAGGTAATACAAACACTTCGGGGCGCCCTCACAAATGAGGCAACACGGGCAGCCACGAAGAACGCCTAGCCAGCTAGGGTTCCAAGAACCCAAGAGTAACAAACACGAATCAAGCCGGCAAACGAGGAATCCAAGTGCTCAAGTCGTAGATCAAAGTTCCCACTCTCTAATTTCACGTCCCTAGCTCGAATCCTTGAGGGAATGAAGTTTGGGAGCAAAGGGGGAGAGAGAGCAGGCGAGCTGGTGCTTGAGAGCTTTCTTTCTCAGGTGAAGAATGAGTGAAATCACGAGAGAGAGAGAGAAAAGAGAGAGGTGAGGGGTATATATATGGTCTATCAAGAACAACTACCGGTAGTACTGATGGAACCAACGGTACTACCGGTACCTCACCAAATATGACCATTGTCGTGAGTCAGAACGTGCAGAGGGAGTCATACCGGTACTACCGGTAGTAAGACCGGTACTACCGCTAGTACAAAAGTGGGCAGCCATAGACGTGTTCGACTTAGGCTAAAAATAAATATATATAGCTGGTACTACCGGTACCACCAGCGGTACTACCGGTAGTACACAACTATGCCAACTCGCAGACTTCGACTTTAGAAAAATATGCCCGATACTTCTGGAGTATAATTTTAATAAAATGCGGTGCTACCGGATAGCACCGGTACTACCTGTTGGGGAACCGGTACTACCGGTAGTATAAAGTTTCTTCAACTTTGCACATCTCGACTTTCTGAGAAAATAGCACGGATACTTTTGGTTTAAAACTCCAATATTTCTGGTACTTCCGGTAGGTCAAGTTGGCTGTAGCAAAGGACTTTTCTAGGTGATGTGAGTGCAACGGTGATTCTCCAAATGCTCTAAATATAGACTTGAGCACTTTTAGACCTCAAATTATCAACCTAATTTGTATCCCTCTTGATAGTACGACATTTCCTATAACTCAAGTAAAGATAAAAATTGACGGCACTCTTGAGTAGAAACGTCATCCATCCATATAAAATTTAGGTGCTTGTATCACCAAATATTTTCATTCAAATCTTTCAATAGACTAACACCTGCATATTCACTTAGATAAAATGGTTAGTTCCTAATTTGATTGTCATTAATTATCCAAAACCCACTTCGAAGGCGAATGCACTTACAACTAGAACCATCTGCACTAGACTTCTCAAGCAAAGTAATTCTAGCAGCTTTCTCAGAAAGCTGAGAGCACAACTCAGCACATGACTTGCAAGGACCCGACAAAATAGGTTCAGCTCTAGCCCTATCAAACTTCTCAACCAAATCAGAGTACTTGGACTGCAAGGACACAAGATTGGACATGTGAACAATGCATTCATCGTACTCAGTCTCATCACACACAATGACTCTATCCTTCTTTGCACGCTCAAGTTCATCTAAGGCTGTGAGAAGCTTACGCTTGAAGTCATTGTGTTCACAAGCATCACGCTTAAGCAATTTATCCTAACTCAGCAAAATATCTGTCATTCTCTCAACCTCAGCGGCAAGCTCATCAGCAGAAAGTGATACCTTAGATTTGGAGTCATTGCTGTGTGCATCACAATCGCTGCCTGACACCTCAGATCCATGGTTGACCTTCTCATCAAGTGCCATGGTACAAAAGCCTTGCTTGGTGGTTTTGGCGTGGAAGCAAAGTCCACCCAGCTTGTCCTCGATCTTACGCTTTGAGTTGTCGTTGCTAGAAGTAGAGGAGTCGCTGTCGGTGGAGTTCTCATGATCGCTGAGGGCGTCAAGGATGGCTCATTGTTCTGCCTGTTGCTTCTCGAGGAGCTTCCTAAGCACTTCCTTTTCAGACCCTCCCTTGGACTTGTGCTTGGAGGAGGTGTGCTCGCGCTTGCCCTTGTGCTTGGTGGAGGTGTGCTCGCACTTGTCCTTGTGCTTGGTGTAGTCGTACTTGTTGGAAGACTTGTCCTTCTTGGGGCAGCTAGCGATGTAGTGGTCGGGGTCTCCACACCTGTAGCATCCCTTCTTTGGACCACCACGCCGGTGGTTCAAGCGGTTGTTGTGAAACCGTAAAAACCGGCTGATGACCAGCGGCAGCTCATCATCTTCAAGAGCCTCCATCTGCTCCTCTATTACAGACACAAGAGAAGACAAGGCAAGTGACAAAGGTAATGGGTTAGTCAAAGCTGAACTTGAACTTGCGTTACTTGACACCAAAGCCATGGTAGGGGCAGACGGGTTCTTGATCCTCGTCTGCGTCTGGAGGTCGATCTTGGTGGACTTGAGCTTGCTGAACAGCTCATCCACGGTGAGAGTCTCATAGTTGGCCGATTCGATGATCGCCTGCACCTTGACCTCCCAAACCCTCCGATCTAGAGCATATAGAAGCTTGAGTGCTCTCTGATGATCGTCATAGGGCATAGCTGCATTGTTAGCCCGTATGTTGTTCACAATGGTGGTAAAGCGAGAAAACATCGAATCAACGGACTCCCTATCAACTTGGGTGAAGTTCTCGTACTCCCGCTTGTATGTCTCAAAGAGTCTGGTTTTGACTTGGGTTGTACCCTCATGGAAGCTTTGAAGCCTCCTTCAGATCTCTCAAGCCGTCACACAATCGCAGACATGATCGAACTCAGAAATCAACAAAGCAGCAAAAAGCTCAGCACGGGCAATATTGTTTGTATTGTGTTGGTCGATCTACTCTTGATTGATACGGGCAGCAAGTACCACATAATCAGCATTCTCAATGATCTCCCAAACATGCGAATCAATCCCCTGAAGATGGGCCTGCATACGAATCTTCCAATACGAGTAGTTCTCCCCATTGAATTGGGGTGGTTTGCCCGGTCGATGATTCAAAGCCATGTCGCCTTCTGCGGATCACGGACCGATTAAGGTGCAAGTGATCCTTAACCGGCTCCGATACCAATTGAAGGACTGGATACGGCGACCAAAGGGGGTGAATAGGAGCCTTAAATTTCTTTTGAAACTTTAGGTCCTCGGTTCGGCAAATAACCCCAAGAGCTAAACCTCACAAGATGCGAGTGATATACGTGCTAACGGGTAGCAAGATATCCCACGTGAAGTCTTAGGCATAAAGGGAACCCTACGAAAGAATATGGAAGCAAGAGCCGATCAAAACAAGTGAAGACATGCCTGAATTTGCTCTACCAGTAGTACTGGTGTTACTACCGGTAGTACCGGAGAGGTACCGGACCAAACTTCAGACCCAGAACGCGATCGGAACGCACCAACCGGTGGGAAACCGGTAGCACCGGTGGTTCAAAATGATAGTACCGAAAAGAATCGCGTGGCAAAATTGCACTACCGGTAGTAACACCGGTAGTAGCACCGGTAGTACCGGTAGTACTGGACAGAAACGAGCGAAAATCGCCCGAAACAAGGAAAATTCGATTTCTCGGTCAAATCAACTCCGATTGCCATAAAATTTTAACTGTAGGGTCACAAGGCAATAGGGAAGCTACCTCTAAAAGGTCATGGCCCAATTTGACACGAATCAAGAAAAATCATAAAAGGTGTGAAAACCCGTCAAGAACTCGCCATGAACACAAAAACGCCCCGATCTATGAGCTCGTGAGGAATCAAACTATTTCCTTCGGTGAAAACAATCTACTCACGTCATAGCTCGATCCAAGGTAAGAAAAATGACCTTAAACGGTGTAAAATTGAAGAATTTTGACCACGAAAATAGAAGGAGGAAAGGAACTCGAGATGAGCAACTCAGGAACAACTAGAACACAAAATCATCACGAGAATCACATAAATATAAACACCCAGAGGGCACGAGCACACTAGGGGGTGCTCTTCCCACGAATAAATCACTACAAATGTCTTGCAGTGGACCTCACACACTCTGAAAGACTAGAGACTGGGAAACCCTAATACTGGAATGGGAGAGGTGAGACTGAGTGGAGGCAATCTCTCTTATTTATAGTCTTATTACACAATTCCACTTCTACCCCAAGATATTCTAAGAGAGAACCACCTAGCCAGGGGCATTATGGTCTAACTCGAGTTTTCCTGATCCGACGGCCACCACGCCTCCTCACCGGTAGCCTCGCTCCGAAGCGATCTTTCCGATGCCGCCACGTGCCGTCCGTCCACATCGGGACCTCCACCCGAGTTTTGAGGCCCAAACCCTAAAAACCTGCCGCCGATGGTTTTGAGGACAAACCACCCAACTGCCCGCGAGTATCGTACCGCGTAAGCATCCCCGCCGATGGTTTTGAGGCCAATCCACCAAACCGTCGTCGATGGTTTTGAGGGCAAACCACCAAACCGTCCGCGAGTAGCGTAGCCCGTACGCGTCCCCCGCCGTGTACACTTGCGCTCGTCGATGTCCCAAATGTCAACCACCGCGGCTGGCCACCCGGCCGTCTGGTCCCTCGGTCCAAGCCTCGCGTCCGTCCTTCACCGCAACCGGTCCGTCAGCACGGCACGCCCAACTTAACCTTCTTTCGACCGCTGCCACCGCCTCCGAACTCCACACCTGCACATCACGAAGCCAAGAGATACCGTTTCGACACATAACCCTATACCAGGGGATTAGAAGAACCACCGAACCAACCACACACCAAAGTGTTGGAATGTTGACAATCGTTTATCACACAACAAGAACGCTTTACAATTGTCATGTAAAAACCCATGTGTTCAGATTATGTACTCTACGCCTTCCCATCCACCCCACGTTTGAATGGAGCCAACAAGAGAGCCGGCAGTGGAAATAGTAGAATAAACAGGGGAAGAGGACCGCGCCTGGGGCTGCCGCCACTGCTGACTGTAGAGCGGACTGGCAGTGGTGGTATCGCTGCTGCTACAGCATTGAGCAGCGCGCGGCAGCTGCCGACTGATCAAGCAAGAACCAGTTCCCCCGCCGCCCGTGGCTCGTCTCGTCTGGTACAAAGAATACCCCGTGTCTCCACGCATCCCCTTGGTTCATTTCATTCTCCGGCTAGCTCGGGCTCAGGAGCTAGTATCGTATCCTAACACAAGGTGCAGCTAGCTATATAAAACCGAAGCAGCTCGGACATACCCGCACCAAAAGGACGGACCCAGCATATAGAAAAGCCAGCCAAGCTGATCGAGCCTCGCGAACCAAAGCTTAGCTCGCTCGTGCGCGCGGCGCGCATCGCTCGCCCAGCTCCTTCCTCCTTCCTCCTCGATCGACCTCTCCTTGGTGCCGCCATACATGAACTGCTAGCGCGCACAGCAGCTGCCGGCCGGAGCGGAAGTCGAGAGGGATCGATCGGTGACGGTGAGGTCGGCGGCCGGCGGCGCGGCCACAGGGGATCGTCGACCGATGGAGACCATCAAGTGCTGCATCGCGTGCATCCTGCCGTGCGGGGCGCTGGACGTGGTGCGGATCGTGCACTCCAACGGCCGCGTGGAGGAGATCAGCGGGGGCCCCGTGCTGGCCGGGGAGATCATGAAGGCGTACCCGAAGCACGTCCTGCGGAAGCCGCCGTCCACGTGCCCCGCAGACAGCGGCGGCGGCGGCATCGTCGTGCAGAAGCCCGTCATCCTGCCGCCCAATGCCGAGCTGCAGAGGGGCAAGATCTACTTCCTCATGCCGGTCATGGCCACCCCTGCCGCGGCGCCCGCGTCCGAGAAGCAGAAGCCCGCCGCGAAGCCACAGCCGCCGGCGCCCTCGGACCAACAAACCACGGCGTCGGGTGCTGCTTCGGTGGCGAGGAGGCGGCGACGGAGGAAAGACCATCCCGCCGCACGGGACGGGGGAGCGGGCGCCGCCTGCAGCAGCGGGTCCAGGGCGCCGGCGGAGGACGAGAAGGAGCGGCTGCTGGCCAACGAGAGGTACCTGTCGGAGATTATGAAGGAGAAGGCATCCACGGCGAGGGACCGGCGGCGGGGGCGCGTCGCCGTGTGGCGGCCGCACCTGGAGAGCATCACCGAGGATGACTTGTAATCAAGCAAGCAAGCAAGGTGTCTTTGTTTCATTTTTTTTTTCTCTCCCTCTCCCACCTTTTCTTCTTTCTCTCAATTTCTTTTGGGTTTTCATTGCTACGTACTGGAGTCGTAGCAGTAGTGGTAGTTTTCCTGGCTTTCTCTTTTGTTAATTCCTCCTGCTTTGCTGCATCCTTGCTGCCCTTTGGCGCTTATTTTTTGCCATCTTTTCTTCGGCCCGTCTCCTTTAGAGCACCACCACCATCATCGTCCTCGTCTCCCCTGCTTCCCTCCTGGCTCCTTTACAAGATGAATCATGTCCCTGTGAAGAAAAAGATACAATTTTTGCCATGTTCGTTCCTTCTCTTTACAGCGATTGATGGTTTAGGTAATGAAGTGTATATTATCAACCCTCTGTTGTTCATAGATTGGGCATGCGAGTAAATATCTAGCAAAAAGAAGAAGTGTACTGTCTGTAAATCGCATGAATACATGGGTCTTCTCCCGTCCTTTTCTTCACAACAGGGCAAGGATAGGAGCTCCGATCCATTCTTCTTTTTCCTCCATTTGTTCTAGAAAGTGGAGCAGTAGCAGTGCTACTCTGCTAGTACTAGTAGCACCAGCTCTAACCTTGATATCGGTGCACTCCGACTTGTAAATTCCTCTGAAAAATTTTAGAATTCCGTGCGGCAGCATACATTCCATATTTCCCTCCCCTTTTCTGCTGCAACTGCAAGACGGTAGCAGAGAGAGGGCCGCCGAGCAGAACTGCTGCTGGCCTGCGAGTGCGTCGCGGTTGTGAGGCCTGGCCATAATCCATCCAACCATGCATGATGAGCAAACGAAAGTTCTGAGAGGCGCTAGCAATCAATGAGTAGACCAATGATTGCCCGGCAAGGCCCCATGCATCCGCTCTCCAGAATCCTCCACTACCACCAGACCAGAGTCTCGTCCAGACTCCAGAGCATGGATGGGTGGAGCTCCGGCTTTAGGTCAGGTGCCGTGCGGTGCCGTGGCGCCATTGACGCACATCACCCAACAACCGTCGTTCGTTCGTTGCAGCGACCATCAGCAGCTCAAGCCTGAACAGCACTGTTAGGCCGGGGATTAAGGATAAACCTCGCCCGGGCCCGGCTCTTCGATCCACTTTATTAGTGGAGCTGGCATGCATGATCGTTGCTGCGTGCCTGCGTATATGGATTAATCTCTGCATCCAAATCCTTTTGCCTTGCCCCCAATAATTTCGCTGATGCGTTAGGATTGTCTCTGTTTCGCTGGGCTAGCCTAGATCTCTATAGATAGAGAGGTGTACTCCAGAGGAGTAGATATAGCTAGTGCCGATGCCCTTTTCAGTTTTTCACTTGGGGAAAAAAGTGACAAAGTATGAAGGGCCAGTGGAGTCCTTATATGGATTTGACGTAAAGATGGGCACGTACAATGTGCTTCGTCTCCGTCTTTCTCTCAATCAAACGTCTCCAGACCACTCAACATACTGCCTTATCTGAACTCAGAGGGAAGCTTGCAAGCATTGGTTTGTTCCATGCATTAGCCTTTTTGGATGATATCGATGGATTAGTTAGAGGGCATATTTAGTACTACCCCTAAGCTATATGATTTCGAATCATCCTCTGCTTACTACTGGCTACTTAATCCATGCTAAAGTATAGTCCAGCATGTAGCTAAGTATATAGTATATATGTAGGAATACGATATGACATGGAGCTAGCTGTTGGAGATGGATACACATGCTAGAATATAATGCACGTCGCGAGGCCCAAATGGAGATGAGATTGCTTTTGCTGTGGCCCGGCCGGCGTCGATCGACCACTGCATGATTATATCGATCTCGCAGCAACTCAACCATCCCCACACACGCGCACTCGCCGAGTTTATTAATCCTTCAATTTCCCCCAGGGGGAGTGCTAGCTATCTACTTGATGGATTCACTATTGGATTTGGAAGCTCGCTTTGTTGCCCTAATGGGGTGCATAATCAGTAGTTTCGCGCCTTAGCTTCGGAAAAGAAGCCTGGCCTGTAGCCGTAGGCACGACGCCGTCGACCGGCGGGCGCCGCGCCAAGCTGCCTCGGCTCGATCGCCCCCCAGCTCATGAACCAATTAAATGAAGAAAAATCTTTGCATGATCATTGCTCTGGAATTCGTGGAATATAATGATTATCAAATCAAATAAACATTCGCCGTCACTAACTCGCCAGTTGACGAATAATCACATAGCCACCTTTTAATCAATCTGCTGTAGAAACAAAGGGAAGGAAGTTCGGTGCATTCCTTTCGTTTTTCTCCTCCTTCTGTTCCACTGCCGTGATGAGTACTGATGAGATCGAGCAATAGCTGGTAACCAAACTCACATCGACCAACTGGTGACTACTAATCTACTATAACGCGGAGAGTTCTGATGATCTTGGAATAACTAGTTGACAAGTTCTGATGGAACTAACAATAGAGAGCCCTTTGATGTGATGAAGCTGCAGCTGTGCCGTCTAGTTTTGTAATGCCAAGTGGATGCATGGAGGAGCAGTGGTGTGGTAGCTTGATATGCAGATTAATAAAAGGGGGCCCTTTAAGCAAGCAACTGCCAAGCTGATACATAAAAAGAAAGAAAAGAGAATTGATTAGGCGCTTGCATGTGTCCCGGCCGGGGCTCTTTTCAGATGGATACGTGCTAACTGAACTGTTGTGTAGCCGTGTAGTAGGCTCCCTTTATTTGTTACAGCCATACCATAGCCTCCCAATAGCCAATATATGTAGGGTTTGTTTGGCCTTTGGCCCTGCTAGCTTTTAGCTCGTGTGCCTGCAACGATCGACATGTACCGGAAACGTGAAGCTGTCGATCGACCTAACTAGCCGGCCGGCGCGGCCCCCATTCAAGTTCCAAGAGATCTTGGGAGGCCGGCTGTAATCTAGAGACCGCCATTGCCAACTCAGATGCCTAGCTAATGGCTTAGCTTATACTAGTACTGTAGGCCGTGTGCACGCATGTGTGAGCACACAAGTGACTTTCGTGCGCGTTGGGGGAGATAAGCTGCTACTAGATGCATGGTGTGTGGGTGGGCCGTGGCTCAGAAGTGGTGTTGATCTTGGGGCTCCCGGTGGGCCAAACCATCTTTATATATGTGCGCAGATGAGGGGAGGACCACAGGCACCATCATGCCGATCATCCACTGCCGGCGCACAATGCAAGCTCGACGGCATCAAGCTATAGCTAGGTGCACGTTTCTCCCTTGACGGGTCTCCTTTTGGTGTCAATTCCCCGTCCGCCGATCGAGTCGGATATGGAGCTCATGTGCCTGAATGGTGGCCTTTTGGCGAAAAGCTGGGGGAGCCCAACTGCTTCCAGCCAGTGAAAAGCTAGGCGATGATCGAAGCCGCCGGAGCCTCCCTGCTAGCTAGCTACAGTTACCAGCTTAATAGCTAGCTAGCTTAGCTCGCGATAGATTTTCCGCTAATTAATTAGCTTTTACGTGATCCTCGTCAGACAACTAATTGTTTACTTCAGTTCCTTCCTCTTTTGTCATACCATGCAGTAGTCGCCGTTCACGCGCGTGTGAATTACAGCTGTCGGTTAGTGCTGTAGCAGACACACCAGCATTTCCAGCGGGCTCATAGATCGTTCCAAGGAATGTGGTTATTTTACTGTACTCCTTGCCTGACGTGTTCTTTTCAGCCAGCTGTTTACCGCGTGGCATGGTGCCCTCGTCACTCGGCAGATCTTCGTCGTGAACTATAGCTCATCTGGTTATTGTCAGGCGAACACCGCATTGCTACAAAAGATCATCGTTCTCATTGGCTTAGATATGGCGTCAGAACTTGACGAAGAAAGATAAGGGGGCCACGGCGAACACGACATGAGACAAAAAGCGATATAAGTTGGGGAAAAACAAAAACTTTTTTTTTTTTGTTTGAGATTCGACACGCTATTTTGACGTGCCAACTGCCAACGACTTGTTCCAGCCCAAGACGTCCAGTTAGCCCTAAGTTAAACAAGGCCGAGCCAGGCCAAGCCCACTCCGTGATTCATGGCCTGTGAGACTGTCACGTCCGTTCATGGGCTGAGGCTTTGCCTTTTGCGACGACCTCTCATGGCCCAGCTTGCCCATGTAGCCTAGCCTCTGCTCTCGCATCTCATATTCTTGCCAAAAAAAAAAAAAAATTGCCCTCGTCACGTGACAAAGGATTCGATTATTCCCACGTCCCGTCGGTCTCCCTCCTAATCCCCCAGTCATTGGCCATGTGCCCATATATTCGTGCTCCACCCCACACCGAAAGCGGAGAGAACCGACGCAGAGCATAAGTTGTTGGGGGACTTTCCCTTAAGCACCCCGATAATGGCACGCTTTTGAGCTGTGGGAGCGTGTGCCCCATGTGTGTACACGAAAGCTTGGCCTCCTTATACAAAAAAACGGGGCGTAAAGAAACTATAATAAGGGTCCAACACAGTAGCAGGTGTACAACCCCAGGCGGTAGTGTGGTACGCTGTACGCAGGGTTGTCGCTCTAGTATAACACAATTATACGATGGTGATGTGCGTGTCAAGAGTGATGTGGTTCATGCAAAATTCATCGATAAGAGTACTCTTCTGTAATCCCGCCCCATGGGACACAAGAACACGAAAACACAGCGAGTGGGAGTCGCCTAAACTGCTAACTGCGTGGGTTTTGACCGAATAAACCTGCAGCGCCAGCGCGTCACGTCAAGGTCCGATGCCGCAGACGTTAATCAACGTGCTCGAGGCCCGCCCGCCGGTCTCCTTGAACTATCGGCGCCAATCGCGGCTGTGTGCCAATGTGATCGCTGTTTCTAGAAACACGCGTGGCACTAAACAAAATCAACGCAAATCAGATGTGTGCCATTTCTTTTAGACAGACAGCATAAAACAAGGCGAACGAATATGTTCATTTCAAAAATTGGGCCATTTCCCATGGCCTCTATCGAGCGTGCACGTACTTGGTTTGATGAATTGTACTTTGATCTCCTGCCGTCCACCCGTTTTATTCCACAGCCATTCTCCAACTCCCTAACTTTTTTTTTTTTTGTATTTTTCTCAAGCCGAGCGAACCATCCGGATTAATGGTGCAGCCTTGTTTTGCACGGCTCTGGCTTGTCCAAGAATAGTTTTAGCCCTTAATTCTTCGCAAAAGGAAAAATAAATCAAAGATTAATTCTGACAACTTTAAAATTTACCAATAATAACTGGTGGCTTATTATGTTAAAGAATTTGTTTACTAAAGTATGCATGGTGTTCATAGAACATACTCCTTCCATCCCAAAAGAGTGTCACATAGAGTTTCAAGTCAATAGTTCTTAAGTTCTATAGAAAATATTATCAATATTTATATTTCTAGTTAAGTTTATTATACAAATATATTCAATAATTAATCTAATAATATTAATTATGCACCATATATATTAATATTTTCATGTATATTGTCAAGTTAAAGATAACTAACCTTTTACAAAGTAAGAATAATAGATAGAGGGATAACATATATACAAGGATATGTAATGGCTCCTTATTAGTGTAGCAACCGGCCACCCAAATGAACGACTTATACCCTCTTCATCCTAAATTGTAAATCATTTCAAGAATCTTGATGGGTCAAAACATTTCAAGTTTGACCAGATTCAACTAACTATCAATGATTTTTCGCTAATTATAGTTTCATAGTATACCTATTTTATGTTACAAATATTTATAATTTTCTCTATAATCTTCGTCAAATTTTAGATATTTTGACTCTCCAAGATTCATGTAATAATTTACAATTTAGAACGAAGGGGGTAATTAGGAACATATGTCTTCTCTCCATCACATATGTCTCCATGTATTGGTTATTGTGTAAGCATGATCTTTATATATAAAAAAATTCTCTCCTTTTCAATTGGATTGCCATATCAAGTTTTTGTTTAATTGACATCCTTATGATGAATTTCTAATTCATGGTTGGGATAGCTTGCAAGCATTTTGGTTTCACATGCCGAGGGGTTAAAGGAAGGAGGAATTCCAATTCCCGCGGCGACAGACAAGCAGCGGCTGGGGAACTGAGCACCACAACTCTCGCAGGCTCTCTCTCGTCTCTCCCCGGCTCCGCCCTTCCCGAAGCAGCTCTCTCCAGAGTCCCGCTCCACGCTCGCCGCCCCCGTCGCCGGCGAGGCGGCGGTGCTGCCGCGTACTCCCCTGGTCTCCCACTCCGGAGCCACCCTCTCCTGCTCCGCGACCTCGAGGTATCTCCGTCTCCCAGCGATGCTCCTTTTCACTGTTGCTCCAGCAGGATTCCTGTGTCGGTTCAGCACTTCAGTCTTCAGCTTATGTCGTGCGATTGTTAGCGCCAAGGTGGTTAGTTCACGGCGGTGCTGTTGCGCCGCCAGCGACTCGTCGCTTTCTGGGAATATCTCATCACGGACTGCAATTGTCAGCTGTCCACCCGACGAATTATGTTAGCTGGAGGGAGGGTGCCTGCCTCGGTTGTTAATTGAGACGATTTGGCACCGGCTCTAGATGAGCGGTTGCGCGCAGCCATTAACAATCGCGAGAGCGATGTGCTTTGTCTGTTGCGCCGCCGGTGCGGGAACAAGGCAAGCAAGGCCCCCCTGTAGACTTGACAGAGCACTTCCCGTGTCACGGGAAGGAAGCAATACGTGTTTTTATGTGTTGCGGCGGGAGGCTGTACTGAGGTCCGAGGAAAAAGTACTCTCCTTCTCGGCAGCCCTAAACGGCAAAGTCAGTCCCTCCTCAATCCTCCTCACCAATCCCCTTCCTCCATTCCTCTTCCGGTACCCCTGGCCCTCCGGCGGCGGCGGGGCCGCGCTTAGCCCGCGTTTGCACGGCCCCTCCGTTTAAAACACCCCACCTTGCTGGTGGGGGTGAGAAACCCTAGATTGATTGGAGTAACGTTCCTTTGCTGTCCCTGTAATCCAAACATTCCTTCCTGGGACTGGTGAGTAGTTTGCCCTTTTTGGGGTACTTGTTTGTGTTCTTTTTGCCGAAACTGCCTGGGGTTCAGTTTCAGCTGAACCGGCCGTCCGTATACTCTGTATTTGAGACCTCTTCGGATTTACTGTTACAACGAACGAATTTTGCTTGATCTGTGTTCAGTCAGTGTACCGTTAGATGTTAGCAGAGCATCGATCAAAGGTTCTGTTCGGAGGAACTTTAATTGATTCTAGTGCCCATTGATTTATATTTATGTGTGTTGATTTCTACACTATTCGTATTCATCTTATAATCAAATCTGGTCTGATTGACTAATTTGCCTTTTCTTTTTTCTTTCTAGTAATTTTGGAGTACCAGTGATGCCTGACACCAGCTCTAGTGAAGTTTCTGCTTCTCATGTAGGGCGTGTAAGACGTCGCAAACATTCGACCGAGGTTTGTAATTATTTCTTCCTTTTGCTCTTCATTGTGCTCTGTTCTTTCTCTAGATTTAAGCTAATACACTGATAGCATGGTTCAAGCTAGAGCAGCGCCTGTTTCAGGTGCTCTTTTTTGTACTAATTAATTAATCATGATCATTTTCTTCAGGTTGCCACAGATGGGAATAGAGCTAATGGACAGCCGTTGCTTGTCAATGATCAGAACAAGTATAAATCGATGCTTATACGTACATATTCTACAGTGTGGATGATTGGAGGCTTTGCCTTTATTATTTATATGGGTCATCTATATATCTGGGCTATGGTGGTTGTGATCCAAATATACATGGCAAGAGAGCTTTTCAACCTACTCAGAAAATCCAGTGAAGAGAAACAACTGCCAGGGTTCAGGCTTCTGAATTGGTAAGCTATGGGTCATTTTGATTCTACTAAGTTTAAGCAGAAATTTGTTAGTCTCACAGCTGCCATGCTTTTCAATAGTATTTTTTCCTTGTGTCATTTATGCACAAGTGTTATTTCCTATTGTAGGCACTTCTTTTTCACAGCAATGCTGTACACTTATGGGCGGTTTCTTAGTCGACAGCTTGTGAATACAGTAACTTCAGATCACTTGCTTTATAAGGTCGTCAGTGGCCTAATAAAGTATCAGATGTTTATCTGCTATTTTCTTTATATTGCAGGTAGGCTCAGTATCCCATCGAACATGCAATAATTTCCTCTAGTAAATATGTTAAAACAAAACTTCATATTCAATTTGGTATTCAAAGTGATTCTGTTTTTCTAGTTTGATCTTGTGTTAAAAGGTCTTATACTCCCCCCTTCCAAAATGTTAGGCTGTTTTCGTTTTGTCGTAAGTCAATTCTCTCTAATTTTGACCAAGCTTATAGAAAAATAGTGAAATTACTTGCGTAAAATTCATCATGAAATGTTCTTGCTATTTCAAGTGTTTGGTATTGCTGATTTTAATACATTTTTTCTAAAAATTTGGTTAAAGTTAGAGAAGTTTGACTTAGGACAATACAAAAACAACCTACAATTTGGAGTGGATGAGGACAAAATTCCTATCAATAATATTTAACATATTATAGTCTACTATGCTAGATTTTAGTTCAAGGAATCCCATAATTGATTCAATTTTTTTTTTTTGCAAATTGTGCTAGTTATTGTTCGGTCGGTAGTTGTGCACTTTATTTTAATGGGAGAATTCATGGTTTGTTAGATTCGATTATTGAACATATCACCTCATTTTACTTATTCTGGATGGATTCCACATGGATACTGGGCATTTGAGTCTGTACATGTCTGCCCCCCACCCCACCCCCTACCCCCTACATGCTTGTCTAACTCATACATGCCTGCCTAAGTGATTACTGTTACATACTTGCATACATGCTATCTATCTTGGAAGTATCATTCTTTTCTGGTTATCATGAATTTCTCTTGATTGCATGTGTTGACATTCATACTTTAATAAAAGATAACTTACTTATCATGAATTTCTGCTAAGTATCTAGCAAAAAGTTAGTATTTATGTCTCCTTTGATCCAGGGTTTGTATGGTTTATTTTGACTCTCAAGAAAAAGACATACAAGTATCAGTTTAAACAGTATGCCTGGACGCACATGATACTATTAACGGTTTTTGGACAGTCTGCTTTCACTGTCGCAAACATATTTGAAGGGATATTCTGGTAAGTGATTCATTTCTTTATGAATAATCTGTTTAGAGTTTCAACTTTTTTGCGAAATATGGAGTGCTTAGCTATTTTTGTTCAGTTTGGGTGAGACATGTATTTGGTATTTGCACCATATTCTGAAAATTTCATTCTTCTGGAAAAGGAATTGTGCAATTTTTGTCTTTCATCTGCTCTAGACTTGCAGATTCATTAGAATTTGAACTTAATTCTGCCTTATTTTCTTTCTACATACAGCTGTAAAAAGTATAATAACCTTGAGCCTCTCAACTTAAGAGGAAAGTTTTGCACTTCCATTGTCCGACACTATGTGCCTCTTTACTCTATAGCACCAGTGCACAACTGCAAACTGCACAGGGATATACTATCATAAATTGATAAAAAGCAAGCATCTTACTTGTGGGCCAAAATAAAATATCCCAGTGCCCAATCCCAAAACCAGCTGGCGAGCTCACAATTTTTTCTCCTGGCTAGATGTCCCTGAGCTAATGAGATGACTAATCATGATTAATCTCTGATTAATTTGACGATCAGATTTCTAATTGCACTAGTTGCCTTGGAGTGCCTAATTGTGGATTTCTGTGGTCCATGGACCAATAAGCCTGACTTTTCTTGAACACACCAATAAGCCTGACTAATTGCAACTAACTGCGATTTGTCGGACAACTTAGTAACACTTTAGATGTTGCAGAATATCTTATGGTATAGTGTGCCCTGCCCCTGTCTGTTCTGACTTTGGGTTATTCTTCTCTTTTATTTTTTCAATTTGAGTTGACTTTGGGTTATTCTATGGGACTATGCCAGTGATGCATATCTATAAATATGTATTGTGGAAGATATTTGTCCTGGTTGTTTAACTTACACAAGTAATTTGTATTATGCTACAATTAGTGAACTCCGTCCACTTACAGTCTTATGTTTACTCAGGTTTCTTTTGCCTGCTTCACTTATTGTCATCAACGATATTTTTGCTTATTTATTTGGGTTCTTTCTTGGGAGAACACCATTAATCAAGCTGTCCCCTAAGAAAACTTGGGAGGGTTTTATTGGTGCATCAGTGACAACTATCATCTCTGCGTTTCTGGTGAGACTCTGATCTCCCTTTTCATTGATCACTTGCACTTCAATTATGTTACTCATATATTTCTCGTGCACTAGGTGCTTTTTCCCTTTTGGAACTCACAGAAGCTTTTGATATGTATTGAAGCCTTTGATATTTCATGTCCATTACATAGAGAAAAAAATAGAAAACTATCAGCACATTTTCTGTGAGTCAGTGTTGAATTCATGCCTCCATATTTACCAAACCAGTAAAGGTAGAAACACTGAAAGTCAGAGACACACGAACTATTGCAGTCTGATAATGAACCGATGAATTGCAATTAATCTAGACCTGCCTTTGATCCAAAGATGACTTGTGGGACAAAACCAATTCATTATCAACCTTACAAGTTAAAACATGTTGCAAGGTGAAGACTTATTTGGCTACTCATGGTTTATGTTCTCCTGGGAATACAACTGAGTACAACCCTTAAGGGATTGATTTTTAAATAATAATACATATTACTTTTTGTCTATCAAAAATGCTATTTGTTTTTAGTTCAAGATGATGTGTTGCTTACTTTCCTTTTTTCTGTGGCAGTTAGCAAATGTAATGGGCCGCTCCCAATGGTTGACATGCCCAAGAAAGGTTGTAGATTTTCCAATATGATTGCTGTATGGCTAAGTTGCTGTTGTGTTGCTAAATGTTTTGTGCAAATAATTTCAGGATCTGTCGACTGGGTGGCTTTATTGTGATCCTGGTCCAATGTTTAAACCAGAGCATTACTCATTGGAAGAGTGGGTGCCACATTCGGTTAGGAAATTTTTTTGTTTGCTCAATTTATTCATTTCAATTTTATTTCTTGTACTCTAAGATGGCATCTTTGCAATTTTCCCAATCATAAAGGTTCCTCAATATAATTGCAGTATGGTTTTTTTTTTCAACCTTATACAGTTTGTATTGCACTTAGGCATTTTGCATGGTTGTTGATTGTAATCCTTAATCAACAAGTCAATCCAAAAGAAACAAAGTTTTCCTTCCAGATTATTTTTTCTGTGCGTTGCTGTGGAAAAGGCTGGTTCTTATTGTATATTGAACTTGAAAAATAAGGGGATGGATTTATGTATTAACCCTGCAATCCTTTTCTGATATAGCATGTTGTAGAATATACTAGTACATCTGTGTTCACTCAGAATATTCAGATAGACACTTTGACAAATATAGCAGATATTGTCTCCATGATATATGGCCCCTACATGTGATGACATATCATATTTATGGAGTCAGAAATAGCCGTGATTGATCATCGATCTCTTCTGTTAACTTTTTGGAGGGAAGGGAGAGGTTGACAGAGACGGTTAGAAATTAAAGGTTTCGGACCGACGAAGGCTTTTGTAGATATTTTACTCTGACGGAGTGTCATTGATATAACCCCTCTTATATTAATGTTGCTGTGTAGAACACAGTTTAAATAATTTGCAATTGGGTAAATGATGGCCATCTTGCAATGGGACACATTACACATCTTATTACAAGTAACTGAACAAGACAGTGAGTTGTCATGGGTGGCACGGTGTTCTGAGTAGCACAGATTTTAAGAACAGTAGTAGACAATGCCGTTTCCTTTTTTGAATTTGTTGTTCTCTGAAATCAATGATAAGGTCAAGGCTAGTTCTTGATGATAGATCAATGGAGAAGTTACTTTGATATGCCTGCACCATGGTCTAACAATCAAATCATGTCCCAAGCTTGTTTCTCAATTCTAGTAAAGAACTAAATCTAACTCTTTTTTTTTTCGCCACCGGTAATTCACCCGTATTTCATTAAGAGGAGAAAAACAAAGTTACAAATTGCTATGCGATGGTGGCAAGCGGCCAACATGGCACAGCAAAGGAAACAAACCTAGCTACTAGATCCAAGAACTAAGTCTAACTCAGTTGGTGGGAGGTGCAGGTGTACATATACACCAACTTGGTTTGATTCCTTCAAACTCGAACTTGGGTGCTTATTTCTGCTTATATGCAATGCCACCTAGTTCCTCCTAGTTGGTTGATTTTAATTACTCTGATGTTCTCAACTGAAACAGATTGAGGTTTGCTCGATTCATTTTACCATCTAATATCATCTCGTGCCTTTTATTACTGATAGTTACTCTATTGTCTATTGCATCATCATTGGTTTTGTGTTATCTTTCTAGAGTTTCTAGATGTTTGATTTTGTACTCTGTTTGATTGCATGCATCTCTTAACAGCTCCCATGGAAAGAACTAGCCATTACGCCTGTGCAGTGGCATGCTTTAGCCCTAGGTTTATTTGCATCAATAATAGCACCATTTGGAGGATTCTTTGCAAGTGGCTTCAAGAGGGCTTTCAAAATAAAGGTATACACCACTTCATTGCTTGCATCAATAAAATTGTTTTACTCAAAATGATATAATATTTCTTTAACAAAAAATGTAGGATTTTGGTGACAGCATACCTGGGCATGGTGGAATTACTGATAGAATGGATTGTCAAGTAAGTATATCATGGAACGTTTTAGCTATAGGGAAAATGTTACTGGCCATTGGTTATGCAAGCTTTTTACATTCTCATTCTATTGAAATAATGTAAGAGGAGGCCTTTGTGCCGTGGCTAATCTAAACCATGAGCTACAGAACAATCTATTGAACCAAATGTCTAAGCCTAATGATTGCAGGAGTAGCAACCTCATTTCTGTGGACTATTTTTGTACTTCTCCTTTTATGCATACATGTTATCTTTGATTGAGTATAAATGTGTTTGATATTTGTTAAATACTTGTTGGGGAAAAAAAAATCCTTCCAAGCTGAAGAACTTTCTGCTTGCTTTTCCCACAGATGGTTATGGCAGTATTTGCATACATATACCACCAATCATTCATTGCGCCTCAGAATTTCTCTATTGAGATAATCTTGGATCAGGTCAGGATCATTATTAATTAATTTCTTTATCTTGAGTGATTCTCCCCTTTTAAAGCAATTTATCTTTTGCCATTCTAACCAATGTCTACCTTTTTATCATTCAGATTATAAGAAACCTAACTTATGAGGAGCAAAAATACCTATATGAACAACTTGGGGAAATGTTCCGTGAGAGGCAATTGGTGCAAAGCTAAGAGTTAGCGTGCTTGTGAAATGCATGATATGTTCTGTATTTAAGCCTTCGGCTCATTCCGTAGCTCTAGCTCATGTATAGCAGCATGACATGAATGTACCGTGATACGGAGTCCTTACCAAAACCATTGTATAGAATGGTAGAATCGATTGAATGAATGGGTTTTTGGTGCTTTATTCATTCTCCACTGACGCTGCCTAATTCACTCCCCATGTCATCACTTCTGCACACTTTGTAAAAGGGCACCCGGAAAGTTTTATTCTTTCTTATCACTTGGTGGTGCTGGCCTCAGATCAATTATTCGAGGATTCACAGAATAATATAAGATGAGTTGCTCAAAAAAAAAGAATAATATAAGATGAAGGATTCCTTATCTTTCTTTCTCGGCCATCAGGCTCTTCACGGCATATTTATCATCGTGGCAGTTGTCTTCAATTGCTCAGCTAATGTCACTGCATAAAGTCGCGAGCTGATGTCAGCTTCTGTTCGACATGGAGCAGAGAGCTAAAAGGAATGACACTAGCGTGGTTCAAGAGGCGATCTCGTATGCTCGAAGATAGGCTAAATGTCTACTCACTCGGTTGCACAAAGATATTGGACCTATTTGGTTGTCTTTTAATTTTTGCCAAACCAAAATTATGATAGTTATTTTTATGATTATCAATTGGTTCACTGTTAAAAAATTGACACCATTAATTTTTATAGCTAAAGATTTGACAAGTCTCTAGAAAGTGTTTAAACCACATGAAAGAAACGATTGACAAGTCTTCATTTTGGTAGTAAACCAAATGCACACCTATATTTTTTATTCTAACTTTGGCAAACTTTGAGTTGGCAAGCCTAAGTTTTGGCTTGCCATAAATTTGGTTGGGCAAAAATTAGAAGCCAACCAAATAGGCCCATTATTTAAAGTAAGTTTATTTAAATGGAGACAAATATTACTAATATCTTCTATAAATTTAGTTAATTTAAGAAATTTTGTCTTGCATATCTTTGGGAGTATGCTCTTTCATATTTGTAACGACTGATCCCTGCCTTTTGTTGTTCTTTATGCTCAGACCTCCAGATCAGCTAGGGAATTCGACACCGTGTTGAGGACGGCCTTGCCAAGAAAATCTTGTGTTTGTTGATTGAAAATGTTCTGCTCCCCCTTTTCATGTATCCACGTGTTACACCATTCGTGCAAAAATGTAATCTGGTATGTTTGCCCTTCTTTGCGTATTTTTGACGTGTAACTTATAATCATCCAGGCGCCTTATGAAGGAGGTGGAAAAGCCGATAAGGTTCACTTGGCGATCGGTCGTCCTGACTATCAGATAATAGGAACTTGAACCACAGATGTTGCTCTTTTTTTTCAATAATACCCAACCCAAATACCCTAAAGTGGAGGAACCATCATGTCAATTCTCGTGGTGAGCAGTTGTCAAAAGAATCCGAATCAACAACAATCAACACGCAATGGTTCTACCCTTGGATATTCGCTCTGGCCTCCGGGCAAAGTGTTGTTACTATCTCGGATGGCTTCTGCTTACCTGTAAGCATTTCCTACAATCGTGCATGATATCATGTCGCATGATACGGACTCGATTCTGCCGAGCATATATAGAATATGCTTTCTAATAACCGTAAAATTTTACTACAAATCAGTTGCTATAGGTCATTGGTACGTACACCCAAGGCAAAATAATTCCAGTTTAAGGAAACACAAGTGTATGCAAGTATGTAGTAGATGTAGATTATTATTCTGAATGGAAATAGACCGATAGTTGCATTTTGGACGATATATATACCGTTGTGAGAATCCATAGGTGGAAACATACATTAAAGAGTACAGTATATTTTTAAATCTCCAAGTTGCACCCACTTGAGTTTGATTTTCAACCAATTATTCCAGTAGTTAGGAAGTTCGGACATAATCTGATGGCTACTCGCCATCTGAGTATGTCCGTTGTTTGATATAATCTTCTCTTAGTAAAATACGGGTGAATGGTCCAATCTCGAAAAAAAATCAAAACTAAATTACGAAACTAGGTAAAAAAATTTGGTCCACTTGTTGCATGCTTTATTGGTTTTCTATGTTTTCTATATGTTTTTGATACAAAGACCAGATCCATGTATCTGCGCCCAATAAAAAGTCTTTAACAAACCGGTATTTATCTAGTTATTAAATACTAACACCTTCAACTCATCTTTTTTATTTCCAAAATATCCCTCCTTTCTTTGTGGTTATTCGCATTATCGTTTCTATAGTTGATAGGCCAACTATGTTGTTTTGATACGAGAATAGTGTATCATGATTGATAAACTTGGCTAAGTGTACCATGACTGATAAGCCTAGCTAATAAGTTCACTTTTCAAATTGCCTCGTGTCTTCCAAATCTCATACTATACAAACTTGAGTCACAACCGGTATTCATACGAGTTAAATAGAACTAACTCGTGCCGATGATACAGATTCTGATCCTAAAATGTATATTGAATTTAATGCTCTAAAATGTATCGAATTAGTGTTGCTAACGAACAGAATTCCGGGAAACAAAGCTGCTGCCGTTGCTCCCCTCCCCCAACATGGCCGCCTCCACCATGAAACCTGTGGGCGACGCTCCACTTGGATGGGCTTTCACCACCACCACAATACGAGTTGGGAGGGGAATATACGCCGAATCCGCCCAGCACAAGCGACAGCCCCGTCCCGTCCTATAAATAGCAGACCACAGCAGTCCGCTCCGTGACTCCGTCCCAGGAAACCCGGTGGTATAGCATCAAAGGAACGTTTTTTGTCGTGTTGATTGAACTGTTGATTGATCTCCCTCCCCTTTCGCCGGACCCGTTCGGCCTCCTGGCCTCACCCTAGAAAAAAAAGGCGAGGTGCTTTCCTCTCCTCTCTTCTCCTTCGATCCAGTGGGCTTGCACTCTATTTCCTAGATCTTGTTTAAGCATTTGTCTATCTTGGAGTGGCATAGTCTCCCTAGCTCCCACAGCGCCTGATTGTTGTGGGTTTTGATCGTGTTCTTTTTTTTTCTTTTGGCATTCAAGTTGCTTTATTGGAATCCGCGTGCTTAGGACTGGGTGGATCGTTTTCTCGCTTCAAGAACATGTCGAAATCCGTGGGATTGGATGGATTTATGGGGGGGTTTCTCGTCTCTTTTGATGGAAATTGTGGGTGTTGATCTGTGGATTCTGTTGCAAACAGGGGGCGAGAAGGAAAGGGGAGTCCTTTTGGGAGGGGGAGAAGGAGATGGCGCGCAATGCGGTGGACAAGGCGACGTCCATCGACGCGCAGCTGCGGCTGCTGGCGCCGCAGAAGCTCTCCGACGACGACAAGCTCGTCGAGTACGACGCCCTGCTCCTCGACCGCTTCCTCGACATCCTACAGGACCTGCACGGCGAGGACATCAGGGAGACGGTATTGTTATAAATGCTCATGCTCCGATTGATTCCCTGCTGTGGTGCTATTTGTTCCTTTCTTTTCGGTGCTGGCAATTGATTTAGGTGGTAGATGGCTCGATCATGCTCGGAAATCTGTTTATACTGTCATGCATGCATGTGTCGCGATAGCAGGAGAATCAGACAGAGTATCTGGGCCTTGTCCGTTGTGGGTTTCTATGGTGATATTCTTTGCATCTGTTTTGGTATTGCACTCTGGAGATGGAAGTTAGTGGTGCGTTTTAATAAAACGAAGTAGCACTTGGGCTCCACCCATTTGTTCTCCAGTTGCTGATCAATAGTGTCCTAGTTCTAGCTTTGTGTTTTCTAGCCATTGAATTGGTACATGATCATGATGTTCAAAACTGGTGGGGTTATCATGATGTGTGGAGCACTTGCACTATAATCATGGCCTTTTGATACTCCCGAGTTATTATTTCTTTGGAACTATTATTGTTGCTGATATGAGGTAGTTTGCATATCAAATTTATTCTTTCTATGCATAAATAGTATGATAAAATGGTAAAAGGCCACCTTTTACAATGCATCAACCTATCACATATGCTGTTTTACATTATCATTTTACCACTCAAGTAAGTCCCATCTCCTTGCCCATTTCTTAGATATCTGCAAGCCAATCTTTGCTTAACATTCTGATAGGTGGCTTGATTTCTTTGTTCATTCCTTACACAGCAATTCCAGTTTGTTAACCAACTCACTGTACATTCGATAAAATTTATATTTTTTTTGCAATGCCATAAGGTTTCCCTTTCTTGTGAATAGGTGCAAGAATGCTATGAGTTAGCTGCTGAGTATGAAAATAAGCTTGACCCCAAAATGCTGGATGAGATTGGGAATGTGCTGACCAGTTTGGATCCTGGAGACTCCATTGTCATAACCAAGTCATTCTCACACATGCTTATCCTGGCAAACTTGGCCGAGGAGGTACAAATTGCATACCGCAGGAGAATAAAACTGAAGAAGGGTGACTTTGTTGATGAGAACTCAGCAACAACTGAATCAGACATCGAGGAGACATTAAAGAGGCTTATGCATCAGCTTAAGAAGTCCCCTCTGGAGGTATTGGATGCTCTCAAGAATCAAACTGTCGACCTCGTCCTGACTGCACATCCAACTCAGTCAGTCCGGAGATCACTGCTCCAAAAGCATGGCAGGTTAGTCTTGAAGCTTTCTGAACTGTTATGCAGAAATGTTGGTTCTGTTTGTTCTTTACGCACTATGCACCAGAGCAATGCAGTTTGCTCACACTGAATTTCCCATACCGCTTTCATAGAAAACCCATATTTTCCACTTCTCTTTTATGTGAAAGTATTGCTTGCATGGTTTTGCTGTAGTCTTCCTTGAAACAACCGCAGTAGAAAAAAAAATTCTAAAGGCACATTGAATCATATGTTATATGTGCCTTTCGATGCCTTAGATTCTTCACCTTTCAATGTGCAGGATAAGAAACTGTTTAACTCAACTTTATGCAAAGGACATCACTCCAGATGAGAAACAGGAACTTGATGAAGCACTTCAAAGAGAGGTAATTTGCTTAGATATTTTGGTATATTAGTGTTGTATATAATACTATCTATGTAGTAGTTAATCAGGAAAACTTTGAACATTCACTAAATATATATATTTATATGATTGTAATATCCTGTTCCATTTCTTATCTACAGATTCAAGCTGCCTTTAGAACTGATGAAATCAGGCGGGCGCCTCCTACCCCACAGGATGAAATGCGAGCTGGAATGAGTTATTTTCATGAGACTATATGGAAGGGTGTACCCAAGTTCTTACGTAGGGTCGACACTGCTCTTAAGAACATCGGCATAAATGAGCGGTTGCCATATAATGCCTCAATCATTCAGTTTTCTTCTTGGATGGGTGGTGATCGTGATGGTACATAGCATCCTCCCTTTTTTTGATAGTATATATTTTGTGATGTGCCGAATCATGCAACTGTAGTTCACAAGAAAGAAGTGCATATATAACTCTAAACTGATGTCCATAACAGGGAATCCAAGGGTCACACCAGAGGTTACAAGGGATGTATGCTTGTTGGCTAGAATGATGGCTGCTAATTTGTATAATGCCCAGATTGAAGACCTGATGTTTGAGGTAAAAATAAGGACATTTTTTATATGCATATTGTAGTGATATTAGTCTCACAAGAATTTTTTTTTTGCCGCATGCAGTTATCTATGTGGCGTTGCAGTGACGAGTTACGTGTAAAGGTTGATGAGTTATACCGGTCCTCCAAGAAAGATACGACGAAACACTATATAGGTGCAGATTATATTATGATATTTTTGTTAAACATATTATATTATATCTTCAACATCCTTGCCTACCATCTGCTGAAAAATATTCACCAAACTAGTCACCAACCTGTTCTGCCAATGGATGAAATATCTATACGTTTTATATACTACACCCAGAAAAGAAGTTCTAGACTTCTGTTCTATATAAAAGAGTATCAATAATTATGACACCAAATAGGTATACTATGAAAATATATACTTATTTGGTATCATAAACATTGATATTTTTTTGGCGCAAAGTTAGTCAAACTTGAGATGGTTTGACCTGGCACTATGCTAGAATTGCATTCTTTTCCAGTTGGAGTAACATATTGCGTATGATTAATATGGATCCTCATCATAACCATTAATGTGGTTCCAGTTTGATAGTTCATTCTCGAATTACAGTAAACTGCATGAATCTATGCTTCTGAAGACTAATCTCGAGTCATGCAGATCATGATTCTAGTCTTAGTGGATCTAAGTCAGCAATTGGGGAAAAATAGGCATGGCAAATCCATATTCCAAAAGGGTTGGACTGCAAGAATCAGAAACAGTTACCTTGCAAAAAAGGCTTTTAAGGATTTGAAAACATGCAATAAAACCAATGTATTTTAGCTGTTAGCTTAATAGATATGATAAGAAACAGCTATGTCATCAGGACTCATGAGTTGCATGGATATATGTGCTTTCTTGCCAACATAGGCTGCATTTGAATCATGTTTCGTTCTCTGGATTTGTTCTGAGACACGTGGATGTCTATTTGTGTCGTTCTACTATGTTTAATATTGGAAAGAACCATATCACTATTGAGTTATTTTTTTAAAAGGACAAATTCTTGCTATTTTCATGCAGACTGATATTTAGGTGACATTTTTGGCAGCAACTGACATGATATTGATGCATGCTGTTTTTGTCTATTCCTTTAGATTAATGAGCCAATTAGACAAAGCTAGGTGAAGTTGATACATGCTGACATGCTTTTCCTGGATGCAGAGTTCTGGAAACAAGTTCCCCCCAGTGAACCTTACCGTGTGATTCTGAGTGATGTCAGAGATAAACTCTACAACACGCGTGAACGAGCACGCCATTTATTAGCTAGTGGGTTTTCTGAAATTCCAGAGGAAGCAACGTTCACCGATGTTGAACAGGTATTGTAAAGTGGGTTCCTGGCTAGGATAAAAAATAATCTGTACCATACACTTTTAGTGCTGATTTGATTCTATCATTCTATAGTGTACTGAAAAGGTTGAAACATTCCCAAGATAAAGGATCTTTGTAACTGTTTTAGGATATATTATGTTTTATGGATTCTCGTCTCGACTGCATCTTTTTTCTCTTGCAGTTCTTGGAGCCACTTGAACTCTGTTACAGATCTCTCTATGCTTGTGGTGATCGCTCTATTGCAGATGGAAGCCTTCTTGACTTCCTACGGCAAGTGTCTACATTTGGACTATCCCTTGTTAGACTTGATATCAGACAAGAATCTGACCGACATACTGATGTTATGGATGCTATAACTGAATATCTCGGCATTGGATCATACTGTAAATGGACAGAGGAGAAACGCCAAGAATGGCTACTCTCGGAACTTAATGGAAAGAGGCCGTTATTTGGTCCTGACCTTCTCAAGTCGGATGAGATTGCTGATGTTCTAGATACTTTCCACGTATTAGCTGAACTTCCTTCAGACAGCTTTGGTGCATATGTAATATCTATGGCGACAGCTCCGTCAGATGTTCTTGCTGTCGAGCTCTTGCAGCGTGAATGTCATGTGAAAAAACCACTGAGAGTTGTGCCATTGTTCGAAAAACTGGCAGATCTTGAGGCAGCACCCGCAGCTTTAGCTCGGCTGTTCTCTGTTGAATGGTACAGAAACAGGATCAATGGCAAGCAGGAAGTGATGATCGGGTATTCAGATTCTGGCAAGGATGCTGGTCGTTTCTCTGCTGCTTGGCAACTGTACAAGGCTCAAGAGGAGCTCATTAATGTTGCTAAGTTGTATGGTGTTAAGTTAACTATGTTTCATGGACGAGGTGGGACTGTGGGAAGAGGTGGGGGGCCTACCCATCTTGCTATACTGTCACAACCTCCAGAAACTATTCATGGATCACTTAGGGTAACTGTTCAAGGTGAAGTCATTGAACAATCCTTTGGAGAGGAGCATTTGTGCTTTAGAACCCTGCAACGTTTCACAGCTGCTACTCTTGAGCATGGTATGCATCCTCCAATTTCGCCAAAACCAGAATGGCGTGCTTTAATGGACGAAATGGCTATTGTTGCCACAAAGGAATACCGATCAATTGTGTTTGAAGAACCACGCTTTGTTGAGTACTTCCGCCTTGTAAGTATTCAATTTTCTTTGCTTGTGCTTCTCTTTTCTACACATCTTCACTTGTCTTTTGATATTATGCAAATACCACTATGTGATTTTAGTTTTAGCTTTTATTTAGTCCTTGGCATTTCCCTCTTGTTTTTGTTAGTTGGGATTTCATCTAGCTAGGCCTGAAGGTTAATATACTGTTTTGTTATTGTGTTTTCATGTCATTACTTCTTGTAGTACCCTATAAGTTGGTTATTTTTTGGTAATGGGTCACAATTTTTCTGCATAACTAATCCTGGCATTCGTGTCTTTCTTTCAAATAGGCAACACCAGAGATGGAATATGGTAGGATGAATATCGGAAGCAGACCATCAAAAAGAAAGCCAAGTGCAGGCATTGAATCACTGCGTGCAATCCCTTGGATTTTTGCTTGGACACAGACTCGGTTCCACCTACCAGTGTGGCTTGGTTTTGGTGCAGCATTCAAGCATGTCTTGGATAAGGACATACGGAATCTTCAAACCCTTCAAGAGATGTACAATCAGTGGCCATTTTTCAGGGTTACAATAGACTTGGTTGAGATGGTGTTTGCCAAAGGTGATCCTGGTATAGCAGCTCTGTATGACAAGCTTCTAGTTTCAGAGGATTTGTGGTCATTCGGCAAGCGTCTTAGAGACAACTATGAAGAAACAAAGCAACTTCTTCTACAGGTGATTGTCTAAGATCTTTTTGCATCTGTTATGGACTGCTAGAGTTGCATGTAGTCTATGTGATGCCTCTACCAGGCTTGAACATTGCATCTGAATGATTAGATAACTAAGTAAATTCGTAATCTATAGCCACGTCATGCCCAACTACTTCCAGAGAATGGTAGATAATTCTGCAACAGGATCTTCATTAACGGCGTCCTGTTCTTGTCTCACCCACTGCATTGTGACCTGGTGAATTTCAGGTTGCTGGGCACAAAGACCTGCTGGAGGGCGACCCTTACCTGAAGCAGAGGCTGCGCATCCGCGACTCTTACATCACCGCGCTGAATGTGTGCCAAGCCTACACGCTGAAGCGCATCAGGGACCCTGGCTTCCAGGTGAACCCGGGGCCTCACCTGTCGAAGGACATCATGGACATGGGAAAGCCAGCCTCGGAGCTCGTGAAGCTCAACACCACGAGCGAGTACGCCCCGGGACTGGAGGACACCCTCATCCTGACCATGAAGGGCATCGCCGCCGGAATGCAGAACACCGGCTGAAAGAACAAGAACCCAGAGTGCCTTGTTTATTCTGAGTAGATGTATCTAATCTATCGTAGGGGATCATGGCGTGAACCAGTAAACAAGGCGGGTGCACACCTGGATATGGTGGATTAGCTGTTTAGTGGAGTAGCACTGTTACTATATGCTATGCTCTATCGAACTCCAATGTATGCATATCCATGTTGCTTGAGCCTGCACTTAGCTTTTGGATCATAACTGTGCCGTTTGGTGCTGGCATATTTGTGCCGAGGAGTCTACTCGTACTGACTGAATGCTTGGATCATTGTAGTATCTTCTCTGTCGTGCGGTATTGTCGAATGCTACTACTATGTCCACTTGTCCAGGCTCCAGGACAAATGGACAGGCTGTAGAGAGGCGCGCGGCCTGTATCACGCACGCGCAGCGGCCCCTGGAAGCTGCAGAGGGCCGGATCCCGTGGACGTGCACGCGCAATAGGGGGGCTTTGTCATAACCCAGTATTTTTTTTCCTCTCTAATTTTACACTAGCATCTACGTACAAGATCAAGTCAGCTAGAGCTAATAATGTATTTATTTAAACATGTACAGGTGTTAATATGTATTATAATTTAAACGGATCAACGGAGGGAGAAGCCCCGATTGCTTCTTTATCTTCAGTGTTCATATAATATGGTTTTGAGTTCTGGGTGTGGCCGTATCTAGTCTAGGCATGATAATGTGGTGCATTTCCGTTGCGCTCGAATTTATGCGTCCTGGCCCGGCCTTGGGCCCTTGTCGCATGGCTCCATGCCTGATGCCTCCGCTCGGGGGTCCCCGGCGGTACTTGCTGCCACACTACCATAACTCGCTCGCTCATGTTCGGTCGGTCGCACTTGCACACTACAGTACCGGCGGTGAGCATGACCAAATCATTGGCGAGCGCGAGGTACTGTAGGTAGGTGCCGTCGATGCACACAGACACGGGCCAGTCCATTCATACCAAGCCAACCCCAGCAGCACAAGAAAAAGGAGATTCGACGACCGTTCTCACACACATACCACGCCGCTGCCTGAAATGGATGGATAGCGCCATAGCCTGGGCTCTGGCGGCCCCGTCTCGCGGCACCGGCACAGCGGCAGCCGGCAGGGGCCAGGCACCACCGGCGCATCGCGGCAGCCGATGCCCTGGAGGCCAGTGGCCAGGCCGCACAGCCGACTCGACGAGGCAGGCCAGACCAGACCAGACCCGGCGAGCGGAATGGACCGTAGCGTGTCATCGTGAACCGTGAGACGTGGCCGCGACCGGATTCCGGAGCAATGTACCGTATCCGTATCCGCGGCAGCCTCAGATGTTGACTACGTGTCCCCCCCTTCTCTCCTCTGTCACATTCATTCACAACACTCATTGATTCACTCATCGCCGCTGCTACCTCTGCGTCGGAAAGAGGCAAAAAGAGGCAGCCGGACGGCCACAGGCAGCGGCAGGGGGACCGCCGGAGCGGGCCAGGCTCTCTCTGGCTCTCTGCCTCTGGCCTCTGCTCTCCGCGCGCTCCGACGCCGGCCCGCCCGGCCGTACTCGCGGCGGAGATCTCCATTTATTGGCGGTGACGCGCCCACGTTCTCTTGCCCGGCCCTTGCCCGGTTGCCTTGCCCCGCATCAATGGACTGGACGGACGCACCCGAGGCGACGACGCCCACGTCCCAGTTGGTTTTTGTTTGGAGCCGGAGAAGACAAGCTCTACTGCATGAGATTGACGGATATAACGCATGCAGGCTCACAGGTCACAGCTCTGCATATTGCTCAGTAGTACTCGCACGGGAGCACTGTTGGTGTTGGCCCCGGCCGGCCGCCAGCATGAAATGCTCACCGTAATAACAACGTTTAATGTTTCTAAACAGTTTGACTCTGACGGTACAAAGGAGTACGTACAACAAGGTTTAATTTGGATGACCCCATTAGTAGATGACTGTTTCTGTATGAACCAATACATACGTACATTTCAGTAACATTTTCATCGACGATCTCTTGGCCCAAGTCCGCTGTTCAAGGAAAAGGTTTGAGCACTACAGTGTACTCATCAGTGTGCACTGCTGGAGGAGAGTACGTGAAGCACTGAGAGTATTATATATGTGTCTTGCTGCGTGGTCCAAAATGACATGCTGTGCGAATGATCAAGAGAAGTAGTACTGTTACATCTGTGACCTGTTGCATTGCCTGCAAAAAATTAACAGTATGTGTTTCTAGTCTCACGTACAAGGTGAAGCTTGCAACAGACAGGGGCGTTCGTTCCCAATAAGAAAATGTTAGCATCTAACTCCATTTACACCATAATCTACACAAGTGCACATCCCACAAGTTTAGAGCTTTAAATAAACCCACAGACCACAGGCCCAAAGCTAAAACAAGTTAACCCTTGAAACTTACTCTCTACTCCTCAGTCTATTATTCCCATGGCCCGTAGGCGTTATATGTCATGTGTGGATTTGATATGATCCACCAGCAACTGGTGGAACAAAGTCCAAGGTTTTTGAACTCAAGGGACAAGTCAGGTTAAAAGAATAAAAAAAATATTTGAAAGGTTTTGCACTTGTTCAGGGGTTGTTCATCACTTGTTCCGCCTTGCTCAGGGGTTGCTCATCACTATTTTACTCTACTCCGTAACCAGCAGTGCAAAATCCTAAAGCATCGCTTTTGCCTTTTGGACTAATAACAAGAAAAAGGCAACATGGTTTGGCTTTTCCAACCTAAGCAACACCTCCTTTTGTCCTCACCAAAAAACTACGCTGCCGTTTGTATATATAGGGCGGCAAAAGCTTATCTCTTTCCACGATAAAGAAAAAAGATATATTCTTGTTTTGGATTGTTTTATGTCATAAAGGCAGCCATCCATTAGAAAGTGTGGAAGGTGCCTTTGCATTTTCTTAGTAGACCGGTATCTTAGTAAACAAGCCACGTTCGCGTTGACACTTGAAGCCCACGTTCTGGCCAAAACGGAATATATATAGGCTTTACATTTTAGTTAGAAGAAAGCAAATATAAACCAGACAGAGAGTATTATTCTTTGGCAGGACTTAGTGCAAATGACGGTACTGAATATGTTTGGACACTTGCAAAAGAAACCTCAGACGTCAACCCATATATAAGGGTTGTGACAAACATTATTCATAGACTACAATCAGGCACCGGTGATATGTATATTTAGATTTTATCGCATGCTTCAAATATGTACATACTAGTCTATAAATTTGTGCCATATTTGAACCCATAACTAATACTCCAAACTAAATTTCCCTGTCTTTTTAATTTTCTAAATATATGCATACAGAGCTTGTTTCATTAGTGTCTTAGTAAACATGCTTGTTAGGCAACAACAACATCCATCCAAAGGAAAGCAAATTTGAATATGCATTTAGTTCAAATCTTAGCTTAAATTATGGTGGCCCTTATTGTAGCCCAAGTTTTCTTTGTCGTAAATCTATATTTTAAACTTTTAATTTTGCTCTCTTTAGTTGCTATAATTTCTTATCCTTAAGTTACGTAAAAATATGGCACCTATTGTAAATTTAGTTCAAAATTCCTTTTGTATTTTATTAAAAATAAGGATTTAAAGATGTAAAATGTCCTCCCAACTACTGCTGCTGCTGCTGCTACTATATATGTCATAAAAGGGAGGCCTGCACCAAAGCATTCAAGAATAGTGGTAGAGCATGAACTGAGATTTAGGAGGGGTCGTCAATATGCTAATTAACCTAAAGAGATTAATAATTGAAGCTTAATAATAATAGTTTACACCCAAAGGCATATTAATAACCAATGGAGCAATAGTCATCTTGGGTCTACTAACCACTTCCATTGCGCAAGATATCAAATTCTCCTATCAGAGATTATTTGTGTCACAATTTTATTTTAAAAAAATGTGCTTACATTTGTACTATTAGCAAATTTGGGTAATTTGGAAACATGTATAGTCATAATTTATAGCCATCTTTCATAATAGTAGAGGTGAGTAATTTTTAGAAAATCACGATAGACATGGTGGCTATTATATTATCAAATATCAGATTGGTGGTTATATTCTTTGAAAACTTTTAGGATTTATCATTTTCTCTAGTGTTTCTCATGAGAATTAATGCTAGACTTCATTGAAATATTCAATTAGTTAAATGGAGCTATTTTTGGGGAAAAAAAGTTTCTCAGCTACGTTCTAATAAGAAAGTACCAGAAGGAAGAAAAAATGATGCATCAGACATGCCTTGAGTGATAATAAGTCCTGGACAATCCCGGAGCTAAACATGCACCCGCATTGAGATTATTCGAAAAGCTTAAAGAAGACCAAAAAGTTGGATGGGCATCCATGGACTTTTGGGTAAAATAATGGCACATGGTTGGATGCGGTGGAAGCGGGATCGACGAACCTAGAAAAAAAGAGAGAGAGAAAGGGACAAGGAAAGGCCACTGCCGTGCTCGCTCTTTTGCCCGATGCGGTGGAAGTGGGATCGACGAACCTAGAAAAAAAGAGAGAGAGAAAGGGACAAGGAAAGGCCACTGCCGTGCTCGCTCTTTTGCTTTGTTCTAACCAGGAGACTAGTTTACACTATCGGATCCGTCGCCTTTGCTGAGTGTCGGCTATATTCGGCAAAGATACCTTTACCGTCGGCAAAGGCTTTGCCGAGTGTGGCTCTCGGTAAAGCCCACTCGACAAAGAATTGGTCGGCAAAAGAGTCTTTGTCGAGTGCCCCTGGCAGGCACTCGGCAAAGGCTTTGCCGAGTGCCACGCCAGCACTCGGCAAAGGTAACGGGCGATGTCAACTTGACGGCACCCTTTGCCGAGTGTGACGTGGCAGGCACTCGTCAAAGATATTTTATTTTACTTTTTTTTAAAAAAATTATTTGCCGAGTGCCACGCCTGGTACTTGGCAAAGATTTTTTATTTTTTTTGAAAAATTGTTTGCCGAGTGCTGGCGCTCGGCAAAGGTATGGTCTCTTTGCTGAGTGCCACGCCAGCACTCGGCAAAGCTGGGGCTCTGCTGGGAAAAATGCCCAGCTTTGCCGAGTGCTGGCACTCTGCAAAGCTGGAATTTTTTTTGTTTTCTTGCATTCCAGACATGCAATTTCACATATATTCATGACAATAGACTAAAATATCACATAAAAATTATATTCATCATCAAATGACGTCTCAACACGAATTCATACATAAAAGTCTTCAAATTCATCCGTTATATCGATATAAATTCATAACATGTCCAAAAGAACGACAAATTCATCGATACAAGTCCACAAGCGGGCAGTAGAGGTACCTAGCTCGACCCGGTGTCTCCAGAGGCCCTAGAGCCCCTACCTTGCTCCCACGGAGACCACCCTGACCGCGGCGCCGACTGAAACGTCCAGTAGGGCGGCGGAAGCAGAGGGCCGCTTGCAGGCCCGGCATGCCCCTGCTGCGTCGGTGGAGGAGGAGCGGTACCTGGCCATGTGAACCCCTGAGTCGGGAAGGTCGGGCCCAGTGGAGGGCTGGCATCTGTAGGAGTCGGGTTCGAACCCACCGACTGTTCCTGCATAAAGGACAAGTGATCTCATTAGTACCTGCAGGATGGCCGCACAAGCTCAAGCAACAGGCAATATACTCACCGGAGTCCCTATAGAAGTAGGCACAGGAATAGGTGGTGCAGTGAAGATCGATGCAGGGAGCTCGGCCTGCTGCACTCCCGGGAGCTGAAGGGTCCGAAAGTAGCCGGCAAAGTCCTGCATCTGACGCTGGTAGTGTTGCGTGATAGCCACCAGCTGCCGTTGATGGGCCACCGCCTGGGCCTCCTGGTTCGCCTGCAACTGTGCGATCTAGGCCTGCAATATTACACCCGTAAGTTTGATGGTATGTGAAGACAAGGTACATGTGTGAAAAGAGTGAACAACGAATAAAACTACACTTACCTGAATGCCCAGAACATCTGCGCGTTGCTCGGCTGTCGAGGCGCTATAGGGATGTCGGAGGAGCTCCTGGTCCTGTCTCGTCGAATCTGTCTCAGCGTGGGAACAGAGGACGGCTCGATGGCACTGTTGGCCATCCAGTACCGGCCGTGCTGCTTCCCTCCTCCCAACCTCATCAAAAGGTCTGTGTCCAGGCGAACGTCTCCCCATGGCGCTGGCGAGCCGCGGAGGTGTACTCGGTGAGCTTGGGGTAGACGCTCGCGTTAGTGTACGCGTTGGGCCCGTCCGCCGGGTCGTAGACGTTGTCCGCCGTCGTCGCTTTGCCCTTGTGAGCAAGGGCGTACCCTGTGAACTCGTTGACGACCTGCTCACCATGCGACTGGGTCTGCGGGGAAAACACAAACATGGTTACAAGTAATAACAATTGAGCGCTAGAACAAATAGATCAACAGAAGCGTATCCATCTTTCCATGAACAATGGGAGGGACTAGTTCCCTTGGTGGTGTGGTGCCCCTCGCATCTGTAGACGGTGCTCCCGATGTTCTCTGCGCCTCTGGTACGCCGCGTCCGTGGTCCACTCACGCACAATGGCCGCCCAGCAGTCCCGGTACTTGTCACACCACTCCGGACACGTCTGCATGACATCAAGTATTTGACATGTCAGAAGATGAATTGAATGTTTCACGGAAGAAGTCAGAATGAATGTTTCCTACTTAATTACCTACATGTACTATGCCTCGGTGAGGTTGGTCTCCCTCTGGAGTAGCATCTCCCTCACTTGCGGCTTCTTCACCACCTGTCCAAGCACATCGGCGTAGTAGGTGATGACGCACTGGAGATGCGCCTCGTGGTATAGGTCCTTGAGATGATCTTTGCAGACCGCCTCCTACACTCACGCCGCATGCTGCTCTCTCTCCTCCTCGCACGTGAAGAAGTCCTGCACATAGAACTCACACAAAACTCAGCATTGTTTCAAGAACATCCAACAAATACGTAGTATTGAGAAATGCGGTACGATGAAGAGACTCATCCAGAACTCCCTCTTGATCTTCGTCGCCAAGGTTTCGCCGTTGGAGTCCGTGACACTGGAGAAGTGCTCCCACCTCATGGGCACCTGTACCTCACCTTGTGGGTGACCAAGCCAGGGTAGTACTCCCTAATCAGCAGGCCCTGGATGCCATTGATATGGCACGAACCGCTCCCTCCGCTCACAAACATCCAACTACTGCACGAGTCATTAACAACAATTGTTAGTCTGCAGTTCGATTTTTAACATGTCATATGAACAAGTAGTAAAATCAACGATGGATACTTACGTCTCACCCACGGGACGAATCACCGGGCGGCGGGAATGGAGCGGCCGTGGGTCAGGGAGTGATGAGGGCCCGCGCTGGTAGGGCTTGCTCGAACCTGAGGAAGTCGTCTCGCCTGGTGTCGGCTTACCCCTGTCATCGTCGTTGTCGTCGTCGTCATCGCCGCCGCTGTCGTCATCGGTCGTCGTCGTCGTTGTCGTCGTCGTCGTCGCCGCCACCGTCGTCATCGGTCGTCGTCGTCGTCGTCCCCCCTTGTGGGGCCTCCTGGAACTGCAGCCTCCTCGTCGACGTGCGACGTCCGCTGGGGGGCATCCCCCTACTGGTTGATGGCTCCACCAACACCTCCTCCTCGTCGTCGTCGCCGTTGATCGCCTGCTCCTCGTTGCGGATCTAGTACTATGAGTGGACCTTTCGTTGCAGCCGTTGCCGCCTTCCGCTCGGCATTTTGTCGAGTGCCTGCAATGACAAAGATTAAAATAGTTAGCATAAATAAATGACAAGTACTTGTAAAGAAACATAATTGCAAGGTAATAATAATAACAATATAGTATTACATGAATTAGAAATTATCTCCGCGAACGGCAATATGGCTGGCGTGTAGTCATCATCACTACTGTCGTCATCACTATCAATATTGTTGAGCTCTCTTAAGTGTCGGGCATCATCTCCATCGTCATCATCTCCATCGTCATCATCTCCATCGTCATCATCATCTACATCGTCCTCATCATGGGTCAATTTCTTGTTGGTACCTACGCTTCCTCTTCCGAGATCCCCTTGGAAAAGGCTGAGATTTGATAAGTTCTCATCGACATTATAACGAGGGGTTGAATTGTGCATGCTGGGAAGTTTCTCAGTATAGTACGCCTGTGTGAAGGTCGACACCTCCTCCAGAATGAATGCCTCTACCACGGAAGCCTCAATTTTGGCTTTATTTCTACACTTTTTCCAAAGAAGCTTTAGACACCTCTCGATTAGATAGCACCAACGGGCCTGTATGGGCCCCCCAACCGTGCCTCGCATGGTAGGTGCAAAATCAGATGCTACATCGATAGAAAGAAGCTGGGTGGAAATATCATCTCCAACTTGCAGAGCAACAGAGGTGCAGCCTTCTCCAGGTCAAGACAAACGTCCTGAGATAACTCCTTGGCATAAAGCTGGCAGAAGAAAAAGCTCAACTCTGCCAGGACACGCCACACTGGCTCGGAGAGGTATCCCCGGGTCATCGCAGGAAGAATCCGCTCAATCCATATGTGGAAGTCATGACTCTTCATCCCTAAGACTTTCATAGTCTCCAAGTTCACTCCCCTACTTAGATTCGCCACATACCCATCAGGAAACTGTAGCGTCTTGATCCACTGCAGTACTTCCTTCCTATCTGGCCTTTTCAGGATGTAATCGGCCGGGCCCTTTTTTTATTTCTTGCCTAGCGCAGGGGTCTTCATCACTAGCTTTGGTCTATCACAAATCCTTTCCACGTCCAGTCTAGCCTTAACGTTGTCCTTTGACTTCTTACCAATGTCCATGAGTGTTGCCCAGAGTGCCTCGGCGACATTCTTTTCTGTGTGCATTACATCGATGTTGTGTAGAATAAGAAGGTCCTTGAAGTACGGTAGCCTAGTCAAGCCCGATATATGAGTCCACATGTGGTCATTACCATATCCAATAAAATCACCGTTCTTTTTATCAATTTGGAGAGCCTCTATGTGGCAGAACCTCCTAAATTATATGGCCCACACACACCTGTCATTGTCCCAAAGACTTCTGACAGCCATGCGTGTGTTCCAGCTAACTTAGAAAGCCCTGTCGGGGGCCCTCAAAGGACCCCGATTAAACCATATTTGACTATACCAGGATCAACAAAGGAGTAGTTGTAATATTACAATATTTATTATAAAATATATATCAGAGTGCGGAGGAATAATAAAATTAAATTTACAAAATATATGAATAAGTTAAATTTTTACAAACTTAACTTCAATTGCGGAAGCAGAGTAGAACTACAGAAGACAACTTAGGTAGAGTGCCTAAGTTGGGAGAGGACAACCAGATCACATCAAGCCCACTGACATGAACTGATTTGCGACACCAGTCAGCACCTGCAATAGGGGTTCAACAAACCTTGAGTACAAAGTACTCAACAAGACTGACCCGACGAAAAAGAGGGGTGAAGACTCAGGAAATGTAGGCTAGAGGGACAAGGTAAGGCTCGTAGGAATTTTTGCAGAAAAGCTCGACAGAAAGTAAAGTTGTAAAGCTTTAGCTCAAGATTATCAACCAACTCTATTTATAAACCTTAACCATAATTCAAGTTGTTACTACGATGATGAACACCGATCGAGTCTCCTTCTCCGAGAAGCAACGGTGATTCGAATCTATTTTATATACCCAGCTAGGACCTAGGTCACTGATATACAGGAGACTCTAACTCTTAAGCATATCAGATGAACCGATATACCGGGATAACAACCGCAGCCATATATCACCACATGATACACGTGAGCACTTTGACCCAGTGTACCGATATACATGGGAACTTAAACCCACAGAATACCATACTATGACATATGTGGGAACTCTGACCCACAATATATCACTCCATGACATACTTGGGCTTCAACCCTCAGTATATCACTTCATGCATATGGATTTTCTAATTTCTCGATATCATCGATTCACCATCGAACGGGACCTAGGGCATCAACAGACGGAAACACTACAGAGGGACTCCATTCTCAATGCAAGTTATCCGTCCGGACTCGATTTATTAACTATCATCATGTTTCCACAGATAAAGTCATCCTCATCTTTTTCATTCTTTTACTTTTTGATAACCTAACTTATTAAGCAGGGCTAAGCATTACTATGCATTTTTCAAAAAAGGTAACAAGGAATAAGGAAATAAGACAGGTAATGCAATTGGTGGGTTATCACTCAACTCGTATTACTTAATGCAACATTTTATAACTGAAGCGATAAAACTTTTATAAAGTAAGGGTAGGGTTTGTGGCAGAACCTCCTAAATTATATGGCCCACACACACCTATCATTGTCTCCAAGACTTCTGATAGCCATGCATGTGTTCCAGATAACTTAGAAAGCTCTGTCGGGTGCCCTTAAAGGACCCCGATTAAATCACATTTGTCAACTCATACCAGGATCAACAAAGGAGTAGCTACAACATTACAACATTTATGATAAAACATATATCAGAGTGCGAAAGAGTAATAACATTAAGTTTACAAAATATATGAAAAAGTTAACTTTTACAAACTTGACTTTGATTGCGGAAGCGGCGGAAGCAGAGAAGAACTTCAGAAGTCAACTTAGGTGGAACGCCTAAGTCGGGAGGGGACAACCAGATCACGTCGAGCCCACCGACATGAACTTGATTTAAACACCAATTAGCACCTGCAACAGGGGTTCAACAGACCCTGAGTACAAAGTACTCAACAAGACTGACCCGACGAAAGAGAAGGGTAGAGAAAACAGAAATGCAGGCTAGAGGGACAAGGTAAGGTCTGTAGGAGATAAGAAATTTTGCGTAAAAGCTTTATAGAAAGAGAAGTTTGCTTGGGCTAACTCCCATTATCACTCAACTTCATTATTGAATCTTAACTTTTGTTCAAGTTGTTACTACGATGATGAACAACGATCGAGTCTTCTTCTTCGAGAAGCAACGGCGATTCGAATCCATTTCCATACCCAGCTGGGACCTAGGCGACTGAGCATACCGGAGACTTTAACTCCGAAGCACCCCAGGTACACCGATATACCGGGATAACAACCTCAGCCATATATCACCACATGATACACGTGAGCTCTGCGGCCCAGCGTACCGAGATACATGGGAACTTAAACCCCACAGTAAAACACACTATGACAGCAGATGGGATTCTCTGACCCCACGCTAGGTCACTCCATGGCATACACGGCTCCAACCATCCGTATACCACTTCATGCATGTGGATTTCTACATTCTCGATATCATACAGTTCACCAACGCACGGGACCTAGGGCATCAACAGACGAGAACACTACAGAGGGACTCCATTCCCAGTGCAAGTTCGCCGTCCGGACTCGATTTCTTACTATCATCAAGATTTCAACAATAAAACCAATCTCATCTTTTTCATTCTTCTGCCTTTGAATAAATAAATAAATGAGCAGGGCTAAGCATTACTACTTATCTTTTAGTAGGTAACAAGGAATAAGGGATAAGACAGGTAATGCAATTTTGTGGGTTTTCACTCAACTCCTATTACTGAATGCAACATACCAGAGCTGAAGCAGTAAAACATTTATAAATAGAATAGGGTTTAGATGCATCCGGGGCTTGCCTTGATGTTCGGGGTAGACGGTCTCGAAATCCGGATCAACTCCCGATTCTTGAATTTGCTCGTCCTTCGAATCTGAGTGATACGTTAACTCTCCGTTAACAGAAACTATTCGATAATTAATATGCTTTACATGATGGAATAGTAAACATGATGCTCGATGGATGCATGATCAGATTAAGAGGTTGATAAATTATTTAAAAGCATTAAATAAAGACATAAAAATTAAAGTTGTCAAATTAAGCCCAAAATTTTATTTTAGAAAGCTCTTAGCCTAATTAAATGGCAAAACAAATTTCAGAATTAAAGGCCAATCGTTTTAATTATTAAAAATCATTGAAGGTCCATTTTTCAATTAAAAGGGATAATTTTAACATATACAAAAAGTACTCAAATTTGGCATTTCATATTTTTCCTAGGTAGATAATATCATAAAGAACATTCACAAAAATTTTCAGAATTTTTGGAGCTATATATGATTTACTATGAATTTTCAAAGAAAATAGCATTTAAATCATTTTCTGAAAATAGAAAAAGAAAATCGGCACAGTAACCCCGCGCTGACCGACGGCCGCGCGGCGGTTGACCGTCGATTTCTTGCCGTCGGTGAGGTCTCCGGCGACATGGTCTGGTCCATCAGACTCAGCTCAACACGTGGAGTCCAACGAGCTAGCTAACGACGCTCGAGGGCTCGCAGGCTAAAGCATGCCGGGCTAACTCACGGACGGTCTATGACGGCTCGAAGCCAAAGCCTGCTCGAGGGTCTATCGATCGGTTAGGTACTGTACACTTCGAGGTTACAATTCGGGCATCCTCTCGAAGACGGAACTCCGGTCGAGCGAATGGACCAGCCTCGAAGACGAGACTTCCCCCAGCGAACGAGCCTCCCCTCGAGGACGGAACTCCGCCCGACGAACGAGCCTCCCCTCGACTCGGTTCCTCGACTCGACCCCTCGAATTGATCCCTCGATTCGATTCCTCGACTCGATTCCTCGACTCGACCCCTTCGAGGACAGTGCAACCCTCGAATACCCTCAAGAACAGTGCACCCTTCGAATCGACTCCTTCGACAACTGTGCACCCCTCGACTACCCTCGAGAATAGTGCACCTTTTGACTCGACCCCTCGATTCGAGTCCGCACCTCGACCGTCACCCCCTCGACTTCGTCGGCCGAGCCCTCGAGCAGGACTCCGACGACTCCGGACTGCACTTCAACAACTCTCGATGCGAAATGGATGAAATTGATGACACGAATAGGCGCAGGAGCTCACCACGGCGCTGATGCGCACGTTAAGGGAGGTCCGGAGTGGCTGGGTTGCTGCGGTCGACGGCGGTGATGGCGGCGGCGGCGCTCCGATGGCACAACGGCACGGTGACCTCCGGTAATGCGCTGCCCAACCCAAGGTACGCATCAGACGCAGGATAACACGGAGAGCACGATAAAAGGGTCGAAGGTAAAATATTTTCACCTCCGGCGACGGCAAACGACGGAAATGGCGGCGGCGGCGCGACTGACCGGCCGCGGGGAAAGAAGACTGCGTGCAGGCAGCTCGGGCGATGAAAGAAAGCACGGACTGGCCCAAAAGGACCGTGAGGAAGTTGCGGAGCTTTGGGCGAGAGCAATTGGACAGAGGTTGAGCGTCGACAGTGAATTTCGACGGCGGAGCGAGGTCGTCGGCGGCGGTGGCGGGAGGAAGAAAGGAAAAGAACGGCTACGTCCGGTCGGTATTTATAGCTCGGGGCGATGAAGGAGCAAGTGACACGGCGACGGTGAAGTTTCTCGCATCCGAAAACGCTCGGGCGGCTGGGAAGGCGCGGCGGTGGACGGCGGCGCGCGATGCGAAGCCGGCCATGGCGTTCGCCGATAGGGTTAGGTGCTGTTTAAGTTATTTACAGAATTGCCACTCGGTTTAAAATACAAATTACTCCCAAATTTATATAAGAACTTGAAAATCTCCAAAAATATCATTTGCATAACTTTTCAAGAGCTACACTTTTTATTTAAGAAACATTTTCAAATTCTGCACAGATTTTGAAATATGAATTCAAATTTAAAAAGAATGCGAAAAGGGCCAATTCTCTAGAAGCAAACATTTGAAATTACTTTTTATTTTTTCTAAACAACTTGAAAATCTTCCAATCTATGAAATGTTCATATTATCAAACCAAACACTTTTCATAGAGAAAGTTTTCCCAAATTTTGAATAATTTTTGAAATATGAATTTAAATTGAAAAGGGAATAAGTGTTAGAAAACTGTATTTTCACTTTTATTCAAAATTATTTTTGGTAACTTGAAAAACTTTGAATACCAATATTGTAGCTCCTTTCAAGATCTACAAACTATATTTTGAGAGTATCTCAAAATTCCTTATAGATTTTAAAATATAGAAAAAGGGATAAAACAAGGTTTTGAAAATAGTTTTTAAGTAGCAATCAACTCATCATTTCATGTATAAAACAATGCACCACATCAAAGACATTACTAAAACATGAATGCATTTATGTCATGATGCTCAATGATTATTCTTAATAATGAACTTGATTATAATTTTAATTGCTTACTAACATCTGGGATGTTACAGGGTTTAAATGCATTTGGGGCTTGCCTTAGTTGCAGCGGTGGTTAGTTCTCATCGGGATCACAGGTGTTACTCTTGACACCAGCTCCAGGGAGGGATGACACCAACATCATGGATCCACGTTTCCATCTTGAATGGTGCATTTCGAAATATACCACGATCCAACTCACTCTCGAAACTACACGTAGTAGAATGATACATGTTTTAGCATGATAGAATGTATGACATGATGCATGGCAATGCATTAGTGGAAGCATAACAAGATTAATTAACTAACTAATTATAAACCATTTTAAAAGCATTACACAAGATAAATATAAAACTCCACATATTTTAAAATCACATAGCAATATTAGGTGTTAACATGATATAACAGCATCATACAAAGGTAAAGGAACTATATTTTCCATTTATACATTTTTATTATAATTATAAACTATTTAATAAGCAACAAATAAGATAAATCAAAAGATAAAGCATACTGCATCCAATGACCATAATATTTTTACTACAATACACACATGGCATCAGAAACATGTCATAAAAATTTTAAGTCAAAAGGAGTCACATAGCATGAGATATGAATTTCCTTCTTTTTAAGCATTAAATAAAAGGCATAAAACATAACTAATTATTTTACTACAAAATATGGCATGTTTCATATTTTTAATAAAAACTAGGCATCACAAGGAACACAAAAAAATTTGGTTTACCAAAAACGGAGTTACCAAACTCCAGATATGATTTTTCAAAGATTTAGAAAAATATTTACCAATAGGTCCTCGAGGCACTATTCATATGGGTCATGGCTGATGCAGTTAGGTCCCTGTCTTTAGTTGAATTGCTGCGCGATGCCCTTGGCGTGAATTGGAAACAAAGGAGATGGCTGGGCATGGTGGTAACGGCGACGGGGTGCTCGTCGGCGGCAGTTGAACGGTGCAGGAGAATCGGGAGGTGGTCGCGCGCTCGTGGGTTGTATTGGCTTGGCCCGAGGCGACCATGGAGGCGTGGTCATGGCAACGGCCGGCGGCGACAGAAGCTACGCCGGCACCGATGACGTGCAGGCACCGGCTTCAGCTGGCAAAGGGAGTACAGGGAGCGGCAGGGTACGGCGAAGCTGGTGGCGGTGCTGGCTCGGCATGAGGCGGATGGGAGCGGCGGGGACAGCCGCGGCGCCGGCGAGCGAGAGGACGACGGTGACGGCCAAGAAATGAAAAAGAAGAAGATGGCGACCGGCTCCGTTATTTAAAGGAAAGAGGCGAGGCGCGGGAGGGCGACACGCAGGCGGCGAAGCTTCACGTGCGAGAGGCGAGCTGCCGGCCCCAGGTGTGCCTGGAAGCTCGTCGAAGGCCGACGGTGGCGAAGCAGGAGTTGTATTCGCGATTTGAATAAATTACAGAATTGCCACTGGTTAAATTATATAAATTACTCTCAAATTTTGAATAAAACTTGAAAAACTCCCAATCTATGGAATGATAAGAATTTCATGCTCTACACTTTTCTCAAAATGAAGTTTTTCAGAATCAGCCAGGAAAATTGAGTTTTGAAAGCAAATTTGAAAAGGGGACAAAAAGGGACAAAACTCTATAAACAAATATTTTAAATATATTTTGATTTTTCTAAATAACTTGAAAATATCCTAAAATATCATTTGCATAAATTTTCAAGAGCTATACTTTTCATTTAATAAGCATTTTTAAATTATTCCTAGATTTTTTAAAATGAATTTAAATTCAAAAAAGGGGAATAAAATCCTAGAAACAAATATTCGAAATTACTTTTGAATTTTCAATAAAACTTGAAAATTTTCAAAACTATAGAATGCTCAAATTTTCAATCCAAACATTTTTCGTATACAAAGTTTTTCCAAAATATGCATAATTTTTGAAATATGAAATTAAAATCAAAAAGGGACAAATGCTAAAAAACTGTATTTTCAAATTTATTTGAAATTATTTTTGGAAATTTGAAAAACTTTGAATACCATAATTGTAGCTCTTATCAATATCTACAAATCATATTTTGAGAGTTTATCAAAATTCCTGATAGATTTTGAAATATAGAAAAAGAGATAAAATAGGATTTTGAAAGTAGTTTTTGAATTATCAAACAACTCATCATTTCATGTATAAAACAAAGCATCACATAAAAGACAATTTTAAACATGAATGCATTTATGTCATGATACTCAATGATTATGCTTGATAATGTACTTTATTATAATTTTAATTGTTTACTAACATCTAGGATGTTACACTCTATCTCGCCAAGGACATCGGCAGGGCTCTTAACATGAGGAATGGGGTCGGTGACTTGAACACCTTTCATGAAGTGCTTTTCATCTCGTCTCAATTCATGGTTCTGAGGCAGGAATTGCCGATGTTTGTCGAAAGAAGAATACTTGCCACCCTTGGCCAGCCAGGTGAACATCACATCTGCCTTGCATGTTGGGCAAAGGAACTTTCCGTGAACAGACCACGCGCTGAATAAGCCATACGCCAGGAATTCATGCATTGAATACTGGTACCACACATGCATTGTGAAGTTTCTCTTTGTAGCTCGGTCGTATGTCAGTACCCCCTCTTCCAAAGCATGTTGCAATTCATCCCACACTGACTGCATGAATACACCCATATTATTGCCCGGGTGTCCAGGTATTATCAGTGTCAAGAACACGTTCCTGGGTTCAAACATAACGCCGGGGGAAAGATTGAGGGGGATCACGAACACGGGCCAACAAGTGTACGGGGCCGCCATCATTCCAAATGGGTTGAACCCATCTGTTGCCAGCGCTACGCGTACATTCCGAGCCTCCATAGCCTTGCCAAGATTCATGTCATCGAAGTGCTTTCATGCATCACCATCCGCTGGGTGTACCATCTTGTCACTGTATCTTTTGCCATTCTTGTGCCACGTCATCTGTTTCGTGGACTCCTCTGTCATGTACAGCTGTTGGAGCCTCTGTAGGAAAGGAAGGTGCCGTATGACCATCTCGGAGATCTTAGATTGTTTCTTCTTGCCATTACTGCCTTCTACCTCCACAAACCTAGAGGCTTTGCACTTTGGACAGTGTGTTGCTGTCACATATGGAGATGTCTGGGTTTTAGGCACCCGACGTCACAACTTGCTCAAAACTTTTTTAATTTTTTACCACAACCTCCACATGCGATGACAACACACCTCGACATGTTTTGTCATCTTCGGACTTCGTTTGGATTTTATATAATTTAAAAACACTTTTTCTGCACGTAACTCGTCATGTTACGACACCAATATGGTCGTAAATTCATGCGAGGTCCTGGATACGACCTCAACATACTCCGAACATCATGAATACCATTTTTTGAATGACCAAATTCCATTATTTCATGTACCTGCAGTTCAAATTTAGAGTTATCGAAAAAATTCAAAGAAACAAAAATAATTGAAGAAATATAGCACAAAAAGTTAAAATTGTCCCAATTTTTGAAGTTGAGATGTATTTACTGTATCAAGGCCCCACAAAAAAACTGGAAAGAAAAAAACAAAAAAAATTATGCTTTACCGAGTGCCAGCGGGGGCACTCAGCAAAGAGGCCTTTGCCGAGTGCTGGCCGACGTGGCACTCGGCAAAGGCTGTCGTCCTGGCCGACCCTAAGCCCGCCACGTTGCAGGCCTTTGCCGAGTGCCTGGCACTCGACAAAGGTGGCTCCTTTGCCGAGTGCCTAATTGCAGAGCACTCGACAAAGGGGACGACCACGGATGTCGTTTGTCCAGGCCTCACTTTGCCGAGTGCCCCTCTTTGCCGAGTGCGAGGCTCTCGGCAAAGAGCCCATTTGCCGATTGCTTCACTTTGAAGAGTGCGAGACACTCGGCAAAGAAGTCTTTGCCGAGTGCGGGTTCTGGCACTCGACAAAGAGCCTCTTTGCCGAGTTCCCTTGTTTTGCCACTCGGCAAAGTTTACGGCACTCGGCGAAGCCCCCGTTTTCCGTAGTGTTAAGGGTCCCTTTGACGTTGATAATTAGCAACTAACATTGACAGTAGTAGGTTCAAACGCACCTGACTAACAAGTAACTACTAGCTAATTGCACTAGCAACTTTAAGATTATTGATAAGGCCAATCCCACCATTCTCATAATACAGTGACACATCATCAAATTTGTTGACTTGATAACTTAATTATGAAGAGAGACAGAGAGAGAGATTTTATGAAATTTAATTTAGATGAAACATCTTAATTGTCACAGTTATCAATAGTAACTGTGTCACAAAACTTCTAGTCCGACAGTTTAAAAGGGTTCTCCAACTTCTAGGACGCGTCTCTTTGCACCCCTTCGCTCAAAAAAGCAAGAAAGAAGGAGAGTGTGTGAACGGGTTTAAATTGTACTGCATGGATGCGATACTATACACAGATGAATGATTGACATTAATGAATGTGGCACGAAAAGCTCCTTCAGGCTTTTGTGAGTGATCAAAAGCTGCAGGCGTGTAGTACAGTAGCTGCGTTTCACCAGACGACCGGCGAGAGTCCACCGCTCACCGTTCATGTGTGCTGACTGTGTCGTAGAGAATCTGTGCTCCAACTCACTTTTCCGAGCCAAAAGGTCATATGGCCACAGCCTTTTGAAGTTGCCATTAGACGGGACTTTCACTGAACTCTCCTTTTTTCCAGAACAAGGCTTTCTCTAAAGTACTTTCGGATTTGCTTTTGCTGCGATGCACTGGACTGGATGTCCCCAGCTCAGCTCCCCGCAGATTTGTTAAGCCGAGCCGAGGTGTGGCACGGCAGGCAGCCTTTTTGCATATGATCATCGCTGCCTCGCCCGGCCAGAGCTAGTCTTTGTTAAAAGCAAGGGAACAGCATGTACTCGCAGGAGCGCCCACTAACATCCTCCGTTCCTTTTGGGTTGGTTACACGTATGTTTCCTCTGGTGCTTATTTGGCGCTGGTGCTGGCGAGATATATATGTTTCTTTTTTTTGCGAGGAACATATATATGTTGCATGCAGCGCGATCAATACCGTACGGAGTGATCCATATATCACTCAGGCCGGCGGCCAGTTAGATCAGGCTGCAATTTCTCAGAAAGCTTGTAGATCAGGTTGGTTAGGAAGACACATCCTATTGATAAAAGTGGGAGATGTCGAGGCAGACCAACAACCAAAGAAGAATCCCAGGGATGGGAATGCCTCCAACAGACTGTGTAT
>CM041634.1:46381977-46435555 GCA_023333625.1 Bothriochloa decipiens
CAGTGCTGACGAATTGCTTATAACTGCCAATTACTTCGAAAAGATCAAAAGTATGCTGCATAATTTAAGCAAGTTGAGTAGTATTATATGTAATATAGAGGAGAGAGAAGACAAAGATCTTTAAGCTAGCGGGAAGAAAAGAACTAAACTCTTCACGTGTACCGATGCATGAGAGACATAACTCCTTGATATCTCTCTTGGCGAGAGAGAGAATACATGACGGCCTTTCTCTTGGCAGGAGATAGAATATATGTAAAGAAACATCTTATATGTGGGATAATATACAAGATGAGATGTCAGCCTGACTCTACTATTGGAGATACCTAATAGAAATGTACTCTCTTTATTTTCTTCACCTCCTTTTGTGTTTCTTGAACTCTCTCTTGGTTGTCTTGTATTTGCTTCTATTCTTTTTAAATGTTGGGGTGAGTCACGTGACGAGACGCCTGCTTCTGCTTTCCCTAGGCGCTGGCCCAACGCACTCAAGTATGGGCCGTTGGGCTGGTCCGACCGAAGGCGATAGCAGCGAGCCCACTAAACTTCTACTTCCACTCAAAAAAAAAAAACCTAAACTTCTACTATAATGGACCAATCAATTTGCAGTTTCGAAAAAAATAGTCTCCTTTGCACTAAAAAAATGCGTTTACAATTTTATTATCTCCTCATGGAAAAACTAAATTTTTACCCACTCTTATATCTTGCGAAGGGATTAAGTCTGTTCTTCCTCGTATTTCATGAGGATGTTATAACTGCACCCACAGGCCATAGCTTGCAGAATTTTAAATATTCTACATGACTTTGTTTCTAGGAAGTAGGACCTAACGCATTTTTTCACAATATGCGTGCCCGTTTTTTATGTTTTTTATTAATAGCATCAATAACAAACATGTTTGTGCGTTGCAGCTGAGTGTACTACTTGTTTCTCGCCTCAAATATTTAAGCAACGACTATGCTATGTATTACATCTTGGAATTAGACTTAATGTGTGATCCCATGTTGGATTCGGATTGAAAACTTGTGGATAACAACAGTGATATCTGAACGGTGGAGAGTAATGTATGCTGGGATGGGCTAGCATGAAAAAGTGAGACATTTTCTTTTTCTTTTTAGAGTTGACCATTGAAGTTGCCCTTTAGGTGCAGCGGTCTGTCAGAATATTAGAGAAAATTATATACTAACTTATAAGGAAGACGCATCTAATAGTATGTGTTTAGCTTCTTTCGGGAGAAAATGATCTAGTAGCCTCTCAGTTCTGGTCTAAAGTTGGAACAAAAAAGGCTATGTCAACATCATATATTGATGACGTGGAGAAGGGAGGGAGATGCACGAAGCCTAAAGCGATCAGTATTTAGTGGCCCAACACGCCAGTATGAACATAATTGTGGGCCTATTATACTAACTATAAGCTTATTACTCTAAGAAGACCTATTATTAATTGTGGGCCGAAAGCATTTTGTGCTTTGGGTAAGGAGACAGCAGATGCTGCCTACTGTTAGGCAAGTGCCCGAACTAGTGGGCAAACCGAGCAAAGGTAGTTGGACACCGGCCGGGTCTGCATACAGCGCGCGCGAATAGTGTAGGACAACACGAAATCGCATTGTTTCGGGTGCAGCCAGAAGAATTGTTTCGCTCTCTGCGGCGTGGTTCAGGAAATGTTTCATGCGTCTGTTACATGTAATGTAATAGGATTGTTAATTTGAGCATATTCTGATCACAATATCCACGGGGTAAAGAGAATGCGAAAGAGCGGGCCTTTTATTTTTGGCCCGGGATTTCCTTGCTCCGCGATTCCCGGCCAACCGACGTACTATTGCCGCCCTGACGAAGGCGCACACTAGACTATGGTCGTGTCAGAATTGGACATTAAATTCCACTATAAAAAAGAAATTTCTTTGACACATATATGAAATACTAAATACAGATAAAATTAAAATCTAATTATACAGTTTAATTGTACTTTACGAGACGAATATTTTAAAAATAATTAGTTAAAATTTAAATAATTTTTATTAAATTTAAATAAAATATTATAAAAATTCTGCTGCAGAAATTCAGCCTTTAATTTCAAGGACTAAACAAGGCCTGTATGGAGCGATGACCGAGAGTGACAGCGGTAGGACCGCTGGACACTGGTCAGGTACTCAGGTAATACAGATCGATGGAGCGATAGAACGCAAATGACACGAACGGCCGTGTTCCGCGAGTCTGTTTCCACACCGACCAGTGACGCTGATGCTGGTAGACCGCCGATGCCAATGCCAGTATGCCACGTTGCTCTTCCCCTCCTGATCGTATGTATTCATTCATATTCCGCTGCTGATTAATCGCGAGGAAAAAATCGTGAAGGAATATCCGGACGGAACTTGCAAGGAAAGAGACTGTCCAATTAAACTGTTAGGCAAGTGCCCGAACCAGCGACCTCATCGAAGAAAGCCGGACGGTACGTCGGCACCAAGCGCTGCAACCGCCCCGCGCGTCGCACGCAGCAGACGCAGCCGCCGACGTCGACCATTCCCTGCCAGTTTGGTGGGCCGTAGTACATGACGCGAGATTTTGGTACGACGCGAGGGGATAAGGCCAACGCGCGGGACACGCCCAGACGGCAGTTCGCCGCCGGGTGACCGCGACGTGACGCCGACGGCTCCTCCGCCGGACATCGGTTACTGTGGGTCGCCGTTAACGGGATTGCCCCGTTGCGTCGGGACTCGGGGCCCATTCTACTGCACAGTAACTTACGCGTATGGACCGGCGGCGAACGAAGGGGGCGGCCATGTGGCAATGCGTTTCCACGCCGACCATGGTTAAGAACCACGTCGTGCGCTCAGGATTGGCCTATGACCATTGACCAGAACGGGCCATATCATTCCACCTCGGCTGGACCGCCACCGCCCACCAGTTTTTTTTTAAGCTAACAGAAAAATTAACCAGCTGCCAGCTTGCTGTCAAGCAGAAGGCACCCCTAGCAGGGAAATTCTCAAGGAATCATGCTGATTCTCGCCGAAGTCGTTTGGACTTTTGTCCCTTTTTTTAAAACTGAAAATCGTCGCACGGATAGACGAGCAACAAAGAAAAGATTAGAAAAAGCGAGACAAAAGGAGCGGACGGTGGGGCACCACTAGGCTGCTACGTGTACAACAAGTCATTCTTCCCCAAATCAGCCTCGCTGTTGCACAGGTTCGGAGCACCCGCACTCCGCTGCTCTCTCTCGCCTCTCGGTCTAGCACATCCCATTCGGCATTTCGAACCAAAACCCTCTCTCCCCTAGCCTCCTTCCCGGATCAAATCGCCACCAAAAAATTCCCAAAAAAACAACGACAAGCACTTGTTCATCATCACAAGTAACCGCAGCAGAACCCTAGCGCGCCGGCCGTTCCTCCGACGACTCACCTCCCACCCACTCACTCACCCCACCCCATGGCGGTCAACCCCTCCACCGGCGCCGGCGCCGACGTCCCCGCGGCCCCGGCGGCTGTGCGGCTCTCGGCGGCGGCGCAGGCGGCGGCGATCCAGCCCTCCTCCCCGCGCTTCTTCTTCTCCTCTCTGGCCGGGACCAACCCGGCGTCCCCGCATCGCCGCATCGCCATCGCCGTCGACCTCTCCGACGAGTCCGCCTTCGCCGTCAGGTGGGCCGTGCAGAACTACCTCCGCCCGGGGGACGCCGTGGTGCTGCTGCACGTGCGCCCCACCTCCGTCCTGTACGGCGCCGACTGGGGCTCCATCCCGGTCTCCATCACCGACGAGGCGGACGCGGCCGAGGACGCCGCCGCCGCCGCCGTCGAGGGCGGGCCCACCGAGGAGGAGCTGCAGAAGAAGCGGGAGGAGGACTACGACGCCTTCACCTCCACCAAGGCGCAGGACCTCGCGCAGCCGCTGGTCGACGCGCAGATCCCCTTCAAGATCCACGTCGTCAAGGACCACGACATGAAGGAGCGCCTCTGCCTTGAGGCCGAGCGCCTTGGCCTGTCCGCTATGATCATGGGGAGCCGCGGTTTCGGGGCGTCCCGGAAAGGCGGCAAGGGGAGGCTTGGGAGTGTCAGTGATTACTGCGTGCACCACTGTGTATGCCCCGTTGTGGTTGTTCGCTACCCTGATGATGCTGCAGGTGCCGGTGGAGATGCAGCAGGGGCGACGGATGAGTTGCACACTGTACCAGAGGACGAACCTGTTTATCACGATGCGCCTGAGGTGCAGAAAGGTCTGCCTCTTCTCTTTTCTTATTATAACTCTGTGCTGTCACTTTAATATTGATTGATTGACTATTTTGCAATGAAGTGTTTTATGCAACGATCTAGTATGTAACTTCCTGATATGGAAGGCAAATGTTAGTTCAGTACTTCCGTATAGTTGATTCAGTAAGAAATTTCCTTCAGTTATTTTGTTACTTGTTAATCTTTCCTCTTTTGTAAAAGTTGTAGCGGCAAAGCCTGATAGTGTGGTGTGTTTCATGGTACTTGAATGGTACTACTGCCCTCATGCTTATTTAAAGATCCATAAATCTTTTTGGCCTGGAAAATTGGTTTATGTTAAATCAATTAACTTGCCTCAGGCTCCTGTAGACTGTTAAGAATACTGATAGCGTCTAATGCTACATGTTTTCTGGTTCTCTTAGAATTGTACCAGGACAATACCATCATAGTGGCAAAGCTACAAATGTACATGAAAGTATGGTGCAAATACATCTGCTTCTGCAGACAGCATATCTTCACTTTTTTATTCCTTGCTTAATGCAAGAATATGCAATGCAATTTTCCTGTGCTTAGTTGGTTATGCTGGATAGTGTACATTGAAACATTGTGGAAATATTTGCTCGAATATGATTAAAACGTGTTTAGTGTAAGCAGAAGAAATTTATATTCAAGTGAATAACAATTTTGCAGATATTAAGCAAACACCGAACCTTGCCAATCAGAATTATATAATGTCAATAGCTATATTATTAGTTACATGTGGCAGGTCCGCAGGAGTTGGGCGTGCTAGATCTCTAGTTACTTTCTATTCACGAATGGATAGGCTGATTGATAAAATCACTATTTTATTATTTTAAATTTCTAATAGTTAAATAGTCACTTTAGAGGTTTATCATAAATAAAAATGGTAGATCATACTTTCCAGTTGAATAAATAAGGAAAATTTGCATCATGGGACATGGTTTTTAGCTCCATGGGCTCAGATGCTTTGCCAAAGTTGTACATAGCTACTTAGCTTGCTTTGCAATTTAATCAGAGTAGTTCACGACTGTCATACTTTAGGTCTCATCTGTCACACATTTAAGGTTGTCACTAAAGCAGAAATTTATTCACTGACACCTTTGTGAAGGCATTCCACTTCAAATTGTTTACTTTTTGGAAGGTTTTGCCTACGGACAGACCAGACAATTAAAAATATCATGTACTTCAGAAATCTAGAGTATTTTTTTCTAGTTAAAAATTATCTTGATTGTCTGCCTCTCTAATCATTTACGCATCTGGAGTATTTGTGTCTCTTCTATGGTGGTATCGGCCCCCTTGTTTTTTCTGTTTATTCTTATGCCCTGACAAGGGTCCTTCGTATTGGTACTGCCACGATGTTATCGTCACTTCTCTTATTGCCTTGGTGTTGCTACTCTGTTACTTTCATCCTCTCATTTTGATACTTCTCCCTAGTTGCACTAAACGAGAACCGACATTGTCATTAAACCACTTCAAACTATAGATCATCCACATATTATTGATTGAAGCATACCGTTTATCATCTTACTTTTCATTTCTAAGTAACCATGTTGTGGATATAGTAACTGTTGTCTGCTAGGTCAAGAACACGAGCTATTCTTCTTACTTAGAAGTGCTTAATGGATCTGGACTAGAGGCCTTATTGGTTTGTTGACCCTGTTGCCGGTCACCATTTTTTTTATTCTTAGCTTGTGGGCAATTGGTGACAGTAGGTAATATGTCCTTGGCTGAGAAAGTTGTAGCAAAAGATAAGAAGAAAACAAGACATGGATATTTTCCCCACATAATTGAAACTATATGATGTGCTAGTTTCTTTAGTTTTGGATAGAATTGTCCTACTGGTTTCTTGGTGTTGGCAACTTATGGATGATAGTTTTAAAATTGGGATGCAATAGTGTCATGGTCCTTGTGTATATTTGTTGTTCATATGCAGTTTTCCATCAGAGGATAAAACACATTTCATATGCAAGTGCTTTTTGCATATTCTTTGATTGTATTTAGGTATTTTGAGAAAAAAAATGTTGATGCAGTAGAATACTGGTGCCAATGTTCTCTGATGCCATATTTTAACTTGATTTTGCAAGGACAGTATCACTGCATGAGCACTGTGTTCGCTTCTGTTATTTCGTCTATTTTGATGGCTCATATGTTCATTTGCTCTCATGTCTAGCATGTTGGGTGCCCCTATTTATTTTGACAATTGACAAAAACATAACCAGTCACTTCCTCGTATGCCACTCATCGCCTTCTTGAACCTCATAACCAGCCTGCTATCCAACTTTTGTGGTGTGGGAATCGACTTGTTGGCATACGTTGCTTGCTTGATTCTGATTCCAAACTATCTGTAGATGCAGAAAACTGAGGCAATGGCTGCAAGTAGCTGAAGAACGAAGGGAAACATGAGGCTTGTAGTGAGGCGATCTTTTGTATCTGGAAGATGGGACTGGCTGTTTATCTTTGCTTCTGTATATCAACCGCGTATCATGATCAGCTGGCTGCTTCCGTTTGAGTTTCATGCCAGAGTCCTAGATCGTTGGATTCTTTGTTGGTTTGCTTGTGAGATGTTTATGTCGTCGACGCCATGTAGCTTTCCATGGGTAGAAGCTGTCTTGCAGATGCTTATGCTGGGGGCTGGGCTCTCCTGTCTTGTTTTACGGAGCCGGTGATGAGCTTTATGTTCTCAATTGGAAGTTATCTACAATGTATCATCTGCTCTATATTCAGCCTGTTTACTGTATTGAATACTTGTTAATGGAGAACCGCTGCTTTTTTGTATTTATTACTCCTTGGATATTGGATAGAATAATTGCTTAGCAGGACAGTTTTTGCTGTTGAAATCATGAGCTTTTCTGCATGCTCCACGTTTGTATTTGTAAAAGACCCGTTTGTGAAGAATTTATTATAATAAAATTGTAAAAGGAAATGCCATGTTGTTATCCGCTTCTAGATCAGTACCCCCTTTCTCAAATAAGTGTACATTTCATATTTTATGGTGAACTAATTTCAAATTTATCTAGAATTATAAAGAACAGTATCTATATTTAAATACGTTTACCAAAAAATATATGGCCTGATTATTCTAATAAATTTTATTTGATATAATATAACAAATATTATTAGTATTTGGTTAGATTTGAGATCAGTTAATTCTAAAAATCCGAGTTGTGCTGAGCGCTCCAGCACCTTGTGTGGGAGAAGGGAGTGATTTTTTTTCGATTTGGCGCGCGCTCGTGCCGCTTTCCCCCCTCCTCTTTTCAAAAGGGCCGCTAAAAAATCGATTCCGCAGATCGACCCGCAGCGCAGCAACAGGCCAACATCTGACCGAAGTGAGGGGACGGCGAGGTTAGGAGAGCCGACCATCCGCATCGGCATCCAGCAAAGGCGGCGAGCCATGGAGATGGAGGAGGGCCTGGTGTCGGTGGATAAATTCTCCGGCGGTTGCCAGGCCTACTTCCTGACGCACCTCCACCAGGACCACACCCGTGGTCTCGGCGCGGCGGGCGGATGGCGCCACAGCCCGCTCTACTGCTCCCCAACCACGGCGCGCCTCCTCCCAACCCGCTTCCCGGGAGTCGACGCCTCCCTCATCCGCCCACTCGCCCCAGGTGCCTCCGCCTCCGTCTCCCTGTCCTCTCCCTCCTCCGGCCAGCCCCTCTCCGTCCGCGTCACCGCCATCCCCGCGCTCCACTGCCCTGGTACGTCTCCCCTCCTGGTTCGCTCGCTTCACTCTTTTCTCTACACGACTGGCACGGAACTACTGACCTTCGCCTGGGTCCCTCCGCGCAGGATCGCTCATGTACCTCTTCCGCGGAGACCTAGCTTGCATGCTGTACACGGGGGACTTCCGGTGGGAGCTCGGGTGCGATAAAGCGCGGCGGGCGAAGAAAGCTTTACTGGACGCGCTTGGCGGGGAGACCATTGATAAGCTCTATCTGGACAATACCTACTGCCACCCGTCACTCAAGTTCCCTCCACGCCCCGTCGTCGCTGAGCACGTCAGTTTCGCGCGTGATTATTATGCCAATTTATGTCTTCTTCGCATAATGGTTCAGTTTACTGCTGATGATGCCCTTACTAGAAACAGCATTTTTGAAACAATTGCATCTGACATATAGGACGGGTTCAATAATTTGGTGATAAATTCAGTGAAATACTGATGCCTGAATGTCGTCAGAAAATGCACTTCCGTGCACATTGTAGAGCATATCGTGAGTTGTGAATGGGATATTGTTACAGTTTAATTCTGTTGTTTGAATCTTTCGGTTCATCGACACAACTCATAATTAGTGTTTCCTTGGTATAATTTTTTTGTTGCTGAATCAAAAGTGAAATCTAGTGTGCGCATGGTATGTTGCTTAAGCTGCAGCAGCCATCATGCCTAAATGAGTATGAATTTGGATTGATGTCCTAGTGCTGCCACTGTAAACAGCCTGCAATAGAATGTCAATGGTAACATGTAAACAGATTGTCTATGCTTATGTTTCATGTGTTGAATGTACTGAACTAGACAAAAATAGAAATCAATGTGGTTCATTAGTCTGTGATTGTCGGTGCTTATGTTTCTTATTTTTGAAATGCAGGTGGTTGATATTCTTCGGGCACATCCTGATCATGAAGTTATCATTGGTGTTGATACTCTTGGAAAAGAAGACCTCTTGCTTCATATATCTAGAGCTCTACAGACAAAGGTATAAACTTCTTTTCTCAACATACTCCATTTTATACTCTTGAGTCTTGACAGAACATTGATGAGTGATGATGACTAATTTCTTTTGAGAAACAACTAAAATAGCCACGGCTGATGCTCTATGTTTCAACATTAATTTGCTTTTCAGATTAGTATATGCAGGCTATAACTAAGTTGAGCTGCAAACTATGCTAGCTGCTACTTTAACTGATTTCCTAAACATTACATTACATGTCCAGCTTACTAACTCTAGAATGTTTTCCTTCAATTTTATCAGATTTGGGTTTGGCCCCAGCGCCTTCTGACAATACACCTTCTAGGGATTGATAAGAACCACGAGATTTTTACCACACAGACCAATTTGACTAGGATCCGTGCTGTTCCAAGGTACAGTGTCACCATTGATAATCTTGAAGCTCTAAACACAGTGTGCCCCACTATAGGGATCATGCCTTCTGGTGTTCATTGGCTTTGCAAGAGCAGCGAAGGAAAGGTCAAATCCAAAGGTGGATCATCAGTGAAGTCTACCAGATGCCTAGGGAGAGGTAAAGGCCTAACAGAAATGGACTACAATCCCTTGTCACCACCGAAGCTGTTTGACAAGGATTGTTACGCTTTGCCATATTCTGAGCATGCTTGCTTTTCAGAGCTGGAGGATTTTATGCATACAGTGTGCCCATCGACAGTCATAGGAATTGTCAGCTCATCGTTCTGCTATGCGAATCCTCGTCACCACTTCAGACATCTTTGGTTAGACAGTAATGTTAATGATGACAGGACACCCATAAAAAACAAGGGCGGGGATAATGACAAGTTAACACCAAAGATAAGGCAAAATGGTTCTCTGACTCCAGAAGAAAGGAAGGCCAGGATCTACAGTAATGTTAGTGATGAAGGGACGCCCATAACAAACAAGGCTGGGGATAATGATAAGTTAACACCAAAGAGAAGGCGAAATGGTTCTGTGACTCCAAAAGAAAGGAAGGTCAGGATCTACAGTCCAAGTCTGTATAGAAGCAAAGTTACAATGAAAAGGAGGGAGTGCTGCGGTGCAAAGATTTATGACACTGAAGAACACATTGGTGTTGCCTGAGTTACCGTTCCCCGAGTAATGTTATGCTTTTGTAGATATTAACAGCTGGATGTTGGAAGGCTTGAAGCAATGAGATGGGATATGTTTTCAAAGCCCAAAGTTAACAGTTTGCCAACCAGAATTTGGATGCAGTCTCTGCTATCTGCTCCTTAGAACCCTTTCGTGCTAGCAAGTGCTATTCATTTTGTGATTCTTTTCAGTAGTTAGATTGCTGAAAGCTTGTATGTTTGTAGTTGCTACTGATGCATGTTTTTTTCTAATAAGGATAGCTATTGATAAATTTAATTATGGCCTATATACATCACTGAAAGTGTCTGGAATCTGGTGAAAAAAACTGTTATGTGCAGTTTCTCGGTGAGCCGAAGCTGACCATGATCTATCCACGCCTTCTGTGGACCTGATTGGTAAGGAGTCTAGATTTTGCACAGCCTAGCCCAAGAGAGAAGAGACCCAATGAGACCGTGAAATAGCATAGTCTTTAGTTTGTATGCATTAATCCACCAGGGTAAATCATATATTGTTTTATTGTACCAAGCCTTTATCCTTTGATTATGTAGGAAAATTTGAGAAAAAATGTTTATACGGATATAACATGCCCTACGTTCAATGGTGTGATTACTTGCAACAATGCTACCAGTACATTTTATCATGATGTAAATACATGGGAGAATGACCCTTTTATTTTAAGGCCAAATACACAACTTAAAAAAAAGAGGGCCAAATAAATAATTCTCCTGTGATGCTTCTTCGTCCGTTAGAAAAGAAGTTTCGAGCTTCTATCTCACCGTTTTTATCTACTCCTACCAAGGAAGAGGAGAGCGTTGAGCTTCAAAAATTCAATGCAATTCTATTTCCTACAGAGGCCCGATTCCCTTGCATGGGCTAGATGTAATATTATCTTTGTATAATTATTAAAATGTCTAACCTGCTTTCTTAAAAAAAAAGGAGAGGATATGAAGCCCTGTGGTTCGAATGTTCAAGATGGTTTGCAACTTTTTGAGCACTAGGGGTGATGAAGGGGAACTGTTTATTTGGTCCTGAAAAAAATTTTAGTTATTTATTTGGCCTTTTTTATGTTGTGTATTTGGCTTCAAAATGAAAGTTTCTTACTTAATGGTGTTAAGTGGCCTACAAAAAACCATTTTGCCCCTGCGCTAAAAATAAAAAGACCACAATTTTTTGTGTGAATATTTAAGAGTATATATGTTGGTGATGTGACAGTATACATATATACTCAGCATATACATTAAACAAGCAAGACTGTTTTTTATTTTTTAGCGTAGGGCAAAATGGTCTTTTTATGACCACGTATAACATCGTTAAGAGCTCCAAAGTAACAAAAGGCCAAATAAGTAAGAAACTTTCATTTTGAGGCCAAATACACAACTTTAAAAAAAAAGAGGACCAAATAAGAGCATCTATAAGAGACTATGTAAAATAAATTTTCAAATACCAGGATTTAGAGGCTCTCTATAAAAAAAATTAGCTCTCCAAATAGCTAGAGCACTATAGCCGACTCTTCATATTTTTGGTATTCTTTCTTCTTAGCCAATGTGGATGAACATGCATGTCTAAAAATAGTGTCTGCATGAGGGAGGCGGAGCGCCAGACAGAGCGATGAGTCAGATAGCCGTGTGGCGCTCGCTTCCTCTAGCGAGCGGAATTCCAGGAATAACATCAATCTACTTTTGGAAAAGGGAATAGAGAGTCGGTTGGAAGCAATTTTTTTCCTCAAAATCTGTATATCGAGCTCTTGGCACAAAATAGAGAGGCGGTAGGAGATGCTCTAAGTAAAGGAAGTTGGAAGTTATTTTTCAGGCCAATTCAACAATTCTATAAATAGCACGGGTAGCATGTCGAACAAGGAAACCCACCCAAACCTTGATCTAACAAAATTCTAAAGACCTGATTTGTATGGGTCTTAGTCCTGGCATAGGCCCATTATACTAGGTCCAAATGAAACTACAGAGTAAACTGCCCAGCTAGCCCAAAACCCTATGTTGTTTAGCCACTTTTGAGTAATTGGGTTAAGATCATGTTCAGGACCTAAATCTAGCGCACACTAGAGTAACCAGCCATACCCTGAGTTGTTTGACCATTGTTTCTTTTTTTTTTTAAAAAAAGCAAATAGAACCAATGAGATGAGCTAGATACCGTAAAAGTTGGGCACTGTTTGGCTGATCATATAAGGGTTTTGGGATTGTAATAAGCATGTAAATCGTGTAAGCTGCTTTTCTCACAGGTAATCTGTTTGTAATAGCTAAAGATTGTAAAACCATTTCACAATCTTAAGCCAGTGTGGTGCGAGCTCATCTTGTTTGAATAGTTAGATTCTTTGCAGTGAAAATCGATCGTTCAAATGTCTAACTCAGCATGGTTGCACGCATTTGGACTTAGAAGGTGACATGTCAATTAACAACGAGACACTTGTTAACTTCATTAACCCTTAATATGTATTAACAGGAGTGAATAGCATCACAGTAATAAATAGCGCGAGTAGCACATCCAACAAGGAAACCCACCCGAACCTTGATCTATCCAAAATTCTACGTAAATGTCTTCGGTGGACCTGATTTGTATGGGCCTTAGTCCTGGCATAGGACCGTTATACTAGGGCCGTGTTCAGCAGGTTTGTTTCTGGCTGAATCCGGTTGGTGCTGACAGATTGCCTCTAACGCGGCACTGTAAAAACAACAAGCATCAGTTGACTGGTACACCAGCTGAACACGCCCTAGGTCCAAATGAGACTGCAGAATAAACTGCCCAGCCACCCAAAAACCTTAGGTTGTTTAGCCACTTTTGAGTAATCAGGTTAAGGTCATGTTCAGGACCTAAATCTAGCGCACACACTAGAGTAACCAGCCAAACCCTGGGTAGTTTAACCATTGTTTCTAAAAAAAAGCAAATAGAACCATTGAGACGAGCTAGACATCGTAAAAGGCACTGTTTGGCTGATTATATAAGGGTTTCGGGATTGTAATAAGCATGTAAATCGTGTAAGCTGCTTCGTCCACAGGTGATCTGTTTGTAACAGCTAAAGATTGTAAAACCATTCCACAATCTTAAGCCAGCGTGGTGCCAACTCATCTTGTTTGAATAGTTAGATTCCTTGAGGTGAAAATCGATCGTTCAAATGTCTAACTCAGTATGGGTGCACGCATTTGGACTTAGCAGGTGACACGTCAATCAACAACTAGACACTCGTTAACTTCATTAACTCTTAATATCTATTAAAAGGAGTGAATAGAAACACTTTTAGGAGGGAACATATGTATATTTATTTATGTTATAAACATGTCCTAGAGACCTAGAGCAACTTGAATTACGAAGAGAATCAGTTCAACCGTCGACTGATGGACAATAAAACCAGTCGTAGGCTGCGATGTCGTCAATACATTCCCTCGACCGGCCGGCCGCGGCCGGGGCATCCCCCGAGCTCCAAGCCCCTATCGGCATCGCAAATCGCAAATGGCTCCACACTGCGGGCAAGAACTTTCGGCGCCACCTTTCAGCTTAACACAGATGCCATATCTTTGATTTGAACATTCCGATCGACCCTTTCTATGTAAGCACCAGGTCAGCACGGGTGCACGGGAAAGAAAGAAAAGAGGAGATGCCTGATGCTTCCGTCACATCGTCAGGAATCTCTGCTTGCTTGAAAACAAGAGCACCTCCAGCACAAATTCGGTGCGCTGCTTGTTACATATCATTTGCGGTATACTAGTTCTCGAATAAGAATTCCTCTATATATCCTCTCTTTTGAGACCGCCACTAGCTAATTAATGTCCCCAAGGTCTTGTGCCGGTGGATAATTTCGGCATAATCCAGACCCACGAGTCTATGACCACGGTATATATGGTTGCTTGTTTTATCTCGTCTATGGTAGTAAAAAGGTGGCGGCAGTTGTTGTTGTTGGGTACTTGGGTGCTTATCGTACCAGGCTCATGCAAGTATATGCAGTGCAACGACGCAGCCACCTTTTTACTCTATGACCACGGGACTGTTAGAAAAATGAAATTGGTGGTTTCAGCACTCCGTGCGTAGAAAAAAAACACCATGGCCGGGAAACTAAGACCAACTGATGGCACTTTCTCGGAAGCGGCTGCGTCGTTGCACTGCATATACTTGCATGAGCCTGTTACAAGACGCAGCCGCTTCAGAGAAAGTGACATCAGTTGGTCTTAGTTTCCCGGCCATGGTGTTTTTTTTCTACGCACGGAGTGCTGAAACCACCAATTTCATTTTTCTAACAGACACGTGGGCCTGGTTTAGATTCATCCAAAAGTTACTATTTTTTTTACATTCCATTCTTCTAACAGACTCGTGGACCAACTAGGTTTAAAAGATTCATCTCGTGATTTTGAACTAAACCAAGAAGTCTGATCTTGATTGCCAAACTGAGAGTACACAGAACACCGCCCTTGCAACGCTTGAAGTCGAGAGACGAGTACACACCCAAGTACACAGGTCTACAGCATCCGGGGTCACGTGGAGGTACCGGCAAATCACCTGTGAAGATTCCCGGACACTGCTCTGTCCTCTGGTTTGAGCTGTCCCCGCCCGGCCCGAGCAACGACGCACCCACCACGGCGCCGAGATCGCTGAAAAAGAAAGGAACGGCGCGCGAGGAGGGGAGCCCACACTGCCCGCTGCTGAAGTGTCGAGGCCCCAACCGCCAGCCGATACCGAGAGCTACGACCGGAGCCGGACAAGCCCGCCGCACCGCGACCGCGCGCGTGGGTGGGTGTCCCGTGGCAGCGGGTTTCCCCGTCGGCTTGCAAACGAACTACTCCGCGGGCGGCGCGAATCGAACCACCCCAACGTAAAAGATCAGTATCACTGTCCCGACTCCACCAACCTCAACGGAGGCAACCACACCACCTCTCTTCAGACCCCACACGTCAGACACGGCAACCATCTCCTTTTTTTTTTTTTCTGAAACTGACACAGCAACCATTGCAGCCGTCAAGGAACGGAAGCGAGAGTACTCGGCCGGCCAACAAACCCAAGTAAAAGTAACCGACCAGGTTCCAACGGTCCCGCACCGCACCCGTATCATTCTGTTGGGCCCGCCCGGTGGTGGTCCGGTGGGCCGACAATAGAAGCCACGCGTCGGCGCCGCACGTGGACCAAGCGCCGCGGCCCGCCTGGCTGGCTGGCTGCCGCCGCTTATAAACGCTGCCACGCTCACCTGCTGTATTTTTCAGGCTGCCCCTCCCTCCTTCCTCGAGCTCAGCACACAAGGACAGACGAAACAAAACGCGCAGGCGAGGCGAGGGAATCCCTGCTTCCCCTCCCATTCCAATTCCTTTCCTCCGCTCGCGGCCGCTCGCCTCCGACCGACCCCCCAGAGCGGCGCTCCTGCCTTTCGGCCTTTGCGCCACCGTCCGCCCACAAGCGATTCGGATTCTCCAGGTGCGCGTGCGTGCGACCCGACCCCTAGGCTATTATTCCTCTCTGTTTCTGTAATCTCTCTCATAAGGTTTCGAATCCTGGTTTATGCGGTAATCGCGAGCGGGGGGAGTTTTGCGCCGCACTTGTGAAAAACTTTTTCCACGTTTAAAGTCCAGAATAGCTCTGCAGATTGGAGCGCTTCTGATTTCCACTGCTTTCTTCTAACAATGATTTGGTTCTGGCTGAGTGGCGTGCATTTTTTTGCCCCGCTTGTTCTAGTGTTCCAGGCTCCGCAATCTCGTCACGGTTTGTTTCGGATCCCTGCTGTTGGTGTTGTTTGAGTTTCTCTACCTGTGGTGTATCATCTAGTTTGATCAGTTTGTAGTTTCTACTCTATACTAGGTTGCCATGATCAGTGAGCGCATCTAGGTCTGATTCCTGAACTTCACTTGATTGATTGGTGACTTCAGTTTGGGCGATTTCAATGATTGCAAATTACTCGGGCCTTATTTCGAAAGAAATGGTTCGTGGTCATTTATGGCTATTTTTTCTGCAATAAGAAAAAAAAATTAATGTCTACCTGTTTTAGATTGTTCTAGGATGCTGGCAGGTGAGTTGATTTGTTGGCAATTTAACAACGGCAGTAACTCGTTCCTATGTAATTGGTAGGAGTAGTAAGCCTTATGTCAGACCGATAGCGACTGGCTTCTGTTTCCACGCACTTGAACAAGGGATGGGCGTCACGAACAAGAATCTTTCTAAAGCACCTAACCATCAACCTCTTTCAGCTTCAATTCACCTAGTTTTGGTTACGATCCCATTTGAAGCCGTTTCACTTACTTGGAATAGAATAGAATCACACCCTTTGCCAAAAATGCTGTCCTGTTTGGCCAGTGAAAGAATATAGTCAGAAGAGTACACGTTAGAATGTCTAGCCTTACAATGTATAACCATTTAACTAATGTATCATTAATGTTGCAGGTTGCAGGCATAAATGGAGAAAAACGTTGAGAAAAATAACATGTTGAAAGAGTTCTATATCCCAACTTATATTTTCACACCGGAGTCTCCAGTGGAGCATGCATCTCAGATACCTACTTGTCCAGTGGTTGTTTTTATCAACACCAAAAGTGGAGGTCAACTGGGACGTGAGTTAATTGTCACGTACCGTAAGCTTCTCAACCATGCCCAGGTAGACACTGTTTTTTTCTTGTTGCAAATATACTTGTTTGGTACCACACTGATCTAGCATTTTTTTGCTGCAGTATAATTAAGTTATGGTTTTGTGGCTAGACCTAACAGTATAATTATGTAAAATTCAGGTATTTGATCTGCTTGATGAAGCTCCAGACAAGGTCTTGCACAGACTATACAGCAACCTGGAAAGGCTCAAGGACAGTGGTGACACTGTTGCTTCTGAAGTCTATAGGAGACTAAGGCTAATAGTGAGTGCAATCTGGCAATTTCATATTCCAAGATCTCCTGCTAATGTTTTTACCATTATTTTGTATGTTTGTTTATTTGAGTAGTCCTAACATACATCTATTTTGTCATGGAAATCCAATCAGGTTGCTGGAGGTGATGGAACAGCAGGTTGGTTGCTTGGAGTTGTGTCTGATCTTAAGTTAGTACATCCACCTCCTGTTGCTACAATTCCTCTGGGAACTGGAAATAACTTGCCATATTCTTTTGGATGGGTGAGTTTAAAAATCAAAATAATCCTTTTCTTCCTATTAGACAATCTTTATTGCAGGACATGCATATATATGCTTTGAGCCTTTGATATATACTTGTTGATATGATCTTTAATGCATTCAGCTTTACGCAAAGGCAAAATATTTTTGTAGTGCATTTATCCATACATTGAAATTTTTTAACTTTAGTTGCTGTTTTGGTTAAGTCTAGAGAATTTTGGGTAGTAAACTCCTCTTTACGAGTTTACATTGCCTTCTGTGGAGCCACTTTCTTGTTAGGCAGTTAACTGCTAGGTAACACTTTCTGTGACTGTTGGCCCATAATATCAAACAATTAATATGCAGGGAAAGAAAAATCCTGGAACAGATCATGATTCGGTCATATCATTTCTTCAATTAGTAGGAGAATCAAGAGAGATGAACATTGACAGGTGGGTTTCCTTTTTACAGCCTTCACTATCTTTCTGTATGAAATCTTCATATGGTGTATGGATCTTGACTAATACTCGAATCGTTACAAGAATTCAGCTGGCACATTGTCATGAGAATGGAGGGCCCAAAAGATTCTCCTTGTGATCCAATTGCACCTCTTGACTTGCCTCATTCTTTGCATGCATTTCACCGTATGCCCAAGACAGATCCACAAGATATGGTAACAATGCTGGACATTACCATTTCTTTTCTTTAGTGTTAGCATAATTAGAAAGCAACAATTTGAACTATGCTATGCTATGCCATGTTTTCTGTGTAAACATTTTCTCTGCATGTTCCTAGGAGAACTCTTACACATTTCGTGGGGGGTTTTGGAATTACTTCAGTATGGGTAAGTTCCTTGTTCCAAAATGATGTATGTTTTAAGTTCTGGCTTGTTGATTTTTTTTCTTTTTTTTAATAAAATGGAAATAAGAAACTTTCTCCTTAGCTAAAATGGCAGTTTGAAAGAGATTCTTTTTCTGTTGCAGGAATGGATGCCCAAGTGTCTTATGCTTTTCATTCTGAGAGGAAACTGCATCCAGAGAAGTTCAAGAATCAGTTGTCCAATCAGGTGAAATAAGCTAGTGTGCTTTCTTTATTTTCTGTCCTTATAATTGATTCTCATTTATGATTTATGTATACATTTAGCAGTACATAAACCAATCTCTTTGCTATTCTGTACTGCAGAAAACATATTTGAAGCTGGCATGCACACAAGGATGGTTTTGTACCTCTCTGTTTCATCCAGTGTCACGGTAATTCCCTTGGTGGCACTAACTTGGCTGTGGATTTGACTTCTGTCATGAAAAAGGAATACAATACAGAAATTTGGTACTTATTCTGTTCATTAAAAAAAAAATCATGGCTTGTTGATAACATTGTAATCGGCTCACGTCACCTTTGGCATTTTTTTTACTGGCCCCAGGAACATTGCTTGCCTTGCAAAAGTGAAGATAATGAAGAAATCTGGAAAATGGGAAACCATGGAAATTCCACAAAGGTAAGCCTTATGTGCCCTTCCTTGTCTATATCAATTACCAACTAGCCAGGTGCCAATATGTCTGATCTGATACCAAATAAATGACTACTACAGGTCAACTCAATCCGATAATGTAGAAATTACATGTAAAATCAAAATATAATAAAGCAAAAAATATTCATATCATAAGAACAGAACTCATGACTCAGTCACAAATGTAAATCAATCTGTAGAAACTTCTCTAAAGTGATTTTGGCCAACTTCATATTTTAAAGAAAGTATAAATAAAACCCTGATCATATCAAAGAGTTTTGGAGTTTCTTCAGAATCAAGAATACTTATCTACCATTTTAAGTGAGGTGATTATGGAGCTTCATGGGGGAGAAACAATGACAACCTTTGAATTTCTTGAGAGTGGATTGAAACAGATTTCCGGACGTCCATAGAAAGATTATTGCTAACTGCCCAAAGTGAGAAGCAAATATGTTCTGAACGTTCCTCAGTAATATCATCAAGACTTTCGAAATCATGTGTGGTAGCAATACCAAACCAAATACGACGAGTAGTGGGGTCCTGAGCTAAGCCTTGGCTAAACCTGGGAAATCTTAATTCCATAATGCCTTTCAAATCCTCCTAGCCACTATCCTACTGCAATAATTCTCGCCAAGAAGAATGCCCATGTTCCTGACCCTGCTTCACCTTAATTGTTATGTACTCATCTTTGCGTTGATGAAACTTTGAAGTTTCACTTATAGCATAGACAATATTGAAGCATATAATCCTCATGTTTTCCTTCTGAACCATCTTTCTAGTTAGCACACATCGCAGTGGAAGCACTAGGTACTTATAGTATATTTTCAGATGTTTGTGACATGATGTCAGACTAATGCTTCAAAATTGGGTATATATAATGTTCTTACCAAGTTTCTTGCACAAATGCAGTATTCGGTCCATTGTTTGTCTCAATTTGCCCAGCTTCTCTGGTGGACTAAACCCTTGGGGAACACCAAGTAAGAGAAAGCAAAGAAAAGTGAGTTTAAGCTTATGCTAATATTCCTTGTACGCTACCTTTTTTTGTACTATTAAACTCGACTATTCCACAAAGTAAAATTATGTTTTTGGAGAGTAATTTTAAATTTCTTATTTGATTCTCTCATGTGAATTATACCATTGCAGAGAGACTTGGTAATGCCTCCACTTGTGGATGATGGTCTTCTGGAGATTGTGGGTTTCAAAGATGCTTGGCATGGCCTTGTCTTGCTATCACCAAAAGGCCATGGAACTCGCCTTGCTCAGGTTTGCATCTGCATACTGTATCATTACTTTCTGTATTTCCCCCGTCCACATACTGGATCATTACTTGCTGTATCTTCCCCCATCCATTCCCAACACGCCACATGCATTGCTATCAGTGGATAGATGGATCTAAGTAATACTAGTTAGGGCCAGGCCCAATTCAAATGCAATTTCAACTACGCAAGCAGAAGAGGATTAAACAATTTAAAGCTCAGTCAAAATAAAACCAATGCTTCCGGAGATTCGACCTTCAATTCAAAGAAAACTAGTTCGTGAGCAATAAAATTCTGTCTTTTCATGGTCAGGCTCACCGTGTTCGATTCGAGTTCCTCAGAGGCGCAACTGATCATGCTTACATGAGAATGGATGGGGAGCCCTGGAAGCAGCCTCTTCCCACAGATGATGGCAAAGTCGTTGTAGAGATCTCCCATGCTGGGCAAGTGAAGATGCTCGCGACCAAAGACTGCATAGCCAAAGGAATCCATGAGTCGTGCCCAGCTATTTCAACGGTTCATCCAGAGTCCAGCTCCAGCGACAACACGAATGATGACTTCGAGGAGGAGCGGAGGAACTTTGGTGCTGCCTTGTCGTTTCGATACTTGGGTGACGTGAACAAACAATAAGATCTCGTGTTTTTATTGAGCCTTGTACAGTTTGCTTGCATAGGGCGTAGCGAAGTAGTTTGAGGCACTAACTTATGTAAGATTGTAAGTTGCCAATGTAAGATAACTTTTGGTTACAATACAACAGATTCTGGGGTGGCTGTTTGTACCATCAGTATTTTTCAATACAGTTTTTCTTCAGCAACTCATTTCCTGAGAAACTACAATGACTTTAACAAAGGCATTCGATCTTAGAAATCATACCAGTCATGATACAGTTAGTTACTTGTGAACTTGGATTGGAACACAATTCTTTTTACAATTAAACAAAAAGGCAAATTCTAATGTCCATCTCAGTGGCAGCTACAACCACGCGTTGCATTTCTGGCTGCACGAGGGTTCTTAAAAACATACTGATGGCAGCACCATGCTTTGAATCTAGTAATGTCAATGTTGTACAATCAATTCAATCTATATAAATTTTCAGATATTGATGGTTTGATTTGTAAGTTAACAACATTTGACTTATGACAAATTGAGATGGACTTGTATTACGATAGGAGGAAGTAACAATATATAATGGTTTGACTATTTTCTAAAAGGAATGTAAATGAAAGTGAATTTTCACTCCACTGGTGCACTAGACAAATCTCTAGATATACCAAGCTCTGTGCCTCTGTACAAATCCTACAAATACCATTCAAGATGTTCTTATCACCTGTCTCCAGCACCATGCCATGCTTGACCAAGTCATGCACCACTTGTCACTCTCCCTGGGAAGTACTGAAAACTTTCATCCAGAAGGACCAGAACCCAACTTATCTGAAAATTACTCCATTGATACCCATGCCCCCAGCAGCTCCTAGATCAGACATTTGATTCTGACTTTCTGAGTATCTGATCAATGGGCCCTTAAAAAAAAAAACATCCGAGCAAATGATATTTCTTCAGCTCAGCATCTTATGCAGTTCAATGATTTACCAACCAATTTAAGTGCTGTGCTGATATGGAAGGATAAAAGTTTACTCCATACCTGAATGACCTAACCTGAAGAAAAGGTTCTGGCACTACAATGTTTCATCTTGAATTGTTGATTATTCTCGCACTTCTCACATGTCCATCAAAGTTGATAATCAGCCATTGAAACATAGAATAACGTTAGAATCTGATACCAGAACTGACTATTTTCAGGATATAGCATGTGTGCTTGATTCTGAGGTTTAGTGCCTAAAATATAATGGCATAAATCTACAACAACCAAAAGGAAGCTAAAAAGCTTACAGCATACAAATTCTTGGTGATGAAGACGGTAAAGCACACCAGCCTGTTTATAAAGTCAAAAAGAGCATCCAGATGATATTATATGGTAAATTATAGTATATTCTTTGGCAAGTGAATTTTAAGAGACAGAAGCCTTGGCGAAAACAAGATTCAGCGAGGAATGTTGTCTTCATTCTTCACTGAACGGAAAAAGCGACCGCACACATGTCCATTGCTCATGAAAGGAAAACCCAAAATCGTTGTAAGCAAAATGCTTGCAGTTTAACAAGTCATTGTGTTAGGGGAACTCAAAAGTGTCAGGTAAGAAAATGTTGACTGTATTCGTTACTGTGAGAGCATGAAATCTATGAGTACCAAGCTTTTTTTTCCTTGTGCTTCACTCCAGATTTGTCTCTTGGTCTCATTGGTCTTGACTCTTCTAAATGAGGTTCCTGAACAAGATTATTTTTGTTATTAAGATTTCTACACCCTAAGCCTATCCACATTGACATACAAATGCTTTTGGTAATATATACAGCTACACAAATAAGAGTAAGCCAAAACGGGAAACTTTACATTCCCCCTGGCAAAAGTATGATAAATACATGTAAGCAGAAACTTACATTGTTTAGATTCCTTCATACGAGGTTATGGCCATCTACATGAGGCTATCAATCCACTGACTGTGAATAATGAATAAGTACTTAATGCCAGGATTCATCATGACTCAAAGGGTATGCACAGTTTCGTCTTCAACCTTAGTGTTGCTCTTCTATTAAGTTTTTGCTTACAACTCCTCTTGAACACAACACGCTCAATAGATCTTGGGCCTCCTTCAACAAACCCTCGTGAGCAAGGCCTTCAATAAGTATAATGTAGGTTGATTCATTGGGCATGCATCCACTGGATACCATATAGGCAAAAAAGTCGATAGCATTATCTATTTCGCATCTTTTACAGAGCCCAAGTAGTATCTTGTTATACACCACAGCTTTGGGTCTCATTCCAATAGCTTGGACTACGTGAAAGATTTGAATGGCCTCTTCAACTCTATCTTCTTTTGAGAGGATACCAATGATAGAAGAAAAAGTAATGACATCTGGTGACACCCCCTTGCTGACCAAGCCATGCAACAACTCCAGTGCATCTTCTGAACTACAATCCTTGGTAATACCATCAAGTAACGTATTATATGTGATCAGGTTTGGGGTGCAACCATGTTCCATCATTTGCTCAACGAGTTCAATTGCTTCCTCAAGAAATCCTTTTTGGCAGAAAAAACTCACAAGTACATTGAAAGTCACTACATTTGGAGGGCAATCCCTACGAAGCATTTCAGCTATTAGCTCTGCAGCATCATCTAACCGTTCAGCATTGCACAAGCCTGTCAACAAAGTAGTGTATGTGATGGTATTGGGTTTGCAGGGCATGCTGCGAAACAGTTCCAGGGCACTGTCAATATGGCCTTGCACACAGAATCCATTGACAAGAGCATTGTATGTGACAACACCCACTGTACATCCATGCTCAGACATTTGCTCAATAAGCAAAGTAGCTTGCTCGATCAACCCCTTTTGGCACAAGATGCAGATAAAGGTATTGAATATTACCTCGTTCGGGGGGCAATCATTCCGGACCATCTCTTTCAATAGTTCCTTGGCGTCATCCCACCGTTCGGCACTACACAAGCCCTTTAGGACCGTGGTATAGCTAATGGTATCTGGATTGCACCCATAGGAACCCATGTCGTTTAATAACTTGAAGGCATCGTCAACCCGGCCTTGTTTGCAGATTGAGTTTATGACAATATTGCACAAGGTAGTGTTGGTGGCGCACCCATGCTCCGTCATTTGTTCAAGAACTTGAATAGCTCGCTCCACCATACCTCCTCGACAAAAGAATCTAATTAGCATGTCAAACGTCACCTCGTTTGGCATGCAGTTCTTCTCCATCATCTCAGCAAAGAGCTCCTCAACATCATCCCACCGCTTAGAAGCGCACAAGCCCTTCAGGAGGGTGGTATAGCTGACTGTGTCAGGCTGGAACCCGTAAGAGGGCAACCTGTTCAAGAGCTCCATTGCGTCATCAACACGGCCTTCCCTGCACATGCCATTGATGATGACATTGTACGTGACAATGTTGGGCGTGCACCCCTTTGCACGCATCTCGTCAAGGACCGCCATGGCCTGCTGGAACCCACTGTTCCTGCACATGGCCTCCAGGAGCACAGTGTAGGTGACGACGTTGGGCTGGCACTCGCGGTGGAGCATATCGTCGAGCAAGCTGAGCGCGTCGGCGACCCTGCCGCGGTCACAGAGCACGCGGATGAGTGGTGTGTACGTGTAGGCGTCTGGCGCGACGGGCATGGAGCCGATGAGCCTGCGCGCGGCGTCGAGGTGGCCGTAGCGGCAGTAGCCCGCGACGAGGGTGTTGTAGGCGAAGACGTCGACTGGGGAGCCGGAGCCCTCGGCGGCGCGGAGCACGCGGGCGGCGTCGGAGGTGCGGCCCCGGCGGCAGAGGTTGCGGATGAGCTTGGTGCAGAGGTAGACGTCGGGGGCCTCCCCGCCGTCGCGGGAGGCGGAGCGCTCGACGAGGCGCGCGGCACCGGCGAGGTCCTCGCGGGCAATGAGGCGGCGGAGGTGGGCGCTGGCGGGGTTGGGGGCGTTGGGCGAGTCGGGCCTCGTGGTGGCAGCGGCGGGGGCGGCGAGATGGTGGGGCTTGGGGTTGGGGAAGTAGGCGTGAGGGAAGGGGAAAGACGGCTGGAGGAGCGCGGCCATGGTGGCGACCGGGTAGAGGTGAGGTGCTCGCGGCGGGGCGGGCGTGTGGTGCGTGTAGCATCGTCTCTCCTCGATGAGGGATTGGGCGGGACCTGATCAGACGAGTAACAACGGTTGGTTCGCTCCCTGGGCCTTGGCCCTGGGCCCTGGGCTGCCTGCCAAGCCTAGCGAGGAACGGGGGGGCAGGAAGTCAGGGTACAGATTTGATTGGGTCGACCCAATGACCCGATACCTAAACATAGAGTTTGGTGGTAATTACCCACTGAGTTGAGCCATTTTATTTTGGTGCTAAACGGTGCCTAGAGTTCGGCGTCGAGCTGAGCTGGGCGCAGCAGGGCGCGCGAGGGAGCGTCCGGCTGCCCGCCGGCGACGGAGGAGCGCGGGCCGGCGGTCGGCGCGTCCGTGCAGGTAGCACGCGGAGGCGCGGCAGGCCGGCAGATGCGACTGCGAGCGGTGGCAACGCGTTGTGGGTATGGTGTATTGGGTAACCCACGTGTTTTCTGGGTCACGGAGTAGGTCAAACCCAAAACCCAGAATTTGCTTAATGGGTCGTTTGGGTTAGGCATTAGTTGGCCCATTGTCTACCCACTTGCATCGCGAGCAGGGAGGAAAGGGCCGAGCACCGGGAGCCGCACGCAACCTGGCTTCTAAACTTTTTTTTTTGATGAATGGCTTCTGAACTCTACTTCCTCCTATAAAAGATAAGCATATTTTGATTATATAGAAACTCGAATAAAATATTTTGAGACTTAATTTATCTTATTATTATATACCTATACTATTATTACTTAAAAATTCAATATAATCTCAGAGACACTCTGAATACAAGTATTATGTTCTAAATTTACATGTAGTAATAATTTGGGTATTTATTGATCAAAGTATTTATACATTGATTTCCCTTTTAAAAATATGTATGATTATTATTTCGAAGGTGAGGGAGCGAGTGTGTTTGGTGCGTTTTTTTAAAAAGGATCGGCAGGGGAGTCTCCTACCTATATTTTTGGTATTTTATATATAGGGCAAAAAGAATACAAGAAAGGATTACAAGGCAAGCAATGCCCAAAGATGAAAAAGGACAAACACATTATCTAAAATTCTCACACCATCTAACTAAAGTATCTGTTGTTCTTTTGTTAGCCTTGATACAAACCAAGCTAAACTCTTCTTTGAGTCTTCTTTTCCATTATGCCAGGCAGAAGTTCTTACCATCAAAAATCACATCGTTTCTTGTGATCCAGATGACCCAACATGCAGTAATGACCAATTCTCTGAAGATGTGCTTGTCGGATTGGATTCTAGCTTCACAGATCATATCTAGGGGATCTAAATTGAGGTTCCAATAGATGTTGATCGAGTTCCAGCATGCCATAGCGAAAGGGCAAGAGAAAAAAAGATGGAAGCAAGTTTCCTTAGAGAGAGAGCAGAAGACATAGTTGTAGTCAGGCAAATGTCTATTCTTTCTTCTAAGGATATTCCTGGTGCTTAGCCTGTCGATGATGAGGAGCCAAAAGAAAAATTTATGTTTTCTGAGATTGCCTCCAGTCCAAAGCCATTTGAAGAGGGGAGACACTTGGTGGCTGCTCATCAGAAGCTTATAAGCTTTAGAGGAGGAATAGAAAGGGGACCCCCAGGAGTATGTTCATGAGTCATCAGTCAAGTTGTTTAGATTAAGGTCCATAATGATGGTGTTGAGTTCAAAGAGCTGATTAGATGCCTGGGTGGAGAGAGGACAATAGAAAACTGAGGAGGTCTCCTTGTCCATGAAGAAACTGATGGAGCACTTGGGCTTCCTGGCAAAGTTGTACAGTTCAGGGAAGCTGTTGCTGAGTAAAGTATCAGCCCATTTGTCTTGCCAGAGCATAATGGAGTTGTCTTTGGAAGGAATACAGGTAGTGATCTCCATGAATGTCTCACTTAGTTTCATCACATATTTCCACCAGAAGGAACTAGTTGGGGATCTGGCATGAGGAGGGATGTGTGTATTTCTATAGAGTTTGTTCCAGGTGAGTTAGACCCATAGAATGTGAGCATGATTATAGAATTTGTCTAGATATTTCATCAGCAGAGCAGAGTTCTACATCTTGAGATCAATGATGCCCAGACCACCTTCCTCTTTCGTTTTGCAGGCTGTTTCCCAAGCAGCCAGGCAAGTGCCTCTTCTGTGAATCTCACCTTCATTTCATAGACAACTTTTCCTGTATTTTTTAATTTGTTCGATTACACCAGGAGGGATTTGAGAGTGCACATGTAGAAGGTAGGGAGTGCACTGAAAACTGAGTTGACTAAGATGAGCCTTGTAACAGAACCGACCAATTTATTAGAGCACAAGCACATAATTCACGATTAGGGCGGCAAACTACATGATTGAGACCTAATAAACCCGGTTGTCATACCGAAATCTCAAAGGATTTCAAACTTTTCCAGCACGACCAAGATCGTAATAGTTTAGCATTCCCATTCACAAGTACACAGTTCGCACATAGTTTAAATCATCATCGGAGTACGAAATAGAGTTATTACAAACCATTTTAAAAACTCAAAGTAGCGGAAGTAATTTAAGTTCAAATACCACACACACACATTTGAAATACAGTGCCAGGTACTTGGTCCACATCTAGCAAAAGCATCAAGTAGAGAAGAGTGACCATGCCCAAGGTCTAGTCATCTCCCAAAGCGGGATAGAAGCAGTTCTGACAATAACCATAAAGCATCTCACCATCTGCAAAAACATGAGAAATAAAATCCTGAGTACGAGAATGTACTCAGCTAGACTTACCCGTCATAAAATAAAGTGACTCCAAGGAGTATGCAAGGCTGTATAAGTAGGATAGCTGACTCATTTAATTGTGGAAAAGCTTGCATTAAGAAACAATTAATAAGAACCTTCTAGCAATGTATTTTAATCTGATTGACCTTATCATGCTACATTAGCACCTGTACTAACAAGCATGGTAATAATTATTTCAACAAGAAAGTAACCAATTCCGGTTGAGTATCTTTTAATCTCAACAGCTCAACCATCTCAGCTCTTGTTCAAGTTCTTACTACGATGCCGCTGCTCAAGTCAAGTGTTCACTGTCCAGGAACGATGGCGATTATAATCGATTACTAACCAGCTGGCGGGTACTCCTCACACAAACCACACTCACCAGCCACGGTGAGCTACAGGTCACCGACATCTAATTCGGGAAAAACACGAGATCAACAGGTACCATCACATCCGGGCACCGTCCGGCTGCCAGTAGGGCGCACCATGCTATATTCAGGCCTTACAACCGCGTGACCCGTGGTCCCCCATCTTCACCAATGCGATGCGTACAGCAGGTCGACTCCCGGCCCAAATCAAAATTAGGCTTCGTGGTCGGAACGACTTATCCTTCTAGCTAAATGTGAGGCATAAATTCAATATGACTTGAGGACGTACAACGGACGGGGTCCTAGTTTGACACAGACGGGATAAACCATATTGAACCTCCAGTTCATTCTCAACTCCAATTCCGCCCGGTCTCAATTTATTATCTCCACATGGTTATCCAAGATAACAATGTATTCAACCATTCCGAGTTACCACCTATAACTCGCGGATGACAGGAAATCACCCGACTTCTACCGATCTAGTTAAAGCAGGGCTAAGCATATATTCGTACCTGAACCTAATAGGGTTGAAGTATAAACAGTGGCAAGGAATATAAGTAATGCAGCAACGGTATAAAACAACGCCTATAACTTAATGCAACAAACAAATAAAGGACTCAAGTTAGATATTTTGCAAACCACAGGGAGAATGCTCCGGGGCTTGCCTTTCAGGAAGGAACTTGGCTGGTGGTCGGGACACTCCGGAAGATCAGCTTCGGGATCCTCTTCTGCTGCTGCTTCCCGAACCAACGCTTCCTGATGGCCTTCCTCTGCTTGTGCTCCGGGAACTACCGTTTCGAGCTCTGACGATCCTGTATGATGCATAGTGCGTATGAATACCGTGCATACATATAAATACAATGCTGATGGTGATGGTAAAATGAATACTCAGCTAAGATGAATGATATGATATTTGAAAACATGTATGATAAGCACATGTCATCTGTATTCTCTTCTACCGACAACTCTCCAAATAAGCCTCGCATACAATTTACTTGCACACTATAGGGAATTATAAACAACTATTATTTTGCACACTACACTCTACTGAACCAAAACCAAAAGTAGATCATACATATCATGAATAGCATAAAAAGAATTTTTACCCACATGAAATGATAACTCCAAAGCATTATTTATAAATGAAAGAAATCAGGGTATAACTGCAACATAACTTTAAACTACTCAGAAAATTCTATAAAAATTATAAGAGCTTAATCATACCAAATAAAGACTACCATAAAAATTTCAAGTCAAAATAGTAAGTACTTTATCCTACACAAAAATAACAATGCAGCACAATTTCAGGGGCATAAAATACTTTGTACATAAAAGTATATCAAACAATAGATCTCAGAATATAATTAGCTTTAGATTGACATAAAAACACTCTCTACAAAGTTTCATGCACAAATTCCTTATACATTATTTATTATGAATTATTTATCATCACATGAAAATAGGCACCATAACTAGACATAGGAAAATTTACATATAACATAGCCTAACAATATTTTTCACAGATAGAGCATGACATAAGAAGACTAATAAACTTAGTCTCACATTTTTCTGAGCAACAGAGAATTAGTTATGCATTTCCTAAGATAAAAGCAATTAATAGAGATAAATAAATCTATACATAAAAGTTTCACAAATTCCACATTTCATATTTTTCATGCATAGATCATCTCATAAGAAAAATACTGCAAGTTGAACCAACTCATTTGGATGAAAAATGAGCAAGTTATGAATTTTCAAAGTTTTAAACAAAATCTGAAATCATTTCTGGAAAAGAAAAAGGAAAAAGCACTTTACAACGGGGACCCTGAGATTTCCAGAAACTAACCGAGCCCTAATAGGTAAATCTATGTGTCTGGCACTCTTACACTCAAGTCCGGGAAAGAACAGGAATCATGCCCGAGGTCCACACGGCGGGGACGGTCGTCGGCGCGGAATTCCTCGCCGACGGCGAGGTCTCCGGCCGAGCCACAGTTACCAGAAGACTCAACTCGTCAAAGCGGGCACATTGGTGTACGAGATGCAAGAAAACATCGGCGTTTCGACCGGCGGCGACGCACAGTGGCGGACGGCGGCGAGGGTTGGCGGTACACCGGCCATCTCGGGCCACGGCGGGGCAAACGGACTAGCCTAAAAGCTCTAGCAGACCAAGACGGTTTGAATGGACTAGATCAAGTGAAGAATGGACGGCCAGAGCAACGACGGCCAGGTACGCTGGCGAGCGGCGGCACGAATCCGCGACGGCGGATGGCCAAATTCGCTGGACTCGAACCCTAATCGACCTCATGAACTACTCCAATCGACCCTACTCGAGCAGACAGACATGATGCACTAGTTAATTGAGGGAGAGAGAGGTTGCTGGCCACGGCGGACCGCGCGGCGGTCGGGAGGCCATGACCGGCGAAGGGGAAGATGGTCGATTCGACCTCTACCTTGGGTCTCGGTGGCAGGAAAGGTGCGCACGGTGTGCCTCACACCTCGGCGGAGCGATTGGCGAGTTTAGGGCAAAATGTGTTCAGGCTATAGGGTGCGGTGGCGGTGCAAGCTCTCGACGGCGGCAATGGCGGGCGACGTTCGCGTGCTCGAGCTCTGGCGGAAGAGGAAGGGCAAGAGCTCGTCTGGTGGCGGAGAAGAGAGGGAGGGAGAGACTGACGCGGTCGAGGCGACTTGAAACGGCCGCTCGGGCTCGGACCGAGGCAGTGCGGCGTCAGAGCTCATCGAGCGCGTGGCACACATGCGAGCGGAGCGGGGCCGAGCGGAGGGCGAGTGGCGAGCTGTGGGACCGGGCGAGCGCGGTGCGGCGGATCCGTGTGCGGCGCTCGGGTGCGGGGGCGAAACAGCGGGCAGCGGCAGCGGCCCGGCGTACGGACGCCACGCGGCCGGCGTCGGGTCGGACAGCGTCGCGAGGAAGAAGAAGAGAGGAGGAAGAAGAGACAGTGCGGTGGGTCCCACTGCGCCAAGATTCGTGCATACTTGATGAACCCCATATTTTCCAAAATAATCCGAATTTGAAGAAATTTATAAAAGATGAAATGTTCCTTTTGATGAGTAGAACATTTCACTTTTAAACACCAAAACCTAATTCTGCCTAGAATTTGAATTTCAAAAATGGGGATTTAAAATTAAAAGAAAATTATTTTTACAAACTGTTTTTGACATTTTTGACCCACTTCCAAGCCTTTTCATGAAATGACCCCAAAATAAGTTTTGCTCCAAATAATTTTCTCTACAAACTTTATTTAACACTCAACCTCCAACAAGCAACCCTTTATATAGTTCTAGTTCAACTCAAGGTAATCACATATTTAAACCCTATCATTTCATGTAACAAAAATGATGCGATTGAGATGGTTATGCTCTTAAAGTGCAAGATGATGCATGCTTAACACCAGAGTGTTACAACCCTTCCCCCCTTAAAGAAATCTCGTCCCGAGATTTGAGTAGACTAACCATTCTTTATGAAAGTCGGGATATACTTCTTTTAAATAGTCCTCGGTTTCCCAAGTGGCATCGTTATCATCATGATTGCTCCAAGAAACCTTGTACTGCCTGACCACACGACTTCTGGTCACTCGGTCTTTGACATCTAGGAGTCTCATAGGTTTCTCTTCATAAGTTAAATCTGAACTCAGCTTAATGTCTTTAACTTTAACGGCTTCCTCGGTTGGAACTCGTAGACATTTCTTGAGTTGGGATACATGGAAAACAGGAAATACTGCACTCATCTCTTCAGACAGTTTGAGCTTATAAGCCCACAATCCTTTTCTTTCCACTATCTGATATGGGCCGACATAACGAGTTGCTAGTTTTCTCTTAACACCAAAACATTGCACTTTCTTCATAGGAGAGACCTTCAGATACATATAATCACCAACATTAAAAGTTAGAGGTCTTCTTCTCCTGTCGGCATAACTTTTCTGTCGAGATTGTGCAGCTGCTATGTGTTGTTGAATTGTTCGAACCTGCTCTTCAGCTTCTTTAACAAAGTCAATACCATAATGTCTTCTTTCTCCAGGTCCTACCCAGTTCACAGGCGTTCTACACTTTCGGCCATACAGTGCTTCAAAAGGAGCCATCTGTATACTCTGTTGGTAACTATTGTTATAAGAGAATTCTGCCAAAGGTAACCATTTCTCCCATGAACCCTTGGATGATAAGACACAAGCTCTCAGAAGATCCTCAAGAACTTGATTCACTCTTTCTGTTTGGCCTGAGGTTTGAGGATGATAAGCTGTACTATGATTCAGCTTTGTCCCCAAATCCTTCTGCAAATGTTCCTAGAAATGAGCAGTAAACTGAGATCCTCGGTCAGATATAATCGTCTTGGAAATTCCATGCAAACGGATAATCTCCCTGAGATAAATATCAGCATATTGAGGCGGTCGATAATCTGTACGAACTGGAATAAAGTGCGCACTCTTGGTCAGTTGATCCATGATTACCCAAATAGAGTCATGCCCTTTCTGAGTGGTGGGAAGTCCGGTAATGAAATCCATACTGATATCTTCCCATTTTCATTCAGGAATCGGCAATGGTTGAAGCATTCCGGCTGGCTTCAAATGAACAGCCTTTATGCGACAACAGATGTCACACCGTGCGACATAAGCTGCAATCTCTTTTCTCATTTTGGTCCACCAATAGTGAACCTTCAGATCATGAAACATCTTACTACCGCCAGGATGAATAGATAACTTTGATAAGTGAGCAGCTAACACAAAAAGTAGGGATGAGAAAGTCAGCAGCTAACATAAGTGAGCAGCTAACACAAAAAGTAGGGATGAGAAAGGGTCATCTTGTCTTACACCTCTTTTGTAGGGGAAGCTTTTTCCAGGTAGTCCATTTAGGATAATAGCTGATGAAGCAGATCTGAAGGTGCAGTTAATCCAATTGATCCATTTATCAGAGAAACCTTTATGTTTCATGATTTCAGCAATGAAGGTGTCGGTGTTTCGAACCCCTAGGGGTTAACACCAACAAGTAATATTTGTAATTGCGTGCTCCCTTAATCCGGTGGGTGATGCAAGAAGGACACGGTGATTTATTCTGGTTCGGGCAAAGAAGGCCCTACATCCAGCGGGGGGAGGATAGTTCGTGTTATCTTGCACCGAAGTGCTGGTACAGGGGAGAATACAAGCAGGTGTGAGGAGCGTGAGCAGGAGCTTGGGCATTCGGGCGCCTTGCTTTCTGCTTCACTCCACCTCACAGTGTTCTTTGGTGATCTAAAGCCTTAGCGTTTCTATGCTCTAGATCCTCTCGTTCGTTCGGGTTATTTTTTGTTCAAAAGTCCTCCCTCGGCTACGTCCTGGGGCCTACTTTTATAGGCGAAGAAGGGGCACAGGGGTACATATATCCAGAGTTCCTGTGGCTGGTGACGCATGGCATTGAGGCCGATCACGTCAGTGCTGCTGTAGAGATGTACGTCGGTATGGGAGGTCCTACAGCTGTCGCGTCGGGAGTTGTTGAAGTGCAGCCCGGAGTTGTTGAAGTCTCGCTTGAGGGTCCGTCCGACGAAGTCGAGGGGCGACGATCAAGGATCTGGCTCGAGTCGAGGGGGTCGAGTCGAGAGGGTCAAGTCTCACCGAATAAGGTCGAATCCCACGAAATGCGGGAAACGTGCTGATTTACGCGTCTCGAGGAGGTGCCGGACGGGGCACAGTGCTCGGTATGGCGCAACAGCGAAGTACGACCCGCGAGATTCTGGGGCGTGGGTGGTAAAAGCAAGATTTGACCGCCATACCCACAACTGTTATTGTAACTGTGGCCATACGGTTAGCGGGGGCAGGTAAAACGCATTAAATACGCCCAGATCCATACAGGGGAGTCGGTAGCCGAGGGGTGCACTGTCCTCGAGGGCCGCCCATTCGCGCAAATGAAGTTTCATCCTCGAGGGCAGGCTCATTCGCCGGGCGAAGTTTTGTCCTCGAGGGCAGGCTCATTTGCCGGGCGAAGTTCCGTCCTCGAGGGGTCCATTCGCCCAAGCGAAGCTCCGACCTCGAGGGGTTGCCCGAATTGTACCCTTGAGTGTATAGTCCCAGTCCGCACGGTAGCCCCTCAAGCAAGCTTTGGTTTTTGGGCCGTCGTAGCCCGTTCGTGGGTCAGCCCAATATGCCTTAGCCTACGGGCCTTCAAACGTTAATGAGGAAGGTCACTGGAGGGTTCGTATTGCTGATTTTGCGGGGTTTAGTCCGGTAAACAAAGGGTTTGGGGTACCCATTTCCTGGGTAACGACAGTAGCCCCCGAGCCCCTGCGCGAGTGATGGCACTCGGGCAGGGGGTCAAGAATCAAAAATGGGATGTGATTCAGATCTTTCCATGGGGGCGCGCGAGCGACCCCCGTGGGGGTAGCCCCCGAGGCCTCGTAGGAGTCAGAAGACTCCTGTGAGGGCTTCATTTGTCTTTGGTCGAGGGGTGCTTGTCCAGTCGGGTACAGGCCCGAACTGGAGTCGCAGTGCTTTAACGAGGGGTGCGTCAGGACGCCGAGCCCCCCGGGGATTTTCGACCCTCTTTCATCGAGGGGTGCCGGGCACGGTCGAGCTCCCGAGCCTCGTGCGGCTGGGGTGTTGCCGGCCTCGGCATTCATCTCACGAGTCCTTTCGATCGGATGTGAGGTGAGAAGCGTCGGACTACCCTTGATAGGGCGAGCCACGAAGTTCTTAGTGAGCTGGTAACGAGAAAATCCAAGTGAGAGCCCGTTCCTCGTTCGATAGAGGTCGGCTGGTGGCCCAGAGGCGGTCTCATTAGAGCAAAATGCATGGACTTATGGATACCGATTCCATTCAATAGGTCTCGGCGGCTCGACGCCTCCCTTCAGGGGGATTCCATAAAGTCCGTAGCATTTCTCCTTGGATGTGTCCAAAGGGGTCTCGAGAGTTTGTTCCCGAGCAAGGCCTCGTGTTGGCTCCCCTTGGTCACCCCTGACTTGGGTGCTCGAGGGCGGCTGTCGAACCCTGATCGAGGGCCAGCCTTCACTCCCTCGAGGCTTGTTGTATGGCCAGAGCCCGCTTACCTTCTCTTGGAAGAGTCCGCTGGTAAGTGACGCTTATTTTTCTTACCGTTAGATGTGCCTTTTGAGGAGGAAGCTAAAATGGTGCAGTAGTGGAGATCGTGGTGGGCCCGAGCAATGGCTCATTGCCTGAGGTGTGACGCGTGTATCCAGTCGAGGATCGAGGGGGGAGGCAGTCAGGTAAATGCATTAATTGTGGGAAGTTACCTTTTCCCTGCCGCTAGACTCCGCCCGTTGCTTTTCCCGGGTATAAAAGCGGAGGGGGATAGGCACCATTTGCCCCCCACCTTTGCCATCCTCTCAAATTCCTGCTTTCCTGCGTGCGTGAGGGTAGAAACTTAGAGCAAGAAGTCATAATTGGGAACCTTCCCGGTCATCCGTCTGCCGAGGAGATTTGTGTTGTTGCCACCGCCGTCGCGTCCCCCGAGCAGATCCGTGCCGCTGCTGCTGCCATGGCCCCCGTCCTCTAGCCCGCCGAACCCTGGCGCCCGTCGACCGTGACGCGGCAAAGGCTGAACGAGCTGGTGGGAGAAGGACTTCTCTGCCCCGTCACCGATCCGGATCGGCCGGAGTGGATCGTGCCACCGAGGAACCACCAAGAGCCAAACCCACCAGAGGGCTATGTGGTGAGCTTCCTCAAATACCATCGGCATGGGTTCGGCGTGCCCCTGAGTGAGTTCATGCGGGGGTTGATGAACTTCTATGGCGTCGAGCTTCAACATTTCTCCCCCAACGCCATCTCCAACGCCGCCATCTTCATGCCGTCTGCGAGGGCTACCTTGGGATGGTGCCACATTGGGAGCTGTGGCTCCATCTTTACAAGGGGGAGTGGTTCGCCTCCCCGGTGGAACCAGGAGTAAGGTGAGTCATCAGAGCAGGCTACCTCAAATTCGTGTTGAAGACCGGCAAGTCAGAGGAGCCGCGCGAGTATATCCCCACCGGGTTGATGTCCAACCACTCCCGGTGGGACGAGCAATGGTTCTACCTTCGCAACGACGGAGGCTACCTCCCGCCGTACACTGGGCGGCTCATCACCGAGCGTCCATTCAACTGGCCGCACGGTGTTGCGGGAGATCTTCAGAGTCGACTTCGACCCCTCGTCGCCGCGATGAAGACCCTTCGAGAGGCGGACCTGATGGTGGGTGTGGTGGTCTCGGCCTTCCACAGTCGATGGGTGCTCCCCCTGATGGAGCGCCCACTGCGATTGGACAAGATGCTCCCCTCGGTAGCGCCCGAGGTTCTTGAGAGGTGCCGGATGTCTGGTGAGAAGCTGTCCACCGCAGAAGTCATCACGTGGGTAAAGTGGATGGTCGTGGGCTTGTTCAGGGCAGAGGACGTCAACCGCCTCCCCATGCGGCCGGAGGAAGGTTGCCTCGACTTGGTGAGTGCCCCGACCCATGCCTTTCGTGTTTTTATTTCATCCCCTTCTCTTGTCCCTGTGACTGAATGTTTTCGTGTAGGGAAGAGTCGACTACCGGAGATCAAGGCCCCCACTGAGGGAGGACGCTCCCGATCGTCAGGTGAGACGCTTCAATGCCCAGCAAGAAAAGTTGCGTAAGAACAAAGAAAAGAAGAAGAAGGCCAAGAAGCTCTGGGAGCGTGAAAGGCTCGCGAGGCGCCATGCTCAGCAGAGGTGCGACGGGCTCCCGGAGGAGGAGTCTTCCTCATCCGAGGGAGATGAAGATGATGTCAACGACGATGGCGATGACGTCGAGGGGGTGGCGGGGAATCTCGAGCTCATCTTGTCAGGTCCCTCCCATGCTGACCGCCCTTGGTGCAGGAGGAGGTGGTGGAGCAGCGCGTCCCCCAGCCAGTGACGTCGGCCTCGGAGTGCCGATGTGGGAAAAGATGGGCCGATGCCTCGACTTGAGGGGGTTCACCCCCTCCCGTCATACTCGAGGCGGGACCCCACCCACTTTAATCTGGGAAACCCGGTCCCGGTCATCGGCGTGGGTGGAGCAGAGCCGTGCTCAGGAGGCCACGTCGGAGCAGGGAGGTGCGACAACTCCACCGATGGCCCCGAGCAGCCTCAGCCCCGGGAAGAGCTCGGCTTTGGGAGGGGCCTCGAGATCTGCTGGCGGTTCGAGGGGGACCCGAAAGGTCTCTATCCCCCTTGGGTAAGTGTTGTTGACTCAATTCTTTTTCGTTGTATCCTTATCGTGCAGTTTAATAAGATTTCTGCCATCCTGCTTCCCATCTAGGCCCAAGCACCGAATCAAGGAGGCGTCTCTTGTGCCGGCTAAGATGCTCAAGGTGGACACAGCTACGAAGATGAAGGCTCCGGTCACAGGTGTGACGTCGAGGCCCTTGGCTCCGTGGGAAGCCAAGTGGTTGTCCTCAGCCCTCGGAGCTATGGCACGCGGTAGGCTGATGGGTTCTGCTCTTGCTGCAGGGTCAAGCGTCTCGGGGACCACGACGGGCGGCAACTCCGAGCCAGGGAGGATGCAAGAGAGAGGGAGCGCCTCCTTGATGTCATCGTCCGTGGTCCTCGAGCTCAGCCCGGCGCCAGGGGACGGAGCCCCGACGTCGGGAGCTTTCGCTCTTGGCCAACCCGAGGCCTCGATCCCTGCACACAAGGCAGAAGCCCCCGAGGGCCACGAGCTGGGAAAGGAGGTAGCCGTCATCGACCTCGAGGGTGAGGAGACCACTGCCCTTCCCTCATCGACGGGGGAGCAGAGACCCTGGCCGACGGGGCTACGCGAGCTCGAGGCCCAGAGGAAGCAGGAGCAGGGGGCCCTGCAAGAAGCAGAGCTGCGGCGGTCGCAGCGGGAGGGGGAGAAAGAGCCGCAGGAGCGGAGGGAAGTTGAGGAGAAAACTAGGGGCCGGCCCCAGCATCAGCAGGTGTAGCAGATGCCTCCGGGGGGCACGGCGTCGCTGGACCCGTCGACGCAGCAGCTGCCTGAGACGGTGACTTCTAGCCTGCTGAGGAGGTCGACTTCTGACCCCGGGTTGAGGGATGTCGGTGCCGCGTCGGAGTTCCGCACCCCGACGGAGTTGGCAGAGCATCCTGGCGTCCCACGTGATGTGGTGGATGAGATCGAGTCCTTGGCGTGAACCAAGGTCAAGACGGTCCTCCCACATTGGGGCAAGGAGCATATCATGCTCCGGGAGCTTGGCGACTCCAGCGCTTCGAGGATCGAGATGGATGACCCGGCGGAAGTCAAGTGCTGGGAGGACATGGAGCGGTCCCGGGCATGGCTGTAGCACTTCCTAAAGTTGGGCGTCGAGCTCGTCGGAGGCCTCGATCAGAATCTCGCGGTGAGTCCCTGTGTAGACCATATGCAGTTTTTCGAGTTCTTCCGTATGGAATGCCTTAACCCTCGATTTCCTGTCTCCAGGAGGTGCGGAGGTGTTCCCACTCCAAGTCATACTTCCTCCACGAAACACTCAACAGCCGGGAGGAAGTGCTTCGCCAACTCAATGCCGGTCGATCTGCGCAGGGCAGGGTGGCCGAGGTCGAGGAGGAGGTGAAGCGGACCAAGGGGGAGGCCGCCAAAGCCAAAGAGGAGGCCGCCCGGGCAAAGGAGGACGCCGAGGCTGCTCGAGGGGAGCCGCTCAACTCAAGGAGGAGCTCAGGCGCGCCAAGGAGGAAGTTGACGCGGCCAAGGCCGGAGCAGAGAGGGCCAAGGGCGAGAGTATTCGAGCCCAAAAGCGCGTCAAGTTAATCATGGGGGAGGCTCGAGGCTCCGTGGAGCGTATCCGCTCGCTTGAGGCCAATCTCGCTGAAGTCTCCATGGCGTGCCACACTCTCTCAGCCTTGGTCCAGGAGGAGAAAAGCCGAGCCGCCAGCCTGGAATCTTAGCTCGAGGCGATGAAGGCTACCCTCCAAGAAAAGGAGCAGGCCATCATCTTGGCCAGTGGCGCCCTCGAGACCCTCCACTGCGAGAAGACGGAGGTGACCCAGGCCTTCAAGGAGGCCCAGCGGGAGCGAGACGAGGCTCGGGAGGAGCGTGACGCCATGCTGGGGGATCATTGCGCCCTCGAGACTCGCTGTGCCAGTGAGTTCCTTGAAGAGCTTTTGATCTTTTTTCTTTCTGTATGGTTTGTCTAACTCTGGTTTTGTCTTTCAGGCCTCGAGATCGAGCTGCTCGCTACCCAAACCGCTGCCAAGGCGCTGCAGGAGAGCCTTGTGGCAGAGGGGGCGCTTCTTGGTCAGCTCCAGGATGCCCTCGACAGGCTCTACGCCTCCTAGGAGGTCAGGCCCATCGAGGGCGCTGAAGAAGGCATCCCGGGTGCCGCGCTCGTCGACCGGGTCTACTACCTCGACGCCACCCTTCGTGATCACGTGCGGGAGGCACTTCATACCGGCGTGAAGCGGGCGCTGGTAGTGGTCTCCTCCGGCTTCGTCTTTGACATGGACGTGGTCGCCCAAGGCTTCATTCTCGATATCTCGAAGACCAACGCCGAGAACGAGGAGTGATGCCGAGGGCTCATCAATGATGCCGAGAGTCCGGGGGGAGCGCTGGCGAAGTTGTTCGAGGACGAAGTCCTCCCCCCACAGATAAAGGGTACCTCATCAAGGAGGGCGGCGACGGAGTGGGCCTGTAGGGCAAGGCTGGGCGAAGATGCCCATGTAATAAGTTAGCTTTTTGTAACTTATATTCAATGTGGCTTCGAAAGCCTTTTTGAGCATTTATGCATCTATCGTAATGCAATTTGTCATTTTACTTTCAAGCCTTCTCTGCTTTCTTTCACCTAGACTTTGCTTTTTTGACTAAGTTTTTGACGCATGCTCGTATCCCTCAAGGGGGAGCGAGTGGAGGTACCGTAGCCTGGGGGCGTAGGAGAGCTCCCGGCTCGATAGCCCTCGACCCTTTAGGGAGTTCGAGGCGTTTTCTACTTAGTCACGAAGCGTATCGAGGTGTGAGAAAGAAGAGGCGCTCGAGTTTCGATCGCCTGACTTTTGCTTTTGGACTAAGTGTTCGACGCAGGCTCGTATCCCTCGAGGGGGGAGCGAGTGGAGGTACCATAGCCCGGAGGCGTAGGAGAGCTCCCGACTCGATAGCCCTCGACCCCTAGGGAGTTCGAGGCATTTTCAACTTAGTTGTGAAGCGAAAGGAGACGCTCAAATTTTAAAAAAATCGTTCATATTTTTAGGAACTTAGGGGGTTCCCCCCGTTAGCCCCCGAGGGAGGCTCGAATCTGGTGAGACCTCTTGCATATACAATAACAAGTTTGAACTTATAATCGAAAGTACTCCTTATATTTGTCATGCAAAAATGTACAAAACATGCAGGAATGTACAAGGGCATCGGTGCCCTAAGGGTAGAAACGACGTAGCTGTTCGATGTTCCATGCGTTGGTGAAGGTTTCGCCCTTGTTGTTCACTAGCTTGTACGTCCCAGGCTTTAGCACCTCAGCTACGGTGTATGGGCCTTCCCATGGTGGGGTCAGCTTGTGACGTCCCTTGTTGCTCTGTCGTCGACGTAGGACGAGGTCTCCAACTTGGAAGTCCCTCGAGCGCACGTGCTTGTCGTGGTAGCGTTGAAGTTTCTGCTGATACCTCACGGAGTGTATCAGTGCCATGTCTCGAACCTCCTCGAGCTGGTCGACGGCATTCGCGAGGGCTTCTTCATTGGTTTGCTTGTTGTATGCCTTTAGCCGAGGGGAACCATACTCGAGGTCAGTGGGGAGGACGGCCTCGGACCCATAGACCAAGAAGAATGGGGTGAACCCCGTGGCTCGACTAGGTGTTGTCATTAAGCTCCATAGGACCGAAGGCAGCTCCGCGGCCCATTTTTTTTCGTGCTTGCTAAGGCGGTTGAGGATCCTTGGCTTGAGGCCCTGCAAAATCATGCCATTGGCGCGCTCGACCTGGCCGTTAGTTCGAGGATGTGCAACTGCAGACCAATTCACACGGATGTGATGGTGATCGCAAAAATCCAAGAACTTCTTGCCGGTGAACTATGTGCCATTGTCCATGATGATGATGTTTGGGACCCCAAAGCGATGGATGATGTCGATGAAGAACTCGACCGCCCGCTCGGAGCGGATGTTGTCGATAGGCTGGGCTTCGATCCACTTGGTGAATTTGTTGATAGCAACGAGCAGGTGCGTGTACCCTTTGGTTGTCCTCTTGAGAGGCCCCACAAGATCAAGCCCCCAGACCACGAACGACCAGGTGACGGGGATCATTTGTAGGGTGTGAGCTGGGAGGTGTGTCTGCTTGGTGTAGAATTGACACCCTTTGCATGAGTGAACAATGTTTGTGGCGTCAGAAACGGCGGTCGGCCAGTAGAAACCCTATCGGAAGGCATTGCCTATGAGGGTCCTCGGCGCTGCGTGATGGCCGCAAGACCCCAAGTGTATGTCCTGGAGGAGCCTCCTACCTTCTTCGATAGTGATGCAGCGCTGAAGAACGCCTGAGGGGCTTCGCTTGTAGAGTTCCTTGCCATCATCGTAGATGACGTAGGACTTGGCCCGTCGTGTGATCCGACGAGCCTCGGTCCGGTCCTCCAGGAGTTCTCCCCAAATGAGGTGGTGGAGGAAAGGGACTCGCCAATCCGGTGGCGGGCTCGACGGAGGAGGTGTCCCCTGGATCTCCATAACCTAGGCCTCGGTCGAGGGGGCCCCAGTCGAGGTCATGGAGTTGAGTTTCGAGGTCATAGTGCAAGCCCCCGAGCCCAAATGGATGGAGGGCTCAAAGAGGTCCCTCGAGAATACGTCTAGAGGGATGGTAGCTCGAGTCGATGTGATTTTTGCAAGCTCATCCGTGGCTTCATTGTATCATCGAGCAATATGACTGGGCTCGAGGCCATGGAACTTGTCTTCCAACCTGCGCACTTCGTTGTAGTAGGCTTCCATCTTGGCATCATGGTAGCTCGAGGCCTTCATCACTTGGTCGATGATTAGTTGCGAGTCGCCTCAAACATCAAGGCGTCGGACCCCGAGTTCAAGGGCAACTCATAGTCCAGTGACAAGAGCTTCATACTCTGCGATGTTATTAGAAGCGGCAAAGTGAATGCGAACGACGTAGCACATGTGGATTTCGAGGGGTGAGATGAAGAGCAAGCCCGTGCCTGCTCCTGTCTTCATGTGTGACCCATCGAAGTACATTGTCCATAGCTTGGCTTGGATTTGAACTGGCGGCAACTGAGTGTCGATCCACTCAGCGACGAAATCCGCCAGTGCTTGGGACTTGATGGCCTTCTGTGGCGCGTAGGTGATGGTCTCGCACATGAGCTCGACCGACCACTTAGCAATCCTTCCAGCGGCCTCCCGGTTATGGATGATCTCTCCCAAGGGGAATGAAGATACCACGGTAACTGGGTGGCTAAGGAAGTAGTGCTGGAGCTTGCGACGTGTAAGGACGATGGCGTAGAGCAGCTTCTGCACCTGCGGGTAGCGGATTTTTGTTTTCGAAAGCACTTCACTGACGAAGTAATCTGGCCACTGGACGGGCAAGGCGTGCCCTTCCTCTTGCCTCTCAACTACTATGGCCACGCTGACCACCTGAGTGGTTGCGGTGACATAGAGGAGGAGGGGCTCGGTGGTTCAGTCGATGTCGTTGGTCAAGGAGGGTCGAGGATCGGGGTGGATGTCAGCATGCCTTTGAGTTTGTCGAGAGCCTCCTCAGCCTCCGCGGTCCATGTGAACTGCTTGGATTTTTTCAAGAGGCGGTACAGGGGCATGACCTTCTCCCCTAAATGTGAGATGAAACGGCTGAGGGCCGCGAGGCAACCCGTGACCTTTTGCACACCCTTGAGATCCCGAATTGGCCCCATTCGCATGATGGCCACCACTTTCTCGGGGTTGGCCTTGATCTCGTGCTGGGAGATGATGTATCCGAGGAGCATGCCCCGAGGCACTCCGAAGACACATTTCTCGGGGTTGAGTTTGATGTTTTTGGCTGGAAGGCACCCGAACGCAATTTTGAGGTCATGGATGAGGTTGTCCACTTTTTTGGACTTGACCACGATGTCATCGACATAGGCCTCAACTGTGTCACTTATGTGTTCGCCGAAGACGTGGGCATGCACCGCTGATATGTTGCCCCGGTGTTTCGAAGGCCGAAGGGCATGCTGACGTAGCAGTACATGCCAAAAGGTGTGATGAAGGAAGTCGCGAGCTGGTCGGACTCTTTCATCTTGATTTGGTGGTAGCCGGAATAAGCATCGAGGAATGAGAGGGTTTCACATCCCGCGGTAGAGTCAATAATTTGATCAATGCGTGGTAAAGGAAACAGAACTTTGGGACATGCTTTGTTTAAACTAGTATAATCAACACACAGCCGCATTTTTCATTCTTTTTCTTAACTAACACGGGATTAGCTAACCATTCAGGGTCATGGACCTCCTTGATGAATCTAGCTGCCAAAAGCTTGTGCACCTCCTCGCCGATGATCCTGCGCTTCTCTTCGTCGAAGTGACGCAGGCGTTGCTTCACCGGTCTGGACCCGTCCCGGATCTCCAAGGTGTGCTCGGTGACTTCCCTCGGTATGCCCGGCATATCCGAAGACTCCACACAAACACATCGGCGTTCGCGCGGAGAAAGTCAATGAGCACGGCTTCCTATTTGCCCTCGAGGTTGGCACTGATCGTTAGCACCTTCTCGCTAGGGCAGCTCGGGTCGAGGGGGACTTTCTTGGTGTCTTGTGCTGGCTCAAAGTTGCCAGCGTGTCGCTTGGGGTCTGGCACCTTGTCGGCGAGGTGCTCGAGGGTCACGGCTATCATGGCATTTTGCTCGACGGCCTCTCCATACTCGACGCATTCGACGTCGCAGTCGTATGCATGCTCGTAGGAGGAGCCGATGGTGATGACGTCCTTGGGTCCTGGCATCTTGAGCTTGAGGTAGTGTAGTTCAGGATCACCATGAATCATGCGTAGCCCGATCGGCCGATGATGGCGTGATATGTTCCATGAAACCCAACCACCTCGAAGGTGGGGGTCTCTTTCCTGAAGTTGGCAGGGGTGCCAAAGTAGACAGGAAGGTCGATACGGCCGACGGGAAGGGCCTTCTTCCCTGGCACGATGCCATGGAATCCCCCGGCGCTAGGTCAAAGTTGGCACCTCTTGACTCCTAGGAGGTCGAGGGTCTCGAGGTAGATGATGTTTAGGCTGCTGCCGCCATCCGTGAGGACCTTCAAGAGGCGGGTGTTGATGATGATTGGGTCGACGACGAGCGGATAGGCCCCGGGTTTGGGGACACAATCCGGATGGTCATCGCGGTCGAACGTGATGGGCGTGTCGAACCAGTGAAGGTAGTGAGGTGTCGCGACTCGAATGGAGAAGACCTCCCGATGCTCCCTCTTGCGCTATCAAGGCATGAGCTGGGTTGAGGGGCCCCGTAGATCATGTAGCAGTCATAGATTTCAGGGAATTTTCCGTCTTCCCCGTTATCTCCCTCACCGCCGCCTTGGTCTTTCTTGCCGTCACCTTTCTTCACGCCCACTTGCTCAAAATGCTTTTGAAGCATGCGGTAGTCCTTAAGCTTGTGCTTCACCCCGTCCTTATGATAAGGGTAGAGCTCCTCGAGCATTTTGTCGAAGATGGCGCCCTCGGGGGGACCTCGAGGTCTTTTGCGTTCGGCAGCTACGACGAGATCATCTTCTGTAGCCTCACGCTTGCCTTGCTGATTTTTCTTCTTCTTGTTGTTGTTTCTCTTTGGCCCTTTGCTCAAGCCCCCGGCGTCGACTGTCGGTGCCTTTCCCTTGTCCTTCTCGTCGCTGAAGATGGCGCCAACCGCCTCCTCGCCGGCCGTGTAGTTGGCGACCACATCCATGAGCTCGTCGATGGTGTCGGGGCGGTTATGCCCTAACTCGTGAACTAGGTCCTTGCAGGTTGTACCCGCAACGAACGCTAGAATGATGTCGAGATTAGAGATGTGGGGTAGTTCAGTGCGGTTACTTGGAGAATAGTTGAGCAAAGTCACAGAGAGACTCCCCTGATTTCTACTTGCAGTTGCGCAGTTCCCAGGAGTTCCCGAGACGCACGTAGGTACCTTTGAAGTTCCCCTCGAATATCCGAACAAGGTCAACCCAGTCGTGAATCTGGTCAGGGGGAAGCTCCTCGAGCCACCTACGCGTGGTGTCGGACGGGAACAGGGAAGGTGATGTATGATCACGCGATCGTCACGTGCCCCGCCCGCCTGACAAGCCAGTCAAAAGTCGGCTAGCCAGAGCTCGGGTTTGGTTTCGCCATTGTATTTGACGATGCTCGTGGGGGGTCAAAACTTGTCGGGCAGCTGGGCACAGTGGATCGTCCTACTGAAGACTCGGGGACCCGGTGGCTCCGGGGCCCATCGGTCTTCATCGCTATCATAACGCCCCCCACGATGGGCGCTGTACCCTCGATCCTCGGCATCCCTGTACTTGCGTTTGTGGTTCTCAATGATGTCAAGGCGTGCGTCACGGGGAGCGCGGTCGTCGATGATACGTTCTCGGGCTGGCTTCTTCTTCGGTCGGGGGGCCCACCCCTTGATCGACCGAGCTCTCCCTTTCGGGCCGGGAGGGCTCGACCTGAGGTTTGGAGGCTGCCCCTCGATGCCTCGAGGCTGAGCTCTCGGCTTGTGGAACAGCAACAACTTGGAGGAGACCCTCGACCTCGCATTGTATCCGCCGAGCTTGTGAGTTGGATGGCGTGGGCATATTGCAAAGGAGCATAGCTGCCGCGACAATGTTCTGGCTTGCTCGGGGATAACGGTTGGTGGGTTGCTCAGGTGCCCCAGCCTCATTGATCTGCCGGTTGACCTCTCGGGCCCTGGCTTGGGCTCTACTGCCGGCGGTTGCCGCTCTTGCTCAAGGGTTCGCTCGAGCAGGCGCAATCATTCCTGTTCATCGGTGAGCTTAGCCTGCAACTCCTGAATTTGTGCTAGCTATGCGCCCTGCTCGCCAGGACGGGGGCATGTCTCTCGGGGTGCGTCTGGTTGTTGGTCCTCTGCTCTGGGAAGAGCACCTCCCGCCGCAGCGGTAGCTGCCCCGGCCACTGGATCGATGGTGTCTTGATCGGAGTCGACATCACTGTCGATGCGGAGGCACTCGTGGGTAGGGTCCCAATGATCAGAGTCAGAGTCGGGGTCACCGCAGTAGAAAATGGGGAATTGTCCCCGCGCCTCTTCCTGTAGCTGCCGTCGGAGTGTGCCGACGGCGTACCTCCAGGGGCCGGGCGCTCTCGTGAAGGCCAAGCCCTCGGAGGCTGGTGTGACAGTCCCCATGTCCGTCATGCATGGAGAGGGGCACATGGGCGGTCCTCTAATGCGCTCATGTTGGAGTGGGTCACTGTCAAAATCATCGTCATGGCATTGTTGAAGTTGAACGAAGGCCACCGACGACGCTCGAACAGCTCGTGCAGAAGCGGGCTCGATCGAGCGGGAACTTCATCGCGCTCCCTCAATGAGCGTACTGCGAAGGTGGAGTTGGGGTTGTGGTGGGGTCCTGCCGGTTTGCCCTCTGCCTCTGAACTCGGGTCAGACAATCCCCAACAAGGGGTTCCTCATCTCCAGTCAGGGGCGAGGAGAAAGCGGCGGGAACCATCCTTGACTTAGGTTGATGGCGATGACGGCGTCGATCGTGCCTCCTTCGGCTGTGGCAGCATGGTGGTGAGACCGGCGAGTGGCCCTCCATGAGCGTGGAGGCGTACCGCGGCCTCCACTTGGGTCACTGATTGAGAGCAGGGTCATGTCATAGCCCTGTTCGAGGGACATGAACTCCAGGCTCCCAAACCAGATCACCGTAGCACGCGGAAGTGGTGAAACAAAGTCGCCCATCCGAAAAAATGGCGGGAAATCATTAGTGACACGCAGTCCCCCTACCTGGCGCGCCAACTGTCGGTGTTTCGAACCCCCGGGTTTTAACACCAATGAGTAATATTCGTAATTGTGTGCTCCCTTAATCCGGTGGGTGATGCAAGAAGGACACGGCGATTTATTCTGGTTCGGGCAAAGAAGGCCCTATGTCCAGCGGGGGGAGGATAGTTCGTGTTATCTTGCACCGAAGTGCTGGTACAGGGGAGAATACAAGCAGGTGTGAGGAGCGTGAGCTAGAGCTTGGGCATTCAGGCAACTTGCTTTCCGCTTCACTCCACCTCACAGTGTTCTTTGGTGATCTAAAGCCTTAGCGTTTCTATACTCTAGATCCTCTCGTTCGTTCGGGTTCTTTTTTGTTCAAAAGTCCTCCCTCGGCTACGTCCTGGCACCTCCTTTTATAGGCAAAGAAGGGGCACAGGGGTACATATATCTAGAGTTCCTGTGGCTGGTGACGCATGGCATTGAGGCCGATCACGTTGGTGCTGCTGTAGAGATGTATGTCGGTATGGGAGGTCCTGCAGCCGTCGCGTCGGGAGTTGTTGAAGTGTAGCCCAGAGTTGTTGAAGTCTCGCTCGAGGGTCCGTTCAATGAAGTCAAGGGGTGACAGTCAAGGATCTGGCTCGAGTCAAGGAGGTCGAGTCGAGAGGGTCGAGTCTCACCGAATAAGGTCGAATCCCACGAAATGCAGGAAACGTGCTGATTTACGCGTCTCGAGGGGGTGCCGGACGAGGCACAGTGCTCGGTATGGCGCAACAGCGAAGTACGACCCGCGGGATTCTGGGGCGTGAGTGGTAAAAGCAAGATTTGACCGCCATACCCACAGCTGTTACTGTAACTGTGGCCATACGGTTAGGCGGGGGCAGGTAAAACGCATTAAATGTGCCCAGATCCTTACAGGGGAGTCGGTAGCCGAGGGGTGCACTGTCCTCGAGGGCCGCCCATTCACGCAATTGAAGTTCCGTCCTCGAGGGTAGGCTCATTCGCCGGGCGAAGTTTTGTCCTCGAGGGCAGGCTTGTTCGTCGGGCGAAGTTCCGTCCTCGAGGGGTCCGTTCGCCCGAGCGAAGCTCCGACCTCGAGGGGTTGCCCGAATTGTACCCTCGAGTGTACAGTCCCAGTCTGCACGGTAGCCCCTCGAGCAGGCTTTGGCTTTTGGGCCGCCGTAGCCTGTTCGTGGGTCAGCCCAATATGCCTTAGCCTGCGGGCCTTCAAACGTTAATGAGGAAGGTCACTGGAGGGTTCGTGTTGCTGATTTTGCGGGGTTTAGTCTGGTAAACAAAGGGTTTGGGGTACCCATTTCCTAGGTAACAATAGAAGGGGTGCTCAATCTTATCAAAGGCCTTTTCAAAGTCAATTTTTAGGATCACAATCTTCTTTTTGGACTGGTGACAAAGGTGAAGAAATTAGAAAGCCCAGGCCAAATAGTCTTAGATACATCTCCCTTTGATGAATCCATATTGGTTCCTATGGATCAAATTGGGAAGCACTGTCTGCAATCTATTAGAGAGGATCTTGGTGATTCCTTTGAAAGAGTAGTTGAGAAGGGAAATGGGTCTATAATCATCCACAGTGGCAGGGTTGTCCTTCTTGGGGATGAGAGCAATGTGGGAGTTGTTGATGCTGCCAAGATCAATCTGACCATTGCTGAATTTATAAATAAGTTTAAGGTAATCATTCTTTATTTTGGGCCAGCACTTCTTCATAAACATTCCATTGAATCCATCTGGTCCTAGAGCATGATCATTTGGCATATCTCTGATGACCTGTTCTATTTCTTAAATACTGAACTCATCATCAATGCCAGTCAGATCCTGAGGGGAGAGTAGATCATCCAGGTGGTAGTGGATGCTAGTAAAATCACTGGTGCCAAGTCTGGAATAGAAGGATCCAAAGATATGGTTAGCCATCTGATCATGGTCAGAGATAGACTGTTGTCAGGCTTGTGCAAAGACACTATGAATTTTTTCTATGATTGATTGCTGCCATAGTCTGAAAAAAGCTTATGTTCTCATCACCAAGTTTAACCCACCTGATTGTGTTCCTTTGCTTCCAGTAGATCCTTTTCCTTTCAAGTAGATCAGTTAAATGACTCTTGTCATGTTCCTGAGGAGCCATTCTAGGTTGGAAAGAGGTCTTTATTCTTCAAGTCCGTCTATCAGTAGCAGAGCCCAGTTGCAATTGTGAATGAGCTTTGCTAGTTTGGAGAATTTTTTGCTCCAAGTTCTAAGACCACTTCTTACTTGCTTTAGACTTTGACCGAAGGTTCTAGCAGGATTGGCATAGTAGGCTGCATTCGTGCCAGTGGGTATCAACAATGGTGGCAAAGTCCTAGTGTTGGATCTAGTGGTTTTCAAATTTGAAGTGATTGCCCTTAGGGATTTTGGTACCAATGTTGATAACAAAAGGGACATGATCAGAGATGGGTTTAGAGAGGACCTGAACATTGGTGGTGGGAAGCTAAGGCTCCATGCTAGTGAGGAGAAGACCCAATCTAATTTGACTAATAGTGGGTCCAACTGCATGTTAATCCAGGTAAATCTCTAACCACTAAAGGGTATTTCTGCAACATCAAGGTCAATAATCAGTTCATTGAACATTTGCATTTCATTATGATTCCCACCTGGTTTATTTCTATCTTTAGGTGATCTATAGAGGTTGAAGTCTTCAGCCAGGAACCATTCATTGTAGACAGATTTGTCCAGGTTGAGGAGCCAAGTAACAAAGCTAAACTTCTAGTCAGGACTACTGGGGGCATAGATGTTGCTTACATGAAAGGTATTGTTGTTCAGGGAGCAGCTGAATTTAATAGTAATGGCATAGTTGTTAGATTGTACTAGGGAAGCAGAAAAGATGCTGCTATTTCAAATTGTAATGAGCCCACCAGAGGCACCAATAGAAGGGTAGAAAAAATTATCTGGATGTCTTGGCAAAACTTTTTGATGTAGAAAGGATCAAAGACTTCTCTTTAAGTTTCTTGTAAGAAGACCACATGACAGGCACTTTCACTGATTTTTTCTCTAAGGCCATCCCACTTTGCTTGGGAGTTAATCCCTCTAATGTTCCAAACTAAAATTTTGATGTTTCTATTGTGATCCATGTGGAAACAATTAGAAGAAGGCAAAAAGGAGCATCTGATGTGCCAGACATCAGTGTGGTATAAGGGTAAGCAAACTTGTCAAGAGGGAACAAATTAAACAAGAACTGATAACGATAAAGTAAAAGATAAAGCATATCACACATCACATAAACAAAGGTCTGACTTGCATTACTTGTGATGTTGCTGGTCACACATGTGACAGAACCGACCAATTTATTAGAGCACAAGCACATAATTCGCCATTAATCCAGCAAATCACATGATTGAGACCTAATAAACTCGGTAGTCCATGAAATCTCGAAGGATTTCAAACCATTTCCAGCACGACCAAGATCGTAATAGTTTAGCGTACTCATTCACAAGCACAAAGTTTAAAACATCATTAGAGTACGAAATAGAATTATTACAAACCAAGTTTAAACTCAAAATAGCAGAAGCGATTTAAATTCAAATACCACACACACTCATTTGAAATACAGTGCCAGCTCCTCGGTCGACATCCAGCAAAAGCATTAGGTAGAGAAGAGTGACCATGCCCAAGGTCTATTCATCGCCCAACGCGGGATAGAAGCAGTTCTGGCAATAGCCATAAAACATCTCACCATCTGCAACAACATGGGAAATAAAACCCTGAGTATGAGAATGTACTCAGCTAGACTTACCCGTCATAAACTAAAAATAAAGTGACTCCAAGGAGTATGCAAGGCTATATAAATCGGATAGCTGACTCATTTAATTTTGCGGAAAAGCTTGCATTAAGGAACAATTAATAAGACCTTCTAGCAATGTCTTTTAATCTGATTATCATGCTACATTAGCACCTGTACTAAACAAACATGGTAATAATTATTTAACAAAAAGTAACCAATTTTCGTTGAGTATCTTTCCACCTCGAGAGCTCAACCATCATATCTCTTTGGTCAAGTTCTCACTACGATGCCGCTGCTCAAGTCAAGTGTTCACTATCTAGGAACGATGGCGATTATAATTGATTACTAACCAGCTGGCGGGTACTCCTCACACAAACCACACTCACCAGCCACGGTGAGCTACAGGTCACTGACATCCAATTCGGAAAAACATGAGATCAACAGGTACCATCATATCCGGGAACCGTCCGGCTGCCAGCAGGGCGCACCATGCTATATTCAGGCCTTACAACCGCGTATCCCGTGGCCCCCCATCTTCACCAATACGATGCGTACAGCAGGTCGACTCTCGGCCTAAATCAAAATTAGGCTTCGCGGTCGGAACGACTTATCCTTCCAGCTAAATGTGAGGCATAAATTCAATATGACTTGAGGACGTACAACGGACGGGGTCCTAGTTCGACACAGACGGGATAAGCCACATAGAACTTCTAGTTCTGTCTCCACACCAATCTCGCCCGGTCTCGATTTATTATCCCCACATGGTTATCCAAGATAACAATGTATTCAACCATTCCGAGTAACCACCTATAACTCGCGGATGATAGGAAATCACCCGACTTCTACCGATCTAGTTTAAGCAGGGCTAAGCAAATAATTGTCCTGAACCTAACAGGGTTAAAGTATAACAGTGGCAAGGAATATAAGTAATGCAGCAATGGTATAAAACAACGCCTATAACTGAATGCATCAAACAAGTAAAGGACTCAAGTTAGATATTTGCAAACCACAGGGAGAATGCTCCGGGGCTTGCCTTTCAGGAAAGAGCTAGGCTGGTAATCAGGGCACTCTGGAAGATCAGCTTTGGGATCCTCTTCCGCTGCTACTTCTCGCACCAAGGCTTCCTGCGGGCCTTCCTCTTCTGGAGCTCCGAGAATTAGCGTTTCGGGCTCCGACGATCCTGTTTGATGCATAGTACGTATGAATACCATGCATACATAGAATGCAATGCTCATGCTGAGGATGAATGAATGCTCAGCTAAGATGATGATATGATTTTTAAGCGTGAAAGATAAACACATGTCATCTGCATTCTCTTCTACCGACAAAACTTAAATAAACCTCGCATTACAATTCCCTTGCACACTATAAGGAATTATAAACAACTACTATTTTGGGCACTACTCTCTACTGAACTAAAAGCAATAGCAGATCACCCATATCACAAATACCATAAAAAGCACTTTTACACACATGAAATGATAACTTTAAAGCATTATCACTTATTAAAAGAAATCAGGGTATAACTACAACATGACTTTAGGCTACTTAGAAAATTCTATAAAAATTACAGAAGCTTAAGCATGCTTAATGTAGACTATCACAGAAATTTTAGATCAAAACAATAAATACTTTATCCTACAAAAAAATGACAAGGTAGCACAATTTCAGGGGCAGAAAATACTTTGTACATAAAAATATGTCAAACAACAGATCTCAGAACATCATTAGCTCTAGCTTGACATAAAAACACTCTCCATAAAGTTTCATGCACAAATTCTTTATATATTATTTATTATGAATTATTTATCATCTAATGAAAATAGGCACCATAACTAGACAAAACAAAATTTACATATGACATAGCCTCATAACATATTTCGCAGATAGAGCATGACATAGGAAGACTAACAAACTTGGTCTCATATTTTTTTGAGCAACAGAGAATTAATTATGCATTTTCTAAGATAAAAGCAATTAATAGAGATAAATAAATCTATATAGAAAAGTATCACAAATTCCACATTTTATATTTTCTATGCATAGATCATCTTATAAGAAAAATACTACAAGTTGAACCAATTCATTTGGATGAAAAAGAGCAAGTTATGGATTTTCAAAGGTTTGATCAAAATCTGGAATCATTTCTGAAAAAAAGAAAAAAACACTTTGCACCAGAGACCCTGAGGTTTTCAGGAATCCACCAAGCCCTAAAAAGAAAGTCTCTGTGTCTGGCCGTTATACACGAAGAACCCTAGGGTTTTCTACATTCTAACCCGATGGTCCTCGACGGCGGCGAGGTTCGGCCGGCCGTCCTGGCGGTGCTCCGACGACACCAACCAACGGGAGAGAAAGAGGAGAGCCGTGCGCATCGATCAAAGGTATTAAAGAGGGAAGGGAGCGGCTGTGGTGGTCAGGACGCGAGCACGGCGGAGCGGCGGTCTTCCCCGACTCCGGCGAGCTCGATGTCCGGCGAAGGAGGGCTCGACTGGCGGCACTGGATAGGGCTTTAGCTCGAGTGGACCACGGCGCACCCTACTGGCTACTCAAAGCGGCTGGAGCTCAGCTACGGCGGCTCGGCCATGTGCGCGCGACGGACCGACGTCAATCCACACGGCGGTCCGACGAAATCCGGCCCTATGGAACCCTAATCGACTCCCTTGACAAGCGTCCTAGCATCTACACATCACGGCGCATCTGATGCGCACCAAAATGACGAGAGAGGATGGCCAGAGCGGCAGGACCACGGTGAGGTCAAGGTGCGGCCATGGCGGCCGGGTAGAAAATGAGTCGATTCGTGCAAACCTTGACGCGACGGGATGAGACGAGGGTGAAGGATGATGGAGTGGACTCAGGCGTGCTCGATTGTGGGGTCAAGCAAGGGGATGCGTGGCTGATGGTGGTGGATTTCGAACGGCGGCGAGGTGAGCTCGGTGCGGCGTGGCGGCGAGGCGGAGGGGAAAAAGAGCGACGAAGAGGGGGAGAGTGAGGGAGCGGGGAGGATGAGGTGCGGGCGGGGTTCGGACGACGCCCACGCGGCCAAAACAGCCCAAGCCGGCAGAGCCTGGACACCATGTCGCCGACGCATGCTGCCACGGGCGGCCACGGCGCGTTCCTGGTCGGGGATTTCCCTGACGGCCAGGAAACAGCCGTCACCAAAATACAATTTTCATGAATTTAAAACAAACTTTGCTGCTTAATAACTCTTGAACTAGGCCAAATTAGCAAAAACTCCAAATAGATGAAATGTAGCTTTTGAGGAGTAGAACATTTCATCTTAAATAAGTTTGATCAGATTCTGCATAGATTTTGAAATACAAAAATCCAATAAAAATACCCCTTAAAATTCCCTAAAATAGAAAAATAGCCCCCAAATCTGCCTTTTTCAACATTTTTGAACATCTTCCAAACATTTTCATGAAAAATGGTAATAACAAATTTTGTTCCTTATGAAATTCTCTACAAACT
>CM041634.1:46435565-46522338 GCA_023333625.1 Bothriochloa decipiens
TGGTCAACCATGACAACAAAGCTTAATTACTCAAAACCATGAACATAAACCTAGGTTCATTTAGTGTCCTAATCATGTCTAGGTTACCTTAGAGGTCATAAAATACCAAACACTCATATCACTTATCCAAATCATGTGAAAGGCAAGCATAATTTGAATAATCAAGCATGATACATGAAATGACAATCAATCTTTTCATCAGTGCCATGCATAATGATGCTTATGCTTAAGAATGCAAGGGTTTAAGCATGCTTAACACCTTGGGTGTTACAACCCTTCCCCCCTTAAAGAAATCTCGCCCTGAGATTTAAGGAGACTAACCATTCTTTATGAAAATCGGGATATACTGCTTTTAAATAGTCCTCCGTTTCCCAAGTGGCATCGCTATCGTTGTGATTACTCCAAGAAACTTTGTATTGCCTGACCACACAATTTCTAGTCACTCTATCTTTGACATCTAGGAGTCTCATAGGTTTCTCTTCGTAAGTCAAATCTGAACTTAACTTAATGTCCTGGACTTTGACAGCTTCCTCTGTTGGAACACGTAGACATTTCTTGAGTTGGGATACATGGAAAACGGAAAACACTGCGCTCATCTCTTCAGGAATTTGGAGCTTATAAGCCCATGATCCCTTTCTTTCTATTATCTGATATGGACCAACATAACGAGGTGCTAGTTTTCTTTTAACTCCAAAATGTTGCACTTTCTTCATTGGTGAGACCTTTAGATACACATAATCATCGACGTTAAAAGTCAAAGGTCTTCTTCTCTTGTCAGCATAACCTTTCTGATGAGACTGTGCAGCTGCGATATGTTGTTGAATTGTTCGAACTTGTTCTTCAGGTTCTTTAACAAAGTCGATGCCATAATACCTCCTTTCTCCAGGTTCTACCCAATTCATAGGCGTTCTGCATCTTCGGCCATACAGTGCCTCATAAGGAGCCATCTGTATACTCTCTTGGTAACTATTGTTATAAGAGAATTCTACCAAAGGTAACCATTTCTCCCATGAACCCTTGGATGATAAAACACAAGCCCTCAAGAGATCTTCAAGAATTTGGTTCACTCTTTTTGTTTGACCTGAAGTTTGAGGATGATAAGCTGTACTATGATTCAGCTTTGTCCCCAAATCCTTTTGTAAGTGTTCCCAGAAATGAGCGATGAACTGAGATCCCTGATCAGATACAATTGTCTTGGGAACTCCATGCAAATGAATGATCTCCCTAAGATAAATATCAGCATATTGAGGCAGTCGATAGTCTGTATGAACGGGAATAAAACGCGCACTCTTGGTAAGTCGATCCACGATTACCCAAATAGAGTCATGCCCTCTTGGAGTGGTGGGAAGTCTAGTAATGAAATCCATACTGATATCTTCCCATTTCCATTTAGGAATCGGCAACAGTTGAAGCATTCCAGCTGGCTTCAAATGAACAGCCTTTATGCGACAACAGATATCACACCGTGCGACATAAGCGGCAATCTCCTTTCTCATCTTGGTCCACCAATAGCGAGCTTTTAGATCATGAAACATCTTACTACCTCCAGGATGAATAGACAAATTTGATAAGTGAGCCTCATCCATGATTTGATTCCTGAGTTCTCTATCCTTCGATATGACCAGACGATCATCAAACCATAAGATTCCCTTCTCATCTACTCGGAAATGCTTGAGTGGCTGTTTAGACATTTTTTCCTTGATATGACTCATACCCTTGTCAGTTTTCTGACCTTCAATGATCTTGCTTTCAAGCGAGCAACTAATTCAAATGTTACGCAGCACAACAAGATGCAGGAGATTAAAGCCATCTGCCAACAACGGTTGAATAGCATGGCAATGAGATTTCCGACTCAGCGCATCAGCGACTACATTTGCCTTGCCTGGATGATACAAGATCTCCATATTGAAGTCCTTGATAAACTTCATCCATTGATGTTGCCTCATGTTCAACTCAAGTTGAGTAAAGATATACTTCAGACTTTTGTGATCAGTGTAGACTTTGCAGAAATTACCCTACAAGTAATGCCTCCAAAGCTTTAGAGCATGCACAACGGCGGCTAGCTCTAAATCATGCATTGGATAATTCACTTCATGCTTCTTTAGCTAGCGTGAGGCATAAGCTATGACTCTTACCTCTTGCATAAGCACACAACCTAAACCCAATTTTGATGCATCACAAAATGCATCAAAAGGTTTCCCTAAATTCGGTTGTGCTAGAACAGGAGCAGTGGTCAACAATTCCCACAAGGTACGAAAAACTGTTTTACACTCTTCTGTCCAGACAAACTTTTTCTCTTTCTGCAACAGATTTGTCATAGGTTTGGCAATCTTCGAGAAATCTAGAATGAAACGATGATAATATCCAGCTAGGCCAAGAAAACTCCAAACTTCGTGCATAGAAGTTGGCACTTTCCAATCCATAACCTCTTGGACTTTGCTTGGGTCTACTGAGATTCCTTCCTCAGATAGAACATGGCCAAGGAATTAAACTTTCTTTAGCCAAAACTCACACTTGCTAAACTTGGCATACAGCTTATGCTCCCTAAGCCTTTCCAAAACAATTCTCAGGTGTTCGGCATGATCTTCTTCATTCTCTGAGTACACCAAGATGTCATCAATGAACACCACCACAAACTTGTCTAACTCAGGCATAAAGACCAAATTCATCAGATACATAAAGTACGTAGGAGCATTTGTTAAGCCAAAGGACATAACAAGATACTCGTACAATCCATATCTGGTAGAAAAAGCGGTCTTAGGCACATCCTCCAACCTAATCTTGTTCTGATGATAACCAGACCTAAGATCAATCTTGGAAAACACCCTTGCCTTGTATAACTGGTCAAACAGGATGTCAATACGAGGTAACGGATACTTGTTCTTAACGGTCACAGCATTGAGTGGACGATAATCCATGCACATCCGTAAAGATTTGTCGTCCTTCTTCACAAAGATAGCTGGACAACCCCATTCTGACACACTAGGGTGAATAAGACCCTTGTTCAACAACTCTTTCAACTGATTTTTAAGCTCTGCCAATTCATTTGGTGGCATCCGATATGGCCTCCTAGAAATTGGGGCGGTACCAAGCAGTAACTCAATGCGAAACTCTACATCCCTATCTGGTGGAAGACCCAGAAGCTCTTTAGGAAAAATATCCGGAAACTCACACACAACAGGAATTTTGGGAAGAGGGGTCACATGAGTAGAATAGGATACGCTCTCCAGCTTAAACTTTTGAGGTAACGGCACTTGGAAAGTACCCTCCCCAAGAGGATTTCTGATAGATAGCACCCTATTACCAATATCGATCACAGCACCCAAGAATTTCATCCAACTCATCCCAACTATCACATCCACTCCTAATCCAGGTAGAACTATCAAGTTCAACCGGAACCTCCACTTGTCTAAATCTATAGTTGCACCCTGAACTATCTGCTTAGTGGTTATGTCAGCGCCAGCTGAACTAACCTTGAATTTAATACTTAATTCAAGTATCTTTTGATCATGCTTCTGTGCAAATGCTTGACTCATGAAAGAATGCGATGATCCAGAATCAAATAAAACAGTGACAGGGATTTGATTCACAGGAAACACACCCGTAGTTACTGGTTCACCAGCAAGGATCTCCTTAATCGAGGTGTTGTGCACACGAGCTTGGTATTGGGCTTGCTGCTTCTTGGGAAAAGGGCAATAACGAGCAAAGTGCCCTGTCTGGTTGCAGTTGAAGCAGGGTCCATTAATAGGTGTCCTGTTAGCACCGGTCAAGCTGCTCTGTCCTGGTTTTCCTTGTGGAGCCGGAACTTTGAAAGCTCTGTGATGCTTCTGCTAATTCTGGACTGGATGGTAGTTCTGCCTCTTTTGCTGCGGAGGCCTGAATCTCGCACCAGACATCGGTGGACGAAACGGCGTATGGAAAGTAGTTGGGGCTCTAGACTGAGAAGAACCACTTCCATCATGGGCCCTCTTGCGATTCTTGGCGGCAGCATGAATGTTGTTACTATTCTCTTGCATGATACAATCATTCAGAAAGTCATTGAAAGTAACATGTGCAGAAGTGCTCATGGTTTTCATCAACTTGGAACTCAAGCCTCTCTTGTAGCTAGCTATCTTGTTCTCATCAGTGTTAACAAACTCTGGAGCATAGCGACTCAAGGTATTGAAGGCGTGCAAATACTCCTTCACATTGCGAGTTCCCATAGTGAGCGACAGAAACTTGATCTTCTTCATAGCCATCAAACTTGGAGGAATGAAATTCCCCCAGAAAGCACGTACAAAGCGGTCCCAAGTAATAGGAACACCCTGCTGAAATGTGGTGCGATGCTGCTTCCACCACATCCCTACTTGTCCCTGCAGTTGATGGGATGCATACTCCACCTTCAGCTCTTTTGATAGCCTTAGAAGACGAAACTTGTCTTCCATTGTGTTGAGCCATTCATCTGCTTCTAGAGGTTCAGGAGCATCCTTAAACACAGGCGGTTTAGTGTCCTGAAAGTCCTTGAAACTGCTATACTGATTTTGCTGAGGTTCCTGATGACCATCACGGGCCAAATTTTCCCGTAGAAGTTGCTCCACGTTGCGCTGGCTGCCCAAAAATTAAGCAAACAGCTACTCTGCAGTGGTCGGTGGTGGGGGTGGTACACCGCGAGCACTGTTATCGGCACCCTCATCAGAGCCACCATTACCATTGGCACCCGAACCACTACGAGTGACCGGCATCTGCATATTTCAGCAACAAGACTTATTAGGTGAATGTTATCACAATGAGAGGCGAAGGTAACAATTATGCCAGCTGAATTTATCAAGAAGAATAAATTCACGAAATTAAATAGAGGCACAATAATTCCAAATTTCACATCACAACATCACGAATAATATTTCGATCCCATCAACAAGTGTCTTACAACATCCAAAATTTGCCAGCATACATACACTGGACTTTTAATGCACGGGTATCGCCACATTACACACCATGTTCCAACCTTACATCAAAGTCTCATAGCGTGCAAAAGGGTTACAAGACCATCTAACGGGAGCGCAAAAGAACAACTAGAGGCTAGCGGTCATCAACAAGACTACTCTCCATTGTTGCTACCCTCGCTAGAAGCACCATCTAAAGGTCCCCTAGCTGCTACTAAAGCTGCCCTCAGCTGATGAATCTCCTCCTGCTTCCTGTGCACCTCCTCGTGTAGGCTAGCATTGTAAACACAAACCTCCTCCATGTCCTCTAGCACCTGCTGCTGACGAATGCTAAGGCGACGGAACTCGGACCAGGCTTCATCCCTAGCCTTAGCCATCTTCTGGCTCTCCTGAACGACCTTGTCCTGGTGCTGAGACACACGGGCCACCTCCTCCTGTGAGCGCTGAAGCTCACGGGTCAACTCACGCTTCTCCTTGCGTGCATCAGCTTGAGCCTCCCTGAACTCCATCTCCCGACGAAGTGCCTTAGTCTCCATGCTGACATAGGCCCTCATCACTGCAAACATGGCACTCATAGCAGGGGTGCTACTACCCTGTGCCTCCTCAGGGCCTGCCTCCAGAGGGTTTCCCTCAGCATGTGGCCACCTAGAAAGGCGGTGAGGAAAGGGGAACACTCCAGGAAAAGCCTGGGCAACCTGGTGAGGTATCTCCTCCATCAGGTGCTCCACCACGTCATAAGCTGCAAACGTGGCACCCGTCTTGGCAGTCCTGCCCACACCAAAACAGCACCACCCAATCCAGTGGGGGTCACCATCCAAAGGTGGGACAACTACCTCCACCCGTGCCTCTCCATAGTTCACCAGGTCATCCTTGTCCTAGTAGTAGTGAGGCTCCATGCCCACCATATACCTAGCGTTGGAGAGAATCCTCCAAAGAAGGCTAAGCATGGCGTGCTCCTCAAGGAAAGTGTCCACCTCCCTCGGTGCCGACTCACGGACAGCCAAAGGACCATGGGGGCACTCCTCCTCTAGTGGACTTGCGAGTAGTCTGCTCAGTTCTCGGCATCTGTTCAAAAGTTGTATATCCCATAAGTTTATAATTTTAAGAAAATGAGACCATAGAATTATAAGGGAAGGAACGATAGAATGTATGAATGAATAATTTAACCATGATGCATACACATTACATACGTCCTCACGAACTAATAATCTAACGCGCTATGCGGTGGCATACATCGTTCTCTCCTAATATACGTAACTACTTCATTCTACCGTTCGCGGTTAGTGTACCTGTAGAAAATTCATTTCAGCCCATATCCCATATGAATGCAATTCGACGTAAAAATCCACGCACCTTCTGAACAAGGTGAAAACACCGATTACTACTACCCCAAACAGTCGCGCAGAAGACGACACCGCCAGAAGACGATCCCAACATGGGATACCTTCATATAAACATGTGTGCAACATGTAAATAATCCGGCATCAATAAGCACTCCCCTAGACTGGCATTGCGTCCAATCATGCTCTCACAACTCACACTTACCAGGGCGTAGAGGCAATTTGATCCATACATTACCATTCAAGCGAATGGCACCCATACGAATCCGCCATTGTATGGGCAACAGCGAAACAGAAAATATGATGCATTTCCCCCAAGTCAGTACTTAACTAAGCCACCTGAGTTCCTATTGGGCATAAAGGATATGACCACTGGCACACTCTAGTTTTCAAAACCATAGATTTAAACACCTTTCTCTTTTCCTTAATAATTTTCACAAACCAAAAACTCTTTTATTTTAAATAATTGTGAACAGTAACGCTAAACCTTGCTCTGATGCCAGCTGTGACAGAACCGACCAATTTATTAGAGCACAAGCACATAATTCACCATTAATCCAGCAAATCACATGGTTGAGACCTAATAAACCCGGTAGTCCGTGAAATCTCGGAGGATTTCAAACCATTTCCAGCACGACCAAGATCGTAATAGTTTAGCGTACTCATTCACAAGCACAAAGTTTTAAACATCATCGGAGTATGAAATAGAATTATTACAAACCAAGTTTAAACTCAAAATAGCGGAAGCGATTTAAATTCAAATACCACACACACTCATTTGAAATACAGTGCCAGCTCCTCAGTCGACATCCAGCAAAAGCATTAGGTAGAGAAGAGTGACCATGCCCAAGGTCTATTCATCGCCCAACGCGGGATAGAAGCAGTTCTGGCAGTAGCCATAAAACATCTCACCATCTGCAACAACATGGGAAATAAAACCCTGAGTATGAGAATGTACTCAGCTAGACTTACCCGTCATAAACTAAAAATAAAGTGACTCCAAGGAGTATGCAAGGCTATATAAATCGGATAGTTGACTCATTTAATTTTGCAGAAAAGCTTGCATTAAGGAACAATTAATAAGACCTTCTAGCAATGTCTTTTAATCTGATTAACCTTATCATGCTATATTAGCACCTGTACTAAACAAGCATGGTAATAATTATTCAAAAAAAGTAACCAATTCTGGTTGAGTATCTTTCCACCTCGAGAGCTCAACCATCACATCTCTTTGTTCAAGTTCTCACTACGATGCCACTGCTCAAGTCAAGTGTTCACTGTCTAGGAACGATGGCGATTATAATTGATTACTAACCAGCTGGCGGGTACTCCTCACACAAACCACACTCACCAGCCATGGTGAGCTACAGGTCACCGACATCCAATTCGGAAAAACATGAGATCAACAGGTACTATCATATCCGAGAACCGTCCGGCTGCCAGCAAGGCGCACCATGCTATATTCAGGCCTTACAACCGTGTATCCTGTGGCCCCCCATCTTCACCAATACGATGCGTACAGCAGGTCGACTCTTGGCCCAAATCGAAATTAGGCTTCGCGGTCGAAACGACTTATCCTTCCAGCTAAATGTGAGGCATAAATTCAATATGACTTGAGGACGTACAACGGATGGGGTCCTAGTTCAACACAGACGAGATAAACCACATAGAACCTCCAGTTCTGTCTCCACACCAATCCCGCTCGGTCTCGATTTATTATCTCCACATGGTTATCCAAGATAACAATGTATTCAACCATTCCAAGTAACCACCTATAACTCGCGGATGATAGGAAATCACCCGACTTCTACCGATCTAGTTTAAGTAGGGCTAAGCAAAAAATCGTCCTGAACCTAACAAGGTTAAAGTATAACGGTGGCAAGGAATATAAGTAATGCAGCAACGGTATAAAACAACGCCTATAACTTAATGCATCAAACAAGTAAAGGACTCAAGTTAGATATTTGCAAACCATAGGGAGAATGCTCCTGGGCTTGCCTTTTAGGAAAGAGCTAGGCTGGTGGTCAGGGCACTCTGGAAGATCAGCTTTGGGATCCTCTTCCACTTCTACTTCTCGCACCAAGGCTTCCTGCAGGCCTTCCTCTTCTAGAGCTCCGGGAATTAGCGTTTTGGGCTCCGACGATCCTGTATGATGCATAGTGCGTATGAATACCATGCATACATAGAATGCAATGCTCATACTGAGGATGAATGAATGCTCAGCTAAGATGATGATATGATTTTTAAGCGCGAAAGATAAACACATGTCATCTGCATTCTCTTCTACCGACAAAACTTAAATAAACCTCGCATTACAATTCCCTTGCACACTATAAGGAATTATAAACAACTACTATTTTGGGCACTACTCTCTACTGAACTAAAAGCAATAGCAGATCAAAAATATCACAAATACTATAAAAAGCACTTTTACACACATGAAATGATAACTTTAAAGCATTATCACTTATTAAAAGAAATCAGGGTATAACTATGTAACACCCAAGGTGTTAAGCATGCTTAAACCCTTGCATTCTTAAGCATAAGCATCATTATGCATGGCATTGATGAAAAGATCAATTGTCATTTCATGTATCATGCTTGATTATTCAAATTATGCTTGCCTTTCACATGATTTGGATAAGTGATATGAGTGTTTGGTGTTTTATGAACTCTAAGGTAACTCAGACATGATTAGGACACCAAATGAACCTAGGTTTATGTTCATGGTTTTGGGTAATTAAGCTTTGTTGTCATGGTTGACCAAGGTGGACCATGGAAGTAGTTTTGTTTGACTGATATGAAAGTGGTAGCTAGATTGCTTGCATGTGTGAGTGCCCTAAATAAAGTTTGTAGAGAATTTCATAAGGAACAAAAGTTGTTATTACCATTTTTCATGAAAATGCTTGGAAGGTGTTGAAAAATGTTGAGAAAGGCAGATTTGGGGGCTGTTTTTCCATTTTTAGAAATTTAAGGGGTATTTTCATTTGGATTTTTGTATTTCAAAATCTATGCAGAATCTTATCAAACTTCTTTAAGATTAAATGTTCTACTCTTCAAAAGCTACATTTCATCTATTTGGAGTTTTTGCTATTTCGGCTTGGTTTGGGAGTTATAGGGCAGAAAAGATTGTGTTAGAAGTCTGGGAAATAGTATTTCAGTGACGGTTAGTCAAAGCCGTCAGGGAAATGGCCGACCACCGCCCATCGCGCCCAGCCCGTGCGCTCCGCGTGGAGCACGTCCACCGGCAGTCCAGGGTGGCAGTGGCCATTCGAACAACGTCAAAACGCCCGCGCCGGTTCCCGCTCCCTTCTCTCTGTCCCCCCATCAATTTCCTCTCTCCCTGCTCTCTCTTGCAGCTCCGCGAGCTCGCCGTCGCCACCGCCATCTGCGCCGCCATTGTCGAGCCACCTCCGCCATGCATTTTCCACCCTGAGCCCATCACCAGACTCGCCTCGACGTGCTCTCGCTTGTGCGCCCCCTATCAGCCGTCCTCGTCGAGGGTAAGACCCCCAATCGAGGGCTTCTTCTCCGCGGCCAGTGAGCCCGTGACCGCCGCTGCCGTGTCCTGGCCGATTTGGCCGATGATTCTTCTCTCTGTCTTGAGCATTAGGTGCATCTAGTTGAGTAGCAGTTGTAGCCCTAGTCCTTGGAGTCAATGCGGGTCGGCCCCCGTCGGTTTTCGGCCGCGCCGCCGGCCGGGTAGCCGCCGTCCGCCCTGCGCATGTGGCCAGGCCGCCTCGGCTTTGCTCTGACCGTGATTCACCCCGCAATCCACGCGCACCATCCCCCTCGTGCTATCCCTAGGGTCAGTGTGGCCGGAGAGCCCCGGCAACAGCCGGCGAGGCCGCGCCGACGCCGTCGACCTTCCCCTTCCCTATGCAGGGACTCCATCCTTGAATAAGACAAAACCCAGGGTCCTTCGTGTATAACGGCCAGACAGAGAATTACCTATTAGGGCTTGGTGGATTTCTGAAAACCTCAGGGTCTCCGGTGCAAAGTGTTTTTTCTTTTTCTTTTCTAGAAATGATTTCAGATTTCTGTTTGAACTTTAAAAATCCATAACTTGCTCATTTTTCATCCAAATGAGTTGGTTCAACTTGCAGTATTTTTCTTATGAGATGATCTATGCATAGAAAATATGAAATATGAAATTTGTGATACTTTTCTGTATAGATTTATTTATCTCAATTGATTGCTTTTATCTTAGAAAATGCATAACTAATTCTCTGTTACTCAGAAAAATGTGAGACTAAGTTTGTTAGTCTTCCTATGTCATGCTCTATCTATGAAAAATGTTATGAGGCTATGTCATATGTAAATTTTGCTCTATCTAGTTATGGTGCCTATTTTCATTTGATGATAAATAATTCATAATAAATAATATATAAAGAATTTGTGCATGAAACTTTGTGGAGAGTGTTTTTATGTCAAGCTAGAGCTAATGATGCTCTGAGATCTGTTGTTTGACATATTTTTATGTACAAAGTATTTTCTACCCCTAAAATTGTGCTGCCTTGTCATTTTTGTGTAGGATAAAATACTTACTGTTTTGATCTAAAAATTTGATGGTAGTCTACTTTAAGCATGTTTAAGCTTTTGTAATTTTTATAGAATTTTGTGAGTAGCCTAAAGTCATGTTGTAGTTATACTCTGATTTCTTTTAATAAGGCTTTAAAGTTATCATTTCATGTGTGTAAAAATGCTTTTTATGGTATTTGTGATATGTGTGATCTGCTATTGCTTTTGTTTCAGTGGGGTATAGTATGCAAAATAGTAGTTGTTTATAATTCCTTGTGTTGTGCAAGTGAATTGTAATGCGAGGTTTATTTAAGTTTTATCGGTAGAAGAGAATGCAGATGACATGTGTTTATCTTTTGTGCTTAAAAATCATATCATCATCTTAGCTGAGCATTCATTCATCCTCAGCATGAGCATTGCATTTTATGTATGCATGGTATTCATACGCACTATGCATCATACAGGATCGTCGGAGCCCGAAACGCTAATTCCTGGAGCTCCAGAAGAGGAAGGCCTGCAGGAACCCTTGGTGTTTGAAGTAGCAGCGGAAGAGGATCCCGAAGCTGATTTTCCAGAGTGTCCCGACCACCAGCCTAGCTCTTTCCTGAAAGGCAAGCCCCGGAGCATTCTCCCTGTGGTTTGCAAATATCTAACTTGAGTCCTTTACTTATTTGATGCATTAAGTTATAGGCGTTGTTTTATACCATTGCTACATTACTTATATTCCTTGCCACTGTTATACTTTAACCCTATTAGGTTCAGGTATAATTATTTGCTTAGCCCTGCTTAAACTAGATCGGTAGAAGTCGGGTGATTTCCTGTCATCCGCGAGTTATAGTTGGTTACTCGGAATGGTTGAATACATTGTTATCTTGGATAACCATGTGGAAATAATAAATCGAGACCGGGCGAGATTGGAGTTGAGAATGAACTGGAGGTTCAATGTGGTTTATCCCGTCTGTGTTGAACTAGGACCCCGTCCGTTGTACGTCCTCAAGTCATATTGAATTTATGCCTCACATTTAGCTAGAAGGATAAGTCGTTCCGACCCGAAGCCTAATTTTGATTTGGGCCGAGAGTCGACCTGCTGTACGCATCGTATTGGTGAAGATGGGGAGCCACAGGATACGCGGTTGTAAGGCCTGAATATAGCATGGTGTGCCCTGCTGGTAGCCGTACGGTTCCCGGGTATGATGGTACCTGTTGATCTCGCGCTTTTCCCGTATTGGATGTTGGTGACCTGTAGCTCACCGTGGCTGGTGTGTGTGGTTTGTGTGAGGAGTACCCGCTAGCTGGTTAGTAATCGATTATAATCGCCATCGTACCTGGACAGTGAACACTTGACTTGAGCAGCGGCATCGTAGTAAGAACTTGAACAAAGAGATGTGATGGTTGAGCTCTCGAGGTGGAAAGATACTCAACCGAATTTGGTTACGTTTGTTGAATAATTATTACCATGCTTGTTTAGTACAGGTGCTAATATAGCATGATAAGGTTAATCAGATTAAAATACATTGCTAGAAGGTTATTATTAATTGTTCCTTAATGCAAGCTTTTCCGCAAATTAAATGAGTCAGCTGTCCTACTTATATAGCCTTGCATACTCCTTGGAGTCACTTTATTTTTAGTTTATGATGGGTAAGTCTAGCTGAGTACATTCTCATACTCAGGGTTTTATTCCCATATTGTTGGAGATGGTGAGATGTTTTATGGCTATTGCCAGAACTGCTTTTATCCTGCGTTGGGTGATGAATAGACCTTGGGCATGGTCACTCTTCTCTACTTGATGCTTTTGCTGGACGTCGACCGAGGAGCTGGCACTGTATTTCAAATGAGTATGTGTGGTATTTGAATTTCAATCGCTTCCGCTATTTTGAGTTTAAACTTGCTTTGTAATAACTCTATTTCGTACTCCGATGATGTTTAAAATTATGCGTGAACTTTATGCTTGTGGATGAGTACGCTAAACTATTACGATCTTGGTCATGCTGGAAATGGTTTGAAATCCTTCGAGATTTCACGGACTACCGGGTTTATTAGGTCTCAATCATGTGATTTGCTGGATTAATGGCGAATTATGTGCTTGTGCTCTAATAAATTGGTCGGTTCTATCACAAACTACAATATGACTTTAGGCTACTCAGAAAATTCTGTAAAAATTACAGAAGCTTAAGCATGCTTAATGTAGACTACCACAGAAATTTCAGATCAAAACAGTAAATACTTTATCCTACACAAAAATGACAAGGCAGCACAATTTCAGGGGCAGAAAATACTTTGTACATAAAAATATGTCAAACAACAGATCTCAGAACATCATTAGCTCTAGCTTGACATAAAAACACTCTCCATAAAGTTTCATGCACAAATTCTTTATATATTATTTATTATGAATTATTTATCATCTAATAAAAATAGGCACCATAACTAGACAAAACAAAATTTACATATGATATAGCCTCATAACATATTTCACAGATAGAGCATGACATAGGAAGACTATAAAACTTGGTCTCATATTTTTCTGAGCAATAGAGAATTAGTTATGCATTTTCTAAGATAAAAGCAATTAATAGAGATAAATAAATCTATACAGAAAAGTATTACAAATTCCACATTTCGTATTTTCTATGCATAGATCATCTCATAAGAAAAATACTACAAGTTGAACCAATTCATTTGGATGAAAAATGAGCAAGTTATGGATTTTCAAAGGTTTGATCAAAATCTGGAATCATTTCTGAAAAAGAAAAAAAAGGAAAAACACTTTGCACCGGAGACCTTGAGGTTTTCAGGAATCCACCAAGCTCTAAAAAAAGTCTCTGTCTGGCCGTTATACACGAAGAACCCTAGGTTTTCCTACATTCTAACCCGATGGTCCTCGACGGCGGCGAGGTTCGGCCGGCCGTCCTGGCGGCGCTCCGACGACACCAACCAGCGGGGGAGAAAGAGGAGAGCCGTGCGCATTGATCAAGGGTATTAAAGAGGGAAGGGAGCGGCTGTGGCGGTCAGGACGCGAGCACGACGGAGCGGCGGTCTTCCCCGACTCTAGCGAGCTCGATGTCCGGCGAAGGAGAGATCGACCGGCGGCACTGGATAGGGCTTTAGCTCGAGTGGACCACGACGCACCCTACTGGCTACTCAAAGCGGCTGGAGCTCGACTACGGCGGCTCGACCACGTGCACGCGGTGGACCGGCATCAATCCGCACGGCGGTCCGACGAAATCCGGCCCTATGGAACCCTAATCGACTCCCTTGACTAGCGTCCTAGCATCTACACATCACACCGCGTCTGATGCGCACCAAAATGAAGTGAGAGGATGGCCAGAGCAGTGGGACCACGGTGAGGTCAAGGTGCGGCCATAGCGGCCGGGGAGAAAATGAGTCGATTCATGCAAACCTTGACGCGACGGGATGAGACGAGGGTGAAGGATGATGGAGCGGACTCAGGCGTGCTCGATTGCGGGGTCAAGCAAGGGGATGCGCGGCTAACGGCGGTGGATTTCGAACGGCGGCGAGGTGAGCTCGGTGCGGCGTGGCGGCGAGGCAGAGGGGAAAAAGAGCGAGGAAGAGGGGGAGAGTGAGGGAGCGGGGAGGATGAGGTGGGGGCGGGTTTCGGACGACGCCCACGCGGCCAAAACAGCCCAAGCCGGCAGAGCCTGGATGCCATGCGGCCGACGCATGCTGCCGTGGGTGGCCACGGCGCGTTCCTGGTCGGGGATTTCCTTGACGGCCAGGAAACAGCCGTCACCAAAATACAATTTTCATGAATTTAAAACAAACTTTGCTGCTTAATAACTCTTGAACTATGCCGAATTAGCAAAAACTCCAAATAGATGAAATGTAGCTTTTGAGGAGTAGAACATTTCATCTTAAAGAAGTTTGATCAGATTCTGCCTAGATTTTGAGATACAAAAATCCAATAAAAATACCCCTTAAAATTCCCTAAAATGGAAAAATAGCCCCCAAATCTGCCTTTTTAACATTTTTGAACATCTTCCAAACATTTTCATGAAAAATGGTAATAACAAATTTTGTTCCTTATGAAATTCTCTACAAACTTTATTTAGGGCACATACACATGCAAGCACTCTAGCTACCACTTTTAAATCAGTCAAATAAAACTACTTTCATGGTCCACTTTGGTCAACCATGACAACAAAGCTTAATTACTCAAAACCATGAACATAAACCTAGGTTCATGTAACACCTCTGGTGTTATATTAACCAAAACTTGCCATGTCATCATATGCATCGCAAACCTCGGGTCCACCTCTGGCGTGCTGAGTCCGTAGGACGAAATCTCGTCGCAGGAGACCTCGCCGTCGGCGAGCAATCGCCGGTGAAACGCCGCGCCACCGTAGGTCAGTGCGAGGGTACTGTGCCAATTTTCTTTTTCCATTTTCAGAAAATGATTTAAATGCTGATTTCTTTAAAAAATCATAGTAAATCATATATAGCTCCAAAAATTCTGAAAATTTTTGTGTATGCTGAAAAATCATAGTAAATCATATATAGCTCCAAATATCAATATTGAGTACTTTTTGCATATGTTAAAATTAGCCCTTTTAATTGAAAAATGCGCCTTCTATGATTTTTAATAAATAAAATAATTGGCTTTTATTTTTGAAATTTATTTTGCAATCTAATTAGACCAAGAGCTTTTCAAAATAAAATTTTGGGCTTAATTTGATAACTTTAATTTTATGCCTTATTTAATGCCTTTAATTAATTAATTAATTCCTTTAATTAAGGTTATTCATTATAGGATTTGTTTGACTTGGGATTGATTGATGACCTTGGGTCATTAACCCTAATGACCTTTGGCAATTTAATTAATTGTTTGCGCTTACCTTAATCATGTCATTAGGGCTTAATCACCGTCATTTCATGTGTTTAATTAATGTTCTAAATGGCGTAGTTAACCCTAATAAAGTTAATAAGTTTTGTTGGCTTGCAACTTTATCGTGAAGAAAAGTTGTATTCAAGTCCTTAATCTGATCATGCATCCATCGAGCATCATGTTTATTATTCCATCATGTCGAAGCATGTCATTTATCGAATAGTTTCCGTTAACGGAGAGTTAACGTTATCACACCAGATCCCAAGGACGAGCAGATTCAAGAATCGGGAGTTGATCCGGAGTTCGAGACCTTCTACCCCGAACATCAAGGCAAGCCCTGGATGCATTCAAACCCTATTCTATTTCAGAAAAGTTTTATTGCTTCAGCTATATGATGTTGCATTAAGTAATAGGAGTTGAGTGAAAACCCACCAACTGCATTACCTGTCTTACTCCTATATACCTTATTACCTATTCTAAAGATGCGTAGTAATGCTTAGCCCTGCTTATTTATTTAAGTATTCAAAGTTAAAAGAATGAAAAAGATGAGTTTGGCTTTATCTGTTGGAAACATGATGGTAGTTAATAAATCGAGTCCGGACGGCTAACTTGCATTGCGAATGGAGTCCCTCCGTAGTGTTTTCGTCTGTTGATGCCCTAGGTCCCGTGTTGAGGGTGAACTGTTGATATCAAGAAATTAGAAAATCCACATGCATGAAGTGGTATACTCATGGTTGGAGCTAGGTATATCATGGAGTGACCTCTATAGTGGGCCAGAGTCCCCACATATGTCATAGTGTGTTATACTGTGGGTTTAAGTTCCCATGTATTTCGGTACACTGGGTCGAAAGGCTCAGGTGTATCATGTGGTGATATATGGCTGCGGTTGTTATCCCGGTATATCGGTGCACTTGGTATGCATCAGAGTTAAAGTCTCCGGTATCCCAGTCACCTAGGTCCCAGCTGGGTATGAAAATGGATTCGAATCACCGTTGCTTCTTGGAGAAGAAGACTCGATCGTTGTTCATCGTCGTAGTAACAAATTGAATAAAGATTAAGGTTTCAATGAAAGGTTGGTTGGTAATTGGAATGAGATCAAGACAAAGCTTTCTCTCTTTAAAGCTTTTATGCAAAAATTCTTATCTCCTGCAAGCCTTACCTTGCCCCTCTAGCCTGCATTTCTTGAATCTTCACCCCTCTTTTTCGTCGGGTCAGTCTTGTTGAGTATGTTTGTACTCAGGGTTTGTTGAACCCCTGTTGCAGGTGACCATCATGGGCAGGAATGTTATGCGTCCTGCTGCATGACCGTCGTCGAGGAAAGTGACGACGAATAGGATATCTCGCTCTTGGGCAGAGCATATATTCAAGGTTAATGTAATAAGTTATACTGTGTTCCACTGCTACTATGGTTTATACTAATCCGACCATTAGTTTGCTAAGATTTGAAAACTCAAGGTTTTGTAAATTTATGTTATTGTAAATCTTCTGCTGTTTTACTTCAATGTGTATTATTTGTATAAAACTGTTGTAATACTGCTATGTCTCTTTACGACGATTGATCCTGCTCAGAGAATCGTGGATGATTCGGGATTTACCCGACAGACTTCTTAAGTTGGATGGAAAATACTCATGGTTATTTGGAGTCTGTTTAGACAATAATCATGTGTGTGGGCCATGTGATTTAGGAGGTTCTGCCACAGTTCATTTGGTGTCCTAATCATGTCTAGGTTACCTTAGAGGTCATAAAACACCAAACACTCATATCACTTATCCAAATCATGTGAAAGGCAAGCATAATTTGAATAATCAAGCATGATACATGAAATGACAATCAATCTTTTCATCAATGCCATGCACAATGATGCTTATGCTTAAGAATGCAAGGGTTTAAGCATGCTTAACACCTTGGGTGTTACAACACAAGAGTCTGAAAAGGGGTAAAACGTGGGCCTCCTTGAGGCAACATTACAATTATTCAAACTGCACGCAGGCAGTACAAGCAGGAACAGAACCAGACTACCAACAGAGCCAAAAGGATGGGGCACATGATGCAGGTGTGCCACCATGGTGAGGTCTTCATTCAATGTCGCTATCATTGGCATCCAAGTTGATCAGGTGGGTAGAGACAACCATAGGATGAATCTGGAGGAACCCTGTTGCAATTCCATTAACAACATCTTCATCAAGATGAGGGGTTGGTGCTTCCATGGGAGTGGCAGGGATGATAACAAGGGACTTCAGGCTCAGAACTTCCATAATAGACTTTCCCTTGAAGCCGCTAGCTTTGCTGGCCTATCTCTTGCTGCTACGAAGGAACTCTTCTGGGAGTGGCTCCTTTAGCTTCTTGCCCCTTTTCTTCCTTGAGATAAAGTTGGTGGGATTTTCAATCTCCATCAGCTCCTTCTCATCCTCTAGGATCTTCACCATGATCTCAGTAGCATTAGGTTCATTGCTCTAGGGTGGCACAGACATAGGAGTTTAGCCAGATCATAAGTGTTAGAGAAATGAGAAGGTACATGAAGTCCAAGTAAATGTAAAGGGAAATGATGTGTGAAAAATAGGAAGAAGAGGGTGATCGAGAGAAGAATAGGAGTACCTCTGCAAACAGTTTGCACATGATGTTCAGAGGGGTTTCCAATTGGAGCATATGGCAGAACCTCCTAAATCATATGGCCCACACACATGATTATTGTCTAAACAGACTCCAAATAACCATGAATGTGTTCCATACGACTTAAGAAGTCTGTTGGGTAAATCCCGAATAATCCATGATTCTCTGAGCAGGATCAATCATTATCAAGAGACATTACAGTATTACAACAGTTTCACACAAATGATACACATCGGAGTAAAATAGCGGAAGACTTACAATAACATAAGTTTACAAAATTTTGAGTTTTCAAATATTTACAAACCATCAGTTGGATTATTACAAACCATAGTAGCAGTGGAATACAATATAACTTATTACATTAATCTTGGTTATATGCTCTACCTAAGAGCGGGATATCCTATTCGTCGTCACTTTCCTCGACGGCGGTCATGCAGCAAGACGCATAGCACTCCTGCCCATGATGCTCACCTGCAACAGGGGTTCCACAAACCCTGATTACAAAAGTACTCAACAAGACTGACCCAACGAAAAAGAGGGGTGAAGACTCAAGAAATACAGGCTAGAGGGACAAAGTAAGGCTTGCAGGAGATAAGAACTTTTGCAGAAAAGCTTGAGAGAAAGAAAAATTTGTCTTGATCTAACTCCAATTATCAACCAACTTCCATATTAAACCCTAGTCATTGTTCAAGTTGTTACTACGATGATGAACACCGATCGAGTCTTCTTCTCCGAGAAGCAACGGCGATTCGAATCCATTTTCATACCCAGCTAGGACCTAGGTTACTATTATACCAGAGACATTAACTCCGATGCATACCAGGTGAACCGATATACCGAGATAACAACCGCAGCCATATATCACCACATGATACACCTGAGCCCTTCGACCTAGTGTACCGATATACATGGGAACTTAAACCCACAGTATAACACACTATGACATATGTGGGGACTCTGGCCCACTATAAGTCACTCCATGATATACCTGGCTCCAACCATGAGTATATCACTTCATGCATGTGGATTTTCTAGTTTCTCGATATCACCAATTCACCATCGGCAAGCGACCTAGGGCATCAACAGACGAAAACACTACAGAGGGACTCCTTTCCCAATGCAAGTTAGCCGTCCGAACTCGATTTATTAACTACCATCATGTTTCCAACGGATAAAGCCAAACTCATCTTTTTCATTCTTTTACCTTTGAACACTTAATTAATTAAGTAGGGCTAAGCATTACTATGCATCTTTAGAATAGGTAATAAGGAATATAGGTGTAAGACAGGTAATGCAGTTGGTGGGTTTTCACTCAACTCCTATTACTTAATGCAACATTGCATAACTAAAGCATTAAAACTTTTATAAAATAGAACAGGGTTTGAATGCATCTGGGGCTTGCCTTGATGTTTGGGGTAGATGGTCTCAAACTCTAGATCAACTCTCAATTCCTGAATCTGCTCGTCTTTGGGATCTGGTGCGATAACATTAACCCTCCGTTAACGGAAACTATTCGAGAAATGATATGTTTCAACATGATGGAATAGTAAACATGATGCTCGATGGATGCATGATCAGATTAAGGGCTTGAATACAACTTTCCTTCATGATAAAGTTGCAAGCCAACCAAACTTACTTACTAAGTTTATTAGGGTTAACTACGTTATTAAAGAAATTAATTAAACACATGAAATAACGTTGATTAAACCCTAATGACATGATTAAGGTAAGCACAAACAATTAATTAAAGTGCCAAAGGTTATTAGGGTTAATGACCCAAGGTCATCAATCAATCCCAAAGTCAAACAAATCCTATAATGATTAAACTTAATTAAAGGGATTAATTAATTAATTAAAGGCGTAAATAAAGGCATAAAATTAAAGTTATCAAATTAAACCCAAAATTTTATTTTAAAAAGCTCTTGGCCTAATTAGATGGAAAAACAAATTTCAGAATTAAAAGCCAATTATTTTATTTATTAAAAATCATAGAAGGTCCATTTTTCAATTAAAAGGGCTAATTTTAACATTTGTAAAAGTACTCAATTTTGGCATTTCATATTTTTCGTAGGTAGTAGACATCATGAAGAGCATACCCAAAAATTTTTAGAATTTTTGGAGCTATACATGATTTATTATGATTTTTTTAAATAAATCAGTATTTAAATCATTTTCTGAAAATAGAAAAAGAAAATCGGCACAGTGCTCCCGCGCTGACCGACGGCGGCGCGGCGGTTGACCGGCGATTACTCACCGACGGTGAGGTCTCTGATGACAAGGCTTGGTCCTACAGGCTCATCTCGGCACAGCGAGTCGATCAAGGTGGCTAACGACGCGACGGGGCGACGACGGCACCCTCGCCTGTGGCCATGGCGGCGCGGCGGAGCTCGGGCATGGCGGCGACGCTCACTGGAGCGATTTCCGATGACGGCGAGCACTCAGGCACATGCAGGGCACTCAGGCGATCACGTTGAGCTAGCTAATGAAGTCCCTCCTGGCCCGTAACCAGAACGGCCACGCGCGGGGCGGAGCGGCAGAACTGCGCCGGCGGCGAGCTACGGTGACCGGCGACCACGACGCGGCAATGATGAAATTGAAGGCATAGATAGCTATAGGAGCTCACCATGGTGGTGATGCGCACGTTGATGAAGGCCCGGAGTGGCTGAGTCGAGCTGTGGACGGCGACAGTGATGGCGGCGGCGGCGCTTCGGCGGCAAGGACGGCGTCACCGGATTTCCTGCGCACCATCCAGCTAGACAAGATGCGCATGAGGGGCAGTGAAGCATGGAGAACATGATGAGAAGGTTAAAGGTAAAATATATTCGACCTTGACGACGGTCGACGGCGAAGAAGCTCGCGGCGGCTCGGCGACCGGCCGCGAAGAAGATGACGTCGCGCGGGCGGCTCGGTCGGGGAGAGCGAGCACGAGCTAGCTCAATCGAAGCGTAAGATCAAGGCGGAGCTTCAGGCAAGAGCAAGCAAGTAGAGATGGAATGACGGTGGTGAATTTCGGCAGCGGAGCGAGTTCGTCGGTGGTGGCGACAGGAGGAAGAAGAAGAAGGAAAGGGGCGGAGGTCGACCCATTTATAGGCTCACGACGACGCATGGACGGACGACACGACGACGGTGAAGGCTCGAGTGTCGGGGATGAGTTGGCGACCGAGATATTCATGGCGGTGGACGGCGGCGCGGCTTGAGAAGCCAGCCATGGCGGCCGTCGATAGGTCTCAGCGCTGTTCCAGATAATTACCGAATTGCCATCCGTCGAAATTTACAAATTACTTCCAAATTTAAATAAGAACTTCAAAATCTCCAAAAATATCATTTGCATAACTTTTCAAGAGCTACACTTTTTCTTTAACTAGAACCCTCAAATTCTGTTTGGATTTTAAAATATGAATTCAAATTTAAAAGGGGGATAAAACCCTAGAAACAAACTTTTGAAATTACTTTTGATTTTTCAACAAAACTTGAAAATCTTCAAAACTATGAAATGTTTAACTTTTCAAAACAAAGCTTTTCATATACAACGGTTTCCAAAATTATGAATAATTTTTAAAGTATGGATTTAAAATCAAAAGAGGACAAATACTAGAAAACTGTATTCTCAAATTCATTTGAAATTTCTTTTGGAGACTTGAAAAACTTTATGTACCAACTTTGTAGCCCTTGTCAAGATCTACAAACTACCTTTTTAGAGTATCTCCAAATTCTTTATAGATTTTGAATTACAAAAAAGAGGGTAAAACTAGGGTTTGAAATAAAGGGTTTTTAGAACCGAATTCAAACTTGATTTGGTTTCTAAATTAATTGGTTGGTCATTAGTGATCACATACATCATCCAAGGACATTTTTAGGTCAATGACCCAATGACACCCTTGGTTGACCAAGTTGACTTTTGAAAATCATTTTATAGCTTTCCAATTTGAATTTAAATTTGAATGGCAAGACTTGGGAATAAGCTTTGAAATCCAAATTCAACTTCAAATATGGAAAACATTTTTAGAGTTGGACTTAGGTTTATACCCTATGCTTGACACTAGTGTAAACATAGTTTACACCTCAAGTACATAGAATATAAACTAAGCATTTGAGATGACATTCGAAAGTAGGGTTTTATTATTTCATGTGACCAAACATTCCAGAAACACAATCCACCTATGAAATATAAACTTATTTTAGTTGATGCACATTAAGGTTGACCTAAACATGAATGCTTTGCGATGCATATGATGACATCATATGTTTTAGTTAATATAACACCAGAGGTGTTACAGCCTATCCCCCTTAAAGAAATCTTGTCCCGAGATTTAAAGCCTTAAGTGAAGTAATGGAAAAGGAAATGTGTCAGGAAAACACACTTTGACTAAATTATAAGGGAAAGGAATTGTACCATTTAGATTAGAGGAGTCACAACTCGTAGCGGGAATGATATTTAAATAGAAGCATAGAATTTTGGGAAATTTTCCAACAGATAATCTTCCGATTCCCAAGTAACTTCTTCTTCTGAATGTTGATCCCATTGTATCTTATACCACTTGATTGTTCTACTTCTAGTAACATGGTCTTTTTGATCCAAAACTCGAATTGGATCGGAGTAAGTCAGGTCAGGTTCAAGTTCAATACCTTCAACTTCAACAACTTTATCTGGTATACGGAGACACTTCTTGAGTTGAGAGACATGGAACACATTGTGTATGACCGACAATTATTCAGGAAATTGCAGACGATATGATACCTTCCCAATTTGTGCCAAGATCTAAAATGGTCCAATATATCAAGGTGCTAATTTACCCTTGACTCCAAACCGAGTAATTCCTTTCATAGGTGACACCTTTAAATATACATAATCTCCCTTATTGAACCATAATGATTGACGCCTTTGGTCCGCATAACTTTTCTGACGAGATTGTGCCACTTTTATATTTTGTTATATCTGCTTAACTTTTGCTTCAGTTTCTTTTACAAGATCAACTCCGAAGAATCTCCTTTCTCCAGGTTCAGACCAACTTAACGTTCTACATCTGTGACCATACAAGGCTTCAAATGGTGCCATTTTGATGCTTTCTTGATAACTATTTTTGTAAGAGAATTCTGCTAAGGGTAAGCACTCATTCCATTTCTTTCGAATTCAGAACACAAGCCCTTAAGATATCTTCTAGTATTTGATTCACTCTTTCAGTCTGACCCCCTGTTTGAGGATGGTAGGCTGTACTGTGCAAAAGTTTAGTACCCATTGAATCATGCAAGTGTTTCCAAAATTGAGAGACAAACTGGATGCCTCTATCAGAAACAATAGTCTTTGGTACCCCATGAAGACTTATGATGCGCTCAAAATATATTTAGGCATACCGTATGACTGGATATATACTTTGGACTGGAATAAAATGTGCAGATTTCATGAGTCAATCCACTATAACCCAAATTGAATCAAAACCTCTTGCTGTCCTGGGTAGACCCATGATAAAATCCATACTGATATCTTCCTACTTCCATGCTGGAATAGGCAATGGCTGAAGTTCTCCTGCTATCTTCAAATGCGCAGCTTTGACTTTCTGACAAGTATCACACTGAGCCACATACTTAGCAATTTCTATCTTCATTTTAGTCCACCAAAATTTCCGTTTCAGATCATGATACATCTTATTACTTCCTGGATGAATTGAAAACTTGGAAAGATGTGCTTCATACAGAATCTTTTGTCATAGCTCAGGAACCTTTGGTATAACCAGACGATTCTTATACCATAAGACATCTTCTTCATCAACTGAAAAACAAGAAACCTTTTCTTTTCTGACTTTTTTTTGATATGTTTAATTCCCTTATTACTCCTCTGTGCAGCAATAATTTGATCTCTGAGAGTTGTCTCGACAGCAATGTTAGACAAACTTCCTTGCTGCACCATCTCTATACCCAACTTTTCTATCTCATGACATATAGAGATATCCAAGGACTTCACTGTTAAACAATGACAATGACTTTTTTGACTAAGTGCATCAGCTACTACATTGGCTTTACCAGGATGGTAATATATTTCCAAGTCATAATCATTGAGTAGTTCTAACCACCTTCTTCGCCTCATATTCAACTCATCTTGAGTAAATATGTATTTCAAACTCTTATGATCACTGTAGATATTACATTTATTACCCCATAGATAATGTCACCATATTTTCAATGTATGGACAACAGCGGCTAATTCCAAATCATGTGTTGGATAATGTTCCTCATGTTTCTTCAACTGTCGAGAAGCATAAGCAACAACTCTCCCTTTGTATCAACATACATCCAATACCAATACCAGAAGCATCACAATAAACATCAAACGGCTTCTCAATATTTGGTTGTGCTAGGATAGGGGCAGTAGTCATTAGTTTCTTTAATTTTTGAAATGCCTCTTCACAAGCGGGTGACCACACAAACTTAAGATCATTTTTCAACAACTCAGTTATGGGCTTTGATATCTTTGAGAAATCCGGTATAAAACGATGGTAATAGCCCGCCATTCCAAAAAAACTACGAACTTGATGCACTATTTTCGATGGTTCCCAATCAAGTATATCTTGTACCTTGCTAGGGTCAACAGCAACACCTTTAGCTGATAAAACATGTCCAAGAAATTTCACTTCTTTTAACCAAAACTCACACTTACTAAACTTAGCATATAATTGATGCTCTCTCAGACGCTGCAGAACAATCCTGAGGTGTTCAGCATGCTCTTCTTCACTCTTGGAATAGATCAAAATATCATCAATGAAAACTACCATGAACTTATCAAGTTCTGGCATAAACACTGAGTTCATCAAATACATAAAATAAGCTGGTGCATTGGTGAGTCCAAAAGACATGACCAAATATTCAAACAGACCATACTGGGTGGTAAAGGCAGTCTTTGGAATGTCTTCCGAGCGAATCTTAATTTGATGATACCCAGATCGCAGATCAATCTTGGAAAACACCTTCGCCTCCGCTAATTGATCAAAAAGTAGATCAATGCGGGGTAGAGGGTACTTATTCTTAATGGTTACTTCATTCAAGGGATGGTAATCCACACATAATCTCAAACTTTGATCTTTCTTTTTCACAAAGAGGGCAGGACATCCCCAAGGTGACGAGCTAGGTCGGATAAAACCTTTATCCCGTAACTCTTGTAATTGAGTTTTGAGTTCTTCTAACTCAGATGGTGCCATCCGATAAGCTCTTCTAGATATTGGAGTAGTACCAGGTTTCAAATCAATCCTAAACTCCACCTTTCTATCAGGGGGTAAACCCAGTAACTCATCTGAAAACATATCAGGAAACTCACAAACTACAGGTATATCCTTAATCCCTTTCACAGAAGTTGCACATACCTTTTGAACAATCCTCTTAGGAGTTGGAAGCTGGATAAGAAGTTGAGATTTGCAATTGGGTATGTTTACTCTCACAGTTCTATTCAGGATGTCTATTGTAGCACCATGCCGTTTCATCCAATTCATACCTAAGATCACATCTATATCTTGATCCTTTAATATTATCATATCAGTGGGAAAAATATACCCACCTAAACTTACTGGCACATCATGTACCATTTCTTTAGTACACATACGCCCCTCAGACGATTGTATAAAGAATTGTTCTTTCATCCCTATTATTGGTATTTCATGTGTCTTAACAAATGTACCATTGATAAATATATGAGATGCACCAGAATCAAAAAGCAAGATTGCAGGATGATCAGCAACAGGGAACGTACCCATCATGACCGGTTCTCCTTCTGGAATTTCTCCAACCTAGATGTAGAACACCTTACCAACTTTCTTCTCATTCTTATTATTCTACACCTTTGAATTTCCTGCTTTATTTTGATTCTGTGGTTGCTGTTGTTTCGCAAAAGTCCTAGGGACATAAGAGTTATACTGCCTCGGATACGGGCAGTTCCTTGAATAATGACCAGGCTTACCATAGTTATAACATGGGAAGATGGGTGGCTGGAAATTGGGATTACAAATACCAGGGGCATTCAGCTGTCATGGATAAGAAGGATTAGCAGCAGGATGAAAAGTCGCCTGTTGCTGGGTTTGGTATTGTGGTGGACGATAAGACGGACAGAAATAATTCTGGGGATGATAGATTATTTTCTGACGCTTTTGGTTGCCACCAGAAAAGCCAGAGGTTGCACTTTTCTTCTTCTTGGTTTCCAGATGCTGACGATTCTTTTCTTCAAAAGATATGGCAATATTTACTGCCTCATGAAAAGTAGCATTTGGGTTCCCAGTCATCATCCTCTAAATTTTGCTATTCAGACCCCTGAGGAAACACTCTTTCTTCTTATGATCAGTAGGACAGGTGATTGAATTTGCCAAAGTATTGCATCACTGACATATCACCTTGCCTCAGAGAAAGAAACTCTTCAAGTTTTATGGTCATGATTCCCTCAAGAATGAAATGTGCATGAAACACTTCATGAAACTCAGCCCAAGTAATACGGTGTCCTTCAGGCTGAGCAGCAACAAAGTTGACCCACCAGGCTCCTGCAGTTCCTCTCAACTGCTAAGCTGCAAACATGGGTTTCTGATATTCTGTACACTCAATCAGTCAAAACTTCTGCTTCATAGTACGCAGCCAATCATTTGCCTCCATTGGTTCATCTACTCTGGTGAAAACCGAAGGACGGGTATCGGTAAAATTCACATATGTGGTTTCATTTCTATTGTTTCGTCCATGATTGCCTTGTCGTGCATTCTGATTCTGATTTTGAGCCATCATTGTAGTTGCATTGACTAAAGCTGCAACTGCATCAGCTAGGGTGGGTGGAACTGGTGGAGGATTTAGAATATCACCTCCATCACGGGATGAACCAGCAGCTTCACGGGATCGAGTATGAGCAGGCATCTGTTAATAGACAAACTATATTTCATTCACAAAACTTTATTGGATTTCATAAGGAGATATAACAAAGGTGCAACACACTTATGATACATTATTTTTGTTACAACCATTTGCCTTCTGGCAAGACTTCCCATACCTACTAGGTTTCAGAAAGCAGGGAAAAGATATATTACACATCTCACTTTCCAAACTCTTTACTCCTCCTCGGGATCCTCTTCCTCTTCAGGATCTTCTTCCTCCACTATCTCTAGATCTTTTTCCTCCATAAGATCCTCTTCATTTCCATTTTCTTCATTCATTTGGTTCTCTTCCTCCTCATCGATGACATCATCATCGACGGACTCTATTTCTTCAGGGTCTTCATCTTCCTCATCCTGACCCATCACAAGACCAAGATCATCTTGGGCTGCCTGTCGTTGATACTCAGGATCCAACAAGTTATTGAACCTTTGATTCTCATCATCAGCTGCATCGGCATATTCCTCCAACTCTTCCACATAGTCCTCAAGTTCTTGAATACGATCATTTGCTGCATTTTCTCGTGCCCAAGCATCATTTCTTTGATGCTTCATATGCTTCCGGGGTCGCCTCAGCTGAGTAATCTCGGCGGCCTCTTCGATTCTATCAGCTCAGCCCTTTCTAACTCAGCTCTAAGTCTCGCTATTTCCACTTGCGGATCTGGATTGGGATTATTACTGCTTTCACCAATTTCATATCTGGGAGCTAATTGATGTCGAGGTACCCCCTTTCGTGTAGTGCTCTTACGGGGAGTTTGCTTGGTAAGGGCCATCCTAAAGAAAGATAGGTCATAAGAGATAAGGATGGATAGAGAGACATCTAAAGGTTAGCATGAAAAGGATTGATACTACTTAACCCAAACCACTTTAAAGGGGAAAGTAATTAAACAGATTAATTAGGCATGATGCATGAATCGAACTTACGATCTAACCATAAAAGGTTTTTAAAGCCACATATATACATAAAGGTAACTTTTATAATATAGGGCAATATAATATGCTATTCCACCACCATACTTTTAAATAAGAATAAGGGTCGATAGAAAGGATCATAGGTAAGAATTGAACAATTTGGACCCAAACTAGTCAAGTTAAAATTATTTGACTCAAATCTTTTTGAAGTTTTCGCAAGGAATACTACAACAACTCTTTTTAACAATGATCCGGCTTCGATACCAGCTGTGGCAGAACCTCCTAAATCATATGGCCCACACATATGATTATTTTCTAAACAGACTCCAAATAACCATGAATGTGTTCCATACGACTTAAGAAGTCTGTCGGGTAAATCCTGAATAATCCATGATTCTCCGAGCAGGATCAATCGTTATCAAGAGACATTGCAGTATTACAACAGTTTTACACAAATGATACACATCAGAGTAAAATAGCGAAAGACTTACAATAACATAAGTTTACAAAATTTTGAGTTTTGAATATTTACAAACCATCAGTTGGATTATTACAAACCATAGTAGCAGTGGAATACAATATAACTTATTACATTAACCTTGGTTATATGCTCTGCCCAAGAGCGGGATATCCTATTCGTCATCACTTTCCTCGACGACGGTCATACAGCAGGACGCATAGCACTCCTGCCCATGATGCTCACCTGCAACAGGGGTTCCACAAACCCTGAGTACAAAAGTACTCAACAAGACAGACCCGACAAAAAAGAGAGGTGAAGACTCAAGAAATGCAGGCTAGAGGGACAAAGTAAGGCTTGCAGGAGATAAGAACTTTTGCAAAAAAGCTTGAAAGAAAGAAAAATTTGTCTTGATCTAACTCCAATTATCAACCAACTTCCATATTAAACCCTAGTCATTGTTCAAGTTGTTACTACGATGATGAACACCGATCGAGTCTTCTTCTCTGAGAAGCAACGGTGATTCGAATCCATTTTCATACCCAGCTGGGACCTAGGTTACTGGGATATCGGAGACTTTAACTCTGATGCATACCAGGTGAACCGATATACCGAGATAACAACCGCAGCCATATATCACCACATGATACACCTGAGCCCTTCGACCCAGTGTACGATATACATGGGAACTTAAACCCACAGTATAACACACTATGACATATGTGGGGACTCTGGCCCACTATAAGTCACTCCATGATATACCTGGCTCCAACCATGAGTATATCATTTTATGCATGTGCATTTTCTAGTTTCTCGATATCACCAATTCACCATCGATAAGCGACCTAGGGCATCAATAGACGAAAACACTACAGAGGGACTCCTTTCCCAATGCAAGTTAGCCGTCCAGACTCGATTTATTAACTACCATCATGTTTCCAACGGATAAAGCCAAACTCATCTTTTTCATTCTTTTACCTTTGAACACTTAATTAACTAAGCAGGGCTAAGCATTACTATGCATCTTTAGAATAGGTAATAAGGAATATAGGTGTAAGACAGGTAATGCAGTTGGTGGGTTTTCACTCAACTCCTATTACTTAATGCAACATTGCGCAACTGAAGCATTAAAACTTTTATATACTATGAAATGTTTAAATTTTCAATCCAAACCTTTTTCATATACAAAGTTTTCCAAAATTATGAATAATTTTTAAATTATGGATTTAAAATCAAAAGAGGACAAATACTAGAAAACTGTATTTTCAAATTCATTTAAAATTTCTTTTGGAGACTTGAAAAACTTTATGTACCAACTTTGTATCCCTTGTCAAGATCTACAAACTATCTTTTTAGAGTATCTCCAAATTCTTTATAGATTTTGAATTACAGAAAAGGGAGTAAAACTAGGGTTTGAAATAAAGGGTTTTTAGAACTGAATTCAAACTTGATTTGGTTTCTAAATTAATTGGTTGGTCATTAGTGATCACATACATCATCCAAGGACATTTTTAGGTCAATGACCCAATGACACCCTTGGTTGACCAAGTTGACTTTTGAAAATCATTTTATAGCTTTCCAATTTGAATTTAAATTTGAATGGCAAGACTTGAGAATAAGCTTTGAAATCCAAATTCAACTTCAAATATGGAAAACATTTTTAGAGTTGGACTTAGGTTTATACCCTATGCTTGACACTAGTGTAAACACAGTTTGCACCTCAAGTACATAGAATATAAACTAAGCATTTGAGATGACATTCGAAAGTAGGGTTTTATTATTTCATGTGACCAAACATTCCAGAAACATAATCCACCTATGAAATATAAACTTATTTTAGTTGATGCACATTAAGGTTGACCTAAACATGAATGCTTTGTGATGCATATGATGACATGACATGTTTTAGTTAATATAACACCAGAGGTGTTACAGAGCACAACAGGTTTCACAGGGTCGGAGGAACCAGCACCAGCAATGACAGTTTTCAGCTTTGGCTTCACCATTGGAGGAAGATCAATGCCCTTGGCTTGCCCTTATCAGATTCTGTTGCGTTGCTATCAAAGTCAGAGGCGTTGATGATCAGGTTGCCATCCACCAGAGTCTACAGCTTGGCCTTGCCCTTGGCAATCCTTTCTGGGGAGTTAGCAGCAGGTAGGAGAATGAACTGTTCACCCAGGATTTCGGTGGGCTTGCTAGGACCCTATGTATTGATAGGCTGCAAGGGGCTAATCAGCTTGCCATTGGGTGCTTCAGTCTGGGTCTTCTCATTGATTGCATTCTCTGCAGTTTATTGGTGACTTCTGTCAGGTGGGCGATCAGCTCTACATTGGCCTCCTTATTGTACTGATAGACAAACTCTAGGTTATCTGCCTGTGCCTCTACATGGACATGGTGACCCTGATCCGAGCCAATGACCTCCCTGTTGCCATCCAAATTGGAGCTGGCAGGAGAGACATCAGATCCAGCCGGAGGGATAGGGCCATTCCAGTTGGGGGCTTCAGGTTGCAGGGGGTGAAGAGGGCCAACAATAGCAAAACCCTCTTTGTCAGGCAGCTCGTTGATGTTGGATCGCTTCAGGGTGAAAACCGGGACCGTCCAGGACTTGCCCTTGACTGGCATACCTGCATTAATCTTGATGGAAGAGGGGATTTTCCTGTCATCATTCAAATAAACTCTGACAATGATTCTTGCAAGAGTTGCTTTCCAATTAACCATCATCCCAAAACCAGAGACTGCCTTTGTAATAACACTATCAATGCGAAGATCTTCAGGAAATGCAATCATCATAAGCCAAGCTTCCCTATCCAAATCTAGGCTCCTAGCATTCTCAGCCTCATCATGCTTAATGACTATCATGTGATAGGAATCAAACTAAAACATGCGACCCAGAAATTTCTCTCTATCCTGAATAGAGAAAAATCTGACATATGCATCGCCCAGTGCGCAAGGTTCAATCTCAGTGACATGAGTGCCGTGGGAGTCTCTGAAGTACTTACGGAGAGAGGTTGCCATGAGTCCAAAGTCTTCTTTATTGACTGGCGGCTGCATCTTCATGATCGTCAGGTTCTCATTGCACCTGGTGTAGCAACCCGCGATGAAGACTTCATGACGCAGTTGAGGTTGTGCCGGGGGGAGCTTGACTTCCCATCCTATTGGCAGAAAGGGTGAGGATCGATGGTGAAGTTTTCCATCTCCCCGGGTGCAGGCGACGGTGACGAGGTGGAGTTGTTGTGGCGTGTAGCAGAGTGGGGGTCAGAAGGGGGTATTCTCGATTCCTCCACCCCTAATATAAAGACCCTACCAACCTCTGCCCCCTCGCCTTCCAAATTAATGGGCTGGGAATCCGTCGAGGATTGGGCTTTGCTAGAATCAAGCTCATTATCTCTGGGTATTTTGCTGCTTTCCAAAGGAGATTTGTCCATCCAAAAAGAGTTGAGAACAGCGTATTCCCCCGAAAGGCAAGTGAGGCATCTGGCGGACATAGATTGTGCTCTACGATATTGTCTAGGCCCATGGCAGATAAAACACTTCGAGGGAAAGGAGGGACTGGGCCAGGAATTTGAATTTGAGGGAGAGATGTTGGAGGAGTTATTGCCCGCGTAAATCTCCATTATGCCATTACTCTGTGGAGCTGACGAACCGTAAACTGACGATTTTGGGATACAACGACGGTGGGCCTTCTTCTTCGGCGCTGGCGTGGAAGTTTTCTGGTGTGCTTGGTCAGGAAAAAAATTCTTGACATAGTCAAAAGGGAATGATAGGCATTTGACAGCAGGGATGCGAGGCAAGGGAACAGATTTGAGAGCTTCACCGTAAGATTTCTTATTTGGGCTAATGCCCCTGCCATTTGGACCAACTAGTGTCCATTCTGCATCTTGTTCAACACACCAAAATTATAGTCTTCGATCCAGTTAGGGCCCCATTACCCCAAAGGAAAAAGAAAACTGAGAAACATTTGCAAGAGAAGCAAGATCGATGATAAATCATGAGACCAACTTGCTTGCAGGAAACTTGAAACCTAAACATCCATCCCGATAAAAAAGAAAATTTGAAGTCTCTTGCCACTCCACCGAGGCAAGATAGCAGCATAAGGCTGACCGAATCCTCATTGAGTCTAACAGAGGAACGACCAAAAGAGGCAACTAAGATGAAGGCAGGGCGAGATTGGTAAGAGCTGACCGTGCAATTGAAGCGCTGATGAACCACTTGTGCAAACTCCTTTCCGGGTGCAAAGTCAAGATCAGAGAGCCTAGCCATGGATGCCTAGGGCACGGTGGACAGAGCCTCCAGGGTGAAGCGGTCCACACACAAGGCTTAGAGCAGGGAATGGCCTGAGGCAGAGGCGGCGAGGGAGGCGGTGGTGGTAGGGCGGCAGAGGTGGTGGTGGAAGGGGCGGTGGGAGAGGAGGTCACTCATGGTCTAGTCTCTCTTTTGCACTTGCCTTTCGCCGTCGTGCCTGCCGCTGCCGGTGCCGGTGCCGCGTTCGAATCCAATGGCTCCACGATCTCGCACGCTCCATTGTGTTTGGTGCACTTACGCTCTTGTGTGCTTAAGCGGATTCAATATTTGGTGCTCTGCTTCCATACATGGTGAGAAGCGCTCCACCTCACGATATCGTTTGGCGTGGCTCCATCCGCTCTAGTGTTAGAGCTTAGAGCTACACACAAACCCTCCTATGTAAGTCCAATCTATCTACTCTAACTTACAGCTAACAAGGGCTATTTGAAAATGAATTTGAATCCGAAATACAATTTATATAGTACGTGTTAATTTTCTTCAATAGAAACTTTTTCTTTACGTCCCCTTCCCTAAATTATTTATATTTGGCTACAATTTCAAATGCTATATACCAAATTTTAGGACGAAAGAGTATAAAGTAGACAGAAGTATGTTATACCTTATTTGTTAACCAAGTATTTCAAATTATTTAGAGGTGTAGTTTTTAGGAAAAGACAATATTGGACCTCATCTTGGCTGTAACTTTTTTTTTTTACTACTAGGCTATACGTTTTCTTGTTGCAGCCTTACTGCACACGTCTAGAATGCCGCTGTGGAGGAGTGAAAATGTGTAGCAACCGCAGGTGCAGCCTAAGCTCCTCTTCAAGAGTAGTTTACTGATTTTCCACAAGCTGGGTACCTTGCTTGTTTATGGATACCTTAGCTAGCTACTCCCTTCGTCCCGCAAAGAGTGTCGTCCTAGCATTTGTTGCTTGTCCCACGGAATGTGTCATTTTAGACCTACAGCTCCAAACCATAGACTGCATTGCCTGCTGCTCCTATTGTCTGCGGTCCCTGTTCCCTCCCTTCCACACCGTTGATTGGTAAAGATGGAGGAGCGAGAAGATTGTTGTGTGGGGACCAGGAATCCAGGACTAGGCAATCATAGGTGTACAGAGCTCTTTTCTCATCTTTCTTGGTACCCACGTCCATCCCTCCAGCGACACTTTCATCGGGACAGAGGGATTATATATGATTCAGGTTGTTTGGCAACCCATTTATTATTAGGCTTAGACTGTCTTCAACATACTATGCATCACGTGACCCATAACCAAATTATGGCTCACACGGATCCGACAGAGTAGACAAAGGGAGGACCTATTTTACGTCGAAGTCAAAGGTGAGAGTGAACTCAAATCTGTGTTTGACTTTCTTCTCAACCCAAATTTGTACCATTGACCATATGGTGGGCCCTAGAAGACCGCGTAGGAGGAACCAGGTGGGGCAGCCCGCGGACAACGATGGTGAGGCGAGCTAACGATGGGGAGCCGCCGGTGCCACCAGGCAGGACTGAGGTGGGCCTCGGCCGGCGCTGCAAAAGGCAGGTCCACAGATGACGATGACGAGGCACTCCTACGGACGACGATGGGCCCGTGACAAGGAGGGATCGACATGACGAGGCAGGTCGGCAACGGGGCACGACCGGCGTTTGGCGGGGAGGGAAGCGAGTGAAACATGTAGGGATCTGTGCTCAGGGCTCTCTCTCCCCTTTTCCTCTAGTTCCATGAACCAAACAAGGCATAATAACAAAACAAAGTCTTCCAGAGCTTTAATACACTCTTAGGGCTACTTTAGAAAATCCCAGTCATTTCTCCTGGATGCAACCCCTTGTCGCTCGGAGGGAAGGAAGAAAAGAAACGAAGAAGCATTCAAATTTGATGCCCACGCGCTGCTCTTCCCCGGGCGTGGCACCCCGGCCTCTGACGTGCGGGCGTTGCTCCCCGGCCTGTCCGTACGAGCGGGCTGCTCAGCAGCAAAAAAACGGACGTGGCTCCCCGGCCTCTCCGGTCCCCATGCATGTTCGCCGGACAGTAGCAAGAAGTAGCCAGGATTAATTAGTCTCACCCTGGGCGTGGCTTCCCTGGCTTCCAAAGTAGCTCTTACAGGTCGGATCTTTTCACGTTCAAGTACAAAACTCCACCTTTTCTCACCAGGATGCATGGGTACCAACACTCCATTTACTCCAAATGAGGTCCAGCTTGCTACATACGCCGCAACCAGCAGCTCCGGTCGTTAGATCGTATACATATGCATGGATATGATGCTGCACTGCTTGCTAGTTTCTTCCATTTAGCATGTCGTGTCGTACACGCTTACGTGCATTGGATGCCCCTGTCGTGCATATGCACCGGTACGTATCACGCTTGCACACATAGGCGCTTACGCCACCTACCTTGGACACGTCCAGGTTGGCTCCTGGCGTACACGTGGGTGGATTATTTTGGATTGTTGGTGCACGGAACTGATAGATCGAAGATCTAGATGATAACATTTTTAGTTTTCGGATCCAGCCGAAAATCCACAAAAAGTTCTTATACAACGCAATTTTACTCTTTTAATTAAACACTTTTGCATATCGGGTCTCTTTTTTTTTCAAATACAAAACTCCACTCTTTTTTTCTCACCAGAATAAGTAACACTAACAAACCTCGATAACTCCTCCTCTTAATGTATGCACGGGCACCTAGGGCAAACACTAACAAATCGTTGCTCAGCCAAAACCCCATATTCCAAATTACAACGCAGACGGCAGCGCTAAAGAGTGTGCTGCGACGACATGTCCATAGCAGCGTCACCGATTCACCCGTCCTTGCGACAGACATGCATTTCAGGCCGTACGTCTCCTCACTTGTAGCTTCTCTCCATCGATTCGTCACGTATGTTATCAGCGACCGCATTTGCCCAGCTATAAGAAGGCGCGAAGCATGCTCTTTGCGACACCAAAGCCATCCAAGCAGCAAAAGCATAGCTCGAGCTCAGTTCATCTTCTACACAAAATCTATCTGTTTGCACGGTTGAGGCGGCAGCACTCAGCAATGGCGGCGAGCCACCGCGCCGCTGCCGCCGTCCTCCTCCTGATCGCGTCCCTCCTCGTGGCGGTCGCCCTCTCCGGGGCCGACGCGAGGCCCCCCGTGAGTCCCGACAAGACAGAGGCGGCCCTCAGCGGTGCCGACGTGAGGCACACCGGGGACAGCACGAAGCTCGCCACCGTGCTCCACGACGAGCATGGACCAGGTATGCAGCTACAAAACTCCGACCTGCGTCGTCCAAGCAATCATCCGACCGGCATGAAACGCATATGTGCCCCGTGCGTCCTTGTCTGACCGTATGACGAACGTGCGTGGCGAATGAATGAAATCCCACAGGTTACGTGGCGGCTGCTGCGTCGCTGGATGATAAGCGGGTGAAGCCGGAGTGTGAAGACGACGACGACCATGATGGTGACAAGGCCGAACCGCCGAAGAACCAACCAAAGAAGGATCCAAAGAATAACCCAAAGGACCAGCCGTAGGGGCAGTCGCCGCGTCCCTCGCCGAATTCGGAGGAGTCGGAGCTGGAGCAGGAGATGTGCAGCACCTGTGAGAAGCCGAAGCCGGAGCCGCCCTGCAACGCCTGTGAGCCGAAGTCGGAGCATGAGCTTACCTGCAACAAGGTGCACGCGGTGCAGGAGGGCGAGACGTGCTATTCCGTGGGGCAGTGCGCGGGGCTGGGGCAGGACGATTTCCTCCGCTTCAATCCCAACCTCTTCTTCGGCCAGTGGGTCTGCCTTGATGCCACATGCGCCGCTTGAGTGCCTGCATTACGCATGCCTGGCTAAATAATTTGCGCTCTGCATGCCCCCCTGCGCTACGTCGCGAACATGAGATATATATATATATATATATATATATATATATATATATATATATATATATATATGGCTTTGAGAAATAAGGAGGCGCGTCGTATATTTATGTGGTCGTTTCGTTCTCAGTTATGTTCCCCTAGCTTCCATGTATGAGAGTGAATGAGTTGCTTATCAGCTAGTGTCGGCAGCTTGTCTGTCGCACTTTCTTCAGTATTCTGTAGTGATGTGTGTGTCTTTCCACGGGAAATAATGATTTCGTCGGTCTGGTGTCACGAAGTCAAGTGTTCGATATGCATGAGTTGGTATGCTTTGGACTGCTAATTCTCAACCGCTACTGGCACAAAACGTACATCTCCTCGTGGTCACATATTTTGATGGATGTACAAATTTGGATCCCTAAGTAATAACCGCCAGAAAATGCTACAGGTAAATGCTATTATATAGTAAGGATATGCCAAGCCAAGAAAACCTCAACGTACGTAGGCCGGATTAACGCGTGTTGAAGGGATTTCAGATCCTTGGCTTGGGTTGTTAATTTAGCTATGGTGATCAAGGAGCACTTCTACTATATATGGATAATAACATGAGATCAATGGGAGATTAGGGTTTCTAATATAGATTAGAAACTGTCATCATCATACCTTCTACACAACAATTCAAGTATTCAACAAACCATGCTCATTGTTGCTCCCCTTATGGCCCATCGCTTCAACTATGTTCACTCCGTGCCACAGCCTAGCAGAGTTGTCACTACCGCCAACCCGTAGGAAGCAATGAAAATGCTATAACTCGGCCCAGAGATGGTTGTGGTCAGTGGAGGCGGAGGCATTATTCGGCGCCTTGGACGCTGGCATGCCCACATAGGAGTGGTGTTGCCTCCGCCCCTGCATATGCCAATAATTTTGGTGAGGTCATGGAGGTGCTATACAATAGTACCCTCCTTATTCTGCATATATTATATGGTATTTTGACTTTCTAAATATATTGTTTTTACTATGCATCTAGATACTATATATATCTAAATACATAAAAAACACTATGTATCGGTTTTACCTACCATCTACTATACCTAAAAAGAAGGAACCCATCAGCTTATTTTCCTACGATTTCATGAAGGCACATCATCAAAGATCCCATCACCATAAGTCCTCATGCAATGGTTGAAGCATCCCTCTTCTTTAGAAAACTCTACCTTGCAAGGAGTACCACAAAAGCACATTGGCTGCGGAACACCTCTAGGAATAGGGTCTCAGGCGGCACCAACCAGGAGCCCGCGAGTCCGCGACCATAGCTATAATTGAAACAATGTCGTTTTAATAACCGAAAGATAATGAAATTAACTCTCATCCTCAGGATTTATAATGTGATGAAAAAAGAAAAGCATACCTTGGTTTGCTACATTTTCTATGCCTAGGCATATGGTTTAAATGGAACACATATGTATTAAAGAGTGCATGAAACCCTAACATGAGATTATTCTTAATTTCTAAAATACAACCAATATGTAGCAAATCGAAGCGCAAAAATTTAGGAGTGATGAGAGGATACCTTGCTCTTGAAGATCTATGGATCAAATCCAACTTTTCACGGTCCAATATGAAGATTCGTGAGGTAGGATGAAGTGGGGAAGAGGCAAACCTGAGAAAGAGAATGAAACAAATGAACCAGGGTCGAGGGGTATGCTGGTGCCTATAATTTGAGGCTTGGCGCCAAGATCCACGGCGCCAAGCTTGACGCCAAGATCCACGGCGCCAAGGTTACACGTCTTGGTGCCAGGGTCATTGGCGTCAAGCCTCCGACACCGTTTACCCACGTGGCAGGTCTTAGTGCCAATGACACTGGCGTCAAGACGTATCACCTTGGCGTCCGCTGCGGAGACGCCAAGGGGAGGCTCTATTTTCCTAAACAAAACCACCGGAGGTTTATTACGAGAATATTTTTAAAAAAGGACTGAAATGTAAAAAAGACAGAAGTAAGGGTTAGTTTTCTCCCTGGGCCTGGGCTGCTGGCCAAGCCTAGCGTCAAAAGTTAGAGGAACGGGGCAGCTTTGCTCAAAAAAAGAAGGAAAGCGTGGAGCACCGGGAGCCGCAGGCAACCCGACTTCTAAACTTTACTTCCTCCTATAAAAGAATAAGCATATTTTGATTATATAGAAACTCGAATAAAATATTTTGGTATGTAATTTATCTTATTATTATATACTATTATTTCTTAAAAAATCAATATAATCTCAGAGACGAATACAAATTTTATGTTCTAAATTTACATATAGTAATAATTTGGGTATTTATTGATCAAATTTATAAATTGATTTTTCCTTTTAAAAATATGATATGATTATTATTTCAAGGGTGAGGGAGTGAGTGTGTCTGGTGCATCTTCGCTCGTGTGCTCAAGCGGAGTGGATATTCACCCACGAAAAAAATAGCAAGCCATTTCCGTGCTATAGCGGCCCAAAGAACGTGGCACAAAGCCATTACTCTTTTATACGCTATTAGCGCTATTGCCGCTATAGTGTGCTATCGCGTCGCTAAATTGAAATAGCTCCATAGCGCGCTAAATGGCCGCTATTGCCGTTTCTCTCGCTGAGCAAAAAAATGATGAGTTATCTGCTTCACCTTCTGATGGGGAAAATGCCAATGATATGCCATCTTCTGATTCTGAGGCTGAATGATGTGATTGTGGCGATGAGCCGATATGTTTTGCGACTTTTGTCTTTTGAAGACTGTATGGTTATGGTTTGTGTTTGAACTTTGAAGACTGTGTTTGTGTTTGAAATTTGAAGACTGTGTTTGTATTTGAACTTAGAGTTATGAACTTATGATTATCATGAGAATATATTGAATGTTTAGTATTTATAGCCTTTTTACGCTTAAGTTGTCAATTATCATATGTTGCCTGTTTGGATTCAAGTAGCGCTCTATAGCGCCGCTATAGCATGCACATCTTGTAAGTGCATCCGCCCCCGATGTGGATTTTGGATAATTAATGACAATCAAATTAGTGACTACAAGTTTATCTAAAGTGAATAAGCAGGTGTTAGTCCATTAAAAAATTTGAATGATAACATTTGGTGACACAAGCACCCTAAATTTTGTTTGGATGGACGTCGTTTCTCCTCAAGAAAGCCCTCAGATTTTATCTTTGCTTGAGTAATAGAAAACACCGTACTATCAAGAGGGATATAAATTAGGTTGGTAATTCAAGGTCTAAAAGTGCTCATGTCGATATTTAAAGCGTTTGGAGAGACACCGTTGCACTCACTGTACTTAGAAAAAGTCCTTTGCTTCACCCAGCCTGGCCTACCGGTAGTACTGGTTATATTCGAATTATATACCGGAAGTACTGGTCGAATATTTTGTGCCAAGTCGAACGCTCGAGGTTACGATCAATGTACTACCGGAAGTACCGGTCGCCGCATCGGTAGTACCGTCTTCATCGGTAGTACTGGTTTAAATGATTTATAGACCGGTAGTATCGGTCCTATTTTCTTCTACAAAGTCGAACGCTCGAGGTTGCAATTTTGTACTACTGAAAGTACACCGGATGTAGGACCAGTAGTACCGGTTAGGACCGAAAGTACCAGATATATTTGATTTATAGTCCGGTAGTTACAACGAATTTTTTCTGGTCCCATCGAACATGCATTGTTGTACCTCCCTGTACTACCGGTAGTAGCGGTCCATGGACCGGTAGTACCGGTCTGTCACTCTCTGCACATTCTGACACACTACAACGGTCATATTTTATGAGGTACTGGTAGTACCGATGGTTTCCCATCGGTAGTATCGGTAGTTGTTGTGGACAAACCATATATATACCCCTCACCTCTCTCCTTTCTCTCTCTTGCTTATTCTATTCATTCACTCTGAGAGAAACACTCCTAAGCTTCTGCTCACCTGCTCTCTCCCCCCTTTGCTCCCAAAACTTCATCCCCTCAAGGATTTGAGCTAGGGACGTGAGATTAGATAGCGGAAACTTCGATCTATGACTTGAGCACTTGGATTCCTCATCTTGCTGGCTTAATTTGTATTTGTTACTCTTGGGTTCTTGGAACCCTAGCGGGTTAGGCGTTCTTCATGGTTGCCCGTGTTGATTCATTTGTGAGGGCACCCCGAAGTGTTTGTATTAACCCTGATTCTTAGTGGATATCTCAAGCTTTTGCTTGAGGGAGGAGACCTTCGTGGTTGGACCTTTGTGGTCACCTCAACAACGGGGACGTAGGAACTCCTTTGTGGGGATTGTCGAACCTTGGATTAAATCATGTGTCTTGCTGTGGTGGTAGCTTCGACTACCCTTGTTCTTTGTGTTCTTCGCGTTCTTTATCCCCATCCCCAAGTTCTTAGGTTGGAGGACTTGATCTATGATTTGGTGTGGTGAAAAGCTTTAAGAGGTTCAACATCTTCATCACCAACATCAACAAAGGGGTGGCAACGCTTGGATCTGAAATTACCGCTCAATTTACTCTGATTTCCATTTTGATTTCGTAGTTTCATAGGGTACCTGTAGTACTGGAATTTTGCATCGGTAGTACTATTTTTTCAACTACCGGTACTACTGGTCCTACTATCGGTTGTTGTTTAACTTTTGCTTTTGAGCTTTAAGTTTTAGGTTATCAAAAATCGCATATCCACCCCCCTCTAGGCTGATTAGATCCTTTCAAGTGGTATCAGAGCTAGGTCCCTCGAATCAACGCTTCACCGCATGAGGAGTAACATTGGCCAAGATGGATGAAGCTACAATGAAGAGCTTGGTTGATCAAATCACGGCACAACTCACCGTAATACTTCAAAAGCAACAAGAAGAGCAAATGAATAAGATGCAAGAGCGACTTGACAAGATGCAAGAGATCATCAACAAGAAAGGTCATGAAGCAACTAGCAAAGAGAATAAAAATAAAGGTGATGATGCAAGCAAAGCACCAAAAAGATACTCAAAAGTGGGACATGAGTATAGCTCATCAAGCAAGAACACCAACCCTCCCATGCCAATGATAAATCCCGGCAGGCCACCTCCTTTTGATGGAGTAAGATACACCGATTGGGCTCATAGGATGAAGTTGCATCTTATAGCCGCAAGATGTTGGGAAGCGGTTGAGGTTGGTGTGGATATTCCAGAAAAACCTAGTGAGTGGACACCTGAAGATGAGGTGGATTTTCATCTCAATGCTACGGCTGCAACTTTGATCTTGCAATGTCTCACTTCGAAAGACAACAACAAATTCAATGGTATGGTTAATGCAAAACAAATTTGGGAAACCTTGAGAATATCATTTGAAGGAGATAAGAGTGTGAGAATTGGAAACATTGAGCTTCTATAAGGAAAAATTGAAAAGTTTACCATGCTTGAAGGAGAGACCACTAAATCTATGTATGATAGATTCATGACCTTGATCAATAGAGTTAGAGCACTTGGATGTACATGGTGGGATGAACAAGCTACTACAAGAAAGCTATGTAGAGTATATAGAGAAAAGAACAACATGCTAGCTTCCATCATAATGGAAAGAGAAAATTATACCGCAATGAAAACACAAGAGATGCTTGCAAAGATTATGCATCATGAAGTTCTAGATGATGAGGTCAAAGAAACACTTAGTCAAAAGAGAAACATTGCCCTCATGGCATCTCATGGAAGTGGGTCAAGTCATTGCACAAAGGATGTTGTGAGCACAAGCATGATGATAGTGATGAAGAACTTGATGAACAACAAGCTCTCATGGTAAAAAAGTATGCAAAGTTCTTGATCAAGAAGAAACAAAAGATGAGGAGTAGTGGTAGAAACAAGCAATATAGGAAGAGATTTTGCTATGAGTGTGGACTCACCGGTCACTTTGCCATGGATTGCCCAAACAAAGGCCAGATATCAAGGTACAACAAGGAAGGTGACAAGAAGTTTAAGAGCAACAAGAAGGGTGAAACACATACAGGTGAAGAATGGAAATCCGATGATGATAGTGATGAAGACATGACAATGAAAAGAAGAGTGTAGCTGTAATTGCTATACATGATGCATCCTCTTCATCGACATCGTTCTTCACCAACACTTCTTCCTCACCCAAGCTTTTTGCCAACCTCTCCGACGACGGCAACGACATATCTGCTTGCCTTATGGCAAAGGAGGAAAATGTATCATCCCACACTACCACACACTCTAATGATGAATGTGCTGATGAATATGAGCTTGATGAAAACTATGCAATTAAAATCATTAAGCTATATGGAAAGGAAGCTGCCTCTAAAATCTTAAAATTGATGTACACCGTAGAGGAGCAAGAGACATGCATTGAGTCACAAAGTGAAATGCTCCTAGTGGAAAGGGAGAAAGTTGCAAATTTAAGTGTAGAATTGTCTTTGGCCAAGGACTCATTTGAGAAATTGACTAAGGAACATTCTATACTAAATGACTTTTTGGCTAGTCTAAAGAATGATTATAGTTTATCTCAAGAAAGCCTCACAATCTTGACAAATAAATATCATGACCTTGAGGTAAACTATGACACTCTTTGGAAGAGCACTTCTACTACTTCTAAGGACTCTAATGCTTCAACAAGTAAAGGACGTGTAAAATGCTATAATGTTAATTTAAATGCATATGCTAACCTTGTTGAGCTAAAAAAGAAAGAAAAGGAGATTCTTAGGTTGAAGGCCATTGTGGAGATTGGTTGCAAGAGTAAGGCTAAGCAATCAACCACAATTTACAAGGCATCAAGGCATCCACTCATAAAGGATAGCCTTGGTTACAATAGGTATAATGGTAAGGCAAATGGGAGAAACATGGTAAATGGTGTGCCTTGTGTAAAGTTCAACAAGAGTGTGCCTCTTGTTGATCTCATCAATAAGGTGAATAATGTTGAGGTTTCTCCTAGCTCTTCCTCTGACAACAAGAACATCAAGAAGAAAGAAGTGAAAGTTTCCGAGCAACAATTGCCTATCTCAAGGAACAACTTGTGTGATTATTTATGTTGTTGGGATAAGGATGGTAAAATTGTTGTAAAATCTGTGGGTGCCCTCAAGAAGAGGCAAATCTTGAGGAGTGTTTGGGTGCCCAAATCTTATGTGTCTAACCCCCTAGGACCCAAGTCAAATTGGGTACCTAAAACAAAGGCTTAATTTTGTTTTATAGGCCTTTCCACTGGGGGACCTTGTTGGGTGCTACAGAGTGGATGCACCAATCATATGACCAGAGTGAAGAAAATGTTTGACTCCTTTCAACCAAATGAAGGCATGGGTGAAAGAATCACATTTGGTGACAATAGTAAAGGAGATATTTTTGGTTTGGGTAAAATTGCTATATCAAATAAAAAATTAATTTTAAATGTATTACTTGTGGATTCGTTGGGATACAATTTGTTATCTGTTTCACAACTTTGTGAGATGGGTTACAATTGTGTCTTTATGGATAAGGCTGTGGAAGTCTCTAGAAGTGTGGATTTCTCTATTGTCTTTACAGGTCAATTAAAGGGCAAGCTCAATCTAGTGGACTTCACAGATATTAGAGTGGAGTCCAAGACTTGTTTAGTGGCAAAATCTAGCATGGGTTGGTTGTGGCATTGTTGACTAGCTCATGTTGGGATGAGGAACTTGGCCAACCTTCAAAGAGGCAAACACATTCTTAGACTAATAAATGTTTCTTTTGAGAAAGACAGGATTTGCAGTGCATGTCAAGCGGGAAAACAAGTTGGAGCCAAACATCCCGCAAAGAATATCATGTCAACATCAAGACCACTTGAGTTAGTACACATGGATTTATTCGGACCCAATGCTTATATAAGCATTGGAGGTAACAAATGTGGTTTTGTAATTGTTGATTATTATTCACGCTTCACTTGGGTGTTCTTTTTGAAAGATAAAAGTGAGACTCAAGAAACCTTCAAGAAGTTTGCAAGAAGAGTTCAAAATGAGTTCGATGTAAAGATCAAGAGAGTGCGAAGTGACAACGGGACAGAGTTCAAGAACACTAACATTAAAAAGTTCTTTGATGAAGAATGGATGAAGCATGAGTTTTTGGTTCTCTACACTCCCCAACAAAATGGGGTTGTGGAAAGGAAGCACCAAACACTCATAGAAGCTACAAGAGCAATGTTGGATGAATACAAGATTTCAGAGAAGGATTATTGGGTGGAGGCAGTCAACACGACATGTCATGCAATCAACCACCTATATCTTCACAAGATTAGGAACAAAACCACCTACAAGCTACTCACCGATAAAAAGCCTAAGGTTGATTACTTTAGAGTTTTTGGATGCAAATGTTTCATACTTAAAAAGAAATCCAAAAGCTCTAAGCCAAAGGTTGATGAAGGTTTTCTACATGGTTATGGTACTAACGAACATGGATATTGTGTTTTTAGTAAGACCACCGGTCTTACTGAAATAACGGTAGACGTGACTTTTGATGAATCCGACGGCTCTCAAAAGGAGCAAGTCAATATGGACATTGTAGGTAAAGAGGATCCTTCTCATAAAGTGATAAAGAAGCTTGCAACCGGTGAGGTAAAACCCGTTGAACAAGATGATGATGATGATGATGCACATATGCAAGGCCATCATGATCCATACATGCATCATGGGTCAACCGATGCCCATGATGATGCTTCCACATCAAGAGATGGTCATGACTTAGGAGAACAAGAAAATCAAGATCCACCACAAGTTGAAGAAAGCAACCAAGATGATGATAAAGGGGGGCTTGATGGAACTTCCCCAATCAACCAAGACCTTGATAGTGAAGATGATGACCAAATTCAAAGAAGGACAATAGTACCTCACCCAAGAGTTCATCAATCCATTGAACGGGACCATCCCGTTGATAATGTGATAGGAAGCATATGAAGAGGAGTGATGACTCATTTTTGTTTAGCATCTTTTTGTGAGCATTACTCTTTTGTTTCGTCTATGCTACCTCTTAGGGTGGAGGAAGCTTTGAAAGATGAGGATTGGGTGATGGCTATGCAAGAGGAGGAAACTTCACCTGAAATGAAGTTTGGTCCTTGGTGGAAAGGCCTAAGAAAAATGTGATAGGTACCAAGTGGGTCTTACGCAACAAAGAAGATGAGTATGGCGTAGTCACAAGGAACAAGGCTCGATTGGTTGCACAAGGCTACACCCAAATTGAAGGTTTGGATTTTGGGGAAACTTATGCACCAGTAGCCAGGCTTATATCTATTCGTATATTACTTGCCTTTGCTGCTCACCATGATTTCAAGTTGTTTCAAATGGATGTGAAAAGTGCATTCCTCAACGGACCCCTCTCCGAAGTGGTGTATGTTGAACAACCACCAAATTTTGAAGATCCACATCATCCCGACTATGTCTACAAGCTTCACAAGGTGCTCTATGGGCTCAAATAGGCCCTAGAGCTTGGTATAATTGTCTCAAGGACTTCCTATGTGAACAAGGGTTTGAGATAGAGAAGGCCGACCCTACTTTATTTACTCACAAAGTTAATGGTGATATTTTTATTTGCCAAATATATGTCGATGACATAATATTTGGGAGTACTAATAAGGAGCTTTATGAGCAATTTAGTAGGATTATGACCAAGAGGTTCGAGATGTCTATGATGGAAGAATTGACCTTCTTCCTTGGTTTTCAAATCAAGCAACTCAAGGAAGGAATGTTCATTTGTCAAACCAAGTACACTAATGACATGTTGAAGAAGTTTGGTATGGACAAGGCCAAACCCATCAACACACCAATGCCAACTACAGGACATCTTGACCTTGACATGGATGGTAAAGCCGTTGATCAAAAGGTATATTGCTCCATGATTAGATCATTGCTTTACCTTTGTGCTTCTAGGCCCGATATTATGCTTAGTGTGTGCATGTGTACAAGGTTTCAATCTAATCTGAAAGAATGTCATCTCATGGTCGTTAAGAGAATTTTTTGATATTTGGTGCTCACACCTAATCTTGGCTTATGGTACCCCGAGGGCTCATCTTTCACTCTACTTGGTTATTCCGATTTGGATTATGCCTGTTGTAAGGTAGAGAGAAAGAGTACATTCAGGAATTGCCAATTTCTTGGTAGGTCTCTGGTGTCTTGGAGTTCTAAGAAGCAAAACTCCAATGCCCTATCCACCTCTGAAGCCGAGTATGTGGCGGCCGACTCTTGTTGTGCCCAACTACTTTGGATGAAGCAAACATTGAGAGACTTATGTTACAACCTATCCAAGATTCCACTCTTATGTGACAATGAGGGTGCAATCAAGCTAGCCGATAACCCCGTTAACCATTCCCCTATAAAGCACATAGACATCCGTCACCATTTTCTTAGAGACCACCAAGCCAAAGAAGATATCGCAGTTTAACATGTGAGAACCGAAAGCCAGTTAGCTGATATCTTCACAAACCCTCTAGATGAGTCAAGATTTTGTGCTTTGAGGCATGAGCTCAATATCGTGGATTCTCATAACGTGGAATTACATCTTGCACACCTTGGTTGGCTTAGAATTGGATAAAATATTTGCAAAATCATTGTGTGAAATTTCAAAACATATTTTTAACATCTCAAGCCTGACCATAGTTTTGTATTGATTTGATGAAATCTGGTTATGTTTGAGAGGGTTCTTCTTTACCATTTGTAGATTTGCTTCCAGCAGGTTTTTGACCTACCGGTACTACCGCTGGTACCACTGGTAGTACCGAGAGAACTATCGTTGGTTCAAAAGCCCGCATAGCTCCGCGTTGACCGTGTCCTGCCCACTGGTAGTTCCGATCGAGCGACCGGTAGTACAGGTAACCTTTTTTTGACCACGGTAAAAGGGCCCCCGGATTAAAATCTATTCTTTCTAACTTACCCTTTCATTCACTTTTTTCCTCGGCATGCCCAACCCGCCCGCCTGGCGGCGCTGCCGCACGACCTCTCCCTCCGTCAATCTCCCTCCTCCTCCGGTCAATCTTCCTCTCCTTTGAGGGGGAGCTTCCACTTGCCTTGGAGACCATCTTGGAGATGTTGGTGGATGTCGGAAGGGCTTGGCTCAAGCGGATTTAGCCTCTTCACTTCGAGCACCGAGCAAAGCACCGACACACCCCCCACCCCCCGCGGTGCTTGTCCTCGTCCTCAAAGTTTGAGTGATGGGGAGGAGGACTGTTCAGCTTGTCAGCGTGCTGGTCGACATGGGGCTGACCGTGCTGAGCCTTCCCATGGTGGCCGTGCTCCTATGGTTGATCCACAAGATGCTCGCGCTCATCGCTGCCATCAGGACATTGTCAATGGGGCTGTGTCAACCATTCCTATTGAAATCGAAGGCCTCGCTCTCCAGTTGCAGTTCAATTGGTCGCCTGAGAGGATTGGGGATATCACTGCAAATCGTGTTCTTCCTCGTCACAGCACCGTAAGGCCTAGATTCATACCCCTGATTTCCCTCGTGCATTCTTTGATTACACCAAGGATCCTCAGGCTCTAGCGCAGCAGCGTTTGGAAAATCCCTACCTATTTATTAGGAATCATAGGGTTGATGAATGATTTTGGTATTTATTTCATCATGATTATTACTGCTCTGTGTGCCTCAAGGACACTGCTACTGGCCCTACTCCTATATTTGTGCACAAGGCCTTGAATCCTGCATCTCTAGACAAAATCAAGCATTCTGACATTCCTGCTTTGAAGGTCAGGCTTGAGGAGTGGTGCCTTTTGCCACTCATGACTTTTTTGCATGATTGGAACACCGAGATCATTTATCAGTTCTAGTCAATCCTCTACATTGACCATGGCCGCAAGGTATTACATTGGATGACCCAGAATCATCATTATAGGTGTGACTATGTGTAGTTTTCACGTTTGCTTGGTTTCAATCATAAGGATCGTGAGGCACTTAGTCTTTGGAGTCACTATGCTGAGAATGTTGGCAGAGATATTTTATTGCAGCTAATATGTATCTTGAAGAGCAGCATGCTAATGGGAAGAACACTTACTTGAAGCCCTATTTTTACGTATTGAACAACTTGATACAGGTACCATTGATCCTAAAGGTGGTGATTCAGTTCATATTCAAGGCCATGCTCCGACCATTCTTGTTTGTTTTGGCTTGAACAAGCACTTCATTGTGTCAGACTTTTTATGGACAAAGGTTGCAGATGTGTCCACTGATCCTCACTGGTCTCTGCCATATGCTCCCTATCTTATGCATATTATTGAGGAAGTTGTGGGACACACTTTTCACCTAGATGTCGGTCACCCTTCCTAGGGATCTCGCAACACTCGCCCGCACACAATGAGGACACCTGCTTCTGCTAGTGCACCAACAGATGATGCAGGGACTGCTGGAGTTGAGAGGGAGGATGTTCCTCCTATGGACCCTTTAGCTGGAGCTTTTGCAGGCCGTGATGATGGTCGTGGTCGTGGTCGTGGTCGTGGCCATTTCATGTTGCTGAAGAGGTTCATCTCCTACATGTGCTATACTCAGCAAAAGCAAGATGGCATGCTTCGTCGCATTGAGGAGCAAGTTGGACTTACCCCATCCTCTCCCCTTCATCCCTTTCAGTATGCTTTTGAGGAGGATAATGAGCAGTTTGAGCAGCCACCTCAGGAGCTGTAGGACTTTGGGCAGTCATCTCTACAGCAGCAGGATTTCTAGCAGCCGCGTACCTTTGATGCTACACATGATGCATGGCCTTCTTCTGGTTATACTCTTGAGGACACTGATGCTTTTGGATCTCTTTTTGGTAGGGCTGATTATATTACTCGCACCTCTACCAGTGGACCATCTTCTTCTATAGATCCTTATGGCAAGAGTAGGTATATCAACCCCAATGACAGTGATGCTGACTATGAGGAGTTCTAGTGGTTTTCTACCCTTCCTCTCTATCGTTGCCTACCCTTTTTGGCATTTGATGCCAAAGGGGGAGTGTTAGGCTTATCATGATGTAATAGGGTAGCTATTAATTTGGTTATGTATAACTCTTCCTCCATGGTGAACTATGTGGTGAACTTTGAACTATGTGTGTGATGAATGCTTGTAGGCTAAACACCTATGCTTATTCAATATATCAAGTTGTGTTGGTCTATTTTTGGTATTGTGTTGATGATTGTTATTTTAGAATGGTTATGTTGGTTTAAGTCTTAATCTTTCTTACATAACCATTTAGGCTCTTCTTGCTTATTTTTATGTGATATATCTTATCATAAGCATTACGTTTATTATTGTCTCACACACTTCTTAGGCACCCCACAGATTGCAAAATTTAGGGGGAGTTTGTCTTTGATGTATGCACTCTTGATTATGATCAAGATTTGAAATTCTAAATCCTATGCATACATTGAGGGGAGCTCTGCCTAAATATTAGAATTCAAAAGCTTAAACTTTTTAATTTTTTGTAAGCCTAAGTTGGTTGTCATCAATTACCAAAAAGGGGGAGTTTGGTGCATTCGCCCCCGATGTGGGTTTTGGATAATTGATGACAATCAAATTAGTGAATAAAAGTTTATCTAAAGTGAATACGCAGGTGTTAGTCCATTGAAAGATTTGAATGATAACATTTGGTGATATAAGCACCCTAAATTTTATTTGGATGGATGTTGTTTCTCCTCAAGAGAGCCCTCAGATTTTATCTTTGCTTGACTAATAGGAAACGCCGTACTATCAAGAGGGATACAAATTAGGTTGGTAATTTGAGGTCTAAAAGTGTTCATGTCGATATTTAGAGCGTTTGGAGAGACACCATTGCACTTACTGCACTTAGAAAAAGTCATTTGCTTCACCCAGCCTGGCCTACCGGTTGTACTGGTTATATTTGAATTATATATCGAAAGTACTGGTTGAATATTTTGTGCCAAGTCGAACGCTTGAGGTTGCGATCAATGTACTACCGGAAGTATCGGTCGCCGTATCGGTAGTACCGGTCTTCATCGGTAGTACTAGTTTAAATAATTTATAGACCGGTAGTACCGATTCTATTTTCTTCTACGAAGTCAAATGCTCGAGGTCATAATTTTGTACTACCAGAAGTACACCGAAAGTAGGACTGGTAGTACCGGTTAGAACCAGAAATACTGGATATATTTGATTTATAGTCCGGTAGTTGCAACGAATTTTTTCTGGTCTCGTCGAACGTGCATTTTTTCATTGCCCTATACTACCGGTAGTACTGGTCCATGGACGGGTAGTACCGGTCTGTCACTCTCTGCACATTCTGACACACTACAATGGTCATATTTTGTGAGGTACCGGTAGTACCGATGGTTCCCATCGGTAGTACCGGTAGTTGTTGTGGACAGACCATATATATACCCCTCACCTCTCTCCTTTCTCTCTCTCTTGCTCATTTTATTCATTCACTCCGAGAGAAACGGCTCCCAAGCTTCTGCTCACCTGCTCTCTCCCCCTTTGCTCCTAAAACTTCATCCCCTCAAGGATTTGAGCTAGGGACGTGAGATTAGAGCGGGAACTTCGATCTATGACTTGAGCACTTGTATTCCTCGTCTTGCCAGCTTGATTTGTATTTGTTACTCTTGGGTTCTTGGAACCCTAGCTGGCTAGGAGTTCTTCGTGGTTGCCCTTGTTGATTCATTTGTGAGGGCACCCCAAAGTGTTTGTATTACCCCTGATTCTTAGTGGATATCTCAAGCTTTTGCTTGGGGAAGGAGACCTTCGTGGTCGGACCTTTGTGGCCACCTCAACAACGGGGACGTAGGAACCCCTTTGTGGGGATTGCCGAACCTCGGATTAAATCGTGTGTCTTGCTATGGTGGTAGCTTCGACTATGCTTGTTCTTTGTGTTCTTCATGTTCTTCATCCCCATCCCCAAGTTCTTAGGTTGGAGGACTCAATCTACGATTTGATGCGGTGAAAAGCTTTAAGAGGTTCAACATATTCATCACCAACATCAACAAAGGGGTGATAACGCTTGGATCTGAAATTACCGCTTAATTTACTCTGATTTCCATTTTGATTTTGTAGTTTCATAGGGTACTGGTATGGAATTTTGCATCGGTAGTACTGGTTTTTCAACTACCGGTACTACCTGTCCTACTTCCGGTCCTACTACCAGTTGTTATTTAACTTCTGCTTTTGAGCTTTATATTTTAGGTTATCAAAAATTGCCTATTCACCCCCCTCTAGACTGATTAGATCCTTTCACATCTACCTGACGCTATGTCATCGCTGTAGTGGTGCATAGTGCCCAACAGAGGCTACCACGATTTTTCATAGCGCATGATTTTTTCATGGATATTCACAATTCCATTCTTGTGATCGATCGTGTAGTCAGCTTCCGAGTGAACACTCCACGGTGGGAGCGCGGTCTAGTTGTTTTGTCACATTGACGATGTCAACGCTGATGCAAGTGAAAAAAGAAAATATTTATTTTAACTTGCTATAATTTGAGAACCGTGTATCCATTTGTACCGTGTGTCCTACGCGACGAGCTAAACAAAACTAGATCTCACTTAGATATGTTTCAAAGATTTTTTCTCTTTTTTCCATATACTGCAGTTATTGTCCGTATAAGTTTTTTCAATGTTCTGGTACTTATAAATAAAAGTTATGTGTATAAGTTAAATTATAACTTTACAACATTGTAAATTATATGTTTTCACGTATAAGTTAAATGTCTAAGTTATGAGCATAACTTAAAAATCTTGAATGTCACATAAATTATGTGTATAAGTTAGATTGTAACGTTATAAGTTATGTGTTTTCACGTAATAAGTTAAATGTATAAGTTATGTACATAACTTAGAAAGGTTAAAGATCATATAAATTATGAGTATAAGTTCTATTACAAGTTAGACGTGTATGTTATAGAATGAAAATTATGCGTCTAGATTTGTAGCTTTGGTTTTTTGTTGATAAATATAGAATACTTCCCCAAAAAAAGTTGCGGATTTTTTTCAAAAAAGAAAAGTCACAGTTGTCTAAAATCGTTCGCTCACTTTGAAACGGTGAACGTTAGAGCTTAGAGCTAATTAGAGAACACGCAAAGTTTTACAGGTCGGGCTCCATCTGTTCTAGTGTTAGAGCTTAGAGCTACACACAAAGCCGATGCATGACCTACTAAAACATCCTCAAATTCTGCGAAGGGATTTCCACAAATTTGAGTGTAGCCCGACAAAATAATCCATCATGTTACTCAGTTTTAGTTGATATCAAATCCATACAACCTAGAATGAAGTGCAATAGTACGTGTTACAATAATTTATTGCATCGTCACATTGGCGGAATCATGCAGAAACATAAAACATCCTGAATAACTTGATAGCTAGAAGCGAAAACGATAATATCATCTTCTCCCAATCCTGAGCATACAACGGGACTCTAATCCTCATAGTCGTAGTGACCCTCAGAACCTGTGTGCCAAATTATTAGTATAATATGTACTAGCCACTCCCAACCTATGCTTTGCTTTGTGAAAATTGGATGCAACAATAGATATAATCAAAAGGCCTAACTATGGCTGTGGTTTTCCAATGCAAGTGGTAATCAAGTTTAATATAGTAATTGTAGGTCAAGTTTTAACCCAATCTTATCCACACGTTCTCCCAGCCTATCATACCCATCTCACTAGACTCGCACTATGGTGATAAGGACAACTACCTATCATCCTTGCCCTATCAACAACCGAGGGACGTAGAAGACTTCCTCTCACTAGTCCATTGCAACAACACAGGAAAGGTCCATAGCCAATGAATCAGCATATGTATCGATCGATCAACCATACACTCTACAGATGTTTCACTATTCCACAAGGTAACTATCATAGGTGCTGATCATCACCAAAGCAGATGCTGACTACCACAAGCCTAGAATGAATGCCATCCTGCCTCTTGACCCTGGCCGCCGAGAATGTGAGACATAGTACTAGGCCAAGGGGGTCACTATGTTGTCTCGAGAGGGTGTGGGTGCCTTGCTCGTACCTCCCTACACTATCCGCTTACAACCTAGCAGTAATGGCACCATTCTACCAAGGGTTAGGCCGCCTCCCCCCAATAGAGAGAGAGTGGAAAGCAAAGGATTCCCGTGAAGCTGGTACTAGCCCATTCTAGGTTTGATAGAGCAAGAACCTTCTCATAAGGGTTTCCATTTTACATGTTGTTGGCGGTCCTTAACGACCATCTTATACCGCCAACTTAAGACAAAAAAGGGGGTGAAATATATATTTTTATACACATATACCTTTACTATTGACCCAATTCCACTTGTACTTAGAGAATTGTCACTCTACAGGAATATACGCCAAGTACAAGGTATTGCACTAAAAAAATACGCCTTTTGGACAACGGATATCGACTCGCTCATCTAATGGGAGTCGCATGGTGTCAATAGGACATGTTCGCGACAACCAATTTCCATGGCAGAACTCACGGCGGCGCTCTGACCGGGTGACGGTGACCGAACAGAGGTGCCAAGACGTGGTTTCGGGCTTCATCATCCCTGTGGCCAGGTGTGGCAGTCCAAGGCACATCTCGACATTGTGCTCATGATGAGCATGGTGGTCGGGGTTGGTCAAGGCGGTGCATAGCGTTGCACACTGCATTGTCACAGTCCAAGGCAAAGGGGCTTCCAAGTGTTCTCTTGGCTTAGCGTGAGAATGGCACACACCATGGTTAGTTAGGTCTAGATCCGAGGCTCATAGCTTCCAGCGCTCAACGACGGGGCCGGAACGGGGCTTCGCCGTGGTAGGGCATGGCCGCGACGACGACATGGAAGTCAAGTCCAAGTCTGAGTTGGTCTTTGCCGGTCTCTGTGCATGATCGTGCAAGTGTCCAAGAGCCGGAGATGGCTCATGCCTATGCACCTCAGGTGCAAGGCGCCATGGCGTTATAAGCAGGTCCGGCGGGGTTAAAGGGGAAACGGCGGCGCTCACTGTCGTGGTAGAGGAAGCAAGGATGTGGTGTGTCAAAGATGAGACTGTGCAGCTCTGGGAATTAGTCGTATGGCTCGCTGTTCGCTTGCTCCCGCACAGTACAGCTCCTCCGGCGGCTCTGGCGATCCTCCGGCGAGCTCGTCCTTCTTTCCCACCTCCTTCTTCTCCTTTCCTCCCCCTTCTCCTATCGGTGTGGCGTGGTGTTGAGTTGGGAGCCACCAGGGTGGCGGCGGGGCGATGGGAACCCTAGGGCACTCGGCTTACCTCTTTACAAGTCGGGTCTTTTTACGTTCAAGTACAAAACTCCACCTTTTTCTCACTAGGATGGATAACACTCCAAATGAGCTCGAGCTTGCAACATACTCACTTCGTCCCAAAATAAATGTTATTATCGCTTCTCGAGAAGTTAACGTTTTTAAACTGTCGATAATTATATATTAAAATATAAAAATATTTATGTTAAGTAATTGGCATCATCAGAAAGATCTTTAAATTTAGTTTTTTAATAAACTAGGCAAATTCTCCGTACGTTTCTGCGAAAATTATGAATTATTGGATTTCGTGGTATGATGATGTGGTGAATAAAATAGTCTTGTCGATGTGATACTACAGTTGCATATGTTTGTAGATTTTAATATGATAGTGTATTGTCTAGTTAGACAACTTGCATTAAATTTTGCTTAGTGGATGTGATAGTGAATTGTCTTGTTGGATAACTTACATATTGAGAGAATTAGCTAGTGAGATTTATCTATATATGAGATATAAATATAGATTTATTTAGAGATATAAATATTACGCGTATTTTTCTACAAACATAGTTCCTTTCATTTAGCGCGTCGCGTACACGCTTACGTGCATGCATGGCCCTATCATGCGTGTATAAGCCCGACTTATCGCTAGCTTGTTAAGTAGCCAACCGGCCGGCCGTATGTATGTACGTACATAGCCAAGGCTTAGGACGTTCCGAACTATGCTGCGCTGCCTGGTGCCTACGTACGCCTCGCGCGGGCCCAGCTAGCATAAGCGCTTACGCCCCTTACCTTTGGACACGTCCAGCCAGTAGCAGCGCCGGGAATGCCTTCCCCTTGGGCTCCACGGTTTTTTTCTAACGATCAGGAGCAGCCAAGGGGCTCATACTGTAAATGCATTAAAAAAGAACAAAGACAGCAGAGTCCAGATCGGCTCCTGGTGTACACGTACGTGGGTGGATTGTTTTGGATCGTTGGTGCACGGAACTGATAGATCCAAGATCCAGCAGCAACAACAACATAGTCTTTTGTACCAAATAAGTTGGGGTAGACTAGAGATGAAATTCAAAAAAAAAACCAGGAAACAAAGGACACGTAGAGGGTATAAGAAAAAAGAATTACGGTTTAGGCACGTTAATTGCTAGTCTCTAAGCACTCCTATTCATAGCTAAATCCTTAGGGATATTCCACTCCTTAAAGTCTCTCTTAACCGACTCGGTCAGTTTAGGTCGACCTCTACCATTCTTTACATTATCGACCCGCTTTACAACCCCACTATGCACCGGCGCCTCAGGTGGCCTCCGTTAGACATGGTCAAACCATCTCAACCGGTGTTGAATCAATTTCTTCTCAATTGGTGCCACCCTAACCCTATCCCGAATACCGTCGTTCCGAACTCTATCCCTCCTTGTGTGCCCACAAAACCATCGCAACATACACATCTTTACTACACTCAATTGCTGGATATGTCGTCTTTTTTAGGCCAACATTTAGCATCGTATAGCATCGTCGGACAAATCGTTGTCCTATAAAACTTACCTTTTAACTTCTGAGGCACCCTTTTATCACAGAGGACGCCTGAAGCCTGACGCCATTTCAACCAACCGGCTGAGATTCTATGCCTAACATCTTTATCGATGTCGCCATCTTTTTGTAGCATTGATCCTAAATACCAAAAAGTATCCTTATTGGCCACCACTTGCCCATCGAGACTAGCGTCTCTCTCCTCATTTTTATTTTAAGATGATAACATTTTTATTTTAAGATCATCCCAGACAAAAAACCACAAAAAGTTTAAGGACTTAAATTATAATGCAATATACTCTTTTAATTAAACACTTTCGCATATCGGGTCCCTTTTCTTTTCATGTTCAAATACAGAACTCCACTTTTTTCTCACCAGAATATGCGTAACACTAACAAACCTCGCTAACTGCTAGGGCAAATACGAAGGCAACTTTATAAAAAATAATTAATTAAGATGGTTGCTCAGCCACCACCATACTACTCCAAATGAGCTCCATTGGAATCCTAAACACCCCCTTCGGATTCACTTAATTTGTTCCCGGGCCAATCAACCAAATTGCAATGGAGATGCCAGCTAGAAACAGTGCTGCGACGACATGTCCATAGCAGCGTCACCGATTCGCCCGTCCTTGCTAGGACATGCATGTCAGGCAGTACGTCTCTCACTTGTAGCTTCTTCCATCGATTCGTCGTCGCTTCGTCATCGATTCGTCACGTATCTTATCAGCTACCGCATTCGTCCACCTATAAGAAGGCACGAAGCATGCTCTTTGCGACATCAAGCCATCCAAGCAGCAAAAGCATAGCTCGAGCTATTGGTTCATCTTCTACACAAAATCTATCTGCTGCTTGCATGGTTGAAGCGGCAGCACTCGCAATGGCGAGCCACCGCGCCGCTGCCGCCGTCCTCCTGTTCGCGTCCTTCCTCGTGGCGGTCGCGCTCTCCGGGACCGACGCGAGGCCCGCCGTGCGTCCCGACAAGACGACGGCCCTCAGCGGTGCCGACGTGAGGCCCACCGGGGGCAACACGAAGCTCACCACCGTGCGCCGCGAAGAGCATGGACCAGGTATGCGGCCACACACTCCGACCCGTGTCGTCCAAGCAATTAATCATCCGGCATGAAATGCATCTGTGCCCGTGCGTCGTTGTCTGATGAGCGTGCGTGGCGAATGAATGAAATCCCACAGGTTACGTGGTGGCGGCTGCGAAGCCGGATGACGAGCTGGTGAAGCCGGATTGTGACGACGACAAGCATGACGACAATGACCCGCCGGAGGACCATCCGAAGAATGACAACCATCCAAAGGACCATGACCATCCAAAGGACGACCCCGACAATCCCCTCGGCCATCTGCTGCCGGAGGACTCGCCGTATCCGCAGCCGGACCTGGCGACGGCGTCGGAGCCGCCAGTGGGTCTGCCTTGATGCCACATGCGCCGCTTGAGTGTGCCTGCATATATGCATATATGCATGGCTTAATAATTTCCGCTGCCAGTCCCCGCGTACGCCGGGACGATGAGTCGTGCTATATATGGCGTTAAATAAGGTGGCGCGTCCTATGGTCGTTTATTCTTCTCTGTAATACTCCATGTAGTCGTCATTCATGTGTTCAATAAGTATGTATCGTCTATCGTGCGTTCGTGTGTTCTTCATTTCGTCCATCGTTTTGCTGATGAGAGGTGGCATGCTTTATTTAGACTCGATCTGCTAATTCAACCGCCACCGGCCTAGAACCGTACGTATCATCACGGTCACACATTTTATGATTTAAATGGTTGTACAAATTTGTGTCCTTAATTAGTAACCACCAAAAAAATATGCCGTATGATGCTACAGGTATATGCTAGTAGTAAGGAAATATGCTAGGTCAAGAAAACCTCGACGTAGGCCGGTGTAACCCATGTTGAAGGGGTTTCTGATCCTTGGATTGGGTTGTTAATTTAGATATGGTGATCAGGGAGCATTTCTACTATCGATAACATGAGGTCACGGGGGAGAGAAGAGTTTCTAGCTAATATAGATCAGAAACTGTTATCACCGTATCTTTTACACAACAATTTAACAAACCACGCTAACTGCTGCTCTCCTTGTTATGATCTGTCGCTTCAACCGTGTGCTCACTCCGTGCGACATCAACTTGTATCCTTAGCAGCCTAACAGTTGTCACTACTGTTTGACCTGTCGGAAGCAATGAAAATACTATAATTTGGCCCAGAGATAGTTGGTTGTGGGTGATGGAGGCAGAGGCATTATTCGGTTTCTTGGATGCCAGCATGCCCATATAGAAGTGGCGTTGCCTCCGCCCCGGGCATGCCAATGATTTTGGTGAGGTCATGGAGTGCTATACAATAGTACCCTCTCTATTCCAAATTATATGATAGATCAGCTTTTCTAAATAAGCTGTTTTTAATTTACTATGAAAAAAGCCAAAATATTTTATAATTTAGAAAGGAGGAGTACATCGCTATCACTTTTAGAGCTTGCACGTATAGTTATGTGAATTTATTATATAAAGCAGCATTTATAGTGCCTTTTAATCGATATAGCAAAAAACATAGCCCTAGGAGGCTAGGCTATCTACTTAAAAAGGGAAAATAAAAAGAAGTAACAATAATGCAACACACTATAGGGCCGGTTGACAAGCAACAAACGCACCGTGGACAACACACGATTACCGCGAACACCACACCTCAACATCAACATCGGCTATTACGATGACACACCTTTAGCAATAACTACCAATTACTGCGACAACTCACAAATTGTTCCAAGATGATGAGTGTCATCTACTGGTAGCTTGCGTTTCAGTAGGGAGGTCTAATTCAATTACGACCTTCCAGCAAAATCACCAATCTTCCTTGGTGTCGAAGTCGTCTATGACACGGTAAACCGGTGCTGGCTCCGTTAAGACTTCCCAAATAAGCTCCTCCAAAGTAGTTTATGGATTTGTCGTAAATTGGGAACGTAGCTGTAACGTCCCGCCTCCTCGAGGCCGGGCCCGCTTACATCCGGCCGCTTATCTAGGACATAGACTGCCCTCACAGACCAACACTAGTCTTTTCTGCGCACTTTGTCCTCACTCGTGCGCACCCGGGAAGACTTCACGGTCGGTCACCCATCCCTAAATTTCTCTAAGCTAAGCACGCTTAACCTCGGAGTTCTTTAGTAATGAGCTTCCGGAAAAGAAGTTGCAACTTGTTGGTATGAGTATCATATTAATCCTATTAAGCCCTGGGCCGGGTGTTACAGTAGCCAACCCTGGGTCCCAAATTAACTGTTGTTAAGTTTAACTCGATTTCTAAAAAATATGTTAATATATGTATCTTCAAATAAATTTATTAAGAACAATATATTTAAAATAATTATGTAACATAAATATTGATATTTTTAAATATATATTTAGTAAAATTTATTTCTTAGAAAATAAAAACAACATTTATTTTGGAATATATGAATCAGGTTGTTCGGCAACCCATTTATCAGTGGGCTTAAACAATCTCCAACAATTGGTATGCAAGGCGAGACACATTGCTTGTTTTACACACCGCACGTGTGGCCCATTTCTTACGGTTTTCCAACGGTCGATGCATCCTCATCACGGAGTTATTTGCTCACAGACCATTATGGGAAGTGGGCTTCGCCGAAATGCCATCTCGCAACGGGGCTTCGTCGGGATGCCATTATGAACCGCGGCACAACCGCTAAAATGCCATCCAGTTGATTTTGGAGTCTTTTCTTCCCCCTTTACCCCTGGCTTCTCCATCGCTGACCTCCCTCACGGCAAACTCCCGCCCTCCCGCCCACCTACACGCCCTCTGCCGAGAGTGGAAAGGTGAAGGCCGTGAGGACCCTCATCCTCGACAATGGTGGCCAAAGGCCGCTAACACCCCCGTCCCTGACGCCGGCGGGCGCCGCCGCGAGCGCCACTCTCCACCCTGCGAACGCGCGGGCCGTCCCCAACGCCGAGAGCGCGGGCTCCGCCACGAGCACCCTCCCCATCCAGCGGACACACGAGCGCCCGACCCGCCCTACCCTCATCGCCGCCGGGCTATCACACGCTTTGCACCAAGGCGAGCTAGGGCCGGCCATGACGACCGGCCGACTCAGGCCTGGGCCGGCGGGCGGGCGGGCGGAGAGTGCTTGCGTGAGCAGCGGGCAGGTGGGAAGGGCAGGCGAGAGGGCGGCTGGGAGGGCAGGTGGGCATGCAAGCCAGGGGCGGTGGCATGGCCAAGAGGGTAGACGGGCGGGCATGGGCAGCGAAGAAGAAGGCCAGAGCTCTCTCGATGCAGAAGAAAGTTCCGTTCGATCCGTTCTGTGTGGAGAGGATAAGGCCAGGGGTAAAAGGGGAAGAAAAGACTCCAAAATCAACTGGATGGCATTTCAGCGGTTGTGTCTTGGTTCATAATGGCATCCTAACGAAGCCATTTTGCGGGATGGCATTCCAGCGAAGCCCACTTCCCATAATGGTCTGTGAGCAAATAGCCCCTCGTCGCGAGCCCGGCTCTCTCATCGCTCCATCCCAATCTCCGACAACTCTGTTGCACCACACACCGCAAAGCTCCATTGTCATGCCTCAAATCCCACCTGTGTGGCTTCCCGGATTCGTGCCACTGCGATAGTGCTAGCTAGCCAGGCCAACTTCGAATCGAGGAAGAGGAAGAGAAGGCAATGGAGCGTGGAGGCGGTGGTGATGTGGTGGGACTCAGCACCAGCACGGACGATCCGATGTTGTTCACGTCGAGCCTCGTCGGCTGCTCCTCACTTCTCCACTGTTGTCGACGACTCATGTAGAAACTCCGGTGGTTCCGCGTGCCGTGTCGCGGGCTGCACCTTACAGCAGGCCCACCACTACCGGTGCCAGAGTTTTGCATCCTCTCTCTTCGGCAGCGCTTTTTTGCAGTTCCTTTTGCCAATACCCAAAATAGGTCATCCATTTGGGTGAGCTGTTGAAGCATGTTTTGGATAGGCAAAGGCACTGTGAAAGACCTATTTTGGGTATGGAACTGTGCTCTTGGGTCTTTTAAACGCAGCACATATTATAAATCGAGAGATAAACAAACATCGCTTTAGTAAATCAGAGCGAGAAGTTGTCTTGCTTAGGAGCGGGGCCAGGATCCAAACATAGAGTGGCCCGCTTGCCAAGGTTCCATCATCATCTGATGGGCCCTGGGTCATGTGTCGGCAAAATTAAACAAACATGTATAATTAAACAGTAATGCTTAGGATCACACGTCCGATGCTTCGGACGGATGGAGACGCTGGCCCATTCTCCCCAGCCCACCCCAACCCCCACTCCTACTCCTTCCCCTCCCATCGTTCACTCCGTCCCCACAACTCTTCCCCGGCTCCCTAGCTCTCTCTCTTCCCGACCCGGCGACGACGACGGCGGCGCCTCCTCCTTCCTTCCCACGACGATGGCAAGCTTCGCTCCCTCCCCCACACTCCAGCTGCTGCTCCCGTGCCTGAGCTCGCACGCGAGCTCACACGCATGCGCCCATGGTGTCAGCACCGGTTCCGGCGACACTGACCGCGGATCCGCCAGATCCGGCGATGGCGACGCCGGATCCAGCCCAGGTAGGCCCCCTCCTTGACTCTCTCCTCTCCTCTCCCCTCCTTCTCCTCCAACTCCGGTAGTGTTAGGGTTCCGGCCATGGTTTTCTTCCTCTCCCCTCCCTTCTCCTCCAACTCCGGCACCGGCGAGCTCAACCCCCACCTCCACCTCACCACCCACCTCCTCCTCCTCCTCCCCGAGTATAGAAATGTCCGGTCGGCCAGGGGGAGGAAGGAAAAACAGGCGGTGGGAAGGTAGGAGGGCGGCTTAGGGTGCCTGGCGGTGGGGGAGACGGCCGGGCCAGGCCTAGGGCGGAGGCGAGGTCGCCGGAGCAGGAGAAGATGGTGGCGGCGAGGTCGCCGGAGGCGCTAGGGGAGGTGGAGGAGGGCAGTGGCCGGCAACGGTAGCTAGGATGCCGGAGTTCAGATGGGCTGGGCCGGCCGCGCATGGGGCGTCATATCGATAGGACATGCTAGCGCATGACTTATCCACAATTAAACATTGTATACATATATATATTGTCGTGTAAACTTTATCATAACGGATATGGTAAATAATATAGGGTATCTATATTCTCAAGTTTCATGGCTGAAAAGACTCAGTACTCGCTGTTGATACTAGGAGAGTTCTGACTAATCTTGGCGATCTATCGGCCATGACGTAAATAAAATTTTTTACCTAATATCACTAGCTCGTTTATTATCTAAATGCCTGAATTGATGATAAAAAAATGAAACCATAAACAGGCGTTTGTGATTACTTAAACGGACATTCAGTGAAAGGAATTAAGGAATAAACAAATAAACTATACAGTACTGTACCTTGGTACCTTTGCCGCAATGACTAGCAGAGTCGCGGGCTTGCCGCAATGACGGGGACGGGGACGAGGAGCAGCAGCCGAAGGACCACCCATAGGACCATTGGAAGGACATCCGAAGGACAATTCGAAAGAACCCAACGATCCCGGTCATGCGCAGCCAAAGGACAATTCGAAAGACGACCCCAACGATCCCGGCCATGCGCAGCAGCTGGGGGAGTCGCCGAATCCGCAGCCGAGGGACCCGGGGACGGACTAGGAGGAGTCGGAGCTGGATCCTATGTATGAGCGAATAATAATAAGTTGCTAATCAGCTACGGCCGGCAGGTTGTCTATCGCACTTTTCCCAGTATTCTGTAGCGAATAACAAGTCCAGTTTTTCTAAAACATTGTTTTTAATATGCATCTAGATATAATTTATATATAAATACATAGTAAAAACTATATATCTAGAAAAATAAAAATATTTTATAATTTAGAATTGAGTCACTTTTAGAGCTTGCGTGTGTGGTTATGCGAACTTATTATACAAATCACCATTTATAGTGCCAATTTTAATCGATATAGCAAAAAAGAAAAAGTATAGCCCGAGGAGGCTAGGCTATCTACTTAAAAGGGGAAAATAAAAAAGAAGCAACAATGCGACACATTATTAGGCCGGTTGACAAGCAACAAACGCACCGTGGACAACACATGATTACCGCAAACTCCACGACTCAACATCAACATCGGCTATTGCGATGACCCACCATTAGCAATAAACCAACTACTGCGACGACCCACCAATGTTCCAAGATGACGTGTCATCTACTGGTAGCCTGCGTTTCAATAGGGTGTGGTCTAGTTTAATTAGGATCTTCCTTGGTGTCGGAAGCCGTGTATGACATGGTAAAGTGGTGGTGGCTCCGTCAAAGAATGACCAAATAAAACTCCTCCAAAGTAGTTTATGAATTTGTCATAAGCTGGATACCTAGCCAAACCTTAGTCCCAAATTAACCGTTCATGCCGTAAGTTTAACTCAATTTATAGAATATACATATAATTTTTGTATCTCAAAAAGATTGTTATCAAACCAGATTTAAAGATTTTTCTGATGATACTAATTATGTAACAAAAATAATAGTCTTTTTTATTATCTATTTAGTCAAAGTCATTTTTCGAGAACGAAAACAACAGTTATCATGTAGGGAATACATATGGATGCGGTTGGCAATCCATTTATCATTGGGCTTGGTATCTCCAAGAATTGGTACGCAAAGGCGAGAGACTCATTGCCTGACTTGCATACCGCACGGTTAAAGGGTGTGTGACCCATTTCTTTCTGTTTCCAACGGCTGACACATCCTCATCGTGAGCCCGACTCTCTCATCGCCCCATCCCAATCTCCGACAACTTAACTCTGCCGCCCCACACACTACATAGCTCCACTGCAATGCCGCAAAGCTCTCGCCCCCGCGCGCGCGCCCACCCGTGCGGCTTCTCGGATTGGTGCTTCCATGGCAGAGCCAATCAGCTAGGCTAACTTCGGATCGAGGAAGAGGAAGAGTGTAACACACCTGGTATTAAGCATACATAAGCACTTGCATTCATTATAAGCATCTTTATGCGTGGCATCAATGAAAAGGTTAAATGTTATTTCATGTGTGATGCTTAATTTGTTCAATTTGTGTTGGAATCATGTGAACATGATTGTTAATACAACTGTTTGACCTTGTTAATACAACTATATATCTAAAAAAATTAAAATATTTTATAATTTAGAACGGAGTACGTTGTTAACACTTTAGAGCTTACGCGTATGGTTATGTGAATTTATTATACAAAGCAACATTTATAGTGCCAATTTTAATCGATATAGAAAAAAAAAGATAGCCCTAGGAGGATAGGCTATCTACCTAAAAACGGAAAAAAAAAAAGAAGCAACAATGTGACACACCATAGGGCCCGTAACAAACGCACCGCAGACAACACACGATTACCGCAAACTCCACAACTCAACGTCAACATCGGCTATTGCGACGACCCACCACATGTAGAAATAACTAGCAACTACCGCGACAACCCACCAATGTTCCAAGATGATGAGCTGCGTTTTAGTAGGGATGTCTAGTTTAATTATGACCTTCCAGCCAAATGACATATGTTCCTTGGTCTCGGAAGCCCTCTATGACACGGTAAACTCGTGGTGGCTCCGTCAACAAAGAATGCCCAAATAAGCTGGGTATCTAGTCAACCCTCAGTTCCAAATTAACTATTATTTTTTGTTTTTATACCATAATTTTAACTCAATTTATAGAAAATATGTGCGATATTTGTATCTACAAATAAATTTATTAAAAACTAGATTTAAAGATTTTTCTGATGATACCAATTAGAAACATAAATATTAATATTCGTAATACCTATTTTGTCAAAGTTATTTCTCGAAAAAATAACGGTTATTTTTAGATGTAGGGAGTATATATGAATCGGGTTGTTTGGTAACCCATTTATCATTGGGCTTAGATTGTCTCCAACAATTGGTATGCAAAGGCGAGATGCATATTGCCTGGTTTGCATACCGCACAGTAGGTTGGGGGGGGGGGGGGGGGGGGTTGACACATTTCTTTCTGTTTCCAACAACCGCATCCTCATGAGAGCCCGACTCTCTCATCGCCTCATCCCAATCTCCAACAACTTTGCCGCCCCATGCACCGCAATATTTCGTTGCCATGCTGCAAAACCCTCGTCCCCCCATGTATGTCCCCGTCCATCCGGCTTCCCTGACTCGCGCCGCCGCGGCAGAGCCAGCCATATAGGCCAACTTCCGATGGAAGAAGAGGAAGAGAAGGTGGTGGAGCGTGGAGGCGAGTGGTGATGTGGTGGGACTTAGCCTTGGTGAGCGCCAGCATGTATGAGCCGATGCTATTCGCGGTGACGGGGACTGAGCCGGCGGGTCTGGTTCCTTCCCGCCGTCAACGAACTGCGTCGGGTCACACCGACTGCTCCTTGCTCCCCCCGCCGTTGTCAACGACTCGCTATAAATTCTGGTGATTCCTCGCCATGGGTTCGCCTCGCCGAGCCACATGCCGCGGGCCACCACTATCGGTGCTAGAGTTTTGCGTCGTTCTCTCTCTCTGGCGGCACTTTTTTGCAATTCCTTTTGGCCAGTACCCAAAGTGGGTCATCCATTTGGGTGAGCTATTGTAGCGTGTTTTGGATACACAAAGACTATGAAAGACCTATTTTGGGTATGGGTTGTGCTCTTGGAGACAGTCTTATAACCCAACACATAAATCAAGGGATAAATAAAATTGACTTTAACATGAGCGGAGCCAGGATCCAAACATAGATGGGCCAGCCTGCCAAGGTGCCATCATGGCCTCATGGGCCCTGGGTCATGTGTCGGCAAAATTAATCATATACACATGTACAATTAGACATTGTATACATATATTGTCGTGTAAATTTAATCATAACAGATATGGTAAAATAATGTAGCGTATCTATATTCTTAAGTTTCATAGCTGATAAGACTCAGTACTCGTTGTTGATACTAGGAGAGTTATGACTAAACTTAGCAATCTATCGGCCATGACAATAGAATTTTTTTACCTAATCTCCCTAGCTCCTTTATTAGATCTAAAAGCCTAAATTGATGATAAAAAGTGAATAGGAAATCAACCATAAAACAGTCAATTGTGATTACTTAAACGGACATTCAGTGAAAGGAATTAAGGAATAAACAAATAAACTATACAGTACTGTACCTTGGTACCTTGCCGCAATGACTTGCTTTTATTTGCAGTCTGCTTGCCTCGCGCTTTGCTTCTATATGTGACTGCGGCAGTGGCCTCTGCTGGTCTGCTCAGCTGCGAGATGGGAGATAGAGATGAAAGACTCCAGCAGCCGCGGAGTCGTCGAGTGGATTCGCGTTCACGGAACGGAGTAATTAGATGTGTCTTTTTTCACGTTCAAATACAAAGCCATATTCCTCTTTATGCATCCACACAGGTACAAAAGGCAAATACGAAGGTCGTTGCTCAGCCAAAAACCATGTATTCCAAATGAACTCCATTGGAATCCTAAACACCCCGTTCGGATTCACTTGGTTCCGGGCAAACCAAATTGCAATGGCGACAGCCGGCTAAGAAATGCGCTGCGACGACATGTCCATAGCAGCGTCACCGATTCAGCCGTCCTTGCGACGACATGTCAGGATTTACGTCAGCTTCTTCGTTGCGATGACATGTCAGGATTTACATCTCCTCACTTGTAGCTTCTTCGTTGCGACGACATGTCAGGATTTACGTCTCCTCACTTGTCTGACCGCATTCGACAAGCTATAAGAAGGCGCGAAGCATGCTCTTTGCGACACCAACCCATCCAAGCAACAAGAAAGCATAGCTCGACTCCAGTTCTTCTACACCAAATCTTTCTGCTCGCATTGTTGAAGAGGCAGCACCCGCAATGGCGGCGGGCCACCGCCGCTGCCGTCGTCGTCGTCATGATCGTATCCCTGCTCGTGGCGGTCGCCCTCTCCAGTGCCGACGCGAGGCCCGCCGTGCGTCCCGACAAGACGGCGGCGGCCCTCAGCGTTGCCGACGACGTGAGGCGCAACGGGGACAACACGAAGCTCACCGTGCGACCCGACGAGCCTGGACCAGGTATGCGCAGCTAGCTACAAATTAACTCCGACCCGTGTCGTCCAAGCAATCATCCGTACGTCATGAAATGCATCTGTGCCCGTGCGTCCTTGTCTGACGTATGACGAGCATGCGTTGCGAATGAATGAAATCCCACAGGTTACGTGGCGGCGGCTGTGGCGCCGGATGATAAGCTGGTGAATCCGGAGTGCAACGACGGCGGCGGCGGCGACAACCACAGCGGGTATGGCGGCGGCGGCGACGACGACAGCGGGTATGGCGGCAGCGGCGACGACGACGGCGGGTATGGCGGGATTACCAACCGGGTGAGAGCACGAAGAATGAAGGGTCGATCGGGTGCGTCGGGAGGGTCGTGGTATTCGCATCCGCCGCCACCTCCGGCGACGACGACGAGGACGGTGCCATGATGCCGCATGCGCCGATTGATAGAGTACCTGCATGCATGCGTGCCTGGCTGAATAATCTGCGCTGCCTCCATGGTCCCTGCGTCGCGACGATGCGTCTTCGTGCTATATAGTATGGCTTTGAATAAGGAGGCGCGTCCCATGGTCATTTCGTTCTCTGTTATACGTGTTCCCCTAGTCTCCATGTATATGAACGAATAAGTTGCTAATCAGCTAGGGTCGGCAGCGTGCCTGTCGCACTTTTTTTGTTGAAGTATTCTGTAGTATGATATGATGTGTGTCTATCCATGGGAAATATAATTAGTGATTAATTTCGTCGGTTTGGTCTCGCGTAGTCATGTATTCGATATGCATCGTGCGTTCGTGTGGTCTTCATTTCGTTCATCGTGTTGCTGATGAGAGGAGTTGGTATGCTTTGGGCTCTGCTAATTCAACCGCCCGATGGTTGCACAAATTTAGATCCCTGATTAAAAACCGCTAGAAAATACGCCTTCCATGCCAGCTGACCTATTTCCTTGGTGTCGGAAGCCGTTTATGACAACAGAGAACTGGTGGCTCCGTCAAAGTCTGAAGCTAAGCGTAGGAATCGGCAGAGGTTCTCACTCTCTTGTGCTGCTAGATGCTGAGCTTCTTTGCACTGGCGGAACCTCCTTAGGTCCATAGTCCTCCTCGCAACCCCAAGGATGAAACACATGATCCCGCAAAGCATGGAGTCCAATCCTATTACTACTAGCTACTAGCTAGCCCATGTCTCATATGTCTGGCTATGATGAAGGTTCGTCGCCAAGAGCAATCTTTGATAACGCTACAAATGATCGGATCATGTTGTGCTACAATATGCAATAACAATCTTGTGACATGAGTTCACATTATGATCTATTTTACTTTCCTGCTAAATGTGACAATCCCTTCGCGATTCTTTAAAGGGAGTTGCTATACTTCATTCGAGGGTCACAGGGCCCTTGAATCATCATCTAAGGGTCAGATTTGTTATCTGTTTTGATAATAAATATAAATACATTTTATCACAGATTAAGAGACAATGTTTTCCTATACAAGGACAAGGACAAAATAAGATGTGTTAGCACAAATCATAAAAATATATTTTAATATATTTTAGCACATATCACAGAGCGTATCGAACAGACTAGCCATCATAAAGAGAGAGGAGGCTGATTTATTAGAAAAAAGGTTAGGGAAAGTGTTCTTTAAAATACGTAGGTAGCCTTCCAATCTTGACGCCGTAATGCAGACCTATGTAATCGTTGTGCTTGTGCTACACAGGCTGTTGTCTATGTTAGGGAGGACGTCGTGACACATATAAACGATAGTAGCTGATATAGTTAGCTCAAAGGCTTGCAAGTGCCATATGTTAAGTTGCCTTCGTCTCGCATGATGTTCATGATGGTGTCCGTATGTCGCTTGGCTTGTAACTATTACTCTATCTCCGTATGTCGCTTGGCTTGTAACTATTACTCTATCTTTCTTAGTGAAATACGCACCACGACGTATTCACGAAAAAAAAAGGGTCGTCCTCAAAGGCCGGTGGGCCTTGGATCAAACGTAGGAGAGGAAGGCAAGAGGACTCTTTGTTGACTATGTTACTCATCATTTCCATGGATAGTCTTCACCAATTGGTCAATTCAATCAAATGCGGGTGCAATCGAGTTTATCCTGGACATCTTTGGGGAAGTAGAGGGCTTCACATGAACCTTGCCAAATGTTCCACTACATTGATTGGTGCCATATTGTGGAGTTCCTGATAACATACTTGGGGTTACCTTTAAGCGCAAAAGAAGGTTCCAAAAGCTCATGCTCGTGGGATAATTGAAGCCATGGCCAAGAGATTTCCGGGTTGGCAAGGTATCGCATTCCGGGTTGGCAAGGTATCTTATGCCACTCCCAGTGAAGATTATTAGCAAAGCGTTTTTTCCAACATATTTAAGATGCCCACGCACCCTCTGCCCTGCTTTTCTTTATTTTTCAAATTGCCCTCGCACCATCCGCATCAGGTAGGCAACACGGATTTATAACCCGTGCTTACATGATATACAAAATCTTACTTCGAAATATATTGGATTTTGTGCAATATATGGGCATATTTACTGATAATAGCTAAATTAAACATATATTTTTTCATGACAATCTGACGCGAAAATAGAACGGGCACCGATGGTTTGTGAATTTGTTTCTGGTAGTGGTGTGCCATTTCCAACTTCAACGAAATTGGGTGATGCAAAATGTAAGCCTAGCCCTACTACGCCACAAACCATCAGCAGGGGCGGCTCCCAGCCTACAAGGGCGGTCATGGCCAGCTGCCCTTTGGAAAAATATTTTATTTTAAACCCGGGAGGCCCCTACGGCCCCATCGGTTAGCCAAACCACCACGTACTTCTGTGACTTTTTTCCACGGTTTTTCTGCACTTTGTTCTACTCGGACCCAGGTTTTGAACCGCTGACCTCTCTCTCACGCGCGCGGGCTCCACTACCACTACACTCCTTTGTCATTCTCTATATTCCATTTCGGTTCTTCACGTGTTATATTAAATCGAGTGTAAATTGATTGTTTGAGATCCTAAATAAATTCAAATTAAAAGGTGTTAACTATAAAATTTTATAACTTTTTGAGATCTATAATTTTTATTTAGAAAGTTTTTCCATCCGAGATTATTTATAAAATTTGAGAACTTCAATTGTATGTTTGCATGATAAGGTGATTTCAAATGACTTCATATTTTAAGATGTACAGTTTTCATTTAGAAAGTTTTAACATCTGAGGTTGTTTGAAAAAAATCAAATTTTAAATTTTTAAAATTTAAACATAGTTTTACATGACAAGATGACTTCAAATCAAAAGTTTAAAAACTATAATATTTCATAACTTTTCAGTATCTATAAAGTTTGTTTCGTTTGTTTCTCCGTCCAAGGTCATTTAAAAAATTTAAATTTCAAATTGAATAAATTCGAATATAGTTTTACTTAACAAAATGAATTGAAATGAAAATTTTGCCAACTATAAAATTCAATAGCTTCTCAACATCGACAAAGTTTATTTTAGTCATTTCTCCATCCAAGTTTATTTTAAAAAATTTAAATTTTTGTATTTCATTTTAAACATTCAACGTCCATATGTAGTAGGGACGGCTCAATATCTAGCCGTTCCTATGAGAAAAGACATCCAACACTTAAAGATGTATTTTTTACGTAGTGAGCCCAACATGCTTTAGAAAATGGGAGGCGTTGAATAAAAGATGTTTTTATTACACAAAAAATTCGTATATCTTTGTATTAAGAAAAAGAGTTCTGTACAAAAGCGCGACATTCGGAGGATAAAATATTACATTGAAGCTCAGCCTGCCAAACTCAAACGCTCTTTAGTCGAGTACTCACACATTAAACAACCCATTTTACAAGCCTTTACATTGATCCACATATCAGCGGTTTGCGCACAATACAACATAGGCGTTCACACACGCACATTCACTCCTATTAACACATGTACGTAAATGTTACCATATGAACACCTCCGAAGAACTGAACCGGTATATTTTGAAATTCACGAAGTCACCGCACTCATCAAGCTATAAGAAGGCGCGAATTATTCTTGAAACTTCTCTTTTGGCTTATAAACCAGCACATATTATAAAATCAAGGGGTAAACAAACACAACTTTAATAAAATAGAGCCAGAAGTTGTCTTCAAGGGTTTTTAATAAACACTTTTTCAGACCGGGTTTTTTCACGTTCATATACTAACCTCCATTTCTGTCACCAGAATGGGTAGCAGTCACAAACCTCGCTGCTAACTCCTCTTAATGCATCCACGGGTACATACATAGGGTCCTTGCTCATTATGACGTACGCTCTCTAGGCTAAACGTAAGCCTAGCCCAACAGGCCTTAGAAAATGGATGCATCCACGGAGGACGGTAACTATGATCCTTGCTTAGTCAAAATCATTCTGCATGGATAGGAGAATCTTCCAAATGAGCTCCATTGGATTGGGCCGTGTCATTTGAGGACAGGTCATGTTACGATTATTTGACATGACCCGAAGCATGACACGATATGAAATATTTTGGGTCGTACCGGCACGATACGAACACGAGGGCCGTGCCATGTCTAGGATCTTGGCACGGCGGGCTACATGGCACGGTCCGCGCTTTGGGCTGTGCTTGGGCCGGCACGGCACGTATGCACTTTAACAACTCTACAATACGATTTTCTAGCATTTACTCTACTATCTATCATTTAATTCTTAAATAGATTACAAAAATTACTAAAACATTCATAAAAATGATGCTCATAAGCTATATGTTTTCCTAATGATTGAAGACAATAAAACTAACAGTTGAGGGTTATGCTTGGACCGGTATGACCTAAAGACGTGCCGGCGTGCCACGGGCCATGCTTGGGCTAAAGAAAAGTTTTACCGTGTCATATCGACACGGCCCGACGTGCCTCCCGTGCCTAGATGACACGACCTAAAATGGCACGAAGCACGAGAGTGCCGTGCCGTGCCGGCCCGGCCCGGTCCAAGTCCCAGCTCTAACCACCGCTTCGGAGTCATTCGGTCCCGGTCCAAATTTGGAATAGAGACGCCGGCTAAAAAAATGTGCTGCGGCTACATGTCCATATCAGCGTCATCGATTCACCCGTCCATGGCCGTCCTCGCAACATTATATTTCCAAGGATCTGTCGTACTACGCCTTATCAGCCGCCGCAATCGCCGATCTATAAGAAGGCGCGAAGTATACTCTTTGCAACACCAAGCCATCCAGCAAGCAGCAAAGCATAGCTCGAGCTCAATTCTTCCATCTGCTTGCACGGTTGAAAGCTGCAGCACTCGCAATGGCGAACCACGGCGCCGCCGCCCTCATCCTGGTCGCGTCCGTCCTCGTGGCAGTCGCCCTCTCCGGCGCCGACGCGATCAGGTTCACCGTCGTGCGCCGCGACGCGAACGGAGGTATGTATGGAGCTACATTACTCCGGCCGGCCCGTACGTCGTCCGAGCAAAATCATGCATCCGGCCGGCAGCACGAAATGCATCCGTGCGTCGTCGTCGTTGTCTGAACTCTGAACCGTATGATCGATTGAGCGTGCGTTGTTCGTGCCAAATGAATTGTCGCAGGTTACGTGCTGGAGGAGAAGATTCAGCAGATTTCCTGCAGCAAGGTGATAGGGGTGGAGCAGGGCCAGACGTGCACCTCCATTTCGCAGGGAAATGGGCTGAGCCAGGACGACTTCCTCGCCTTCAACCCCAACATCAACTGCAACAGCATCTTCGTCGGCCAGTGGGTCTGCCTTTCAGCCCAAGGCGCTTGAGTGCCTGCGCGCATGGCTGGCTCAATTTGCGCTGCCCCCCTGCTAGTCCCTGCATACGTCGCGACAACGATGAGTCGCGCTTGGCTTTGAATAAGGAGGCGCGTCCTATACATGGTCGTTAATTCGTTCTCTGTTATGTTCCCCTCCATGTGTAGTGATGTGAGTCACTTGATCTGTCCCCGCAATACATTTTATTTCCAGAAAGCTTTTTTGATTTCATCGGTTTGCTCTCTCATGTAGTCATGAGTTCGATATGCATGAACCGTGCGTTCGTGTGTTCTTCATTTCCTCCGTCGTGTGTTGGTATGCTTTGCACTCCGCTAATTCAACCGCCACCGACCTAAATCACCTCCTTGAGGTCACACATTTTGATGGTTGTACAAATTTGTAATCCTAATTATTCGCAAAAAAATTGTATTCCTAATTAATAATCACACGAAAATCACAAGAGAAAACGTCTGATGATGTTACAGGTGAATGCTAGCATATACTATCTCCATTATTATTTGTTTGGCGTATGATATATTTTCATTTTTGTTGTTTTATTAGGCGTGGGGTATCTATCGAGGCATGAGTCAAGAGCAAGTTGCGGCATTTACTCATTCACAACAAAACTAAAGTGTTTTTCTCCGTATAACGAAGATGAAAACTCGATTGGGTTTTATATGGACATAGGGCCCTGTTGCTTCACTAGTGGAATTTTTTTTTTTTTGAAAAATGGCTTCATAAGCAACTATTTAGATGAAGTTGAGCTGTTTTAAAAAAAGTTGTTTGACAAAATAGCTTCAATAACAGCTTCATAAAGCTGTTGGAAGCCCTCCCAAACAGGCCTATAATAATAATAATAATAATAATAATAATAATAATAATAAAACATATCTTTTCTAGTGACAATCTAACTCGTGAAAATAGAATAGGCACCTATGGTTTGAGGTTTTGTTTCTAGTAGTGGTGTGCCATTTCTATGTTGGATGCTTAATGTAAACACAGGCCTCAAAAGATGGGCTGCGCGGAATAAAACAAGTGGTCTGTAAAGTACATTATTGTTGTGTATGAGTTTGAGAGGAAGGTCTAAAGATTCATATAACCAGAAGCATGTTGTATTATTAGCTTTCCTGTACCAGCTTCCCCACTCGCCAAGGTATAAGACGGCACAAAGCATTCGTGAAACTTCTCTTGCTCCGTGCACCCCATTTACCTTTGGGTAAATAAACAAATATATATCATAAAATCAAAAGGTAAACAAACACGGCTCGAGAAGTTGTCTTCCAGAGCATTTAAACACTTCTGTATATCGGGTCTTTTTCGTTCAAATCGAAAACTCCTTTGTCACTAGAGGTGAAGATGGTATGGATAATCCTCCGCTTTAAATTTGAACTTTAAGCATATGGAGAAGTGTTTTTAATACCCTTGAGAATATGTTGATAATCTGAATCCGAATATTTATGGATACGGTGTAGGATATGAGCTAGATTGGCAAAATATAGGATACGGATTATCCGATAATTCAATGCTGATTATCCGAATAATAGGACAATCCGAATATTTTAAGGAGCTCAAGCGGCAAGAATAAGTTAGCCCGACCCATAACAAATGGATTATTATATTGTTACGCACAAACAAAGCTTGTATAGACTGGTATATTAAAATTAATTAAGGCGACAAAAGAACTATCATCTAGCAAAGTGGAGGACTAGTACAACGCAAAGAGTCAAGGCACTACCCAAGCAATTTTTTTTCCTGACGACCGGAACCGTCACGGAATGTGGTCAAAACCGCCAGGGAAGCCTATCCCTGATGCAACACCATCAGGGAACAGCCATCAGAGAAAAACTGACAAGAAAGTCGACTTTCTCTGACGGAAAACCGTTAGGGACTATTTACTGACGGTTGCTGCCGTCAGGAGAGCAATTCCCTGTCATTTTTTCCACCACCGTCAGAACAATAATTACTGTCAGTTACGGAAAACCGTTAGGGACTATTTACTGACGGTTGCTGCCGTCAGGAGAGCAATTCCCTGTCATTTTTTCCACCACCGTCAGAACAACAATTACTGTCAGTTACGGTACCGTCAGGGAAAGCCGAATCTCTTTCGTCAGTTAACAACCGTCAGGGAAGACCCAATCTTTCTCTGTAATACTTCAGCTTAATTATAACTTTAATATAGACAAAAAATCATTAAACTATACAAATCATAGCCAATGGTTCTAACCATGCATCATACATATACCATCCAAAATCCACAAATCTCAAGTGTCATACGTATAATCATCATTCAAGTTGTTCATACACACCAGACAGACCCAACTTACAATGCTAGACTATAACTTTTGCCTAACTAAAAGTATTTAACTTTTTGGTTACTACAATCATATCCTAAACGTCAGTTTTTGTTAGTATGGAGAGAGTATTTGTTTTATACTTTTAAATTCAAACCGAGAACTTGTATTGATGTTGTGAGCTCTTACATCGAAGTGGTGGATTGATGGTGAATTATTTTGTGTTGCGGTGCCACTTTAGTTGATGAATTGTTTTTCATAGTAAAAAAGCAGCACATAGGCAAGTATTGTCTAATCTAACTTAAAAAGGTTCGTTTCCGTTTCGATAGCGGTCCAAATCTATACCATTTCCGGCATTCAAAAATCTATATTCATATCTGAATACGTATAATATCTGATCCGCTCCGGATCGAGTAAAAAAATAGATTAAAATATGGAGACGTATTATCCGCTCCGATCATATCCTCGCTAACTCCGCTCTTGATGCATCCACAGGTACATACATATCGGGCAAGTACGAAGGTAACCTCGCTCAGTCAAAATCATACCGCTGCATGGATATGAGAATAATTCCAAATGATCTCCATTGGAATCATAAACAACCCCTTCGATTCACTTGTCCCGTGTCAAATTGCAATAGAGTGACGCCGGCTAAAATATGTGCTGCGACGACGTTTTCATAGCAGCGTCATCGATTCACCCGTCCGTTGGCCGCCCACATGTCCAAGGCCGTGTACGTCTCCGCACCTGTAGCTTCTTCGATCGATTCGTCACGTACTACATCAGCTACCGCATTCGCCGAGCTATATAAGAAGGCGCGAAGCGTGCTCTTTGCGACATCCAGCCATCCAAGCAGTGTAAAGCAGGTCGAAAGCTGCAGCACTCGCAATGGCGAACCACGGCGCGGCCGCCCTCATCCTGATCGCGTCCCTCCTCGTGGCAGTCGCCATCTCCGGCGCCGACGCGAGGCTCACCGCCGTGCGCCGCGACGCGAATGGAGGTATGCCGCAGCTACATATATACTATCCGGCATGAAATTCATGCATCTGTACCTGTGCGTCGTATCTTGTTGTCTGACCGTATGATTGAGAGTGAAATGCGCAGGTTACGTGGTACTGGAGAAGGCTGCGCCGGCGGTGCCGAAGCTGACCTGCAACAAGGTGGTAGGGGTGCAGGCGGGCGAGACGTGCTCCTCCATTTCGCAGGGAAATGGGCTGAGCCAGGACGACTTCCTCGGCTTCAACCCCAACATCAACTGCGAGAAGATGTTCGTCGGCCAGTGGGTCTGCCTTGCAGCCACATCGGCTTGAGAGCCTGCATCATGCCTTGGTCCCTAGCTTGGTCCCTGCGTCGCGACGAGCCGACGACGATGAGTCTCGTGTTATGGGCTTTGAATAATAATTAAGGAGGCGCGTCATATATTAATATATATGGTGGTTTCGTTAATTCGTTATCTATATGGTCCCCTTCATGTATGAGCGAAATTGCTAGTCAACTAGGGTCGGTAGGTTTGTCTGTCGCACTTTTTTCAGTATCCTGTTGTGATGCGTGTCACTCGATCTGTCCCCGCAACACATTTTATTTCCAGGAAAAAAAAATGATTTTTCATCAGTTTGCTCTGATCAGTAGTCATGTATGTTCGATATATGCATGTATACAGTATACACCGTGCGTTCTCCTGTGTTCTTCATTTCGTTCACCGTGTGTTGCTGATCGTCGAGGAGACGTATGTTTTAAGCCGGCGGTGGTTAAATTTGGAGAGTCCAGAGCATACGTCTTCTCGCGGTCACACATTATCAGATGGTTGTACAAATTTGAATCCTTAATTAATAAGGACAACATTAACTCGTTACTGGTTGCGTCCTCTTTCTCCCCGTGCGCCCTTCCTCCTCAACCTCTACCGTCCACCTCCCACCTTGTCGCTCCACCCTGCCCTCCGCTAACCACAGGGTGGCGTGCACACAGCGTCCTCGTCCTCTCCCCTAGCCTTTTCGTTGACGGCCGGCGGCGCCTCACCCCAACACCATCAACGCACCCCTCAACCCTGCCCAACCTAATCCCAAGGCTGGGCAATGGCGAGCTCCGTAACAATGCCCCTGCCGCTATCTCTTATGTCACCACCGTCATGTTGTGGCCTCCTCTCCCCGAACTCCCTTCTAGAGTCACTAGGGAATAGACCATTAACCTTGCCGGAACCCTAAAGCCAGTGAGGTCCTCGTCTCCGACACCGTGGAGCTCCGAGCTCCTCGTCACAACCCTAGCCACATTCTTCTCCCTATTTGGCATGGCTCCACTTTACCAGTGAAGTCATTTTTTTCAGCTTTAGCTCCACGAACAACTTTCTCAATGGAGCTAGATCTGTTTTTTGACTCGTTTGGCAAAACGGCTTCTCCTAGTAAATCAAAGGTACAAAATGACTATTTTTGGCTTATGTTGTCCACGTGGTTATGGTGAACCCGAGTGAAGTGACTATTTTTGTCTCCAACCTACCCCAAAGGTGTATGAGAGCACGTTTTGAGGGTCTTCAGCAGTGAAGTTGTTTTATTTTACACTATTTGGTACAAAAGGGCTCCAAACAACTCCTCAAGCAGGTGGAGAAGCACTGCCAAACGGGCATAATAATACAGCCTGCTGGATGTGTAGATCCTTGTAGCTTATCTGTTTTTTGTGTTCAAACATGTTATAAGTTTATAGTCCGTTTCTCTCCACTTTTCTATCTTATCCTTTTCACTTCAGCATTTAGTCTTTCGTAGCCCACCATTATACTCGCTCTGCCTTGTCTAGGCAAGTTAATCAGGACGGCATTGAAACAGACCCTTTTTTTTTAGTAAACAGACCCTTTGTTACTAGACGGCAGACAGTAACACAATACATTTACGTCACAATCACTGCTAGATTACCACACTATAATGATCGGCATACTTTTACCATTTATTACTGCTTGTATTATTCTACCTTTTGTAGTAATATTCAGTGTCGTCAAACCCAAGTCCTAATAGAATTGTCCAGGTTTGAACGGTATCAAAAATATGTACAGCCATTTCGACATAGCCAAAGAATCCAAAATAGAAGATTCTATGTAAAATATGAAATCCTTTTCAGTCAAAATTACACGACGTAAAGTATGAATCTTATTACTTGCGTTGCGTAGGAATCATAAACTCTCCTCTGGCTGCCCAAGGATTCACTGTATTCCCTTTTCTAAACATACTATTCACTTGATCCCGGACAAAAGAACGGATGCCTTGGTGGTTCTTCCTTTTTTTTTTATGGAACTGGAGGAGCCGAAGCTCCTACAGAGGATCTATTAAAAAATAAAAGGGTGAACCAAGTTTACAGCCAGAGAATCAGGGAACAATGAAAAGGAGAAAGAGGATAGCAATTACAATAGACTTCGACACCATGTCACCACGACTCAAAATAAGTGGCTTGATCTCTGTTCGGTTCTGAAGGAGAGCAGTCGAAGCTCTTTCTGACGGAAGCTTCCAACTTATCTGCAAATTTGGTAGAGTTGCTTTATAAATTAGATCATTTATTATTGCCATCCAAACTGTCCAAGTTAACAGGATTATTGGCGTAAATGAAGAAGGACGAAGAAGGACGAGCTTAGTTGTAATAAAAATATATTCGAATATTTCAGACAAGCTTCCTTGCTGTATCACTGTCAGATTCAGTTTCCTCAAAAAAAAAAGGACCGTCAGATTTAGAAGGTTCCAACAGGCTGCATCAAAGGGGCATCGAAAGAACAGGTGGCCCAAGGTTTATTCTACTAGTTGCTGACACAGAACACAGTCATAGCCGTCACAGGAACCCTTCTCATAAAAAATGGTATCCTTTGCCTTCGTCAGTAGTCACCCTGATGATGAACTCTTGTTCGGCTTCTTCGCGGGCAAATCGGATAAAACCTCGACTTCTTTTCAGCTAATAAGGAAACAGCGACATGAGGCCATTTCTAAGGTCGTTGATTTATTTATTTATTTTTTGATAGAACAGGAGGGGCAGGGCCCCTACTGAGATTTATTAAAAAAACAAAGAGGAAAACAGATCTGCTGGGAGCAGACAGTAAGTTCAGAGTACAGATAAACAAGAAAGGGTTCAGGAAACGAAGGAGTTGCTGGGGCCTTCGCAATGAGTCGCCACGCTATAAAAAGGCACGAACCAGGCCTCTCTCGCCACACCACAGCAGCTGAACTGAACTCTCACTCAAGCTTACAATCAGTTCTGCTCACCTTCACGTGCACAAGCACAAAACTTGCAATGGCGAACCGTGGCACCGCCGCTTTTGTGATCGCGTGCCTCCTTGTCGCGGTCACCCTGGCGGACGCATTCCCGAGCCCAAGCCCGCCGCAGGCGCAGCCGCAGCTGGCCTGCAGCAACGCGTACGGGGTGCAGGAGAACGAGACGTGCTTCGCCGTGGCGCAGGCCGCCGGGCTGACCCTGACGCAGTTCCTCGGCTTCAACCCCAACATCAACTGCCGGAGGCTCTTCATCGGCCAGTGGGTTTGTCTTAATGCTACTACCGTTCCATAGAGTTCGAAGGCATGCAAAGGCACCCTGCACACAACGTCGATCGTTATGTTCGTGCTATATACTTATGCTGTATCTGTATTTCCCAAAGGAAGAATGTTCGAGCTCTGAATAAGGAGGGGTCTCATGTCTGTGTCTACCCCTAGGAGTCTTAGTTGCTGTCACTAAGGTCCGCACTGAATATTTCTACTTTCCTGTACTGTTCTCGAGTCCTCTGTCATCACTCTGTTCCAGTATGGCGCTGTTACTGTAAGCCTGTAACTGTAGTGTCAAGAGAATGAACGTCAGTTCAGTTGTGTCTCATGTGTCTATTCCGTGTTCTTCGTTTCTCTCTTGCATTATGTGGCTATCCATGGCACTCATATGTGGTATGTTTTGATGGATTTCAAGGGGACGCTTTGTGACGTCCAAGACGCTGTCTTAGAGGAGCCAACCTCTTCAGATCAGAAAATTAAACATATGTAGTCTGGTCGTCTAGCTGAGCGTTATGCACTCTGCTGGCCAGAGTTTGAACCCCTCGGAGGCGGATTTGTTTGCTGGAGGAGGCGCAGTTTATTTGTGTCACCGACGCCAGCAGGAGAAGCTTCAAAGGTAACTCTGAAACACCTGAACTGCTGATTCGAATGCGCCTTCAGTTCAGCCGCCGAGCGCAGCTGGTGGAGGGAAACGAAGGAGAAGGCCCAACGCACTCGTGACTGGACCGGACTGGATTTGAATTCGACGGCCCATGTAATAGCCAATCCGCTTACTTTGCTCTTTCATTCAGGCCCATGTAACGGGCAGAGGGAAGCATCGGCTCCCTATGTATTGCGTGCACGCGAAGAAGAACGGCGAACTCGATCTGAACTCTGGAACCGTGCCGTTGGCGGCGATTGCCGGAGTTTCGATTTGATTCGAGTTTCCCGAGCTAGTTACCCTAATACTCCTAGTTCGGTTACAATTTGCCTGTTGAAAAAAAAAATCCCCCTCTGTCTATCTCATGTCAAAGTAGGTCTAAGGTCAATCTTACGGGAGTTACGGTGCCGTTGTGTACGAGTAGGGTGGAGGTTCGTGGATTTTCTCAACCTGCGTGAGAGGTCTTCTTCTTCTATGTATAATGTCTCAGGTTGGCTCTGTCCGCGGGTCGAGTTTTTTTTCAACACTTTGAGGAGGAGAAACAAGAAGATAAATTTCATTAAGGGTTACATTGACAAATTTGAATAGTTTTGGGGAGTTAAATGAGTCTGTATTTTATTTAGGAGGAAAGGGGTTTAAGTGAACAAATTGAAAAGTTGAATGTTATTGAATGGACATTTTGTAAATCTTAAAAGTTCGTCCATTATAACCAAGTTCAGTTTGGTAAGAGCCTGAGAAGCATGGGTAGCACCTTATTTTAAAGTGTTTGAACATGTTGTGTATATAACATGTTTGCTCAGGTTACAGCATATATCTTTTTTATGCATTAATGAGTTTGGATATTTGAAAACAATATGAGCAGATCTATATAATTTGTAGCAAAAACTTCTGCTCAAGATTGTGTTTCGGAAACCATTTAGATATCGAAAACACTTAGGCGTATTTGACTCGTGTCCTGGACTACTAGGGGCTGACGCCAGGGCGTCAGCAACCACCTCAGGCTAAGAAAATCGCTTGCAGCAGATTAGCCAGGACAGCATCCAAACAGTTTTTTGTAACTAGAGGATAGACAGTAACACAAATCGATAATACGTCACATCAGCGCTAAGTTATCACATTATAATGGTTGGCACAATTTGACTATATTTATTAGCGAACTGCTCCGGTACTTCTCTCTCTAAAAATTGCACATATCTCAAAGCAATCAATTTAAAGATTTTTTATTTTAGTATTTTTGTAACTGGGTCCCGCATGGGCTCACAACGCACTCACGTAGTCATGTACGACTCACCGTGCTACGTGATCCTGGTGAAAACGTCAGGGCACGCCCAGGCCAGCGGGAAGGACACAACCCGCGTCGCCCTGCCGGCACAGCCGCCGACGCCGCCACCGCCGCGCTGCCACCCACGCATGTGACTTTTGCACTGGGATGGGCTGGGCCTAGACACGGTTGCAAAGAATAATAAAAATAATTTATTTAATTGATGCTTTGAGATGTTTGCAATTTTTAGAGAGAAGTACCGGAGCAGTTCCCTATTTATTACTCCTTATGTCTTTTCGGCCAATACAAATTTTAATTGTATCAAAAATATGTACAACCATTTCGACGTAGCCAACGAATCTGAAATAGAAGATCTATGTAAAAGATGAAATCCTTGTTCAGCCAAAACTACACGATGTAAAATATGAATTTTATTACTTGCATAGGAAAATAAACTCTTCTATGGCTGCCCCAAGGATTCAATTATTTTTTTGGGTGAATCCCCAAGGATCCACTTGATCTCGGACAAAAGAACGGATGCCTTGCAACTCCACAGAAATGCTATTCTTGGCTTTGAATCTATTTTAGATGGTTTGTTCTTCTAAAATGGTATCCCCAGCCTTCGTGATCCGCCGTGACCCTGACGAACTCTTGTTCGGCTCCTTCCCGATCAAACTAGGTGTTGATTTTTTGCTTGGAAATTGCTCCATAAAAAGATTATAACAGCAGACAATCTAGCGAAGAGGAACTGGCCGAACGATCTGTTATGCAAACTTTGTGGAGCCCAACCGGAGACACCGACTCACATTTGCATAGGCTGCACATATGTGAAGCAAGTATGGTCCCAATTGAAAATTTGGCTTAACCTGTCGGCCCTCAATTCGATCAACATGATAGGATTAATCCACCGTTTTTGGATCAAGTGTCCAAAGAAAATTGAGAGAAGCCAAAGGAGGAAGTTTGATGGTATAATGATATATTTTTGGTGGCACATATGAAAGGAAAGGAATAGGAGAACTTTCCAAAACAAGAGCTTGCAACTAATTCAAGTAGCACACCTGTGTAAAGATGACATTCTACGGTTTCAAAGGGCAACCATCTCGACAATCCATAACGAGTAGCATGGAAGTAGGGCAAAGAGAACCTTCGTTAGGAAGCCCCCTTTTTAGCCTTCGGTTTTGTAATTAGCTCGGTAGTGACAGTAGTTTCAAGTAGCCTATGTATCTTTTTCTTTTATTCGTCTAATAAAAACCAGCAAAGGTTCTTGCCACCTTTCTAAAAAAAACTAGGTGTCTCGTTGAACTTAACTTCTTTTAACCAAGAGAATAAGGTGTTTTGCACTAGCTATTTGATGATGTGGATGAGAAAGAATTTAAAAAATCTTAATCACCAGTGACTAACTCAGCACTAGCTCGCACACTTCCGCGTGCCTTCAGCGTCTCTGACTCTCCACGGCCCACCTGCATGGATGTTGTCCCGCTAGACTTCTTTTATTTTTTTATTTCCACTCGGCTGGCGATTTGAACTTCCCCATTGCGAACGCCCTAACAGTCAGTCTATCGCCTGCTTGGGGCCGCACGCCCCGCCCGCTCGATCGATTTCCGCTTTCTGCGCCGCTTAGACATTACCAATATCGAGAAGAGACACCGAGGCGAGGCAACACAAGGCGAGGAGGGAGATGCAACATCTGACTTAGTTTTTGAAACATCCAAACAAAATATTACTTGCAACATGCGTCTGAAATACTTGTAATAAAATTAAAAATGCTTGAAAATCTACTGTAAAATATGTGCAACATTCAAATGAAACACATGTAACATATGTGTGAAACATGTGCAACATCCAGAGAAAAATAGTCAGAATATACTAAATTGATGAAACAAGACGCTAGCAACATATGTGTAGATGCAACATGCCGACATAGTTTTACGACATCTCTATGAAACACTAGCAACATACAGCAACATACGTATAAAACATCTAAATCACTCATACGTTTGCAAAATATGTTTTCAAGCGCAACATCTACTTGCTGCTTAGACAAAATGGAGGCTTGTCGCATGTGGAGTTCACCGGAGGCAACGCTCTAGCGGCAATTGTAGGCGATAGATGTGTTATAACATAGTAGGCAGGGGAGTCAAATCTGTCGGGGAGCCACTCGTGTCAGCCCTGCCGCGCTAATCCGCCCGTCGGGGGCCATCGGCGCCGTTGCGCCACCGTGTCGAGGGCCACTCGGCCCTATGCGCCGTGGCCCGCTCGTGCTAAGGCAATCTTACATCACATCACATCAGCACTAGGTTACCCCATTTAAGCGATTTTTGGAACACGCGAATTTTATGGAATATACAAGAATTTTATAGTAAACAGTTTATTTTTCAAAAAGAAACCTGCAATCCAAAGGGAGCGAGATCGTGCGTGTCGTCTCAGCCAATAGAATCATCTAAATTTTACCAATATAAAAAATATGCGCAAAGAGAGTGCCATTATTTCGACATAGCCAAAGAATCACAAATAGAAGATCTATTTAAAGGATGAAAACCTTGTTCAGTCAAAACTACACGACATGCAAATTATATGAATCTTATATTACTTCCATAGGAACCATAAACTCCTCCTCTGGCTGGCCAAATGATTCACTTGATCCCGGACCAAAGAACGCCATCCCCTGCATTTCTCGGTCGTCACCCTGATGAACTCTTGTTCGGCTTTTTCCCTAGCAAATAAAACCGGATGAAACTTCGACTTGTTTCACCTAGCTAAGGCAACAATGGCCTCCTTGCTACTAATGTGCAACAGCGACATGTTCGTTAGTAGTATCACCATTTTGGCTACAACTGACGCCATTTCCAAGGTCGTGGAAGTCGCATGTCATTTTGTCACGTAACATTGTAAGCGCCTGTTTGGCTTTTGCACTCGCCACGCTATAAGAAGGCACGAACCAGCTACCGAAAGCCTCAAGCTCACACATACTCTACTAGCTCATTCTCGCTAGCTAGCTTCATTCCTTGTGATCGCGTGGCACGAACCAACAAAAGTTGCAATGGCGAACCGTGGCATGGCCGCTCTTGTGATCGCGTGTCTCCTGGTCGCGGTCGTCACCCTGGCGGACGCAGCAGCCCCACCGGTGTCGCCGCTGGTCTGCAACAAGGTGTACGGGGTGCAGGAGAGCGAGACGTGCTTCGCCGTGGCGCAGGCCGCCGGGCTGACCCTGAAGCAGTTCCTCGGCTTCAACCCCAACATCAACTGCCGGAAGATCTTCGTCGGCCAGTGGGTTTGCCTTGATGCCGCTCACGCTTGACAGAGTTTGAGGTCTGCGTACAACGTCGTTATGTTCGTGTGATGTTCGTGTTCTGAATAAGGGAGGGGTCTCACATATACTCCTACGTGTTTGATGCGTCGTCTACGAGCCTTAGCTGCTATGACTAAGGTTCGCGCTGAATATTTTATGCTTTCCTGTACTGTTCTGGAGTCCTCTGTCGTCACTCTGTTCCGAATGTGGCAAGAGAATGATTCAGTTGTGTGTCCTAGGTTCCGTTGCGTGTTCTTCGTTCCTCGCTTGCATCGTATGAATTGTGAAAAGGTTACATCGAAATACAAAAGTGTGTTCGATACATTATATGCCTCCTGTCTTTCTATTACTAATTAGAGTCCTTCAATAAGGCTTCTATATTAATACATGCGGAAAACACGGGAAAAAAGATAATTGTACAAATTCTAATATTAATTTGGTAGACTTTAATTCTAATTTTAAAAAATATCAACCTTAATTATTTTGCAAAATGCATAAAGTAACCCCTAAATTTGCATCTAAATTATCTACCTATGTCAATATGAAACATAATCTCAAATAATTACTTAAATTTATATATAAATGATACACCTCTCCCATTATGAAAAATAATACAAAGTAACCTCCCAATTTGTTTTAACTTACCCACATTTATCATTGTGAAGATACCTCTTCAAATTCTCCCAATTTGTTTTAACTTACCCACATTTATCATTGTGAAGATACCTCTTCAAATTTATCTTAATTACACACCTTTGTCATTATAAATAAACTAAAATATCCATCAAATCCATGTTTAAATACCAGTACAAAAATTATAAAAAAACAATCTAATATCCACAAATTATGTTATATGTGTTTCTAAATTACATCTAACCACTGTTAAATCAAAATAATCATAGGTACTTTACAGTACTATATAAAGCAAGTTAACATACATATTAGGATGAAAATTTGTTTCAATATTTTATTAATCATGAAAATTGTTCCCTTAACAAATCAAATTATAATGCATTTGTTGTTTCTATATATAACTGGTGTGTATATAAATCGAATTATAACTGGTGTTTATATAGATGTTCTTGTTTAAATAGTTGTTGTTTCAATACCGGTTATTTATTTTTCTATATTATTCGTAATTGTGCAACAAAATATAAATAAACATTTACTTTAGACATGTTTTTGACTGAAATGCTTTGTTAGCTCTCCAAACATTTTTTTACATGAATTTAAGTACACTTAAGATACAACGAATCGTTGGTTCTCGACCTGCATGTTTCAGTCGCCTCAGGCTACATATAAAGAGAGTTCATGACGTTTGCCATCTAAATTTGCCACACTTAACTCCAAGCCCATTCTTCCTGTTCTCTGAAGTGAAGAGATCCTATCAACAATTATATATCTATCTCATTGAGCTCATGATGAACAAACTAAAAGCCAACTTTAGTTGTTTCTTTGATGTAATATCGATATAGAGATGTTCTACTAGGAATAAGATGGTCCAGCTACGATATTGTGCTACATTAACCTCCTTCAGTGCTCATTAGAAGCACATTCTATATTTGTCTAAATTCTTCTTCTTAATGCAACACAAAATTTTTACGTATTCGAATCGTACACCACGCATGACACATGGACAATAATACGGAGCAGTTCGTTCCTAATGTTGATATAATAGAAGGCGCCTCAGCAATATAATGCAGATGAAGCTGTAGGCACATGACGTAGTCAACATGAAGATAATTTGGCATCAATCGTATTTTGTAACCTGATTTGGCTACGCCTATATATATATATATATATAGAGAGAGAGAGAGAGAGAGAGAGAGAGAGAGAGAGAGAGAGAGAGA
>CM041634.1:46522348-46604946 GCA_023333625.1 Bothriochloa decipiens
AGAGAGAGAGAGAGAGAGAGAGAGAGAGAGAGAGAGAGAGAGAGAGACTGCGAACCCGGCTCTGTGCGCATCTGACTCAGAAATGAAGCAAAGCTGTTAGTAGCCTTTGGAACACACAAATTTTACATGTAGGAATTTTTCCCCAAAAAAAAACAACTTCAATCCAAAAGGGCCAACGTTATCTCAGCCAATAGTAGAATCGTCTAGATTTTACCAGTATCAAACTATGTACAAAGAGGATAGCATTTCGACATAGCCAAAGAATCTGAAATAGAAGATATATGTAAAAGATGAAATCCTTGTTCAAAACTACACGATGCAAATTATGAATCTTATTACTTCCATAGGAACCATAAACTCACCCTCTAGCTGGCCAATGATTCAGTGATCCCGGACAAAAGAACGGATGCCTTTAGCTGGTGCATTCTTCTCAATGCCGCCATCCCCTGATGCGTTCGTCAGTCGTCACCCTGATGAACTCTTGTTCGGCTTCTTCCCGAGCAAATAAACCGGATGAAGTTTCGACTTGTTTCACCTAAGGCAACAATGGCCTCCTTGCTAATGTGCGACAGCGACGTGTTCGTTAGTAGTATCACCATTTTGGCTGCAACTGACGCCATTTCCGAGGTCGTGGAATTCACATGTCATTTTGTCACGTACAATGTAATCGCCTGTTGGCTTTTGCACTCGTCACGCGCTATATATAAAGAAGGCACGAAACGAGTAAAAGCTTCAAGCTCACACATACTAGCTCATTCTCGCTAGCTAGCTTCATTCCTTGTCCTGGAAGGTGGCACGAACCAACTAAACTTGCAATGGCGAACCGTGGCATGGCCGCTCTTGTGATCGCGTGTGTCCTTGTCGCGGTCACCGTGGCGGACGCAGCAGTCCCGCCGGCGCCGCCGCTGGTGTGCAAAAGGGTGTACGAGGTGCATGAGGGGGAGACGTGCTTCGCGGTGGCGCAGGCCGCCGGGTTGACCCTGAAGCAGTTCCTCCGCTTCAATCCCAACGTCAACTGCCGGAAGCTCTTCGTCGGCCAGTGGGTTTGCCTTGATGCCGCTCACGCTTGACAGAGTTTGAGGTCTGCGTACAACGTCGTTATGTTCGTGTGATGTTCGTGTTCTGAATAAGGGAGGGGTCTCACATATATACTCCTACGTGTTTGCGTCGTCTACGAGCTTTAGCTGCTATGACTAATGTTCGCGCTGAATATTTTCTACTTTCCTGTACTGTTCTAGAGTCCTCTGTCGTCACTCTGTTCCGGTATGGCGCTGTAACAGATGTGGCAACAAAATGATTGTCAGTTTTTTTTTTACGGAAAAAAAATGATTGTCAGTTGTGTGTCCTATGTCCCCTTCCATGTTCTTGTCGTTTGCATTGTATGGCTATCCATGGTGCTAGTATATGATCTGTGAAGGTTACGTCAAATGCAAAGGTGCTCATCAAAGTACAATAAAATTGTATCTACATTCTATACCATTACTAATTAGAGCCCTCCAATAGAGCCTTTATGTTAATCCTCATAGAAAACACTAGAAAAAGATAAATCCTACAATTAACATATTAATTTAGTAGACTTTAATTATCATCTTAAAAAATGCCCACATTTGTCATTTAAAAAACATAATGTAACCCCTAAATTTGCATCCAGATTATCCACCTACATGTCAACATAAGAAACATATACAGAAGAATTCTTGAAAGCTTTGCCATCTGAATTTGCCACACTTAACTCCATGCAAGTTCTTCCCCTTCTCTGAAGTGAAGACATCCTGTCAGCCATTATATATCTATCCCATTAAGCTCATGATGAGCTAATTAAAAGAACAGCAAAAAAAAATACTTTTAAATCATACTACACCACGCATCACACGTGGACAATAATTTAACGGAGCAGTTCGTACCTACTGTTGAAATAATAGAAGGCGCCTCATCAATGCAGATGAAATAGGCACCATGACGTAGTCAGCATGAAGATGATTTGGCATCGATCGTATTTTGTAACCTGATTTGGCTACGCCTATTTATACCTGAGCAGTAGCCACACAGTACATTACGAGTAGGTCAGTAGCAACTAACCGCCAGGCAGGACGATGCAGCTAGCGAAAACCTGATCCCCAAGCTAGCTCGGGCCAAAATAGCAGCGGGCACAGACCGCAGCGAAGACGCGCAAGACCACCACCACCATCCATGGGCGCCGGATGATTGATCTTTGAACAGATGATGTGGCCACCTGCTTGTTCACTCGTGAACTGTCCCGGTTGCCGAGGCTAACACCTCAGCCTGACAGCCGGGTTCGCAGCATCTCTCTGCGTTGTGTCACCAGGCGCGCGGCGCGGTAGAGCAAGCATGCATGGCGACAAACGCCAGTACGCGCGTACGCGCCGCGCGTGCACGACACGACGCGACGAGGAGGTGAGGTACGTACGTGCTAGACTCTTGCGTATAGCTTCTTCCTGCCCGCTATACATCACGCGCCGAGTCCTGCGGACGCCGGCCCCTCTGCTCCATCACCCACATGCCACGGCCTCACCACCTGGCCTGCCCGGCTGGCCACGCGTAGTCGTCGTCACTACTCACGCTACTCAGTAGCAGCATCAACGCACGGCATCGATCGGCCATGCCATCCGAGGAGCTCTCGCCGCACCTGGCCGCGCCCCCGTCGTCGCCGTCCCCTCAAGGCGCGCCGCGGCTCAGAGCCGGGGGCGAGCAAGACGATAGCAGGCTTTCTCCGCCTCCACCGCCGCCGCAGACGCGGAAGCGCCGGCGCGGGGCGTGCGACCCGCGCGCGAGCAGCTGGGCGACGGAGTGGGACCGCGCGTACCTGCTGGCGTGCGCGGCGGGGCTCCTGGTCGACCCGCTCTTCCTGTACGCCGTGTCCGTCAGCGCGCCGCTCATGTGCGTCTTCCTCGACGGCTGGTTCGCGGCCGCGGTCACCGCGCTCCGCTGCGCCGCCGACGCCATGCACGCCTCCAACCTGCTGCTGCGGCTCCGGGAGGCGTGGGCGCCGAGGCGGGACGACACGGACGAGGAGGAGGCGCAGCCGGGGCGCGACGACGCACGCGTGCCGGAACGGGGGACGAGGTCCAAGAAGGGAGTTTTCTTGGACGTGCTGGTCATCCTACCGGTGATGCAGGTGCGCCGTCGGTCCCTATCCGTGCATGATTCTCGCCCGTGTATTCTTTGAAAATCGAAATGCTACTTTCATCAAAATAGAAAAAAGAGAAGAATTTGTTTGGAGGGTGGGGGGGTGGGGTGGTGGCGGGGCTTACCAACGACCACGCCATGATGCAACGCAACGGAATTTTTGTCATGTATCTGAAGGATTCAATATGTTCTTTTCCGTAACAAATCCTACTCATCACAGCTAGATGTGCCCGGGCTATAAAACTTTCCTGAGAACACCATGTTCCATTCCATACTCCATACTGACGGATTGGAAACCATGTCCAAAAAAAGATCACTGAAACAACGGAGAATTTTGGATCCTTCGGCATTGTCAACATCCATTAGTCCCACATAAACCAAAGTCCCACCTTCCATACCATGGCAGCATGCTGAATGCGGCATCGGATTTCCCTATCACATTATGCCGAGCAAATGGCTGCATATGATCCAAGACTGTGCCGTTAACATCATCCTGCTGGGGACACCAGCAACAAAGAGCATTCAATCCATTACATTACATTCTCAAGAACAAAACAAAGATCAGTATTCAGAAACCTTCCAACCGCGTTGCCTAAGATCAAAAGCCACAGGCCAGACTTCACATCCTGCCGAGTGCCGAGCAATTAGCTGCATGTGATCCGCTGCTCCTCCGAGCACTAGCCACGTCCCACCTCCGCCATCTTTCTGGCGACTGATGCCACTGTGGGCGCTCTGCACCCAGTAACGTGCTGCGACCTGGGATGCCGATTTCCAGTGGTTTTGGTCCTTTTGGAGGGTCGTTTCAAGCAGCGATCTGCGCACGTACGAAATCGGTTTCGTTTATCGGCGTGGCTTTGCAGGATGCATGGGACCATTATGCTTGCGCAATTCAGTAGCCTGCAGCAACCGCATGCTGGACTATGCAGATTGGGCCACTGTGTTCATCAATCGATGTGAACCAACAATGTGCTCCATCAATCAATGCAGATTTAATCTTCTTTCCAAAGAGGCCCAAACGATCTCTGTACTGCACCTACCCCCACTTGGGACTGTGGACTGCGGACGCTGGCCTCGGCCTCGTCATCTTTTCAGTGGTACTACCATGCATGTCAGTCATCAGTCATTCATGTCGCGTGACCATTTTTGTGCGTTCGCAGGTGGTCGTCTGGGTGGCGTTGCCGGCGATGATACGCGCCGGGTCGACGACCGCCGCCATGACCGTGCTGCTGGTGGCATTCCTGCTCGAGTACCTGCCCAAGATCTACCACTCCGTCCGCGTCCTGCGCCGGATGCAGGACTTCTCCGGCTACCTCTTCGGCACCATCTGGTGGGGGATCGCCCTCAACCTCATGGCCTACTTCGTCGCCGCTCACGTGAGTCGTCCCGTCCGGCCTCTCTCTCTCGTTTCACCCTCCATCGAAGCATATTGCCCCCTCGACGACAACGGCTTAGACATTTCGGTGAACTCGTCTCGTCGGTGCATGGAAGTCGATCAATAGCATCGTACTTCCTTCAGTTCCTTGCCCAACCACCGCATCCTAACAAGGCAAATGTGACGAGGCATTCTGTCGCGAATGCACGGGCATCTTACCACTAATGGCCTCTCGGCGAGAAACGACGCCGGGCGATGTCATGATGATTCTGTGACAGCTAGACATGCTATTCTTGGTGTTGCAGGCGGTAGGCGCGTGCTGGTACCTGCTGGGCGCGCAGCGGGCCACCAAGTGCCTGAGGGAGCAGTGCGCCCAGGCCGGGAGCGGGTGCGCGCCCTGGGCGAGCCGCTCTACTACGGCGCGCGCGGCGTGGCCGTGGGCGCGGACAGGGTCGCCTGGGCCGGCAACGCCACGGTCAGGGGCACGTGCCTCGACAGCGCCGACAACTACCAGTACGGGGCCTACCAGTGGACTATCATGCTGGTGGCCAACCCCAGCAGGGTCGAGAAGATTCTGCTCCCCATCTTCTGGGGACTAATGACTCTCAGGTGAAAACGCCGTTGGCATCATCATGCGTGTTATGCATGGTCGCGATTCATGGTTTCTGTAACTTGGCCTGGTTACTGATCGTGCGACGAATTTGTTTCACTGCTGCTGCTGCTCAGCACCTTTGGGAATCTGGAGAGCACGACGGAGTGGCTGGAGATCGTGTTCAACATCATCACCATCACCGGGGGACTGATTCTCGTGACAATGCTCATAGGGAACATCAAGGTGTTCCTGAACGCGACGACGTCCAAGAAGCAGGCGATGCACACGCGGATGCGGGGCGTGGAGCTGTGGATGAAGCGCAAGAACCTGCCCAGGAGCTACCGGCACCGGGTGCGGCAGTACGAGCGGCAGCGGTGGGCGGCCACGCGCGGCGTCGACGAGTGCCGCATCGTCCGTGACCTGCCGGAGGGGCTCCGCCGGGACATCAAGTACCACCTCTGCCTCGGCCTCGTGCGCCAGGTACGCAGCAAACGCACGCACCACGCACCACGCACCGATCGACACGGACGGGGCGGGAGCGTGACGTCTCGTCAGTTTTGGCCGCGCCCCCGCTGGTACATCCATCACGTGCTCGTCGCGCGAGTAGTAACTGATGCGGTAAGCGGCACAACCGCAGGTGCCGCTGTTCCAACACATGGACGACCTGGTGCTCGAGAACATCTGCGACAGGGTCAAGTCCCTCATATTCCCCAAAGGAGAAGTTGTAAGCTCAACGACGACCAACATGCTATTTGGTTTTCCTTTACTGTCTGCAGTTTTTTTTTTTTTGTCAAAAAACCAAGATTATACTGATCTCTGTTAGTTTATGACTCATCAATCAGATTGTCAGAGAAGGGGACCCCGTGAAGCGGATGCTGTTCATCGTGCGGGGCCACCTGCAGAGCAGCCAGGTGCTCCGCAACGGCGCCGAGAGCTGCTGCATGCTGGGGCCGGGTAACTTCAGCGGCGACGAGCTGCTGTCGTGGTGCCTGCGCCGGCCGTTCCTGGAGCGGCTGCCGGCGTCGTCGTCCACGCTGACGACGCTGGAGAGCACGGAGGCCTTCGGGCTGGACGCCGCGGACGTCAAGTACGTCACGCAGCACTTCCGGTACACCTTCACCAACGAAAAAGTGCGGCGCAGCGCGCGCTACTACTCGCCCGGGTGGCGCACGTGGGCGGCCGTGGCGGTGCAGCTCGCGTGGCGACGGTACAAGCACCGCAAGACGCTCGCGTCGCTGTCCTTCATCCGCCCGCGGCGGCCGCTGTCGCGGTGTTCGTCGCTCGGCGAGGAGAAGCTCCGCCTCTATACCGCGCTGCTCACGTCGCCCAAGCCCAACCAAGACGACCTGCTGTGACTCGCTGAGATGCATTGCATGTGCGACAGGAAGAGGGCCGCGCGCGTGTCTGCACTCTACAGTCTGAACAAAGCAACGAGCGATGGAGTAGGTGCTCTTCTGTTCAGCGGACTTGAAACAAAATGCAGCAAGGTGAATGAAGCTGGTTCTCTAGAGAGGCTTCAGCTAGCTAGCAATTGAATGGCAGAAAGAACTCGAGCATTGGAGCTCCATGTGTACCGCATTACTGGTTGAGTTGACTGCTTCTCTGTTGCAACTACTATCTTGGTTTTCTTCTAGTGCACGTGTTGTCACCAGCCTGACTAACATGTCAATTCACACTCAACAGTTACATGTTTACAAGTAATACGCAAAAAATGCAGATTCTCATCAAGCATTTAGGGTAGCAAAAACATATACTTTGATCGCCAATGGCGAACATAACTCAAAACTGACAGAATCAAAACAGATGGCTAGAGAACATATTGGCCTGCATCCAAAACAAATGCATATATCCAAGGCAAAACGAGTAACATCGGTATCGCTCAGTGTGCATCACGAGGTAACAAAAGAACTGGCAAGGTCAAAATTTGGTATCAGAAACCTTGCTAGGCTAAGCTTCGAAAATAGTGGGACAGCAAAACTGACGCAAGTAGTACTAGTAGCATCTATAACGCAGGTGGACTACAAAATTGGGAGATTTGAATTTATAAGCTACTGGAGTCCCTTCCAAAGATGAACCGCCTCCCCCAATCTGATACGACCAGCATCCTCGTACGCCAACTGAATTGTTTGCTGTATTTAACAAGAGCAAACGACAATCAATACCAGCATTCAATTAGATATGTAAAGATGGAACATGCTGAGAGACCGGAACAAAAGAACATACCTTGCATAAACAGAGTACCACAGCCATTGGGTGCTGTGTCCAACATGTACCCAGTCACCAGGCAATTGATAAGCAGTTTGCTCTCCACCCAGTGGAGCGAATTGCCCAAGATGCCTGTACCTGTACATCACACGACAAAATATCAGTAACTGCTGGGTTCTGGATGAACAATCATAGCCATGCAGCCAATGGTAGTAACATCCAGTTTGTACCCACTGCCGTAGGCTCCCGCACCGTGGGGTCTGGGTACACAAATAAACCATCCAGTACAGCAAAGTTGCAAGTATGTGTTTGACAGAATTTAATACTATATATCAGTTACTTTACTTCCATGCGGAGGCATATAAAAGTTTGGACAACGGACCTGAAAGGTTTGAACCGATGGCGCCCTGCACCTCTGATCCTTATAGGACCCTCAGGATATTCTTCACACGTCTTCATTCTGTTGAAGCAGTCTGCCAGGTAACTTCCCTCTTGTGCGGCAACCTGAACCAACAAGCAGTGCAACTTTAACACATAAACTACAGAAGTGATCTTGCCACTCTCTGAACTCAATGAATACCTGAGCTGTTGCTGGGAGCATCTTCACTTGAGAGTCCACTTGAGCTAGGGCCTTTTTGAACTGTTCGATATCCAGTTCTTTCAACTCCTTGGAGCTACCATCCGAGTCTTTAAGTAGATCGTGGAAGCCCTTCATTTGGTTGGATTTAAGATACAATTCCACTTGTGGGTATCTCTCATAGATGTCTCCAAGAACATCTTTTATTTTCTTCACAGTTAAAGTGCCAGAGTTATCCTTGTCTGCCACTCGGAATATGGCAGCAACATCTTCCTGAAAATGTTAATATGACCCAATAAATATTTAAGCACATTCGAAATACTACTCCCTCCAGTTAGCTTGATGTTTCAGACAGTGATTTTGACCTGCTTGCAGTTTTATTTTTGCTGTCTGAAATGTCATATAAAGATGACCGCAAGCAGTATGTATAACTGATTTCTGCTAGGCAAGACATTGGAGCAGCACCTTACTGAAAAATCCATTATACATGCCAATTGGACACGCATGTAAGAAGATTGTGCTAGTTGACACGATACAAAATTTATTTGATACAAAGTATTTGTAGTTGTATTAAACAAAGAGAGGAAGCCATGACTAGTAATTTTGATAAATAGGTTACCCAGTGTGCTTATTGGTATAACATTGTTTTAAAAATTCTGTAGCATGAACATACCATAACTTTTCTTTGAGCAATTGTTGTGCAATCACCAAGAGCATATATATTTCAACAAAGAGAGGAGGCCATGACTAGTAATTTTGATAAATAGGTTATCCATTGTGTGCTTATTGGTATAACATGTTTTAAAAATTCTGTAGCATGAACATACCATAACTTTTCTTTGAGCAATTGTTGCGCAATCACCAAGAGCATATACATCCTCACACCCTTGAACCCTAAGCCACTCATCAGTAGCTAGCACACGCCGATTCCCCTGCAAAAATCATGTTGATATTGAACTAGGTGTGTACATGGACATTTTTCTCTTGTGAATGGAGAACAAGAATAAAAGATATACCTGACCAACTTGCTTCATGAAATCCATAATGATGGGTCGGGTTCCAATTCCAGTTGACCAAACTGCCATCCCATAAGGAACAGCGATCTCTCCTGTAGCAGGATTGGTCATGGTAATTTCCTTATCAGACACCTTCACAACCTTAAAATTTGTCTTCAAATCTATGCCATCCCTCTTGAACTTCTCTTCAGCAAATTGGGTGATTCTTTTGTCAAACCTAAATAAACCATAAAACATTATAAAAAGACTGCAACAGATCTAAGATATCAGGAGACAATAGGTGAATAACATATATTTTTAGGATAATTTTCTTTAGCCCTTCATATTATAAAGGCATAAACATACGAAACACCACATAAAAATAGCAATTATGAGACACCAAATCTTCAGAAAAAAAATTATTCTTTCTTACAAAAAACAAAGAGCAAAGACATGTAACATGTAACAAATTCATTTGTTGTCTCCACAACATAGCTGTGGGTTGATTAGAATGAGTGAAGTACACATCAGGGGACAAAAGCATCGAACGAACTTACATTGTAAGGATATGACCTCCTGCTTCAATTACTGAAATGTTTACGTACTTCTTCACATCAGGATACAACTTTGCCAAGTCTTCATTCACAAAGTCGTGCAACTCTGCAGCAAATTCAACCCCTGTTGGGCCACCACCAATAACAACGAAATGAAGGTTTTTCTTTCGCTCTTCCTCACAAAGGTTTGGAAGGGCAGCTCTTTCAAAACATTTCATGACACTCTTCCTGATCTTTTGAGCATCTTCTACTTCCTACAATAGTGACACAATCAAAAGCCACTCGATTGTACAAAATATATGAAAAAAATGTTAGGATCATTACATGTTACATCAAGAGCAGCAGAAAACAGTATGTCATGGTTAAGCACAGGAAGTAAACCAATTGATAAATTTTAGCTTTGCTCTAAATCAATCTTCACTAATTTTGTTGTAGAAAAAAGCACCAATATCTACAACATCAAATTATTTCCATTAAAAATTTATCCATAAATCTTATCTTGATAGTGTATTTATTTGAACCTGTAGATGTTAATATATTTTTCTAAAAACTTGATCAAAGATAGAAGTTAGTATCTGGCATCTATATTCAAATACCATGCAAAACCTTTATTTGTTAGTTCAACTAGGTACTTCATTGCTTCACTAGGCCTTACAGTACTTACCTTTAGGAAATGGCAATTCTCAGTAACACCAGGGGTGTTGAAAGTATTAGGTCTAGCCCCAACACTGACAATCAGGTAATCATAATCCACAACAAATTCACCGTTTCCATTAATATTTGTCCCAACATCTGATCTGCAGTGGACTTTTTTGTTTGCTGGATCAATCTTGAAGCACTCAGCCTCCCAAAATCGGAACACACCATTTCTCTACAGAATGTTATGCATTAATCAGTTTGCAGAACTAGCACTTTATTATACATATCAATTGTACAGTCCATAGCATATCTACTGACTCAGAATTTTTTTTAAAAAAATATGATCATATCAAGTACCACAAATATGGAGCATATTCCCTTTTGGTACTATATGGACATACCCTTCTCACGATATTGCGAATTGGCTCCACGATACTACGTGCTTCAACTGTGCCACATGTCACACTTGGCAACAAAGGAGTGAAGGTGAAGTAATTGCGAGGTGACACCACATGGACATCATACAAAGATGTGTCGATATTTCTCAAGAAACTTGCACCTGCCCATCCAGTTCCTAGGATAACCACCTTCTTCTTGTTTCCAGTCCCATCACAAATTTGAAGAACCCGATTATCTTGACAAGCATAAGTTAATGTGCCAGATCTAAAAAAAAAAGGTTAAAAGTGTCACTCCTGAAATATAAGGAAAATGACACTACACTAAGTAAAAAAAGTGAAGTGTGCTTGTTGGATTGCCATAACATCACACTATTTCCTGATATATCCACACATGGATAACTGCATCTGAGATTCATAACAAGTGTTTTAGTACAAGGGCTAAAGATTGTTTCTCTTTCTGTATTATGCCACCCAGGAAACAATTCCAAACTGCTAAAAAACGGTTGCTATTTTTAGTGATCAAACAGCATGGTGAACAACTACATGTACTGCTGCGGAATTTGAAACAGAATTCTAGGTATAGGAACTAAAAAAAATTCTGCTATCTCATTAATTATATGAGAAATAACAAAAAACATATATTCACACATATAGGATTGACATTGCAGTACATAATTCATTCTCATGAGACATTGTAACAATTCTAAACACCTAGAGCACCTGCAGCCTACTCCCTACTAAATCCCAGATTCGGAAAGTACCAGGTTAATCCATCAACAAAACAAGGATAAAGTATGAAACAAAGACGGTCTGATTTGAATTGCATGCATTGGGCATCATATATGTTCCAGAAATATTCATGTAGTTTGCGGGATCACAAATTCGAAATCACAAAATTATTAATGAGACCCATGAACACTCACGAATTCAAAACCCAGCACATTTTAACATGGTTTTCACACTGACTTCAATAGGCAAATATTGTGTGGTTTCAACAAACCAAGCGCAAAACAATGGGCCGGTGGACAGAGAATTATGATTATGTAACATATTTACAAACTATAATATCAACCTAAGCAATTTAAAAATCCATGTGATTGGCCAAATAAAAAACGCGTAACAATGCTTCCGGGAAAACGAAATAGCGGAGAAACAAAATAGCGGAGAGGGATCTACGATGTCGTAATATATTGAAGAAACTATATTCGCAGCAGAAAAAATGTATCCAACCAATTAAAAATTCAATCGACCGGCTGAATAATTTAAGAAAAAAACTGTCCATCGCCGTTGCTCAGAGCGTGGAACTCGAGGGGAAAAGCGGAATCCAGGAAGAGGAAGCTCTGGTGGCGGAATGCACCAAAGCAAACGGCCCAACGCACGCAGCACGATGGCGGCGGCTCGGTTGACGGAGATCAATCAACTAGCAACGGGGGGTGGCAAAATCACGCAGTAAAAAAAAAACAAGGGAATGCATAGGGGAGGCGAGGCCGCTGGACGCACCCGAAGGCGAAGAAGACGAGCCCCTTCTTCCATCGCGGCGTGCGGCGCACCGCCTCGGCGGCACGGCGCACCAGCGACAAGCCGTTGCTCGCCATCGCTCGCTGGCAACAGCCCGGACTCCCTCGACCGTGTCGACGTGGGGTGCGCGCGGCGCAATGGTAGTAGAACAAGGATGGGGAGGAGCGGTTTGCTCGCTTCCCAAAACACTCGGCGGCGGACGGGGACGAGGGCGAGCGAGGAGCCTCCTCGCCTTCCGGGGCAAGCCTAATATAGGAGGACTAGTAGTGGAATACAGCACGAAGCCTCTCTCTTGCCTGTGCCTACTTTTTCATTCCAACCCTCAAATGAACGCGAAATAATGTACACTACGGGAGACTCCCATTCACATTTATTTAGGGATGAGTTTGGAAATTTAAGGCTATGAAGGGGCGAATCTGGGACACAGGCAGGACAGCTCGCGCCCAGGTTGCTTTCCTTTTCGTTCGGTCGCGGTTACCACGTTCGTACATGCACGCCCGAACCCCCGGCACGTACAGCATCTGACGTCGCGGAGATTGTGGGCCCGCGAACGTGGACGGCTCGCGGGAGAGCGTGGGTAGGCGAGGCGTGCGCCGGCCGCCGATCATTTGGCTTGTGAACCAAGAAAGAAAGAAGTAAACGCAGGAGGGAAATGCGGAGCGCCTGAGATCCGGGTGCTGTCACAACTCACGAAGTGGGAGATTGCGGCGGCACAGCTGTACGGACGCTAGGGTTTCTCTTCTCCTTTTTAGGCCTTGTTTAGATACCCAATTTTGGGTCCAAAATCTGCATAGTAAATGTCCCGTCACACTGTAGCAATTTTGTTTTTATTTGGTAATAATTATCCAAACATTGATTAATTAGGCTTAAAATGTTCGTCTCGCAAAGTACAACAAAACTGTGTAATTAGTTTTTTATTTCATCTATATTTAGTACTCCATACATGTGCCGATATTTTGATGTGACGGGGAATAGGAATTCTGCATAGTGAATTTTGGACCCAAAATTGGGTATCTAAACAAGGCCTTACTCGCTGGCCCCTGCTGTCTTGGAGAACATGTTGTTTTCTGAAAAAATCTCCCATTGCAAACTATATAGGACTCTTATTAGAGACATTACCCAAACATCTTGTAATATGATATTATTCCAAATAAAAAACTCAAACCATAAACCCTCATACATTTCTGGTTAAGATATACTTAGAAGGTGTCAAGAAACCCTTGAACCTCTACTCCACTTTTATACAAATGGCATCGTTGCCCATATAATTTAGCATCGGAAAGCGAGTCTTTTTTAACCCTAATCCTAGCCTTCGCTATAAGAACTACTCCCTCTAGTCCCTTTTATCTGGTCCAAAGTTTTGCTAGCTAAAATTAAGGACTAAAACTTTGATCCCTTTAGCTCACTTGTGTGAAAGCATTTCCGGCCTCTTTTTCAATTCTCAAGAGCTAAAGTGATTTAAATTTTTGTGGCTAAATTGTAACTCCTTATTTGGATGGATTAGAGCTAATTGTTAGCTGAGCTAAAAATTAGCTCACTTAGATCAACTCTAAGATACTCTTTATATCATTCTGTAATAATAGCAAATAGATATTTCTGTAAAAGAACCTCTCCAACAATTTCTTTATTCGGATCTCCAGATATTAACATACTATATTTTTTATCTCTTGCTAACCAAAGATAGAGAGTGAAGTTGCTTTCTAAAGTGCACACGAGATATTGAGAAACCCATAACAAAGTGACAATATACTCCAGTGTTTACATATTTTCACCATCCAACTTTTATATCATGTTCACGCTCATTTTTATGTAGCATAAGAAATCTAGAATAAAGGCTGACAATATTTGGAAACTTAATAAAAGTTACTAAATGACATTTTTTTCTATATAGACTAATTTTATCCGGTATTAATATTGTTAGCTTTTTTAGAGGAATTTATATTTTTAGCTGGCTATATATGGCTCCAGCTAACAATTGATGGCTTTAGCTCATCCAAGGTTTGCAGTTCCCAGATTTCCTGGGTCCTATTCCCTTTATTTTCCTCTGAGCCAGATTTCGTGGGGTCAGGTACTACTGTTCTGGGGCAAACGCAACCAAAACTACCCCAGGCCTTTTGGCAAGAAACGTCCAAAAGTTTAGGCCCATTACGATTGTACTACTAAAAAAAAGTATAGCGGGCCTCACACGTATCCGTCGCCGCAGCCGGCACGGAACCCGCCCGTGGACCCGCGGAAGGTCTCGCTCTCGCCCCCCATCTCTGACAGCGCCGTGGGAACTAGCGACCGAAGAAAATCCAGGCATGCTTGACCAAGCATCCAAGTGGGGAGCGGGCGGGCGGACTGGACCATGACCCATGAGCATGACGAACGAACCCGCCACGGCCACACACAGACACAGCCATGCCATGCCGGTCGTCGCGACGCGCGGGCGGGCGGCCGCCGCTCAACCGCGACCGCGCGCCCCTGGCGCGGAACGCCCCCGCACCGCAGCCCGAGCCCCGAGGGCAGCCTGCGGCCTGCGCCTAGCCGCCTACCTGCCTGCAGACTGCCGTGGACTGATGATTAGAGCGCGTGCGCAGGCAGGAGTATAAAGCTAGCCTCCGCTCGCCCCGGGGCCGCGGCCTCGGGCTGCCGCTGGTTCCTATCGCGTGGGTGCGACCCGGGATTCCCTCGTGCTCCTCTGTCCCCTTCCTCCGCCCAGGGGAGGACCCCGCAGATCCCATCGAAATTCACGGCCGACCGAAACGCAGGCCGGACCCCCTCTCCTGGCTCCCGGCGACGACCAATTCCTCCTCCCTGGTACTGCATCTCTCCATGTCTCTGCACCTTGTTGCTATATATCCATTTCCTTCTTTCGAGCAATAGTCATGCTCTTGCACGGCGGTCGCCGGCGTTCGAGGTCGGCGTTCTGGACCGGCGACTACGCGATGCTAGCTAGGTTCATGGGCGAGTTCGTGGATTGTTAGTTGGTGGTTTCGTGGGATAAGCGATTTCCCTGAGCTAACCAAGCAACCATGATGAGGTTGTTACCTGTTAGGTGTATTGCCGTGAGCTGCTTGATCACTATGATTCTAGTCTGGCTGGAGGTGCAACTGCTTGTTGGCCATGGGTGGCCGCATCTGGGAATCACAGAGGCTGAATTTTCGCTTTTACTTGTATGTAGAAATGGGAATTTAATTTGTCTGGGAATCTTAGGCATCGAATCTTGGTATTCCTTCTAGGTGGACCATGGATATACTTCTCTTTGGAATTTGTGCTTCCAACTTCCTTGCAAAGGGAATTTGTGTTCGTGAGCACATGCATGTGGAACTGCCAAGCATGGCAGGCGTGTTTCTCTTGAATTCCTGATATATCTATAATATGTAAACCGTGAAGGAAATATATAAAGTTTTATGCAATGTATTGATGGTACTTTGCAGAAGCAGATTAGCTTTCTGGTGCAGTTTCGTGGTTCATTGATTGGTAATTTGGTAGAGCCGTAGAGAACCACCAGTTACTTTTTGAACATGACTGAACTGCATAAATGAGATTGACTTGGAGTCCAAACCACGTTGATTCATCTGATTCCTTACTGGCCAGAAATGAGAATCTTTTATTTTTCATGTGCATGCTGGGACATACATGCTGCGTATACGACATAGACAGTCGCGTGGCATTTTCGGTATGTCTCGGCCTGAGTAGTAGGATTCATTTGGATAATTGGATGTGCGGTGACTTCTTATGCAATAATTGCTGTATCTGTTGGAGTGTCGCGGCCCATGCAGATGCCCTGAAGGCATCAGTTGCCTTCAGAGCTGATAATTTGGTTGCTGAGTGGTTGAGTTGCGTAATCTGTGTGGTTGTTTCTAGATGGTCTTCCTAATTGGAGGTCGGGTGAGCTGCAAGCTGTTGGACCTGCGGAATAATTGCTTCATTTGATGGTGTGTCACACATCTTGAGTGTTGAGATTTTATGGCAAAGTGGACGCTTGTCGCTACTCACTAGATACTCAGCCACACAGGCACAGCCACGTGTTTGCGACCGTGCAGCCCCTTCCCACCATGACTTCAGGTGAGGTGGGTCTTGAGCAACTCTGCAGCCTCATTTAGAGTTACAGAGAAGATGAGATAACAGTTAATTATGGGTGCGTTTTTGTGACTCTGTGTGTTTCCCACTGATATGCATGTCAGAAGATGATGCATGTCCCCTAAAGGCAGATTGTTGTTGTGCATGACTGTTAAGCTTCTGATGGAAGTGAATCAAAGTGAGAGCGTTTCTTTCAAGTAGAGTATGCTAACTCTTAAATCTTAGATAGTATGCTTACATCTGATCAGTAATGTTGATTTTCCTTTTGCAGTTCTTGTTCCTACTACCCTTCGTGATGTTTAGATAATCTGCGGTGCTGGGTTTTAGCCCTGTTTTGAATTTTTAAATTGAGCTAAGGATTCAGTATTAATCTTGAAAGATGAATGGTTCAAGTGGTCCCCAAGGGCATCATGCCAATGGAGAGAAGAAGCAAGTGCATCATGTTAGCCGGCCCATTCTTAACAATGGACCAAAGCACCGTCCATTGACCTTCATGAGGCGATGTCGTGGTGTAGCATGTGTTGCGATTATACTGTCAACAGCATTCCTATTGATAGTTTACTTGGCTCCTATTACTACTTTTGTTGTGCGGCTGTTCAGTGTGCATTACAGCCGAAAGGCGACTTCCTTTCTGTTTGGAATGTGGTTATCTTTATGGCCATTCTTGTTTGAGAAGATAAACAAAACCAAGGTTGTCTTCTCAGGTGAAAATGTGCCTCCAAAAAGGCGTGTACTGTTATTTGCTAACCACAGGACCGAGGTTGATTGGATGTACTTGTGGGATCTTGCACTGAGGAAAAGCCATTTAGGATATATCAAGTACATACTTAAGAGCAGCTTGATGAAGTTGCCTATTTTTAGCTGGGCGTTTCACATTTTTGAGTTTATCCCGGTAGAACGGAAATGGGAGATTGATGAAGCAATTATCCAGAACAAACTCTCAAAATTTAAGAACCCCAGTGATCCTATCTGGTTGGCAGTTTTCCCTGAAGGCACGGATTATACGTAAGGCACAATTTATCCTTGAAATTCATTGTTTGTATATTTGTGTAATCCACATGCATGGTACTTGATCACATAAATTTAATGTCTCAAATTTTCATAGTTTACTGATTACCAATATAAACATTAAATGTGGTCCTTTTTAAAATTGATATGTATTACTTCAGAAATTGTTTGTCGCTCTATTCAATGCTCATGATTCTTCCTCTTTCCCTATATTTTGTTGCTGATTGCTGATTCTATCTCAGTGAGAAGAAATGCATCAAGAGTCAAGAGTATGCTTCAGAACATGGTTTGCCTAAGCTAGAGCATGTCCTCATTCCGAAGACAAAGGGGTTCATTTGTTGTTTGCAAGAGCTGAGGAGTTCCTTAGATGCAGGTGAACACCCTTTCCCCCTTCTCGTTCCATGCACACATGATACATTTGCTAGCATGATGTTGTATGGCACTATTGCTCAAGGATTTCTTCTTTTTGGCTTCTCAGCAGAATATTTATGAACAAATAACAATCAACCTAAAACGGAAAAGTCTTGGGTATTATAAGTTATATCCATTACATTAATGTTAATTGTGAAAGATATATATTAAAGCTCTGTCAAGCTGTTATTCTCTGGAATATGTTATAAGCAAGCTGTTATTCTCTGGAATATGTTATAAGCATTCTTAGAACCCATGAAGTTATCTGTGGAAAATAGTTACTCTATGTGAAAATTGTTATACTTTTTTCTTGAGTAAGCTATAATCATTCTCAAAATCTATGAAATTTCTTAAAAAGTTCACGTTCAGCAAACACATGGGTTATCAATTCTTGCTATAGAATGGAAATGTTCTTCACTGTTTTAATATTTTTGAGGAAACATAATTACAATTTGAGTTAATCAAAAGGATCATATTTTGCTTTCAAAGGGAATTAAATGAGTTAGTACCGGTGTTGTGCAAATGCGCAGTACGTGTGGTCCAATAGACCAGTATGTACTTGCATTCCCAAATTATATCATCATTGTTACTGATCAAAATAGAGTAAACAAAGAGGATAGGAATAGGACCACATACACTTGAATTCCATACAACATGAAACATAACTGAAGCTGTACCTATGAAGATTTCAATCCTACTTTGTAGTTTTTGAAGCATGTCTTTTCTGTTTTGGCTAAGGTTCACTCTTATATTTGACTTACATACCGTCCTTGCAGTTTATGATGTCACAATAGCATACAAGCATCGACTGCCAGATTTTCTGGACAACGTGTATGGCGTTGATCCTTCTGAAGTCCACGTCCACATCAGAACGGCTCAGCTCCATGACATCCCCACAACAGAAGAGAAGATAACAGAATGGATGATAGAGAGGTTTAGGCAGAAGGACCAGCTCCTGTCAGATTTTTTCGTGAAGGGCCACTTTCCTGATGAAGGAATGGAAGGAGATCTATCGACGCCAAAGTGCCTGGCAAAATTTTTAACAGTAGTAGGCTCGACGGCCATCTGCTTGTACCTAACTCTCTTCTCATCTGTGTGGTTCAAGGTCTATGTTGTAGCAAGCTGCGCTTACCTCTCATTTGTTACCTATTACTCCATACTACCACCCCAACTGATAGGTTCGCTGGAGGGTGATGTCAAGGCCAAAAAGGCTGTGTAGATGTTGATGTAACAAACTGTATATCCGCAAAGGATGTTTACTGCTGGAATTCCTGGCGTGTGCCATTTAAGGTTCCCTTTCTGCAGTAGGAGCTACGATAATACATGTGTATGGAGAAATTTTTGTTGTTCTTTATCAGTGCATAACAGTGCATGAGAGGCCCTTATCTGAAGGCAGTGAACTAGTGAAGTGTCCTCTGAACTATACCATGGTACAGGTTTTAGTTCATAATAAGCATATCTACTTCCGTCGCACGCCTTTGACTTAATTAGATCTAATCTTATCTATTATTCAAGATTTAAGGAACAGGTGGATCTCCTGTCTCTACGGGATGGAGCTGTGTAGGTTCAGATTGCTAAAATATTCGTTTTGATGTTATTAGTGTTGCAGGCAAGCAGCGAAGTCGTTGTAGTATAGTGGTGAGTATTCCCGCCTGTCACGCGGGCGACCCGGGTTCGATCCCCGGCAACGGCGATTGTTTTGCACTATTTTTTGCCTTTTTTTACTGTTTTCTCTTTTCTGTGGTCCATATCTCCAATATTTTCCCGTTTCTTTGCACTATTTTTCCTGTCGATATCTCCAATAGTCATGTTACGCTACTGTTTTTTTTCCTTTGCATTATTTTAGTTTTCTTTTTGCGATCGAGATATATACTCCAATACTCATGTTACGCTACTGTTTTCCCACGTATGCATAGCGTTGCTTCACGGTCTCAAGTCAAAGCAAGTCCACATCTCAATTCAAGACGGAATCAGTCGTGAAGATCACGATGTCTGGCACGTCCATTCGCTTTGAAAAGCACATATAATGTAAGGCATACAAAATTCGGTGTGCTATAAGCAATCCCTCAATCCCTGGAAATAGACGTTTCATCAGGAAACCATGTGCAGAATTGGCATTTCTTCAGGAAAACCTTGTCCATTAAGGCATTGCTTCAGCGTTTCAAGTAAAAACTACCAACAAACAATGGTAGGTAAAACTTGCGAGAACTCTCACTATAAAAGGTTATTGAAACGCCGCATAGGTAATGCTTCACTCGCGTTTGCATTTCGCAGCAGGACATGAGAACACTGGCTGAGCCATCCCCGTACGCCTCAATCTGATGAACTGATGACCCTCCAGGCTAGCGAGGACAGGTCGCCGTGGACGGCACGCGAGCTCCCGAGATGTTTGAAATGCTTCAGCATAACGTGTGTCACAGGATCTTGTGGATAAAATATGAGCGATAGCTGATCATCTGCAAGGGGAAGGCTAGTGAGAGCGAGTGAGAGGAACAGATAAAAATTGAGGCGTTCTCCAGCTGGTTCAGAGTTTTCGCCATCAGACATTCAGAGACTTGCATTCGGTTTCGGTCCTCACAAGGGTGAAGCAAGCGCAGAGCCCACACTGCGTCGAACAAGGAGAATCCGTCAGCCGTCACACAAAGCTGGAGATCATTGCTTCCTTGACGCCTTGGTTCTCATCGAAAATCAATACGTAAAACAAACTCGACACGCCAAAGCCCCGTCCATCCCGCGCCGTCCGCCCGTAGAAAGCTACGACTACGACCCCCGCCTCGACATCGATCGCCTCGTCCCGCCCGTGCTCGTCGTCGACTCCGCCCGCCACACTCCCTCGACATCGTCGGGCGACAAAACCTCAGCCATCCCGGCCACGCCCCGCGCCGCCCTTCCGTATGGAGGCGGACGACCGCGCCACGGCCAATGTTCGCGTGGACGGCGCGCCGGCGGAAGCCACGCTCGGCGACGGGGAGCTGAGGTGGCGCCGCGCTGGCGGGCCTGCCGGGGCGGAGCGGGCGCTGTCGCTGGAGCGCGACGTGCTCGGGGTCCAGGTGACGGGCAAGGAGGTCGTCGTCAGGGCCTTCATGGCGGCGGGCGCGGCGAGGGCGAGGGCGGTGTCGTGTGCGGCCTGGGCCACGGGCGCGGGAGAGAAGGGAGCTCGGAAGCGGTGCAGGAGGGACTTCGTGCTCGAGATGGCGGACGGCGAGGCCGCCGCCGTGACGTGGGGCGAGAGGCTCACACGCTGCCTCGACTCCTTCGGTACGTGTGCTTTCACTGCTCTGCTCATCAGGCAGACAGGCTAGATGGAAACTAGTCCCCTGTTTTTGTTTCTGCAAATCTTCAGTCTAACCAATGATGAAAGATCAGCAGCAGCTGGCTAATCACGCCTGTGATGAAATTCCACGCACAGGCCGGCCCAAGAGATTGTTCGTCTTCGTCAACCCCTTCGGCGGCAAGAAATGCGCCAGGAAGATCTACGACACGGAAATCAAGCCTCTGTTTGAAGCTGCGGATGTGAGCATCACACTGCAAGGTTCAGCATGTAAACAAAACAAATGTGGATGCGTTTTGCACTTTTGCATTATATTTTTACCAAGTAAGACTAGTAATGTTTCCCGATGTTATTGTTGCGGTTATATGGATCCGTTTTGTTCGTGATCTGTTTCAGAGACCGAGTACCAGGGGCATGCCCGGGAGGTGGCGTCTTCCCTCAACATCGCAGAGTACGACGGCGTCGTCTGCGTTAGCGGTGACGGCGTCCTCGTGGAGGTTAGCGATACATTAAGCAGCCTGATGTCTGAATTTTTTTAATTAAGTACTCCTAGAGAGAATACATTACGCAGCCATTATATGTTATTCCAAAAATCTTGAAGAATAAAAAATCACTAAAATTATAGAAAGAATTATAAAAATGTGTAGAGTATTTTTACAATGCTTGGAGAGCCCTCAAATTTGTAATATCAAACAGATATACTATAAAAAAAAATATAATTAATAAAGAATCTAATGATACTTAGTTGGTCTTATTAGTATTATTATCTTGTCATATAGATTTGATCAAATTTTAGATGCTTTGACTTTTTGAGAAAGGCAGAGGGTAACTGTCCGTATGACAGTTCACGGCTCGCATGACAGGCCTTCAATGTAAGCGCTGACTTGAGTAGTTGATTTCATTCTGTTCATTGGTTAATAAACGAGAAATCTCAAGCTTACTGAGCAATGCAACATGTTCAAGCGAAAATTCAAAACCGTACGAATGCGTCGTTAGTTGTTTGCACTTGATGTGATACCCATTCGTCGTCCTTACATTACAAGTGCCTTCCAAAGATTTCGTGAGGTGAGAGAAAACGGTCGTACTACTCTCATAGTCATACTGCGTCTCTCGGTTCGAAAAAAAACTGAAATTATTTTTCAAATCAGGTTCATTTTTGTTTTTCACACCGTGTCGGCTGTGATGTTGGACGTAGGTAGTAAATGGAATTCTTCAACGGACAGATTGGGAGGACGCAATAAAAGTGCCCATCGGGACAGTTCCAGCAGGTAGGGAAAATCTTACTCTGACATTTTGTTTTTCTAGACTAGATATATATAGTTTTCTAGATATACGATATGTCTACAATCTAGATACATACAGAGTAAAACAAATATATCTAGAAATGGCAAAGATATCCTAGAATTTGAAACAGGGTGAGTACTAATTAAAACAGGCCTGGCCTTGTCATGTGTGCAGGTACAGGAAACGGCATGGCTAAATCACTTCTGCATGCTGCCAGTGAGAAATACTCAGTTTCAAATGCTGTATTTGCCATAATCAAAGGTTACTTCTCTAATTTCTTTCCCCCCTATCGTGCTCAAAACTATATGATGCATGGAGATTTCCAGTGAAGAGGAGGAAACATGAATTTCTTGGTGTTCAGGTCACAAGCAGTCCTTAGATGTCCTTACCATTTTGCAAGGGGACACGAAATTTTTTAGTGTCTTGCATATGACCTGGGGTATGGACTTGATAAAACAGTCAGATTCTAATGCAACTTTTTCTTATTATTGTCTGATTAACTTTAAAACATCTCAGGTTTGGTGGCCGATATAGATATCGAGTCTGAGAAATACAGATGGATGGGAAGTGCACGCTTCAACTTCTATGTATGTATATGCTCATTGCTCAACCATTACGATTTCTTGAAAATTATTTATTCTAATTTCTATCATCTCTGGAATGCCTCTTAATGCATGTGGACTTACAGTAGGAGCTAGAGTGTGGCGCTTGGCAAATTTGCGCGGTTGCCCTATCATCCAACTATGTACTCCTATGTTTCTGTTTTTGTTGGTGTACCTAGGCCTTATCCTGTCCCTTTTTTTTCTGAATCTTTGTCCAACACTTTGCTACTGGCATCATTTACACTTGTTATTAATGACAAGTAATTACTTTGCTTGCTCCTATAGGATCAATTCTAGCTTCAGAAAATCACCTTGTGATCTTTTGAAAAAAAGGAGAGCCACCTTGTTATTTTGTTCCTCTGCTGTTGGGAAATTATGTCTAAAGTCTTAAAAAAGCTCTTGCCTTGTTTCAGGCTCTGGTGCGCATAATGAACTTGCGAAAATACTGTGGAACTATTCAGTTTGTGCCTGCCCCAGGCTACGAGACATATGGAGAACCCATCAAGCAGGTCAAGAATTGCATTGTAGAGTCTGTGGAGCAAAACGGAAAATCTCATCGGTCTTCTTATCCAGGTCCTTCAGTTGAGTTTCAAGCTTCAGATTGGAGATTTATTGATGGCCCATTTATTGCAGTTTGGATAAACAACGTGCCATGGGCTGCGGAGGATGTCATGGCAGCCCCAGAGGCAAAGGTAACCGAATAGTCTCTTGCAATGGTAACATTTTGTCAAGGGTATCTTTTTCCTTTCGAATTTTAAAAACCTGACGTAGCTAGTTTATTTACTCACAAAATAAACTTCAGAAAATGTTCATACAGAAGTACAGTTCTTAAGATTAAAACACTTCTTTTCAGTTGCTACTTTTTTATTATGACGGGTAATGCATTTTTACTGGATGCTGGAGCTGAATTCTCAGGATAAGCATTAAGAAGTAGTAAAAAAAGTTTGAACGCTTAGACCACCTGAATGATGAGTGATTCTGCATGGTTCATATAGAAATCATTATGCGTCATGTATTTGAGTGTTCAGTACCATACTTCCATTTGCTTCTGGATTTCATTTTGTCAGTCTTGATTTAGTATAATCGACTCAAGGAAGTTGATTTTTTTTTATTTTTGTGCAGTTCTCAGATGGCTATATGGATGCAGTCATACTCAGAGATTGTCCAAAGGCTGATCTTTTAGCTCTATTGCTGAAGATGAGCGACGGGAGTTATGTCAAATCAACATATGTAACATATCTCAAGGTTAGTTACTCTCATCCACTGACATTAAGACGATGCAACTTACAGTGAATTCCTAAGGTTAAATAAACCATACATTAAGTTATGTTTTGACTAAATATCTGATGTTTGATGGAAAATAAGGCACTTCAACTTATGTCTTATTGTCAATGCAGCATTATTAATTTATCATGGTTCAGGTTTTCATCTCTTCCCAGTTTAATAGTACATCAGTATCAAGGAAATGATGCTGCTTATGGTGACTTCTGCAGATGAGATCTTTTAAATTATCACCAGGCCAACTTGCTGAGAACCCAAAAAAGGGTGGCATTATAGACGTGGACGGTGAGGTAATTGCTAGAGGAAAAGGAACATACGGAAGCGAACATCAAGATGTGATGGCTTATGGCCATCCTATTCAGCTAACAGTGCACCAAGCATTGGCTACCATATATTGCCCTGACAAGATTCGCTGAAGAATGACATTGCCCAAACAAAGTCGCCTACAAATGTCCCAAGTCTTCGAAGGAAACGCTGAACTGGAGATACAACAAAAAAATGGACCTTACAATATCCAACCCAAAAAAAAGTCAATGAAAGCAGAATCTAGATACATTTTTTTTTCTTTTTGTTAAGACGAACTATGTCATTCATGTATGTCAAAACAAACACCCCAAAATGGCCCTTCCTTTGCCCTTTCTACTCTCTCCTAGGGTTAGTTTGACCATGTCTATTGTTGTTACATAACTTTGTGTTGTTCTTTATTCTTTACAAGTTTGACCAATAATACAGTGTAGGTCCCCTCAAAAAAAAAGACAACACAGTGTAGATGGAATTATTCATATATCTGTGCACTTCCCTAATTATATCTTTTGGGCATTATAAATTTATCCTGAATGTACTAGCGATCTATTTTGATTCAAAAAGATAAGACACTTAAAGTCTGCCCAAATCTTATAATACATATTTAGTAAGATAATTATTACTACTTTTATACAAATTTGGTCAAACTTGATAGACTTTAACATAGCACTGTTCTAGAATAACATGTTTTTGGGATGGAGAGAGTAACCGCACTATTTTGTTCCTTTCACATGGAGAACACAGAAGAACTGTGTGACACAAACGTCGTTTTTTCATCTAATCTAAACATACGTATGGCACAAATGGTTCAGAATCATAAATGGGATATATGAAAATATATAGATTAATGATATACTTAGCAAAAAAATTATCACAACTACAAAAAGATATTAGAGTATCTTTATAGGTATTGAATTGGAAATAACCAAATAAAACGGAAAGTAAAGATAAGCAAATTTAGTTAACTATATGCTCCCAAATTTGTCCATGAGTTTCCAATACTTATCTCTTTAAAAAACATTAATCCCTCTTAAAATTGATAACCCGTGTAGCAACATGGGTTGACGAGCTAGTAAGCATAATGAGAACAGAATGGGACCTCCAAGTACCCCATGAAAAGGAAGATCACAGGTCTACAGTTCTTTTATCCAAAAGGAACCTGAGAGTAACAAAGCACACTATGAACATCACCCCACAAAACACGACCGACATTAGTTACAAATTTGAACGCACGGGGGAAAAGAATTGTAACAAGACAATAGAATAACAGAACAGGTTCCAGATTGGAGGAACCAACAAGCAGGTAATCACCAGACTATCGCTGACGAGCCATAGCCTGGCGGCTCGCATGGTGCTGGAGCCTGGTCGCCTGGAGAAGACAACTAGACAAGTTGGAGCTGTGGAGGTTTGCAAGTCAATGCGAGCGACAATCGGCCAGGGCAAACACTAAGGTCGAGGCCCCAGTGACGACGGAGCCGAGGGGGAGAGGATGTCTCCACTCGTAACATCCTGCGTTACCATGGAAACAAGGTCATTGATCAACTGATAGAAATTAGACTAGTTCAGTAGTTGTTACGAAGAAGAAGAAGAAAAAGGAAGTATTTCAAACGTCAAGAATTTATGTACTTACTTGAACAAAATATTCCTTAAGCACTGGTGAAGCCAGAGCTATCACCTTTTAGTTGCAAAAATGGGCACGCTTCATCTAAATTCCTTCCAGCGGATATGGGCAATCTTCAGCCAGCTTTCTCCATCAGGTGCTCGGCAGCTCTCTTTCAGGAGTTCACAGTTCCATATACATATGCGTTTGAGGGAGGATGGTAGATCTGGTAAAGATGATATATTGGGGCAGTTATACATATCGAGATTCTCCAAACTAGAGAGACACTTCAGGTTTCTTGGTAGGTACTTCATTTCACATTTACATAATCTCAGACGCTTGGCAGATGAGAAACTTGCAGACTCTTCAAATGTAACTGATGATTCCTTGCAATCTTGAAGACAAAGAAAAGTTGGGATTGTAAAACCTTCTGCCATGAGCATGTGGTTTAGCGCCTCGATGCTACTAACAGTCAGTGAATTCTGGACACGGAGCTGTGAGATGCACTCTACAGAGAGCTTTGGAACATCTGTCAAATGTAAGTACTGGAGATACAGGGAAGACAAGCCTTCAAGAAAGCACAGATCAGGGAAATTACCTAGTAACAATGTTTTCAGTAAGGTCAGATGGACAATGGACAAGGAATGGGAGCTTCTGCAACTGAACATACGAAGGTATTTCAGTTGTGGCAAGCCATTACTGAATGAATCAGCTGCAAGCATACAACCATGTATGCAGAGCCTAACAAGGGACAACGGTAAAAATTCTGCTCCACGTGCCAGCTCTAAACAAGGGCAGTAAGTAAATCTGGACTCAGAGAGAGATGCAGCAGCTCTTAAACCGCCTAATGATCGGTGACACCAACAAGATGAGATGAACAAGTAATCAAGCTTTGTCAAAAGCTCAAATACCTCTTCTGACGGAAGGGCGGTTAAAGTCATGATCTTACTTAAAGCCAAGGTTTCCAATGAAGCCAGGCCACCAAGGAAAGCAGATAAAGCTCCATTTGTAATACCGCATGAATCAAGATCAAGACGCCGAAGTCCTGATGCTGGAAACAGTGGCAGTGCAATGCTCGACAAAGAATAGAATAGATGCCAAATAAACAGGCCATATGCAAGCATTGTAATATGAATGTATATCATGTAATAAAACATATTTACTGTATACAAAGAAAACAGAAACCATGGACGAAAGATGGATTCACACCAAACTAGGAACTTTCTTATTAACAACAGAACAGCAGTACCGAAATTACAGATATCTATAGTCCTACAGTAGTGGAGGGTAGTGCTCCAGTGTCAAAAGCATAATAGTAGATCGAACCAACCAAATAAGAATCAAGCTGGCAGATCCTTGCGCGGTTAGAGACCAGCAGCGGGCAGCGCAGCCAAGAAGGCACTGTAGGCCGAATCGAGGTCGAAGTTGAGCTGCCTGGCCTGCTGATCCGTGAGCTCATCCGCGGCCCCCATCTTATGCAGCTTGCCGAGCCACTCGTTAACCTTGACCTTGCCCTCAAAGTCAGGCGGCAGCAGGGGGCCGAGTCTGGCCATGGACGTGGCGACGTCCTGCAGCAGGGGGCGGACCTGGTCGTTGGCAAGCATGTTGAGCTTGACGGCGTCCATGGCGGTGATGAAGCTCTGCACGCACTGCGCGATGGCCGCGGCGGAGGCGGCGGTGGCGGCCGGCGTGGACGAGGCGGACGCGGCGCGGAGCTCGACGGTGGCCGGGACGCCCGACTGGAGGAGGCGGTTGAGCGCGGCGGGGCAGTCGAGGCGGTACGCCTGGACGAAGCGCGGGACGGTGACGGCGCCGGCCAGCGAGGAGGAGAGGGAGTTGAACTGGGAGATGAGCTTGAGGCACTCCGCCTCGTAGTCGGCGGCGGAGACGAGGTCGCGGACGTAGGCCCGCTCCAGCTTCTCCGTGCACTTGATGATCGCGTACAGGTCCGCGTAGCTCTCCAGGAGCTCCCGCTCGCGCTTGTCGTTCCACAGCTTCACCTCCATGGGTGGTCGTCCGGGCTTCCCCTCCTTCCCTCCGGCGAGCGGATCGCGGCGGCGCCCGAGATTTGGGGGAAGATGAGAGGAGAGGGGATCGGGGTAGGATGGATTTGGGGATTGTGAAGAAGCGCGAGGGGGTTACGTGTAAACTGGACTAGTGGAGAGAATTTGAAAAGGAATTGGACAATTACTACGCGTTTTTTTTTTATTTTCTGACAACAGACTACGCGTTTGTTCGGCCTTTCCTCTGAAGCGATCGCTCTACGCAAAACAAACATACGTCCATAGGGATAGTAGGATTCCGGCGACAGCATAAGAGGTAAGGGCACATTTTATACAGGACGTTTGTTCTTGTTGAGATCTACTGCTAGGTAGGAAAATGAACGCAATACTTCTCTGCCAAACAATACAAATTTTTATGTTAAGCAGATGTGAATTACTGTAGGGTTGTGATATGAATTTCAATCTCTACTTTTTTTTTCTATTCCTCCGTTCTGTAAAGACAAAAGAATAGATCTATCGAACGTAACAAAAACATAGGAAGTGCAACAATGAGGCTAAACCAATATTTAGTTTCCTCTGAAACCCCTTTGAACCTAGTCCATATGAACTCAAATGAACTGTCAGAAAGTATTCCTTAGTTTCATAGGGTCCTAAGAGATTTTTTTATATGGATTGAATTCTCCAAAATGACGGTCTTTTTCTCCGTTCCAAAGAATAAGCTCACAGGATATTTCATCTTCTTCTCACTCCTTACTGTTTTTATTTGGTTTGTGAAATGGTACGAGTTGATCTATCACCACTTTATTCCTCGTGTAAGTAAATAATTAGTATATGCATAAAGAATAGTTGATTCCATCAAAATCCCTAATTCGAACTCATGATTCATCACTTCATGAAGCATGAGGTGATTTCGGCATTGAGGATTTTGTCTATTTTGGTGCACGGACTTTGAAAAGATTGCTGAGTCCAAAAACAACTCTGAAAGCTTGCTGCCAACCGATTGGAATCGTTGGACACTGTGCGCCGTCACCACGTGCTCTCCAGTAACCATGATATGCTTTTCTTTTCTCTGTTTTGTTGGCACATTTGCTTGGAGACTGAAGAATACTGTCAGCAAGGTGTATGAACATTGAACAGTACGGCATCACACATCAACCCTTGTGCAGTTACGTCATGCGCAACCATTTTCACAACAAAAGCATCTAGGACTAGAAGTATGCAACGTACAATCTTGGGCTGCTTGATTGGGCTAAACCGGGCTTGCCAAAAGTAATGGCAGCGAGAAAGCTAGCATGCAGACTGGATAGGTTGGGCCGAGTGTGACTCCGGTCCGGCACGGCCCGAAATGTGTGGATGGAAGCCTTGGCATCCCGTACTGTCCACATAGCTGGACAGCCACGCTGATCAAACGGGCAAGCTAGGTAGCAATGCCACTGCTTTAGATTTTTTTAAGAATTACACAGTATAACACAGATGCTCACAGTACATACGCAGCCGGTACAGCCGGTAGATCTGGAGATGGCGCCTCGTTGTCAACGAAAACGTCGCTTACCACTTAATGCATAACGCCGGTAAATTCTGAAAAAATCCTAGAAAAAGGTGCGAGCACCAAGATTCGAACTTCGGTGTGTAGCGTCCCATTGAGCCGTCGTACCATTGGACTACAAATGAATTCGCACTACTCTAGAGTTTTTGCTCTTAAAGAAACCTACTCTACAGTGTTTTTCTTTAGTTCAGACTCTAGAGCCTCATGGCCTAGGCATAGTTAGCGCTAGACGGTAAAATATGGAATTTACAAGAGCATACTTCCGTGGCTTGACAACTTTTGGAACGACGCATATTGATACTATATATTTCCTTCATTATAAATTGTAAGTCGTTTGATTTTTTTATTTAAAGTTTGATACTCGTCTTATTTAAAAAATTTATGCAAACATAGTCAAATTTAAAATAATTTTGAAGAGATTTGACTAATAAAGCAAGTCACAATAAAAAAAATAGTATTTTAAACAAATTTTTAAATAAGACGAGTGGTCAAACTTTACGTCTAAAAAGTCAAATGACTTATAATTTGAGATAGAGGAAGTACATACTTTGTTGCAAAGCTATCAATAGTTAGGATTTAGGGCTTAGAATCAGACTTTTTAAAAATATAGTCTTTAGGGCGCCAGAGGACTCCTGATCATGTCTCTAACACCCAAAATATAGTGATATATAGCCCCTAGTAGATTCTAGACGTGGGGGCACTTTCTGTGCACCTGTAACTTTGTATATAGAATGTTTGAAATGGTGTTCTATGCAACTTGAGTGACGATTTTAGCGAATGTTGTTTGTAAAGATTGACTCAAACTTGGAAGCCCACAAAGTAGCAAATCCAGAGGGAGCTAAGCAGTGAAGATTTCAGGCAAAAATCTAGAGATTATTGGTGATTTGACGTTAAGTAACAGTGATTTAATATGCTCACCCTCGGCAGCCCCCCTTTAGATCCGCCCCTGAGCCACACTGGCCTTCTAAGGGGGTGGCCAAAGGGGGCATCGTCCTATGATATCGTTGAGGTGTTTTGCACATGGTTGGAGTGTGCTTTAGCTTAGGGTAAAATCCCAAAAAGGTGATTACCTGGCCCAAGATAGTGCCATAGCAACTAATAGAAAGAAAAAAGAAACAGATGAAAGAGTTACAATCTTACTAATAAGATACTATCGATTCACTGACAAACCAATGTTAGGATTCGATGAGCTCGCACTCCAATACTAATTTTGTGCATGGTATATCCACACCCTATCTGTTGTAGAGACCATAGAAAGAGTCTTTACCAAGTTCGCTTTCATCATCATCGTTGTTCATATAAGCACAATTAATGTAACGACATGTAGGTGGAGACAAAATTTTAGTTATATCATTAGCTAGAATATATAGAAATAACAACCCTGTTTTGAACTTTTTGTCCTCGCCACATGCATCTAGAATCTAGACTTTAGCAAAAGTTGATCCTCACAAGATTATGTTTGTCGTTGTAGTTTTGAGTTGAGAAATGAAACGACAATCTCTTCTACTATACACGTGATGACATTTTGAGCAACAGGTACTGAAATTATCTGCATGTTTATGGTGTATAGCATATACTCCTATAAAGGTTGTTTCAATCCACATATGCCTTTCAATAGAGATTGATTTCGATACAAATAGTGGTATATTGGAGGAGTAATTGATGGTAAAAGTATGATTGAAAAGAAACGTAGAGAGCACTACCTAATATAATAAACGTATCTAAGTACATTGTATTGTATAAAAAAAATCGACGAACGCTAGCAAACAAAATAAGCAAGAAGCTAGAATACGTGCACACTGTGACAAAGGACCACGCAATGCAAGTTCGTAGACTGAGGAGAGCAAAATCATGACATGTTGTTAACTACTATATACTAGTCACAAGCAGCATGGAATCTAGGCCGCTTAGTTTATGTAGGATACCGAAAACGGCTGAGATACCCGGTAACTTTATTGCGGAGAACCAGTCTCGGTGAATCGCCGCCGTTGCAATCCACATCCGCGGTTGTTTAATACAGTACTTTTTTTTGCGAATCCACATCGGTGAATATCTGATCTGATCTGATCTGATCTGAGAAGAATAAGTCATAGGAGTACAACGCGTCCCCATCCGCGGTTGTTTAATACAGTACTTTTTTTTGCGAGCCGTTTAATTAATACTTTAATTTGGTGCTGAATACCGACGACATGGACTCTTAGGCCTTGTTTAGATTGCCAAGTTTTTTCAGTTTCTCTCCATCATATTAATTTTTAGACTCATGTATGAAGTATTAAATGTAGATAAAAAATAACTAATTATATAGTTTAGTTGAAAATTACGAGATAAATCTTTTAAGCCTAATTGATTTATAATCAGATAATATTTATTAAATAAGACAAAAGAGTTACTATTTATCGGGTTTATTTTTTTCACAATCTAAACAAGACCTTAATCTGAGCTACTAACCCGGCCGTACGGCCACCTCCACGACCGGTGGCCGCGACGGCGACGAAATAGCAGTAAGTAGATCGAGCTGGCCTCGGACACCGTGCATTTTTTGGCTTTCAATTTTGAGGCGCACAGCGCACGGCATGCGGGCGAGGCCGACGTCCTGTGCGCTGCAGCAGCAGCAGATCGAGCTGGCCTCGGACCAGCGGATGGTGCGGGTCCGCGCCGAACTTTTCTGCGGCGCGGCGCGGGCGCTTCCGGTGGTCATAGAGCGCGCACGTCGGCCTCGGCCTCGGCCCCGCAAATCGCGGGTGCCGGCCGCTGGGTTTTCTTGTGTGGTCGCTTTACGCTATTGACACGGCAGGAGCGGCGCGTGCGTGCGTGATGGGTCGACGCGTAGGTAGCGCTCGTGATGTGTCGTCCTCCCAATCATGTGGTATTTGGGATAACTAGGTGGCAGTGGCAGGTTTAAGTCGTGCTCGATGGACATGGGCCAACCATAGTACATATTGTATCTAGCTAGCTTATTTGGGTGCTCCGGCGAAATTCCACGCCAATTATTATTGGGTTTTATTAGGCGATATGATCCGATCGATCAAGCAAAGTCGCCACGTGGTCGTGGTACGGTCCAACCCCTTGCATCTAACGTACTCCTACAGTGCAGGCGGCACTCCTCGTCTCATGACATCTGTGAATGCAGCAGTTTGCTGCGTGCAAAGGCATAGTGCCGTTTGCGGGCCGAACCGTACTGGTTGCCGCCGTTCATGCAGTGACTAGTGGTGGCCTCGCTAACTTGAAGCAACTTTCTTCAGAACATGCGATATTGTCTCCAAGAAGAAAGGATCGTCTAGGCAGGCGATCGAGAACGAAAGAGGATAGCAGGGTGGTTGCCATTTTTCTATAATCCATGAGGAACGTACAGCCGTGAAACTTTGTCAGGCCGTGTCCGTCCTCGATCGATATATCTGAACCGTACCAAAAAAAAAAAAACTCCATCGTACCGATAAAAAAAAAAGTATTCCTTTTGCACCCCCCGTATGAGTGTTAGCATCAATTAAAAGACAGACGCAGCGTGGGGATGCGTTACGGTGACTAGATTCGCGAACTAGCTCCAGGACCCTTTTTAGACTTGTTTTGTTAAGCCGCGCCTCTACGGCGTTTGTCTGCCTAACATTGCCTCGAACGCGTGCACGCCCAAATTAAAGCCCAAGCGTGAGTCATGGCACTGCAGGCACAGTGACACAGTACTCCATAGCTAGATTTTCGTTGGCTCAGCTCATAGCTAGCGCCGGAGTGCTACTGCTACATGGCGTCCGTCCGAGAGTGCTTCTAGGGAAGAGTTTAGTCACGGCATTGTAGCGCTTTGCCAACTCTCTCTCTGACCACGATTCCGTGCGTGCATCACGTCGCAGACAGAGAAAACGCTCGGCAAACACGTACGGGAATTCGGCACAGGCGTGTCCGGTGGAAAACCAAGCAAAACCAACACGAAACGGCAGCCTGAACCGCCTGTGGACTCATGATGTCAAAGCTGGCACACGACGACGACGAGGCCAGCAGTGCGCCAGTGCCGCACAGGCCAGGCGCCTCATTATTTCCGCTAGCCAACCAACGGACCCTGGCCTCGTCGTCGCTCCCCCTCGGAAGCTGGGACCGCCGCGGGGGCGGGCGGGGCTCTCCGTCTTTTTCTCTTTTCCCAAAACGGCCTCCGCCACCCGTATCAGCGCCCTGCCCCAGTTGCCAGGGCATGGCCCAACTCACTGGTATGGCGGGGCCAGCGGCCGGGGAGCCCGCGGCGCGGTGGCCAGATGCCCTGTCACGGGGAGGGGGCCGAGCCGGCGGGGGCAGCGGAATCTGGAACAGGGGGAGGAGACGCGAGGTCTGATTTGAAGCGACCCGGCCAGCAGGAAAGACGGCGCCGGTTTTTGCGGTGGTTTACCCTGCAAAACACATGCTCGACTCATGTTCCTTCTCTTTTTCTTGTAGCAGTAGCAGTGTAGCACTGCCAGCAAACAATGCACTATTATTATTATTATTATTATTATTATTTTCTAGTTCTGCATTTTTAGTCAAAATGTCTAAATAACTATAGCAAATCATCACTAAATAAGTATATAGCAAAAGCCTCACATCACCATTAAATCTTCATACAAATCAACATCTTCAACGTTTCAGCCCCCTGCTTTCATCACTGTTCTGAGGACGAAGAGAGTCATTGGAATAACATACTTTTTTCCTTACCTTTTTTATGGGGCTTTGTTACAAAGATATTCTATAATCTAGATAGTTCAGCGCGACATGAAAATTTTTACTAGTGAAGTTTTCAAAAACGTTTGAAAACAAGACACAATATGTACAGATTCATCCCATGCATAAATTATAACATGTACTATGTCATAGAAAAAACTAAAGTTAACTAAAGTTTCAGAGCACATCTAAACATATACATCATATATGTCAAAACAAAGCCCTCTATTGTGCTTAATTGGATTGAAAATCAATAAGAAGCTTGGTCAAACAAATAATAATAATAAATTCCTTCATGAGAAGGGTTATGAGGTTGAAACATAGGCTCTGTTCAGCCGGCAGATTTCGGTATATTTCAGCTTATTTCCTCTCACAAATTACTATTGAATCTGCCGAATTTTGCCGGCTTTTCTACCAGCCGAACAGAGCCACACTCAAACACCACTCTATATGCATATCATGTTCACATGATGGTAGCCATGGTAACATGACTACTGAATAAAACCATCAAAATTGATCATAGATCAATTGGTTGGGTTGCTTGTGGTGAAATCTTCCTACCAGGGATCAAGTCCTTGGCACTGGTGCTCGTATTTTTTTGGATTTTTCGGTGTTATGTTTTAGTAAGTGGTAAGCGACGCCCCCTCTGATGACTTTGAGAATCTCTAGATCTAGTGTGAGTTCAAAAATCTCCGTTTACAAAGATGAGTGTATATGTGTGTTGGGTGTCTGTGTTGTATTGTATAATCTTAAAAAAACCACAAAAAGCGATCACATTTTGATTAGTTAAATTATCATATATCAACATTATGGCCTTCAAAAGGAACCCAAATTTGTCCTATCAAAATGTATTAGGGGTGGATTGGGACGAAATTTAGTTTAAATTTCACTTAAATCCGCTCGGTACATGTAAACTGATACAATTCCGATTACACATGGTCTAGCGAAAATCCCAGTAGAGAGCAAGAGTAGAAAATAGTTGAACTGTAGTTCCCAGAAGTAGCACAAAAGGAGAGATGGCTCGCATCGAAGAAGCACATATACAAACATCAACATCCCCATCCATCCATAGGTTAAAAGGACCAGCACCCGCTCAACACCGAAGCCTCCCCCTCAGAGGCTCAGGCCCTCATCACCAACTCCTCTCCATCTCGCTCTCGGTCCTCCCTCCCCTCTCTCCTCTCTCCCCGCCTCCTCCCTCCCTTTCGAAACCCCATCTACGTCGGCGTAGGGCGCGGGGCTGGAGTTGGAGGAAGCATTCGTGAAGACTCTGGCGACTTCTTCAGATCGGCAGATCCGTATTTCTGGGCGATTTGTATCGAAGCCCCCAAGCAGTTTGTTTCAGAAAGCAGCCGCTTTGGCGTCGCTCCTGTCTCAGTGCCCCTGTTGTGTTCGTCGTCGTTCTTGGCCTCGGCCCTTGGATCATATATCCAGCTAGGAAAAAGGGGCCACCTTTGCCTTTATTCTTTGGCCCCTTCGGAGATCGCCCTCGTCAAGATTTGGTGGGAACCCAATTCGCTGCGATTCCCTGTGGGAAGGCGCCGCTTTGGTTCCTGTTTCCCCACAGCTCCCAAACTCTATATATCTCAATCTCTTCTTCACCTACTTGCCTAACTTTCTTTTACTTCGATCCACCAGTTTCTGCTTTCCACCACTCGGCATTCGGGTGTTTCTTGCTTCGACGCAATCCAGATCAATCTGTGGCCGTTGTTTCCATTGGACCTGCTGTGCTTTGTCCTGTTCTTGGCTGGAGACATGGCCGCGGCGAACGGTGTTGCCGGCGCGGGGCTGTTCAGCGAGGAGGAGCTGCGGGAGGTGAGCGGGGTGCGCTGGGGGGAGGACTTCGTCGAGGTGACGTGCGGATGCACCAGCCACCGCTACGGCGACGCCGTCGGCCGCCTTCGCGTCTGCGCGTCCGGCGACCTGGAGATCAACTGCGAGTGCACGCCCGGCTGCCGCGAAGGTCCGTGCCAGCCACCACTTGTATCCCTTTGCTTGTCTCCTCGCTCTTGATTTCATGTCCGTGCATCGATGCGAGTATGGTGTTTGATCTCTGGGTCACGATATGTCTTGGACTCCGCGGATGAACATGCATGCAATGCCAGTGCACGCGCCACGGCGGCTCTTGTGCCGGGCATGGCCTGCTTCTAGTGCTTGGCACCATGCTGCATCCCATGCATCCCTGCTCCGGCCTAGTTCGTGTCTGTTGCCTGTTGATTTTTGCCAATGCCTTTCTGCAATCTGAATGTTAGGACGATGGGCCAAACTTGTTGGGGTGGTGGTCATGCTCATGCTCTCCCTGGAAGTAATTAATATCACCTGTATATCTATCATTCATTCGGCATAGCTGACCTTTCATGTTGTTGTCTCGGCACACCCCTCTACTAATAGCACATGCAAGCATTTTGTCCTTGATACCTAAATGCACGTCGATTCATTCTGTGAGTCCTTTTTGCATGCTGTTGGTCGTGGGATTTGTCCCTCTGTTCAGTCGTGGTGTCCATCACAGCAGTACAACAAATTGTAACGTCTCTGTTTATGTTCAGGCTTTCGTTTGCATGGATTAGCACCTGTTCTCGTTTGGAGTTGCATGCTGCTTTCCTTTTATTTTAACATCTGATACTTGTTTGCTACGAGTGAGTTGTAACGACACTGTCTCTGTTCTGTGTTACTAACTGGTGGCCTTAATAGTTCATCTCTGATATTGTAGATGATATTTTCTACTTGTAATCTGCAGTGTCTGTATCTCCTTGTGTGTCGCGTCTAATCTGCAATGTATATATCTTAGTGGGTGTCTAGAGTACTGTAGGTGACATGCTGACATACCCTATATAGCACAAGTGTTATATCTCCGAGTTTAACTGCGTACCATATTAATTGGATGGTCTGAATCCAAGTTTTTGTATTGAATCTAAATTGTCTGAGAAGGCACATTTTTGTTTGTTTTGGAGCCTAACGATTGAGGCATCAATTGTCTTCTCGCTTATTCAGATGTGGAAGTCAATTCTCAATGATTTGGCACCCTTCTCTTTTGTGTGGCTGGCAATCATAGTGATGGTAATATGTCAATGAGATTGAAGCATGGGCGTAGCAACCACGGTCCATATATTCCAAAATTCAGGGTTTGTTTATGAAATCTAGATATGTATGTGGGATTTAACAAATGGGGTAGGCTCTGGATTCGAAATATGCAGTTCCTAATGCCCAATAACTTATGACGGCAACCTGCAGCCTTCTATAAGATGTGTATCGATCTGGGTACACTGCAGTAATCCACGGTGGAGTAATCAGGCACCCAGATTTTTGGGATAGTTTTAACTTTATTTAAGGGCTGCTTGGCTCGAGTGACATCACAGATCATGAAACTTCAAGTGGTTCTTGTTTTATATGAATGTGGACTCTTAAGACTGCGGGTATATCTTCTAATAAAAACTCTGTCACTTTGTGGTGTCGTTGTCCCTGGCCTAGTTTTTAGTGTTGTCATAGTAAACAGTGTTTGGTGGTAGTTGTTATGTCAGTACATTTGTAGGGCATTTGATCATGTTGCAGCAATGGAGATAAACATTTGTTTAAATCATCTAGTGAGCACTACATTGTGTTCTGATAGTTCACTTTAATGATGGTTCAGTATAACGTTGTAATTTGTAACTTAAAATTGCAGACAAGCTGACACCTGCTGCCTTTGAGAAGCACTCTGGAAAGGAGACAGCTGGAAAGTGGAGGAACACTGTCTGGGTAATGGTTCAGGGAGAAAAAGTACCATTATCAAAGACACCTCTGCTCAAATACTACTACTTGGCGCACAAATCTGGCAGTGGTTCTCACAAAGGTCGTAATGGACGTCCATGTCACCGTGATGAGTTCATCTTCTGCACAAGATGCGGCAAGGAGAGGAGATTTCGGCTCCGGTCAAAAGAAGAGTGCCGTGTTTACCATGATGCTCTTGCCAAAGTTAACTGGACATGTGCAGATTTAACAGCTGATAGGTATGTGTCTACACTTTTGTCCACTGTACTACTAATTCTGAACCTTTTGTGGTAATAATCCATGCTATAGCCTAGTTTTGTACATTTTAGATGCATCTCAGCTATTGTGGACTTCTGTTGTTTTCGAACTATTAGTTTGGTTGCTTTTAGTGTTTATTTCAAATCAAGCTACAGACTGGTACCATTTACTTAATTGCGACAAGACTTCCAGTTAGTCATCAATCTAAGCTTTTCTGCTCTCTTTATGTTTACTGTTTAGAGTTGTTTAGTACTGATGTTAACTTAAAATGCCAGTGAAGTGAGTGGATGCCCTTTAGGCTTTAGGTGCTGAAACTTCCTATTGTCTACTAGGATAGTGACGGCAAACCCTGAAAGTCCAACTCCTGGCTCTACCAAGGCAAGTGGTTGATGCATATCAACTACTCTGTCCAAACGTAGCCAAATTGCACATTGTTGGTAATGTCCATTGTGGTAGCAAAACACTGGTAAAGCACATTGTGTAACTGTAGCATACTGATGAGATGTGGCTGTCAGTATGATACTGTAGATAAGTACCGTAGAAACTAGAAACTGCACGGCTCTAGTACAAACTGTGAACTGTTGCCGTCCAAGTTTCTGGCCGAAAATTAGCATGCATCTGCTGCAGGTTCGTGTCACTGGGCCAGCAGTACACTGAGTGGCATTAGGGCTGCATCCCTCAGCTTGCCTGGTTGGCAATTCATGTGTACAGAACTGTACGGTTCTGCCTATTAATCAGAAGAGAGGGAGTAGCTATATTTGAGATGCTTGAATTCTTAGAAATTTTCAGGCAACAATATTACACAAGCAACTGTTAACAAAAATGATAAGTTACAAGAGACACTTTGTAATTCTTTTTCTATAGCCAAACTAGGACAACATTGCATGCTGAACGTGTTGATGTAAAAAGGCGTTGGATCTGCAAACACCGGGTTAATACCCAAGTTTGATATCAAGGCGTGCCAGTCGATTTGACCTGTTAATCGACAAGGATGATAAATTTGAATAAAATCCGAACGAGACGATAACGATACGCCCGGACGTCAAAGCTCTGTTGAACAGATCAGACGAGACGACAGCGATACGCCCGGACGTCAAAGCCTGAATCGTGCTCGGTAGACGCGGAACCTGCAAGGTTGCCGGAGATCAAGTTGATGCAGCCCGTCGATTCTTGAAAGAACTCGTTGAAAAAGAAAAGGTACTTGGCGAAGTCGTCGAAAAGTAAAGTACTGGTAAAGATAAATAAGAAGTAAATTGGTTTATTGATGCTTGCATATCCATTACAATGCCCTTCGGCATATATTTATACTCTACTAATCAAAAGAGTTCTAATTTAATACGTAAAGCTCAAATATAAAAGAAATAAACTAATTCCTTATACGAACTCTATTTCTTAAAAAAGAAATAAAACTTGTATAGGAGTTGGACTTAAACTATAATACTAAAACCCATAAGCTTCGTGTCACCGATCCGTTGTCCGCTCCTGTTACGATGAAGTCATCTCCTTATCGGCACGTCCCTGGCATCGATAACAACCTTCTAGCCTTCCTGTCTATCTTATCGGCAACGGCTCTTTGGCTTCATCGACAATGTACGAGATCAACATGTCCTTCATCGGCAACTCAGAAGCAATACTAAAGAATAATCACCCTCTTGTCGATTTAGTTCAGTCTCCCGATCCTTATTGATACGTGCCCAAAAACGGTGTTAACACATGCCCCCCCGATTTCGGAGTATAAAATACTTTATGCGCCGAAATTTCCTCCAGGTCATGATTACCCAAACCGCTTGAACTTCTCCTCGAGAGTTGCGCGGCGCGGTAGTGGAAATCCTGTACCAACAGGCCCATATAATGCTTTCTCCGCCGCGGCCCATTTTTCATCTGCGATTCAAACCCTAGCTTTTCTCTCTCCAGCGGCGACATCAACAGGCGATCCTTCGACGAACTCGATCGTAGGTACTCTTGACGGTGATCCTTAGCCTCCATTAGCATTCTTTGTCTTCTCCATCTTCATCGCAGCCATTGTTCCCATACAAGGATCTTCATCGGCACCGGTGTCGCAGCAGCAACCGATCGAGGTATCAACATAAGAAACGTCATCGGCAATTGTACCTGAGGTTGCTTCTTCGAGCCAAAGACGAGAGATTGCCTTGAAACAGGTAAGTTAACTCCCTTAGATAACCTTTAACACTTGGGTTCTTCTGCTGACATCACCTTTTCCTTTTTAGGAGCAAGATTCCCCCGATAGTCTATTTTCCTTCTCTATCAGTGGGATTGTTCCCGATGATGAAGAGCCTGAAGAAAGCTCTGCTCCAGCCCTTGAAATTTTGTCATCTGAAACCAAGTCAAACCTGGAGACGCTATTATCCTTGCTGCAACAGGAGACCTCTTTGCTGATTCAGGATTCTGATTTCGCAAGAGCAACTTTTAAAAGAATTCGAGGTCATATTCCTGCCGATGTCGAGGAAGCACTCTTCCAAGCTGCACATCTGGAGAGTCGGCAGTTGCAGTATCAGGGGGCTGCCCAGCGGATTGCTGATAGAGCCACTCAGGCAAAACTCCAGGAGGATATGATGAAGCACAAGCAATTTGCCGATGAGAAGCACAAAGACATCGGTAAGCTAGAAGACTCTTGTGCAGATCTGGAGGATAAGATTGCTCAACTATCGGCAAGAAGAGAAACCCTGCTAGTGGAGCTAAGACAGATTGAAGGAGCCTTGGACGCAGCAAATCAGGAGAAGGCCCAAATGCCCGAAGCTATCAAGAATCTTCAGCAAGAAAGGGACAACCAAGTCCTCAAGACGCTGGCGCTCAAGAAGAAGATCAAGCCAGTTGAAGGCAATGCCGATGAAGACGCAAAGACACTGGAGGAAGTCGACCAAATTTGCCTACGTGCGATATCAACCATCCGTTTATTATTGAACTTGTAAACCTTCTTCCTCATCGACAATGTAATGTATCGGCAATTTGTAAAACTTCACATTAACGTAGTGTCGATACACTCTTTTTGAACAAGCACTTTATCTGTTTTCTTCTTTTTCATCGGCAAGTGCTAAGAATCTCATCGGCAATATGAAAACCATGTTGATGTCTGCCAATGGACCTTCACTTTTGCGCTTTGGCCGTTATACTTGAGTTTTTGCTCCACGAAAATTTTCCTCTTTGTGCTCACGTTGCATCTTCCTCTTTTGAGTCTTCGTTAGACCTTTAGGGCACCATTGAGGAAGCTTCGTCTTCCAGACGGGCTGATATAATTTTGTATTTGAACCTGGGCAGTTTATATCATGATCTCTACGAAGAATCATTTCATCAGGGACTCTCGCATTGGCCATCTCCTTAAGCTCCTCTCGGTTCATCGGCAAACGATCATCATGCCTGCCCAGCCTTTCATGTACACTGGTCCTGCCCCCCAGCCGATCATATACCGATGCCCTCTCTCTGATCGGCTTACCGATGTATCTGCTTCGATCACCATAGTGCGGTCTTCTTTCTGTTCGATCGGCTCGATCATAACCATTGCACTCGGGGCAACTATCAACAGTAGGCAATTTAATGCCTTCTTCCCAACAATAGATGAAGAAGGGGCATCTCCAATGGTCTTCGTACCGATGCCACGCTTCCCGACGCAACTCCTCTTGCCGATGCCGATAGCGGTCACTTGGAATTCTGTACGGAGCTAGTCTAGGAGGCCTTCTTGAACTACTGCTTTCTTCAACTATCTCTTTCCCCTTCAAGTCATCGGTAGTTGCTTGATTTCTAGGATCCACCGATGCTCTCCTCTTAGCGCTTACCGATGTCAACACTTTGGTCTTGTTTACGGCCTCCACTATGTTTGCTGGGAAAGGATGTTGATCAATCTTCATCGGCCTCTGAGCTTTAGAGTTGTCAAACTTGATCCTCCCAGATTCAATTGCCGATTGCAACTGCTGTCTGAAAACCTTGCAGTCATTGGTACTGTGCGAAGTTGCATTATGGAACTTGCAGTACCTCATCTTCTTCAGCTCTTCTGCCGATGGAATCACATGATTGGGTGACAGCTTGATTTGGCCCTCTTGAAGTAGCAGATCAAATATTTTATCGGCCTTTGTGACGTCAAACGCGAATTTTTCTGGCTCTTTCTGACCAAAGGGACAAGACATAGCCTTCTTACCCTTTACCCACTCAGCCAGGCCGATAGTTGGTTCTTCATCTGAATCTGATTCCTCTGCCTCTTCTACAAAGGACACCTCCCTGTTCCAGCTCTTCCTATGCTCTGGAGCTTGAGCACCTTGATCAGAGATCCTCTGCACAATATGACTTAAACTTTCAAACTCCTGAGCATCGTATTTGTCCCTGAGATGCGGCAACAAACCCTGGAAAGCCAAACCAGCTAATTGGCGATCATCAAGCACTAAGCTGTAGCACCTGTTCTTCATGTCTCGTACCCTTTGGACAAAACTCTCTACCGATTCGTCGCTTCGCTGTCTCAACTTTATTAAATCGGTAAGTTTCTTTTCATGGACACCAGCAAAGAAATACTTATGGAACTGTCTCTCCAGGTTAGCCCAAGTAAGAATAGAGTTCGGTGGCAATGATATGAACCACGCGAATGCTGATCCAGACAAAGAGGACGAGAATAATCGGATCCTCAGCTCATCCCTATTCGCTGCTTCCCCGCACTGGATGATGAATCGGTTGATGTGCTCCATCGTTGACATATCATCTTGCCCAGAAAACTTGGTGAAATCTGGCACCTTGTACCGATTCGGAAAAGGAATTGAATCATAAGATGAAGGATACGGAGTCCGATAAGAGTAAGTATCAATCTTGGGCTGAATCTCAAATTGCTCTTTCATCACTTCTGCAATCTTATCGGTCAATAGTGCATCCTGATCTTGCCGATGCACTGGCTGAATCTCCACTGGAGGCGTTGGCTGATATGCTTCTACATACCCCTGTGGCATTTGGCTTGGAGGAATCGGCATATTCACGACACCAATCTGTGGAGTAAAGTTCATCGGCTGTTTTGCCGATGCTTGTTCCTGGAAAGTTATCTATGGACTATACCGCTGAGTCCCTATTGCTTGGTAGCTTGGCTGAATAGCAGATTGCTGAACTGGTGCTTGCCCTGACCAATTGAGATTGTAACTCATCGGCACCTGACTTGCCGATGGCTGATAGCTTGTGGACAATTGATGCTCTTGTATAGGTAGATGATAACCAGCATGATTGCCCTGAATTGCAGATAACCCATATTGAGATATGAATGGCGCTACGGGTTGTTCTGCAGTGGAAGCTCTCTGTTGAACTGGTGGAGGATTAGTCAATGGATTCGCATAAGATATCTGTTGCGGAGGCGTGTAGAATCCCATTGACAATTGTTGTATAGCAGGAGGTGCAGTAGAATAATGTGGCACTTGAGCCATCGGCCGAATTGGAGTAGCCGATGTCATTGGACCCTTCCCTGCTACATCATGTACTTGAGGCAGTCCAGAATTGGCAGTAGATGGACCTGGAGGCATACCGTATCCCCACCAATTAGCAGCAGTTTGACTATGTTGACCTAAAAGACCTGACATTGTCGATGCCGATAGATCTGTGCTTAACTGAGTACTAGGTCTCTCCTGAGACGTTAGATCTGATCCTATCGGCGTGGCTTCAATGATGGATGGTCCTGATATAGCTGGAGGAGTAGGCGCTTCCATACTCTTAACGGCTGGAGTTGCCGATGGAGTATTGGTAGATGCCGATCCCGGCTGATGATATGTCGGCCCGACATACCCTGGTGCTTGTTCCGTCCCTTAACGTTTGCACAGCAGCATTGTAGACAGTATTGGACAGCACGGTGGAGTGGTTGATCAAAGCTTGATTTAATGCAGAATTAACCATCTCTTGTAATTTACCAGGGTTGGGTTCAAAGGTTACCTGCCGAGGCAACAGCAGATCTTGCTTCTGGATGACTTCTTCGCCCCTGTTCTTGCTGAAAGACTTCAAGCAGAGCTGCCTGTAATCCTCCATAGCTTTTTCCATGGCTAGCTTCTGATCCTCCTTGAGATCTGATTCTGATATCTCGATGATGTTTTCTGGAGTGATATCAGTAGGATTCTTCATGATAGATCTGTTGACTTGGTCCCACCAGACGTGCCAAAAGATGTGTTGATGCAAAAAGGCGTTGGATCTGCAAACACAACGGGCTAATACCCAAGTTCGATATCAAGACGTGCCAGTCGATTTGACCTGTTAATCGACAAGGATGATAAATTTGAATAAAATCCGAACGAGACGACAGCGATACGCCCGGACGTCAAAGCTCAGAAAGTATTCGATAACTGTTGAACAGATCAGACGAGACGACAGCGATACGCCCGGACGTCAAAGCCTGAATCGTGCTCGGTAGACGCGGAACCTGCAAGGTCGCCGGAGATCAAGTTGATGCAGCCCGTCGATTCTTGAAAGAACTCGTTGAAAAAGAAAAGGTACTTGGCGAAGTCGTCGAAAAGTAAAGTACTGGTAAAGATAAATAAGAAGTAAATTGGTTTATTGATGCTTGCATATCCATTACAATGCCCTTCGGCATATATTTATACTTTACTAATCAAAAGAGTCCTAATTTAATACGTAAAGCTCAAATATAAAAGAAATAAACTAATTCCTTATACGAACTCTATTTCTTAAAAAAGAAATAAAACTTGTATAGGAGTTGGACTTAAACTACAATACTAAAACCCATAAGCTTCGTGTCACCGATCCGTTGTCCGCTCCTGTTACGATGAAGTCATCTCCTTATCGGCACGTCCCTGGCATCGACAACAACCTTTTAGCCTTCCTGTCTATCTTATCGGCAACGGCTCTTTGGCTTCATCGACAATGTACGAGATCAACATGTCCTTCATCGGCAACCATTCATCGGCAACTCAGAAGCAATGCTAAAGAACAATCACCCTCTTGTCGATTTAGTTCAGTCTCCCGATCCTTATTGATACGTGTCGAAAAACGGTGTCAACAGAACGAACTATAACAAAATATCAGACCCTTAAGATATAGGAGAAGTGCAGAAGAAACGATGGTTGCTTTGTCCAGGGTATTTTTCTGTTATATTACCAAGTATTCCGTACTATTCGTGTGGCACTTATGTTATTTTCTTCCCCCACCAGGGTCACCTGTGACGATGAAGAGGAGCGTGCAAGCCGTAAGGTCCTGCGAGGCTGCTCCCGGGCACCGTCCTGCACCGGCTGCATGAAGTGCGTCTGCTTTGGCTGCGAGACCTGCCGCTTCAAGGACTGCGACTGCCAGACCTGCGTCGACTTCTATCGCAACTCCAAGGAATAAAACAATATGAGGATCTAACACCATTTTGGTTGCTTCCATTGGCCAAGACAGCAAGAATGCTTCTCAAGTCTCAGCCATGCCGAGGTCGCAGCAGACGGGAGGCGTAGTCGAGGTCTAATGCAATTGCATCCAAACGTCTTGCCCACATGACTGTAGCTGTAGGGCAGGCCGCTATTCTAAACAATTCCATTCGCCTAGTATTTTCCATCCATGGCTGGTGCTTTCCGTTGAGTAGCGAGGGATGCCAGCCAATTTTGCTACATATTACTACTGTAGTACAATCTACCAACGGTTCCCGTTAAAATGCGCATTGCTCACATTGTTGACCCTTTACTAGTGGAAATGTTCTGTTTGCCTTGATGCGCAGGTGACTGAAGGAGTATCAACTGTGTTTTTCTTTTTTTTAAAAAAAGATTTATGACATGGGCAGGGGCAGCCACAAAGATTGACTTTTCCCCTGTACGCTGGTCGTTAGCGGGTGTCAGGGCTATATAGCTGTGTCTGACAGAGCAGGAGTAGCTGTGATTCTGTGAAGATGGAGATGGTTGATGCCATGCGCCCATGCTGGACATGTGTGTGTGTGTGTAGGAGCGAAGTAACATGTTCCCGAACGCCAGCGCTGGCCTGGTCGGCTTCGGCGCTCGGAGAATCGGAGTGGAGCATCGGCCCTGACGCGGTGGCGCTTTCCACGGTTCCCGTCCCTCCGTCTTGTTGATGCAGGGTTCGCTGCACGGCAGTGCTGGCAGACCGCGAGCGAACGAGGAGACGGCGAGACGCCCTGGCACGGCCGCACTGGACACTGCTGCGTCTGCGTGCTGCTGATACGAGAACAGTGGCGAGCTCGCCTGACCCTGGCCAGCTGGCCTGATCACGGTGTTTACTATATGGCACAGAGTGGAGATTCCATAAAGAGGGTGCGGTAAGAGAGACGACAAGGGGGTACGGACGTACGGTGTCATCGACTCAGATACATAGGTTTGGATTTTAAAATTGACGCTCGAATTCGGAATTATCTAAATTTTGATTAATTTGACTTAAAATATTTATCTCATAAAATCTAATAAAACTGTATAATTAGTTTTTAATTTTATCTACATTTATTACTCTATATATGTACCAATATTTTAATACGACGGAGAACAAAAATTCTATATAGTAAATTTGGTGGCCAAATTCTAGAATCTAAACAAGCCCATAAACGGCAATGCTAGTCTTCGAACGTCCTAGCGATCGGACACGCGCCGCAGCCCAGATGGACCGCCCACGACGGCCCACCAAAGCTTATCCCCTCACCACATCCTCTCCCCTCCGCTAATTTTGTATGCCTGCGCCCTCGACGCTCCGCTTTCGTCTCGGTGTCTCCGCCTCCTCTTAACAGTCCACGCGCCGGAGAGCTCCAGCGTCGCGCGCGCCGCGCCGTGCGCTCCTCCCTCCCCGTTGCTCGCGCTACCGCCGCTCGTGCTCCGTTTCTCCGTCGATGAGCTCGCCATGTCGCCCGTGCGTTTCTCCCTCTCGCCGCTCACACCACCACCGTCCGTGCTCGCTTCCTCCGCCGGCGAGCTAGCTCGCCGCGGCGGCGCACGACATGGCGGGGAGGGATCTGGTCGCCGCATGTGCGGGCTCACCGGATCTGGGCTCGGCGGCCCTGGGTCTCCAGAACTAGGGGCGGGCTCCCACTCGTGCTCGCCGTGCTTCCATGCCGCTCCGCACGCGGGCGCTGTGAGCGTTTCTCAGCGTCTCCGCGCCGCCGGCCTCCCTCCCCCTGCTTGCACTACCGGGCTCCATCCCCCGGGCCCTTCAGGATGCTGCGGCGGCGGCCATGGCAGGGCGGCGTGACGGTGCACGCCCATGGTGGGGGCCAGATCCGGCGGCAGCAGGTGCGGGTAGGCCGGATCCGGCCCACGGTGGCCCTGGATCGCCGGAGCGGGGGAGGGTGGCCTCCCGGCCGCGCTCGCCGCCTCCTCCCCGCGGCCACACCACCTCCTGAGCATAGGGGCCATGGTGGAATGAGAGTCCCCCATGGCAATGCTCCGGCGAGGTAGGTCAGGAGGAGCTCCGGATATGAGGTCCCCTCCTCCCCCTTGTTCTTCTTCCATGCGCCAACATGTTTCTCCTTTTGTTTATTTTTTAACTTTTTTGTTTCGACTATGTTGCTTCGTTAGTTTCAGCAGCTTTTCAGTTGATATTTCTCGCGTTCTTTTGATGTCGTGGCGTGTTTTAAATGCGTTCATGTGCTTCCTGCTTGTGTATTTGTCAATAGCTTTTTCGTTTTGTTTTACTATTTTTTCTCCTCTGTTTCAGTAGAACAACTGAAGTTTGTTCATATGTGTCCCCTGCTTTTTTCTAGGAATTTTTTTGTTGTTTCAGTTAGGTACTCATGTTTGTTTCAGATTGCTTTTTTATTTGTTTCTATTTCTTTGGATATATTGTTTCAGTTGATGCAGTTGTTTTTGTTTCATTTTTTATTCAATTTTTTTGTTGCAACAACATGTTGTTCGTGGGGTCTCAGTTCATGTCTTTCTATTGTTTCAATTCTATTCAATCACTTGTTTCTATTGCATGTAATCTCTTGGTTCATTAATTAATTTTTTTTCTGTTTTCTCATTGTTTCATTTTCTGTTTTCGTGGTGTTTCAGGTGGAGGGCCAATGGTGTTTCTGGAGGTTTTGCGGGGAGGGGGGTGGGGGCAGGTGGATTCCGGCTGGGGGTATGCATGCCGCGGTGCGGGGCAAGAGTCCGGCGTGGACGCTGCGGAGGTGCCGGAGGTGGGGTTGGGGGGGCGGGGGGTTGTGCGCTGCGGGGGAAGGGGAGGAGGACAGTGCACACGGGGGGAGACGGGCCGGGCCTGCTAGCGCTGACCGTCCTAACTTTCCTAAGGTTAGGACGTCCTACCGCTAGCAGGACCCATACGTAGGGCGTGATTGTTTGCCTGGCCTAACTCGGCTTAGTTGGACCATGCAACTAAGCGATCAGGCCCAGGTGATGCAGGGTAGCTTGATTGTTTGCCCTTCGCAACTGGCCAGGCTGGGATGGGACTGCGTTTGTTTGCTTGGGACTATACTGGAGTCCCCAGTGTCGTCCACACCTACCAACCCACCTAGGCTCGCATTAGAGTTTGAGCGAGCCAGGCTCTGGAGGAACGACCAAATCGAGCTTCGCTCCTGGCCTGGCTCGTGGGTGCTTTAAGTTTCGTGTCAACCGGGCCGAGGGACATCCAGGCAAGCAAACAGGCTATCCTGCACGCCCTCGGCTAGGCATAAAGCCTCGGCCAGGCAAACAAACATGCCCATAAAATCTGAGAACTGTTTTGTTCTTGGCAGAAGTGCGGCTGTCACACAAAAACATAGTAGAAAAGCTGCCACAAAGTGTGGTGCCAAATTTTTGTGTCGCAACGTCCGGCTCACCACATCTCGCCCCCACTTTGAATGTGGTTGCGGATCGTGGGTGACAAAACATACTCTTAGGGCGTGTTTGGAGCGCTGCATCTAGACAGCTAGGCCCATTGGCCATGCCGAAGCCAGCTAGAGCCCGACTCCTTAGCTGCAAGTTATCGTGTTTGGTTTGTAGCACCGGATGAGCCTGGGTGAATAGAGATGGTGTTTGTGTCGGGGTCCAAATGAGTACAGTTACCGAGTAAAAGAAGCATCCAGGGGTTGTTAAGCTAATGGCCTATGGCTGCACCCGGTGCTGCTACAGTGAATTATGAGAGAAGGAAACATCATAACTGCAGCGGCAGCAACTGTGAACATTCTCCACTCATAATTTACTGTAGCACAAGGGGGTGCAACCCCAGGCGAACAATCCCATTACATGTTGCACAAATTCGGCCGGTCCATTTATTCCATTTTGTCTAAAAATAATCGATCCATACATCTCTCATGTATCTCAATGTATAGTGAATTAGTGATCACAAACAATTGATCTTTGATTCTAATTTAATAAGGGACCGACAATTTGCATGTAGTCCTTATATGATGTTTAAATTTCAATGTTAGTTGGATATTGATCAGATATATCTAACTAAATCATCAAATATAGGATGCAATGGATGATGTATAAATATCAAAAACACTTTTTTAAGAAACACTTAACCTCGATTGGCCAGTAAATAAGTGTGTATTTGCTTTTTCTTTTGGGTAGGAGTGAAAGGGGGTGTGTTGGACTGAACTTATTTTTCAGGGTGCTTGGTTTAGGGGCCAATAGGGTTGGCTTTAACCCGCAAGGGAATATTAATTCCCTCTATCCAGGTTTATCTTACACCTTCAAAACGGGCAAAACAACCCTTTGAAACTACTTCCTTAAGTGTGTGGAGTTATGGAGAAGCCCTCAGGAGTGTGGCGCCACAAGGCTCTTGTCGACGGTGAATGTGTGTGTGTGTGTGGACCTTAAGGGCATTGCTGAGCTTTGGGAGCAAGTGTGGGCAGAGCTCAAAGGCTTGACACTCAGGGGTGTTGCTTTGCCGGTGAGGTTGTTGGAGGCACGACGGAGCTTCATGGCGAGTGTGGGTAGAGCGGCGAGGATGAGTCTTGGGCGCGACGCAAGCGATCGACTTGAATGGGCATACAATGACATTGAGCAGTTGCACAACATGGAAGAACAGAAGAGAACAAAGATAATGTGGGCCATGCTAGAATCCTCTATATGTCTCTAGACCAAATATGAAACATGAGAAAACATTATCTATCCATCAAACATGTTATGAGATGAACTCAACAAAAGAAAATAGAACGGTACTAACCTAATCAAACACACACTACCAATATCTCTACTCTTCAGTTTATGACCAGAGCTGCCGCGTTGCGCTCCTATTGTGATCCAGCTGAGAATTATTCGACGAATGGCGTCCGGTCCGGCTGTGAGAGCAAATACGAGGGCGAAACGTGGAATTACTTCTTGACACATTTATATTTCTTTATTAGGAAACATGTGTCGCATGCACCAGCATGACAAAAACCGACGTGGATGGAAGCGATGTGACGGTGACGGATGGCATGGCAGGATCCATCAGACGCGAGAGATTCGCTGGGCGAAGGCGACAAAAGCTGGGCATGGCAAGATACGATGAGATCGTGCGGCGAGGCGATCATCGGAGTCCGATCTCCGATGCGCCCACGCTGACGTCGGGTTTGGAGCTGGGACTGCGACTGACCCACATGACTGACCACCTGAGGCTTTTGCTGGCTCGCGGTCGCAGTGCAACTGAGCTCCACGCGCCGGCTACTGAAAAAGAGCATCGGCGCATCATCGCGCACCTGGCATTCAACGTCTCTCCCTGGCCGTGATTAGCTAGCTGCACAGGCGCTTCGCTAGCATAGCATGCTTGGCTTGGCTGCTTGCATCACAGTTGCAACCAACCAAACACTTTTCCCCACATGCATGATGTACGATGCAACACAACTCACTCGTGGGTTGCAACACAACTCACCGCCTTGTGCCTCGCACTTGTTTAGATTTTTGAATTTGTGTCCAAATTCTACTGTGCAATACTATGCAAAAAGAAGATTTTTTGTCACATCAAAATACCGGCACATACATAGAGTACTAAATACAGATAAAATCAAAAACTAATTATACAGTTTGGTTATACTTTACGAGACAAATATTTTAAACCTAATTAGTTAATGTTTGAATAATTTTTATCAAATACAAACAAAATGCTACCGTGTGTATTTATTTATGGCAAAATGCCAACTTTGTAACCCCAAACTTTAAAATCTAAACATGGCCCTATATGGTTTCGCTGTTCCAGGGCCTAATTGGTTTGTAGATGTCTTAGCCTGCCTAAGACATTAGTTCAACAGTTTGGTTGTTTGTATCTTATTTGTCTAGCTGAGAAGATATGTTGTTTGTATTGATTGCATGTATCAACATATGTTGCATGACATAAAAATAATACAAGGTTTTATGAGCATGATTTTTTTTTTGTAGTTGCACTCTTAAAATACTTATTTCATTTTAGTATGCCTCAGAATTCTTTTAAAATATATTAGCATTGTCTGATTATCTAATAATTATGTACTCATAATATCGTCAGCTGGGTAAGCCCTTACATCCAGCGAGCCATAAAGAATCACGGCTTCCCTTCGTTCTAAAATCTCAGTTGCATGCGAACGGTCGAACAGATTAACAGACACCGGCTGAGAAGTGGATCTTGCTGGCACAGGTGGCGCAAGGCCCGACAGTGACCATTACCAGATCGACAGTGCTCCTCCTACGAGATGCATGCATGGCCATCCATCCGCAACCGATGAGCGTCTGACTAATGGGGCAGGAGCTGGAGAAACACAGGGTCCATCACTAGCCGGCACAGTACACTCTAATTTTATCCAGTGCTCGCTTCTTGACCCGGGCCTAGCTTTGACTGGCCGCGCGCCATTTCCTTCACATCCATCTCTGATCTCTCCCATAAATACTCGGCCACCGTCTTTCCTGGCCTTCCATTTCCGGAAAAAATTGAGGATATTACCACTCCATCCGCCCGGCTCTGGTAGATCATCCCAGAGTACGTAGTCGACTGGAATAGCGAACTGGCGCAGGAGGCCAATGGTGACCATGAAGCTGGGTTCCAAGCCGGAGATCTTCGTCCTCGAAGACCTCACATGGTTATCTCGATTCTCTCGTTTTCTTGCAGCTGTGTCGTTGATTCACGATACGCTCTACATTCTCTCATATTCTTTCAAATTTATAGGATATGTAGGGTTTTTTTTTAATATATCGTAGCATCTATATCCTTCTTGCCATCAGTTTAAAAGCGAATTTTACTCCTGATGTTGTCACAGTATCGGGCGTTTCAATGAATTTTATTTTGTGAAGTAACTGCATGTGCAAAAGTGGCCCATTTCTACCGGATCAGCTACTCTAGCCATGCAGCATCTCCCTCGGATCGAGCATTCCATCTTTAGATTTTTTTTTTTTTAAAAAAAAGAGATCACATTTTCACCTTGATCTCATCTATTCCCAGGAGATGCACGACCGAGCTTGAGAGTGATGTTGTTGTCGAAGTAGGAGAGATGTCCTTTTACCTCCACAAGGTTAGTACCACGTTATTCTTTTGGTTGAATCTCGATCTGTCTCGGCTTGCTGTGAACCACCTCGCTTCTTGGGTATATGCATGCATGCAGTTCCCGCTGCTGAGCCGGAGCGGCGTGCTCCAGCGGATGATCAGCGAGTACCAGCCTCCGGCGGACGGCGGCATGTGCACGCTGCAGCTGGACGACATCCCCGGAGGCGCCAAGGCCTTCGAGCTGGCGGCCAAGTTCTGCTACGACGTCAAGATCGAGCTCAACGCGCTCAACGTGGTGTGCCTCCGCTGCGCCGCCGAGTACCTGCGCATGACGGACGAATACGCCGAGGGCAACCTCATCACGCAGGCCGAGTCCTTCCTCGCCGACGTGCTCGCCAACTGGAAGGACTCCATCAAGGCGCTCGAGACCTGCGAGGGCGTGCTCCCCACCGCCGAGGACCTGCACCTCGTCTCGCGCTGCATCACGGCGCTGGCCTCCAAGGCCTGCGCCTCCGACGCCGCCGCGCCGCTCGTCAGGAACGCCAGCGTCGTCGACAAGGACGCGCTCTGGAACGGCATCCGCTCGGGCGACACCGCGTCCGCCGCCGCGGCTGCCCATGCTCAGGACTGGTGGTACGAGGACGTCTCCTTCCTCAGCCTGCCCATGTTCAAGCGCCTCATCCAGGCGATGGAGGCCAAGGGCATGCGCGCCGAGAGCATCGCGGGGGCCATCATGTTCTACGCCGGCCGGTTCCTCCCGGGGCTCAATCGCGAGACCAGCTTCAGCAACGCGCTGGCCAGCTACGGCGCCGACGGCGGCGGCATGAACAGCCGCAACGTCACCCCGCGCGCCGCCAGCGTGTCCGCGCCGTCGGAGGGCGACCAGAGGTACTTCCTGGAGGAGATCGTGGCGCTGCTGCCGACCAAGAAGGGCGTGGCCTCCACCAAGTTCCTGCTGGGGATGCTGCGCAAGGCGATGCTCCTCCACGCCAGCCCGCTGTGCCGGGAGAACCTGGAGCGCCGGATCGGTGCGCAGCTGGAGGACGCGTCGCTGGACGACCTGCTCGTACCCAACCTCGGCTACCACGTCGAGACGCTCTATGACATCGACTGCGTGCAGCGGATCCTCGACTACTTCATGTCGTCCACGGACGGGATCGGGACCGGGTACACGTCGCCGGCGCTGGCGGAGGAGGGTGGCGGCAGCCTCGGGATACCCCAGGGCGGGACGCCGTCGTCGACGCTGTCGCCGATCACCATGGTGGCCAAGCTCATGGACGGTTTCCTCGCGGAGGTGGCGCCGGACACCAACCTGAAGCTGCCCAAGTTCCAGGCGCTCGCGGCCGTGGTGCCTGACTACGCGCGCCGCGAAGACGACGGCATCTACCGCGCCACCGACATATACCTCAAGGTACGTACACATCGCTGAGCTGTGGGCATTCACGTTCCCTTTCGTCATCGTGATCTTTATCTCGGTATGCACCTGTACGTACGTATTTGCAGTCGCACCCGTGGCTGTCTGAATCGGAGAGGGAGCAGTTGTGCCGGCTGCTCAACTGCCAGAAGCTGTCGCTGGAGGCCTGCACGCACGCGGCGCAGAACGAGCGGCTGCCGCTTCGGGTGGTGGTGCAGGTGCTCTTCTTCGAGCAGCTCCGCCTGCGCACGTCCATCGCCGGGTGGTTCTTCGTGTCCGACAACGCGGCGAGGGGCGACGGCGCGCGCCCACACTCCGGTGGCGCCATCTGCCCCAAGGAAGCCGCGGCCAACGCAGGCAGCGCGCAAGCAGAGGCCGACAGTGACGCGGAGGGCGACGCGCCCGAGGGGAAGGAGACCATCACCGACGTGAAAGCGCGGGTGTCGGAGCTGGAGAAGGAGTGCAAGAGCATGAAGCAGGAGATCCGTCGGCTCGGGAAGCCCCGGAGGTCCTGGGGCCTCCTCGCAAAGAAGTGCGGTTTTGGCGCCAAGGTGCAACAAGCTCAGATCGCCATGAGCGGCAAATAGATCAGTTTCCCACTTCATTTGTTTATATTATTAATTATAGGCAAGAGCCTCGATTCCATTCCCTAAGTCTTATCATCCATTTGCTACAGTAACAGTTTCTGGTCTAGCTAGCCTTGGTGTTATGCAATAATTACGTGCAGATGATTTGCACGGGATGATAATAAACTTAGCTTCAGCACAGCCAGCAATGTCTACTCATGTTTCTGTTGTTACTTGAACTTTGTTGCCTAATATAATATCTGAACCAAACCTTGATGGAACGATACAATAAGCACAGACAAAGAAAAGGTAGCCTGATTATGCACTTCAGCAAGAATTTGACATAGTTCAGAACCATGTGGTTTCAGGCCGTGCAAAGAATCACTCGAGATCCAAAGAACAGAAGCAATTATCTTGCGAGTTACGAGCACAAATCAGGTAGCAAATGTATTGAAAAAACTAGTTAGCTATAAGCACATCTGAACCTAGGCAAGAGATCAAGCTCTGGTGGGTAGCAGGTATATATTGCATGAAGGCGAGAAGGCTAAGCTGGTATAAGTGATCTCAGAGACGAACAAAATATGTACATAACGCAGTTACCCATTGTCACACTCTGTCTCTTCCAGTCACATAGGCCGCCCTATCAAAAGGCATTCCTCATAGCACCACGGGCTGCCTCACGCCTCATTTCTGCAGCTTTTCCACTTCCACGGAAGTACATGTATACTTGCTGTATTTCCATAAGTTCAGAATAATAATATCTCAGAACAGTTCTCTTCTAGAATAATCAAAACTTGAAGAGAGACTATGATGCATGAGGCATAGACAGCATAATCCTAATGAATGTCCCTACACATCAGTTCTAGCTAGGGACAACAAAAGGTGAAAACATGAAACCCACCTGAATAACAACGATGCTGAGCAGTGATTCAAGGCAGAACATTCCAAATCCAATAAAGTAAAATATCTGGCAAACAAAAATGTGACAGTGCAAAATGAGTGAGCAGTTACCAGACGAGATGTGAATTTGATTACTCAAGAATAATTGAATATATTCAATCAGCCAATTAGAAAAAAAAAAACAGGCAAAGCGTCAGATACTGCCAGGCCTAGGATTGGTGCAAGATGCAAGAGGTCCATTGCAGATTTTAAAGGTTGGATCCTGTTTAGGTGGGGATCCCTCATATATCAATGGTTTGCTGGTATTGTATAACTTCATATGATGATCCAAATTAAATTGAATCAAACCCCCAGTAAGGTAAGCAGCTTAGACTTACCCCTACAATAGCACTCCTGCCTATGATATCAATAGCCGGTAAAATCCCACTGTACAAACAAATTGGATGTCGTTAGACATTAAATAATATGAGTGAGTTGTAACCTTAAACAGAGATAATAGTCAGAAATATAGTTGCTACAACGTACTTAGCACTTCACCGCAGCAATAGAATTGGTCTAGGTATATACAACCTAAATTTTAGCAGCACTAACAGTACCAGGTGACCATTAAAAGTAACACAAAGCTAGTTATTGAATGTACGAAACAGTTTAACACATCACCAGAGTGGTACACTACGATCCACTAGGCTTGTGAAACATACGAAAAGGCCATGCAGCAGTAAATTTGGTCCTAGTGCAAAATGGCACTAGTAGACTCAAAATTCTTTCAGGATCCAAGCAGTGCCCTCTTATCCTCAAGTAACTATCAGATTTGTGCATGACCTAATAAATAGTAACATCATTTGTACTCCAAATCTCATAACACTTACGCCAAAGATTTTCCTTTGAATGGAAATGGAGGAGCCACAGCTGACCAGACACAGAATAGTATATGGAGCTGGAAGGGGTAAAGATCATTAGCAAGGAGTGAGAAGCCTTTTTAGTATAATATATGACATGATGATAATCTTACCAGGTAAAACAAGAAAAACCACCCAAACTTCAAAGCACTTTCAGTCCTGTAATGTAATACAAATTTAAATAAACATAATGCAAAATGGAGTAAGGTACAGTGTGTCAATGAGCATGAATGGCCAAGGCAGAAACATATGCACAACCTCATCGCATTGTAAAGTGGGCGATACCAAAGCACATAGGCCCCAGGGACACCAGAGATGAAGTAGATGATTGCTAGCAACCAGATCATGACACCTATTCAAGCAAACCACTGGATTAGTTCCAAGTTGGTAGCAATTGATTCACAAGATGTGGAAATGAAGTACTCTGCCATACACCCATACCTTCTCCTTTAATCCATGCTGCTGTGGTTGCAATGATGTTCCAAAAAAGGCAGGCTGTCAATCCTGCATAACATCAAACTTGCACAATAAGGACCTTGGTCGAGCAATGCTAAGCCAATGCACAATGGTGTCTAGATCTCAGCTCCCATCTTTAATGTCTGCTAGCATGCTTGTCATCTAGGGCTACCACTATCCTGATTCCAAACACAACTTGTGAGAATTGCTTTAGACATTGATCAACAATGCATGCCGTAAAGAAGACTAATATCGTTTACATGTTGATCAAGGAACAAGATTCACTATTACGAACTGCATTTTGGAAATAAGGCCCAGGCTTGGATTTGTTTGAAATTCTCAACCTCAAAAGGAATATGCAGTCAGTACAAAGACAAAACTGAAGTCAAAATTCAGATGAAATTTCTCAGTATTACAATGCCATTTCCCATGTGACAATAACAGTTTCAAATACAACAAGATAATGCTGCGATGCCATTTATTTCGACATACTGGATGTAAATGAGGCTTACCAAGTAATTTGATACTTACCCAACAGTGAAGAAAATGCCAGGTACTGCATCCTTTGTAGGTGAATTGGTATCTCGTTTGCAATGTCATGATGAATAATGGGCATAAAGGGTGGCCAATTCTTATCTTCAATGACAATACCAGCTGCCAAAAGAAAGGAAAAAGGCATATTAATAAAAGATAGTCCTAACATATAAAATCACTACAGCATGAGCAATAAGCAACACATTAGTTTAGCTAGTTATTTTTGGTGAGAAGTGAGCTAAATGAAATGGCTTTTGCAAGAATGGACCACACAAAGTAACGTTTCAAACAAAGGAGCCTTTATAAACCACTAGTAAGTGGGAGTACTAACAAAAAAGAGTAAACTAAAGCACTAACCTCTAAAGCCTTAGAGCATCACATAAATGACTAGACCACTTAAAAAAACTTCCTATAAATCCCTCATTCACAAACTAACAGTTTTATACCATCATACATCATATGATTTCTGTCTTCAAATATGTTCTGTTAGACAAGTCAACCCAAGATATAAGTAATAATCTACCTCTGGCTGCAGCTTCCTCCTTTCTTTTCAGTTCCTGAGGGTCAAGGAAACAAAGGGAAGAAAATCAGATCAGCATCTAAAGAATTGAAAATTTAGGTGAATGATTATAAACGGAACTGGAGGGGTAAAAGTGGTCGTCACAGGTCACTATTAGTTTCAGTATATTGGACCAATATGTCACAAAGTCTCTCATGTGAACAACACAACAAATCAACAAAAAGAGTAGAAGAACTGTTGGTAACAATGTGCAATTGGCAAATGCATTGTTATCCTTCACCTAAAAGCACTATAAGTGGCGGCATGGAAATGCCATGTTCTCCATGTTACTCATTCTTTAAAAGTTTCAGTCCAAAGGTGAACTTATCGATGATTCCCTTTACTTAATGGTTAGGAGCGGTCTGTAAAATGTGTCATGTCAACTTAAGCTGAGTAGCTACCATATTTAACATCATGGTTAGTTGGTCGCTCTGGAAAAGTAAAGTAAACATAATACATTGCTGGCTCTTTACTGCTACATACTTAAGCTCAATGAAATCACAATACCGAGGAGCCTTGCAAGATATCATCCAGTGTATGCCAGGATTTTTATCCAGGAGAGTAAATGACTATTGAATGCAGTAGGACCACTTCAAGAATTTGTAAACACGTGGTTTGATAAAAAAAACAAACAAAAAAAAACAGGGCACATACGATAATCTTGTGATTTCAAGTTTTGATCACAAAGGCACATACCCTTTCCCGTTTGTTTAGCTCAGCTTCCCTTGACTGCAGTTCTTTCTCCTTTTTACTTAGGTCCTACATACATACAGGCATAATAATCAAACAACCATAAACACATCACTGAAAGAATATCTGGGATTTATTTTGAATCCAACATCTAAAAATAAATAACATGACCTCCACCCTTGATCAATATCACTGTACATGACCTTCAGAAAATTTAATCCAAAAGGGAACACATTTGCACAACAATTACATAAGAGTATTGGAATGAAAGATCATGGTATATTTTTTTTCTAAGAAGAACAGAACAGATGATGTAAATACAGAATCCCACAATAATAACAGAAACAAAGGAAGTCTGTTACCTTAGTGGAATCAAGAGGTATGTCCACTGTCGCACCACGATCATTGTAGAAGCCTGCTGGTTCATGAGGAAGAGGTGGCATCCGAGAATTAGAAGCAGGAGGTACACTTCCTCCCTGCAGAATAGGATGCAATTGGAAGATCGATCAAATAATAGTTAAAGAAAACATGTGGAAGATTAGAACCAGATGGAAGCGTTTTGCATTATCTAGAAGCTATCAGAAAACTAGCCCTATAGCTCTGAACTGACAGTACTGTAAGTGTTAGATGGAGCACATCAAGCAGGCATGCAGAGTTGCAAACTCATGATGCAAGAGCACAAGCAGCCACATGCCAATTTCCCAAAGAGAAAGTACTTTGGCGAAGACCTGATGCTACAAACAGCCCTCAATTCCCTTGTGCTATTAATAATTCTCACCCCAAAAAAACATATGCAGTCAGCCCTCAATTCCCTTGTGCCATTAGCATATTGTTTCTTATGAAAGTTGATGCCAACAGCCCTACCTGTAAATTCCCCCATAACATAAGTTTTCACACATCCACTACAATGAGTAGGTTCTAATATAACCCCCACAAATCCAGGCTGCCAACCCACACCCCCCAACCCAAGCATCAATTTCCATGTTTAAGCATCACTTCTCCCTTGAAAACCCCAGAACAGATACACGCACAGTCAAGCCCTATCCTTGCAACAAGTCGAAACCAGCGAGCACCACGCAAGCGCAAGCACAAAACGGCACCCCATAACCGAACCCGATCGTAGCCCCAACAATTCGACAGATCCGAGCATCCAGCACCTTCCACGGGTCCCAACGAAGCGTCAAACCAGGAGGTCCAGGAGCCAAGCCCAGCTCTGATTCTCTGCATACTACAAGCAAAGCGCGGGAACAGGCTTCCAGAGGTCTACTAGATGAATCGCGGCCTAGTCGCCTAGCAATTGCTACCCAGCTCCAACAAGTACAACGATTACTCACCGCAAAGGGGTTGACGTCGTCCTCCTCAAACGGGTTGCGGTCGTACCTCCCCGCCATGGTTGCCTCCTGCTGCTGCAGCGGCGGCTGAGGCGGCGGGGGCTCCGGCGGAGGAAGGCGAGGCGATGAGCAGCACCAGCAGGGGGCGGAGTCCAACCTGCAACGGTGACGCTGGCGACCAACTGCTACGCGTCGTCGCTTCTAATTTGGCCGGCGTTGTTTGCTTAACGAAGTGGGTTTGGAATTTCGGATTTGTTCCTGCTGCTTCCTTCTGTGCTGTGCAGGTGTGCAAGATTGCTGCGATGCGTTTGCCCTTGCCGGTTTGCGTCCCCGACCCCGAGCTGCCGAGTTGACTGATGCGATTTTACGCGTGCCGGTGTGTGGCCGGCGGGTGGGGACGGCTTGGCAGCCGGATGGCGCCCCGGCTAGGTGAAACATAATGGCGGTACGACCGCAATGGCGTCCCCTTCAGCTCTGCAGGACAAGATAACTGTCAGCGATTATCAACGGGTACTGCAAGGTTTATTAAATGTTCATTAACGAAAGAAGATTTCAAGTTTACGTACTCTGGGCTCTGATTATATATTATTTATATACAAAATCGTAATATTTCTCGCTAGGCAACAAGCAAGCTGAATCTCCAGGTAAACAAATGGAAAATCCACGGAACATTACTTTGTCCTGGCATGTCATCCACAAGCTAAACAAACATGCCATTTGGACTGGAACCGTGTAAAAGAGTAACATAATCTATGTATATACATGGCAGAAGAATGATTTGCAACTACCCGGAAATTCTAAGTCCAGGACATTCTCGTGCTAGGCCTTGTAGCAGCCAGTTTGGTATGCCCAGTTCAAGTCAAACTGAGCATTGGCCATTCCTCATTCGTTCAGACTGTACTGGGTTACGATTACAATGGAATGTACAATCACCACATGCTACATGATCCATCCTATCACCTACGGCGTAACCAAAAGGATCCCCTCTGTGATTGTTTCCTTTCAACTGGTGTTTGTTCAGGGCTGCCCATACAGCAGATGTGGCTAATTACAGACTGATGCACGGCCAGGCTCACATATCAACAGGGGACCAGGCTGAATGCCAGCCCAAGTCAAAATACAATTGCAAGACCCACTTGCAAAGCTATGACAAAATTACAAGCTACACATCTGTGGGCACTTTCGCCAAAAAGAATGGTATCTACTCTGTCGTATACATGAGCTTCCTCCGACCTAGATCACCACCAAATCTTGCAATTGAAGACTTAGTTCTTGAGCAAGTTGTGCAGCTTGACCACCCAGCCTGTACCAAAAAGGAAAAGAACATCAGAAGAAAAAACAATGTCCCATTACAGCACCTGATACGGAATTGAGAAATGGAGAAAAAATGGTGTGTAAAGTAAGTGAAAGGGAGAGAGTTACATAATCAATGGATTCAAAGTTTGTTGAATCTTTTGCAAATGGTTAAAGCACCGTGTGCATCGTTGCAACCTGCATTAGAAAAGCAAGGTTTAGTGACTTCTGTCTTCTATGGTTTGATTTAGTACAACAGTTTCCCATGACATCTAGTATAATCTAGCTTTATAGGTGTGGAAGAAATAAGCTGGGTCCAGGGCAGCTTTTAGGATCATATAAGATGGGGTGCCTGGATTATAAGCTAGTTAGAATGTTTTTTCATCACTTGAGCTTGTATAAGCTGGATTACACAAGATGGGTAAAACAAGCAGGTCCTAACTTCTGCATCTAGTAAGTTGACAATACCTCTGCTCAGCCTGAATGTTAACTCCAACGCCTAAATTTGCTGATAATGTTGAATGAATTACTGGTCCAAAAATCTTTATAAGATCCAATAACATTTCCAAAGAAACCATAGCATGCCTGCAAATTTCAGGCAAAGTAATGGCATTTTGTGAGACACGGTTACTGCTCAATCAATTGTTTGTTTTTTCTAATGTAGGATGCCAATATTTGCATGAGTCAGAGATAATGAAGAATATTGACATGGGATGTTCTCTCCTTCAAATAAGGATAGACTTGCAATTAAATAAAACATCCAACACATTACCTTTCATTCTTGCTACACAGTAACCCAGAAAGAACAGGCAGAAAGCTTGAGAAAATTTCCAGGTTGAAAAGATCAAGCTTCCCTTTGAGAGCACTAACAACATCAGCTTGAACCTGTTATAATCTCGACATTCAATAACTCAATAGCTAAAAATGAAAAAAAAAATATGAAGTACAGCATGCATAATCATGATACATCTTAAAGAAACTTACAGCATTGTCAGGTAGCTTTGCCACTGCAGCAATTGCTCCTTTGATACCACTTTGTTCAAAGACATGCCGCATCATCTGAGTACATAAAACACTAAAATTATATCGGTTCATCACAGAATAAATGTAGGAGGCTGATCAACATTACTTCAGAAGGAGCATGTGTATTCTGTAATGAGCCTGAAGGATGTGAAAGATACTAGGCTATACCACAGAATAGGTTTACATGTTCACAATTTACCACTAATGCCTAACATGTGGACCCATGAGGGACTGTTTGGTTCCTGGCCATAATTTGCCACCACTAACCTTAGGGGAATCTTGCCACACTTTTTTACTCTATGACATGTGGAACCTAAAAGAATCTTGCCAGTTCAGTTGTCAACCAAACAATTGCCAACTGTTCAAACTTGCCTAAGGTAAAGTGTGGCTAGCAACCAAACACCCCCATAGATAATACATTTTGGTGTTCAATGTTCTAATTATATTCCAAAACTAACCAGAATGATTTTTCCTTCATGACATCTTCTCTATTTGTTGTATGTAAGTTCACAGAGAATTCAATGAAGCTATTATGGCAAGTGGACTGGTCCTCTGCCGTCTGCTCGCCATAACAGAAACACATAGGTAACAAACAGAAGTCAGCAAGTAAATAACAGGAGTCACCTCTAGCTTTGTCAACCGAAGTTTTACAGCATTTATGAATTCATCATGGTTCCGCACTAGATTGACAGGAGCCATCACCTCATCAACTGTTGACAGATCCTTTTCATATGTTGTACTTGGTTCTGCCTGTTAATTGCAATCATCACCAAATTAGAACAGCCAAAGATTTTTCGAGAATGCTACATAGCATGAACAAATAAAAAGTAGAGCAAAGTTGAATAATGTTCGAGTTGTATTCTGTACTAGTAGTTTATGAATGTTTTAGATGACTTTATCTCCAACCCAGTTCAAAAAAAGCTTTAATCTCCAATGGGAATACGGGATAAATTCCCTAAACGTGAAAGCAAAATCTGTCCCAGCATTCTGCATCAAATTTGTGAAAATACTTCCTCTCATTACTTCTTTCTGTGAAGGAAGAAGTCTATTTTTGGCAATCAAACTACCGCTCATGTCCAATTTTGGCCATCGAATCCAAAACCAGACACCTTTGGCCATCAAACTATCAAAACTGGACAAGTTTTCAAAGGTGATTTCGCCTATATATGTATTTTTATAAATAAAAATATGGTTAAATCTCTAAAAATTCATAACTAATTTATTTTTAAAAAATACAAAACAGGTACCAATTTTTGTTCTAAAAATACAATCTATCTATTGGTACTCTATTTAGAATTCTTTGTATCTGACTTGTTCCTGTTGCTACTGTACCACTAGCCATGCACTGCCTAAATAGGATCTATATGTGGTTTAATAAAGCTCAAATCGATACTTTAAATAAATAGTGATTGCTACTACGAGCAATAAAACACAGCAACCTTCGAAACCAGCATTTTGCAAAAGTTGTCAGATTTTGATAGTTCGATCGCCAAATATAAAAATAGACTTCTTCCTTCTCTAAATGCATGTGGTAGTCGGGACTCAAAGATTCAGAGTTCGCATCATTATAACTAGTATAAAAATGTGAAAATGAAATAAGACCAGGAGAGCACATAGGAGTAAAGATATCATAATATAAGCTGCAAAATTACTATAGCAAGTAAAAATACAAAAAATAGATAAGATCCAGTGTAGCCGCAGCAGTTTAAGCAAAACAGTTGTAATTCTTAGGCATGGCCAAGACTAGGAGAGCACATAGGAGTAAAAATATCACAATATAAGTGGATCAAGATGATGAGGTACAATCAACTATGAATAACTATACTCAAAACATATGGTCGTATGGATACGTACCAGATGGGATGGCGGGTTGTCATTTCTTGATGCCCGATTACCATAAGAACCAATTTGTGGTGAATAATCCGTGCTAGAAGACTCCCTCTTTTCCCATCTCTCAACAAGAGACTTTGTTTTCCCCAGTGGCACAGCAACTGAAAGGAGTTCACAGTAACACTATTATTAGAAAGCTATTTCTAGTCCACGAAGAATCCTTGACAACATCAATAAATATGCATACCCACCTCCTCTAACATATTTGACCTTGGCAGTCTCTGTTGTTGAGCATGGAGATTCAAAGGCTGCATGAAACAGAGTTCTACCGTTACATTACCATACTAGCAAAACAGCAGGTCAATGTTTAAAAACAAAGAGAAAAGGCTATACATTTATCATCATTTAACTGCAGAGAATGGTCTAGCAACACTGTTCTGTCCATCTTTTCTGCTATTTGTGCAATACCTTCATTATCCACATCGCCAAATTCTTCTTTCTTGTAATGTGGAGTTAGCCCAAAGGAGAATTTTAAGCCAGACAAACCCTCTGAGCAAACATCAGGTTCAGTGAATATTGATGAGCTATCACTATCAGCAGCACTGCCACTAAGTGAGGGCTTTCTTCTGTGAACAGGGGTCAGAAAATCATCTGGGACTGTAGCTGTGTCTCCAGTTCTTCTACGAACATTGCTTACTGTTTTGTCCTCTAAAATGTCTCTGGGCACAACAACAGGTGCAGAAACAGCCTGAGGCGTGGCGTAAATATCTTTCACTAAAGCTGATTCTGTAAAATTGCTTTTCTTAGCTGTTGCAGAATTTGTAGCTATCGCTGCACGAGATGGTAATGAAATGTCTCTCTGCCCAATATTACGTTCCACGATTTTTGGGTTGGTGGAAGGACTATCAACAAGCTTCATACGCCTCATCGGGGTAGAACCCTGAACAGACGATTTTAAAGACGAATCAGGTCTTCGTGGGATAGTACTGCTCCTATCTTTCTTGATCTTATCTGTACTTGCTGGAGTCAAATGTGAGCCACGAACCCTGCTTTCAGCTGCTATCACGGAAGAAAGAGAGGAGGGGAAGGTCATCACTATGGGTGGCAGGTGCCAAGCAGTAATAAGGAAAAAGAAAAATCTCAATACATATTAAATATATAAATAGTTTGAAACCTACCAAGACCAGATTCCTTGACTTTGTATGAGCTTTTTGAATGTGCCATTGCTAGAGCAGGACGAGAATTTGCAGTGCTACCAACTGGTTTTACAGGGTTATCATCCATAGACTGCACAAGCTCAGCAAAAAAATTTGCTTTGGGCAACACACCAAGAGCATAGGGTGCAATGAGCTGGATCGAGCAATGGAAGTTAGAAGAGGCAGGAAAATACATATCGCATGGGAAAAAAAATGACACTCACTGATATATCAGCAGCCCATAGACCAACACGGCGTTCATGGTAAGAGCATCCCAAGAGTTTCCCTTCATAAATACTAAGGTCAGCTAAATTACTCCATCCCATGTCAACAACATCATGGCACCTTACTGGTTCCCAGGAGAATACCTGAAAATATCCATGTCCTCAGGTACCAAGCAAATAAACATCAATCGAGAACCTATGACAATAGGACCCACCTTTAAGCTTTGGTCTAATCCACAGAAAAGGGTTTTACCATCTGGGTGAAAGACCATTGAACGTACACCAGTACCCTGGAGATAGGAGTCATGTAAGCTATCACAAGAGGAAGATGGATGTTTTCCTCATGCGCGTTTAGAGCAAGGATTAAGAAACATGGATCAAGACATAAATGAAGCTCAGGCATGTCAGACCATCTCTTACAAAACTAAATCAACAGTAAGGAGATGTGAGCTAAAGTACTCTGAGAAAGCTCTTACAGTTATGATTTACAAGAAAGAGAGAGACAGTAATACAAGGCAGGTAGCAAGAATGTACTGTAGTTACCATGCCTATAGAATATGCACACTAAAGAATTGAGCCATAGTTCGTGGTCTTCAAATTATCGATCTCATAATCATAAGCAGATTTAACTTGATTAAAAACTTGCAGTACCTCGGATCCAGAAGAACCTATCAATTCAAAAGTTTCAAGATCCCAAAATTTCACCGTCCTATCATCAGAGCCTGAAAAATGTCAGAATGATTCACTCAGAACACATTTCCACTTCTTTAAATTTCAATTACTTCAGATGTATCCAAAAACACAATTCCTTTTCCTATTAAAAAAATGATATTTCTAACTTTTACACAACAAAGATGTGAATCAAAACAAATATTGAATTCACTTTTTTTTCTTGCGATTGCATTAGGTCATGCTTTGATAACAGAAGTGATGAAAAAAGAGATGCTACGTATAAGATAGCTACCTGTTGCAAGCAAAAATTCTTGAGGGTGAAAATCAATACAGTTGATTTGTCCGCTGTGAAACTTGAAATCATGTAGAAGCTTTCCAGCTGTCAAATCCCACACCTTCACAATGTTATCTTCCCCACCAGTGACAACCCATCGTCCATCAGGGGTAAACCTGATTGTTTTAATTGCTCCTCTGTGACCCTTATATGTGTGTATACATCCTTTTTTCTTTATGTCCCATATCTTCAGGTCTGTATCTGACGAACCAGATGCAAAAAACTCGCCAAATGGATGGAATTCAACAGCAGTGCAACTCGATCTGTGCACAGTGAGGGACCGCACAACTACATTTCAAATAAAAAACATAAATTATTATTTATTTCCCCAAACCATGTCATTATCCATTAACAGGAAACGTTACTATACATGGTTAAACTTGTTGTAGTTGGATGAGTTTCTGATGCAGGACAAACTTACATAAACCCGAGAACGCTTAACAGAAATTTTTAAGACAACATTGGCAGGCAACACTATCAGCCTGCGCTCAGCAGACCCCGCCCTTTTTTCATGAAACCACCAAAGCTATATTAAATGTGGCTATTCAAGACATTTTGAAATGACTTGAAGTCTTGACAAACATATAACTATGGTCCTACCACAGGCAATCAAAAATAAAAAGGAAATACAACAGAACATTATCCTCATAGAGCATTTTCCATTTGTATAATTGTATCACAGTGATGAACACAACATAAAATGCCCATTTTCGTATTATGCGCAGACAATAAATCAAGTAAGAAACATATTATTAGGGTATAATCGAGCTGCGAGGAGGCCTTATATAATTATAAACCACACCTTTAGCTTCCTCCAAGTCCCAGAGCTTGATTGAACCATTTGATGAGCCAGCAAGCACAAGCACCTCTGCTGAATCAAACTGCACAGCCTCCACCGCACTTGTGTGGCCAGACAAGGTCTGTGCAAATAATTAGACACCAATTCAGAAATACAGCATGATAAAATTTCAAGATAGCCAAAAATGATTGCAGTGTCATTGGCATAGGGGACACATACCAGAAGTGGAGTTTGCTTGCCAATGGCCCACAAGTTAACCTTGCGATCATTACCGCCGGTGATGAACACACGGCTAGACTTCTTGCCGATGGACAGGGACCTCACTTCAGCATCGTGGGCCACAAAATTTTCTAATTCAGGATGCTGAGTTAAGGAGGCGTCAAGTTTGAGCAGTGCTTTTGCTTCCAGACAGTTAACTAGTAGTCGTGGTACTAGTTACTATTACACATCAATGGAAATGGGGGCAAATCCTTGTTTAAAAGAAAAGAAAAATGCAGAGCCAGAAATAGCTGAATCATGATAAAGATATATGCATTCAGTTAAAGCAAAGCAAATTTCGAATTGGCACTATAACCTAAATTGGGAACAGAGGGGAACTGTTCACTGATGCAGTTCCAACCGCTTAAGGTTTAGCTTGGACGCTTTCTTTCTTGACGCCGATTCCAACCAAGTACAGAAACGGCCGGAAATTTCCAGAATCTCCGATAGGAAACAGCCCAAGACTAAGGTAATATACTAGAAATTTCAAGAATCTACTCGCACTCTACTGCTGGAGCAAATGCCCGCCCGGGTTGCTTCACGGGGCGGCGGCTTCTTCCTCCTGCGAGCCAAATCGAATCAAGAAACAGAGCGGCAACTCAGAAGACGAAGCGAAAGGATACGGAGCTCGTAGCCGCGCTTCTCGGGGTCCATCGCTTCCCTCCGGGCTCCCCAGCCCACGGCGCTGGGTGGCTGAGGGCTGGCTCGCCCCGCGGGACCGTCGCGTCGTCGCCGACGTCGACGACGAGTATGGACTTGGATTGGGATCCGAGTGGTCGGTCTTGTGGCTGTGGAGCAGGGAAGTTGGCGAGAGCGCGACCCTTTTCCTTTGGTTGGTTTTGGGCAGGGCGGGGCAAGGGGCAGTGAAAACGAGAGGGGTGGAGCGGCGTGGGTGGGTGGGGAGTGGAGTTCTTGGTCGTCTCCCCGCTCCCCTCCTGTACGCGTCGCTCCGCTTTTGCTCCTGCCCCTTTTCTTCTGTACCGAGAAGGAGCCAGGGGCCAAAAGCCCAAAAGCAAAGGTTCCCTTCTCGCGTTCCTTGAATCGGGAAAAGCCAAAAGCCCAAAATAAATCCAACGGTTGAGAGCAATCTTGAGGTACTTACTATTGGGGAAATGGAGAACAGTTGTAGTGGATTATACTACTCCTATTGACGAATGGCGGTCGAGGTTGGCACGAGCTGCCGTCGAGGTACAGCGCACCGCCACTGCAATTCCCTTCAGTTTGGCCCACCGGCCGCCCCCTGGACAAGGGCTACAGTTTAATGCGAGCGCAACTGCGCAATGCCTCCGTGTTTCGTTTGGCAGGGGACGAGCCGGCGAGGCCGTCTGGTGGGATGTCGCTCGCTAGCGGGCGGCGGCAGCGGCAGGATCCACCTCCCGGCCTCCCCGCGCACGAACGATTCGAAGCAAGCAACGGAACAAGGAAAACAAAACCATGTCCGCAACGGAAGCAACAAGCAAGATCGCGCGGGACACGCGCGGTGGACGCGGGTGGTAAAACGTGCGCGACGTAGCGAGGAAGGCAGCCTGAGCCGTGGACTCCCTGCCGCCGATGTCGGGATGGAGGCCGCGGTGCGCACATGCCGTGCTGGTTTCGTGCGCCGCAGGGAGGACGGGCGGCGCAGAGGTCCCCCCCAGCGTGCGTGGAGGGAGAAGGACGGACTCCACCGCGGCATGCATGTGCCGCCGGGCGCCGACAGCCGAGCGGTGACACGTGGTTAGCCCCAATGACAATGATTGTGCTCGGCGTTCAAACGACGGCCTGACGGGTGGCTACGATGTCCCATACTACAAAAAGAAATTCCTCGGTATGACGCGGCTGTGGTTTGTTAGGCAAAGATTCTAGTCTAGCCTATCTAAATACTAGAAGAGCTAATACGGTAATACCTAATGGTGAGTTGATTTTTAGCCAAGCTTCCAACTAGATGTTGACTAGCTATTGGGCTAATTTTTTATTTTAGCTAAGAACGCTCTAGACTCTAGTTAACCAAATACTAGTAAATTGGTAACCAAATTTAGACATAACCATACCTCAATGAGAAGTTGCGATATGGTCCGATCCACACGCTTAGGAAGATCTTTCTCTATCCTTTTTAAGTGTCGAATAGATTTTCGTGCTGATAAGATTTACAGAAATTACTAGTAACATCCTCCAAATAAGTGTATACAAAATATATTCAATGATGATTAATCTGAAGATACTTACTGTGTAACATAAATATCGGTATAATTTCTTGCATATATTTTTCAGCATTGCTTCTACTTGTGATGAGTTTGTTAATCTCATATATACCAGCTTAGCTTCTTATACATATTTATAGAATTGTGGATGTATATATAGTGGACGTATGTGACTTTCTGTATATGCAATGTTGTACATTGAAAAAGAATAAAGATTAACCAACGATGGGTTAATTGCATGTTCTCGTATTGCAAAAAAAATGAAATTTTTGTCTGGCCCATGCCGGAATCGGTTCTATGGTCACGCTAATCTCTCAATCTCAAACGCAGAATTTGCAGTTTGGCGGGGGCACGTAGGTGGGGAGGACATATAATCCTTTTCATTCATGTTTATTAGTCCAAATTAGTTTAATTTGACCAACTAATAAATTACTGTAACAGTAGTTGAAATGGATTAATGTTTAGCTGACCTGCTTAGGTGGACTAGGACTAGAGTTTATACTTAGAGATCAATTAAGGTTTAGATGGCATAACGATAAACTTGAGAAAATTTTTTATGAAGCTTTTACTTTTCTTCATTTTTTTGAACAAGACTGACATGAGTTCAGGTATTTCATTTGGTTGACTCTGAGATACTGTCAGGTGTTACATCAGAGTTAGAAACCCGAAGTAGAAAGAAGACAGATCGAAAGCCGAGTATGAGAAATACAGGGACAAATACAACTACATAACCATGCATAGCTGCACAAAGCTGTTTAGAAAGAGAGCTGATCTTGCTTTTCAAAGCAATGGTTCTATCAGTAGTGAACAGGGCCGGCCCTGTTAAATTATGGGTCCGGAGCCAAGCTCAAACAATATAGGCCCTTTAATCTGTTTACGTGTCAAACTCAAAAAAAAATTTATGTAGCGAAGTAGACTACATAACAACTAACTTAGAAAATCACATCATTTACATCAACATCCGACGAACTATCTAAAGAGAAGCAAAAAAAAAAACTATTTGAAGAGAAAGTTTTTGTAAATTTAGTGCAAGGGTCTCTTAGATGAGCATCATCCAATAACTTTGAGTAGTAAATAATTAAATAAAATTATGCACTAAATTGATTGCTGCACCATATGCGATCCTAAAGGAGTAAAGAATAATGACGGGGCCAAAAGCAATATGGACATTGCTGTACAGGAAGCCACGAATAGCCTGGACGGCATAGCGGTGGACTTGCACAGGAACAGAATCGATGACTCGATGTCGATCAGTCCTTCACTCGCCCTCTCGCAGCGCAAGAACGGAATCACGACGTGGCCGCACGGCGGTAGGGCACGGGAATCGCGGAACGGCGGACGCCACGATTTCTTCTTGCACAGTTGAGCTGAATACAGTACTTGGCTACTTGCATATTTGAGGATGGGCCCTGTGCGGATGCTCTGCTGGCACCCTGGGCCGGGCCTGATAGGGAAGACGGTGCTAAAGTTGCACCATTGGCCTCTCTGTCAATCACATACTCCTACGGTAGAACCTTGACAAGCTCATTAATTTGAATATCTTGTTGAGCGATATTTTGTTAACTGAATTTGGTATGTTATTATTACGAATTACAGTATGGAATACGGCATTGTTTAGTTTTCAAATTCACCTCTAAATTTCACTATACATAATTTATATTTTCCATCACATTAAAATACCGACAAATATATAGAGTACTAAATATAAATAAAATCAAAAACTAATTGTATAATTTTAAGTCTAATTAATCAATATTTAAATAATTATTATCAAATAAAAATAAAATTACTACAGTATATGCAGTCTATACGCACTATGCATCCGCCGATTCGGTATCTAAACACGGCCTACGATGCATTGCCGATTTCCGTATGCCCTTGTTTAGATGCTGTTCGGGGCACCGAATCAGCATTTGCTACGGTACCAGGTATTATAGTAATTTTATTTTTATTTACTAATAATTGGTTAAACATTAATTAATAAATTTAAAATGTTCGTCTCGTAAAATATTACAAAACTGTATAATTAGTTTTTATTTTATTTATATTTAGTACTTCATGTATTTGTCAGTATTTTAATATAACGGAGAGTAGGAATTCTATATAGTAAAATTTAGGGTGAATTTTAGAAACTAAACAGATGAACTCTACTGTTTCAAGCCTGTAGCATCAACAGGTACTCATGTCAGACAATAGTACTGTACCTGGCTGCCTGGTTGCCACTGTTTCGAGCCAGCCAGCAGCAACAGCAACCCTACTCGACCATACTACCATACAGGACTCATAGACGCTGGCCACTTTCTCCTCTCCCCGCTGCACCTACACGACCACCAGTCCCCCACGCCACGCTCCCATCACAATCACCCTCTAGCCTCCTCTCCTCCCGCTTGAAGCACCCCGTGCTGGACTCCAAGAATCCGCCCAGGTCTCCACTCACCACACTCCAGTCCAGAGTAGTGCGTCCCCGGCAGCTGGAGACATGGGCTGCTGCTTCAGCAAGAAGCGCAAGACCCGTCCGGTGGCGGGATCCTCCGCCTTCCCGCGCCGGTGCGAGCGCGAGGACCGCGACCCACCGTCGCCGGAGGAGGAGGAGACGGTCAAGGAGGTGCTCTCGGAGACACCGAGCGCCAAGCCGAGGGCCGAGCCCAAGCCCGTCGTCGGCAATGCCGCCGTCGTCCCTGCCGCGGACGAGCGGGGAGCGGAGAAGGCGACGAAGAAGAAGCAGGACGACAGGGACAGCGTCGACGTCGCGGTGAGCGTGAGCGACCTCGGCAGCTGCGTGTCGCTCTCGCTCGCCACCGACGAGCGGTCCGAGGCGGCGTCGGAGTCGTCGGTCGCCACCAGCTCGGTGGCCGGGCCGGAGCGGTCGCCGGGGAGGAGGAAGCCGGCGGCCAGGAGGCGCCCGGTGTCCGCCGATCTGTGCCCAGCGCGGCGCGACCGCGGTGACCGCGCCGCCGCGGCCTCGGCATCCTCCTACGGCGTCCGCTCCCGCAGCGCGCGGGCGTCGGCGTCCCCGCCGCCTCCGCGGCACGTACCACGGGACCGCTCCGTCCGTCGCTCGCCGTCGCCGGCGGCGAAGCGGGCGTCGTCCGAGCCCCGCCGCGCCGCCAGCCCAACTCCGGCCGTAGTGCAGCAGCGGAAGCCGCCTGTCCCGGCACGGCCGTCCGGCCGCGTCTCGCCGCGGCGGGCACAGGAGGCAGCCACTCCTCCTCGTCCCGCCTCCCCGCCGTCGCCGCCCTCTCAGCTGGAAGACGAGGCCATCACCGTGGCAAGTGAGCCCAGCGTTCCCGACGGCAGTGCCGGTGGCGATGCTGTTCAAGGTGGCCGCGGCGCCGGCGGCGACGACGGGAAAGAGTCGTTGGAGAACCCGCTAGTGTCATTGGAATGCTTCATCTTTCTGTAGCGCTGCGCTGATGCGATGATGTTGTGATCTCGCGCTACTTCCCTTCCAAAGCCATGCGCTAATCCAGTTTAGATGCTAGTGGAGCAGTTAGCTTGTAGTCCATGGTGGTTCAGATCTAGTAGTACTGTCGTCTGGAGCTGCCACCTTCCGTTAACTTTGTCCAAGGGAAATGCCAGTAGCTTTTGACTTTTCAGATTTTCAGAGCCGCGTGTCTGACGATGTGCTTTGGCCTTGGCGTGCTTGACGTATTTTGCGGGTTGTTTCTGTAATCGTCATGTCTTTTCCTCTGGTCGTACTCTACTGCCTTGCTCTACTTCACCTACGAGACCCTCCTCAAACTATGGTGGCATACAAATGCTTGCGAAATTTCAGGTTCACATGTGTTTATGACGCTGCTCTTCGCACGTTGCCTGACCAGTGACCAAACCATGTTTTCCGAGAAGTGTCGCAGCAAATGTGCCATCCCCTCGCTTGCTTTGCTTCCAATACGCTCCAGGCTTCCCATGTCACACTCACACAAACATCGGATGCTTCAAGTCCATACTGTCCGGTACCACGTTGCCACCCACCGATGTTCCATAATTCAGGAACATCCGAGCAGCTATAACTTTATGATCCCATCAGATTCGTCAAGAATCAGATCCGCGCCGACAACGAGCTCATCGATCTATGAAATGGTCCACTGGATCTGCTCATTCCCTCGCCTTGACGGCTTGACCCGCATCCGAGGCGAGGAGGATGTGCGGCGTGCGGGTGCGGCCCCGATCATTAAAAAAATAGCGAGCTGCTCATTTCCTCTGCATCGTCGCGTGCGCGCGGCATCAGCGAGCGCCCGCGTTGGCATTGGCACTGCACCTGCACGAACTGGCTTGGATGACGAGACCGCCCACGATGCTGCTGTTGTTTGCTGACTCGCTTGGGAGTGAAGGCCCCGACGACGTCTTTCCGTTGTCTCTTGCCATAATGCCATGCTCGCGCTCGCGCTGCTCTCGTATCATGAGTGCACAGGCGCAGGGCTCGGTTCACGTCTCAGCATCAGCTGCAGTTGCTGCTTTGCAGCCTTGCTAATACGAGAGGCTATGGCACATGGCGGTAGCCCACCGGCCACCACGACCCAGCTGCAGCATCCCTGCGCAAACTCCATCCAGTCTCCTGCCTGGCCGCGTGCTGTCTGTGGGCGGATTTTGGCTCTTCGTTTGCTCCAAATCCAATCATCAGACCGGACGAGATGGGCGCGTGATCGCACCAGCTGCAATCAGGTCGTTGGATCGTGATGATTGGTGACGACTGCCCCGGTGCGATGCCATCATCGTCATCCTCTCGGCTTTGCCTCGCGGTAATGCGGCAGTAAGGACGGGGCACTGGGTCGAGAGAGCCGTCTGTTAGTAATCCTAGTTGTATCCTTTAACTTAGCATGTTTATTTTTCAGCACCTGCACGCACACGAGGACCGACTTGTGGTTACCGTGTGTATAGGAGTCATGGCCGAGAATAGCTCCCATGAACTCGAGCATGCAAGCCATGGCCGGCTGTTGCGGCGCATGGGGATGGACGTGCGCACTCCGCGCAATCGTGTGCGCCGTGGCTTGCATGTCAATTGCTTTGTATTTCAATAAATAGCAATACAATCATCAGAAAAGCTGCGCCCTTGGCAGCACCAAAAACGTTGTGTTCTTGCGTGCATTCTCGTGTTCGAGTTCCGCCCTCTCGCCGCCGGTGAGCAACCACCGTGTGGTTTCCAACAAGTGGCATCGGAGCCTGATTGGGAGGACCTGCAGCGGCGCCAATGGGTTCACCGCCGCGCCATAGCCGCACCTCGGAGAAGAAGGTGAAGCCGGAGGGCTCCGGCAGCAAGACGCCGCGCCGCTCTCCGTCACGCTCTCCGTCACGCTCACCATCGCGTCGCTCACCGCGCCGCTCACCGCGTCGCTCCCGGGCACCACGCCGATCGCGCGGCCGACAGCCACACGAGGTCGTGGTCGAGCGCATCGTCCGCGAGGGTGGCGGTTCCGGGACCTGGCCGCAGCTGACACGCAGCAACTATCACCAATGGTCGCTGCGCATGAAGCTGAAGCTGCAGGCCCGTCACCTCTGGGAAGCCGTCGAGTACCCCGACATCGCGGAGTATGACGAAGACCGGAGTGCCCTCGACGCCATCTGCAGCGCAGTGCCGGAGGACATGGTGCCCGTGCTCGCCACCAAGGACACCGCCCACGACGCCTGGGAGGCCATCAAGACGCTCCGCATCGGCGATGATCGTGTGCGGAGGTCAACCGCCCAAACCCTCCGGGCGGAGTACGAGGGCATCACGCTCCGCGCCGACGAGGCCATTGAGGACTTCGCCCTCCGTCTCACCAACATCACGCAGAGGATGGCGGCCCTCGGCGATCCGGAGCCAGAGCCACGTGTTGTGGCCAAGTACCTGCGCGTCGCTCGCGCGCGGTACAAGCAACTGGTAATATCAATTGAAACCCTCCTTGATTTTTCCCAGTTGTCAATCGAAGAAATCACCGGTCGGCTCAAGGCGGCCGACGACGTTGAGCCGGCACCGCCACGGAACGCAAGCGATCAACTGCTCTTGACGGAGGAGCAGTGGATCGAGAGATACAAGAAGAAGAAGGAATCCTCCCGCGGTGGCTCCAGCTTCGGCGGTCGTGGCAGAGGCCGGGGCAGAGGACGGGGACGCAGCTCCGGCGAGGCCCGTCCGCCGCCGGACTCCCCCTGCCCGCGCTGCGGCAAGAAAGGTCATTGGGCCAGCGACTGCCGCATCAAGAAGAAGGAGGAGCCGTCCCAACAGGCCCATGTGGCCCAAGAAGAAGAAAGAACCCTCCTGCTTGCCATCGGGGTGGTCCAGGAGGAGAACCATTCCCCTCCGCCGCAGCCGCCGCACATCACCGAACCGCCGTCGCCACCACCCGCGGCGCTCCCTGAGCTCCATGTCCTTGAGAAGAAGGTCCAGCCCGAGCTCGACGATGCGGTGGATCGTGATCCCACGCGCTGGATCCTCGACACCGGCGCGTCCAACCACATGTCCGAATCCCGTGTCGCATTCGCCGACCTCGACGCCGGTGTCACCGGCGCCGTTCGATTTGGGGACGGCTCCATCGCCCGCATCGAGGGCACCGGCACGGTGCTCTTCCACTGCAAGAATGGCGAGCACCGGGCGCTCAACAACGTCTACTTCCTCCCTCGCCTCACCGCCAACATCATCTCCGTCGGGCAGCTCGATGAAGCCGGGTACCAGGTGTTGGTGGAGCACGGCGTGATGCGGGTTCGAGATGAAGACCAGCGCCTCCTCGCCAAGATCCCTCGGAGTCCGGGCCGGCTGTACAACCTCGACGTCACCATCGCGCGTCCGGTGTGCCTCGCGGCGCGCACGGACGACGACGCCTGGAGGTGGCACCAGCGTTTCGGCCACATTCACTTCGTCGCACTACGCAAGATGGGGCGCGAGAAGCTGGCTCGCAGGCTGCCTGTCATCGATCAAGTGCAGCAGATCTGCGACGCCTGTCTCGCCGGCAAGCAGAGGAGGGCACCCTTCCCTCAGAAGGCGCTCTGGCGTTCCACCAAGCCGCTCCAGCTTGTTCATGGAGACATTTGCGGCCCCATCACTCCGGCGACTCCAAGTGGTAACAAGTATTTCCTCCTACTTGTCGATGACTACTCACGCTTCATGTGGATTTCCCTGCTGCCATCCAAAGACGCTGCGGCCACCGCCATCAAGAATATTCAGGCCGCGGCGGAACGCAAGAGTGGCAGGAAGCTGCTGATGCTGCGCACTGATCGTGGCGGAGAGTTCGCCGCCACCGACTTTGTCAACTACTGCGATCAACTCGGCGTTCGCAGGCAGCTCACGGCGCCGTACACGCCTCAACAGAACGGCGTCGTCGAGCGCCGCAACCAAACCGTGGTGGGCACGGCCAGAAGCATGATGAAGGCCAAGTCTCTCCCTGGTGTGTTCTGGGGGGAGGCAGTGTTAACGGCGGTCTACTTGCTGAACAGATCCTCCTGCAAGGCGATCGGCGGGTGCACCCCCTACGAGCTCTGGAACGGGCGCACACCGTCAGTCCAACATCTGAGGACGTTCGGTTGCATCGCCCACACGAAGGTGACCACGCCGCACCAGAGGAAGCTCGACGACCGCAGCCGCCGCATGGTGTTCGTCGGCTACGAGCCGGGGTCCAAGGCCTATCGGGTCTATGATCCTTCGACACGACGTGTCCACATCAGCCGCGACGTCGTCTTCGACGAAGCAGCAGCGTGGGCGTGGTCTGCAGCGGATCCTGCCGAGCCGAACGATTTCACCGTCGAGGAGCAGGAACATTCAGAGCCCTCCGTCATCATCACCACCACAACGACTACGGAGGCTTCTCCTGCGTCAAGCTCGGCGTCACCAGCTCCAACAGGCGCGGCCGCGTTCCCAACATTAGGCTCACCGGCGATCCACGGTACTTCATCAACACCTGGCTCCACTGCACATCCTCAAGTGGAGTTCACATCCCCACCAGGAGCTGGGGTGGAAGACTGCCTCGACGCTAATCACGGTGACGACGCTCCTCTCCGCTTCCGCCACGTCGACAACATACTCGGGGAGGCTGAGACGCCTGAGCTCGCCCACCGCGAGCTGGAAGAGCGCCTGCTGCTGGCAAGCGACGCCGAGCCGACTTCCTTTGACGAGGCAGTGCGTCACGAGCACTGGCTCCACGCGATGCTCGACGAGATGACCTCCATCGAGGCCAGCGGCACATGGAGGTTGGTGGAACGCCCGGCACACGCTAGGCCAATAGGCCTCAAGTGGGTGTACAAGGCAAAGAAGGACGCCGCCGGCATCATCAACAAGTACAAGGCCCGCCTCGTCGCGAAGGGCTATGTACAGCGGCAAGGCGTGGACTTCGACGAGGTCTTTGCTCCCGTCGCACGTCTGGAATCAGTTCGGCTCCTGCTCGCACACGCCGCCACCCAAGGCTGGGCCGTGCATCATATGGACGTGAAGTCCGCGTTCCTAAACGGGGTGCTTCAGGAGGAGGTGTACGTCGAACAGCCTCCCGGCTTCGTCCTCCGCGGCCAAGAAAACAAGGTGCTTCATCTCGTCAAAGCACTCTACGGACTCCGTCAAGCTCCACGGGCGTGGTACGCTAAACTCGACGAGTCCCTCATCGGGCTCGGGTTTTGGAGGAGCACCTCAGAACATGCTGTTTACCTGCGCGGAGCTGGAGATCGCCGGCTGGTGATCGGGGTCTATGTCGATGACCTGATCATCGCCGGCGGCAACCAAGTCGACATCGACACCTTCAAGGACCAGATGAAAGAGACATTCAAGATGAGCGACTTGGGGCTACTTCACTACTACCTTGGTCTGGAGGTGTCCCAGACTAAGGCTGGCATCACCATCTGCCAGAGCTCCTACGCAGCCAAGATTCTGGAGACAGCAGGACTGACGGGTTGCAACCCCAGTGCAACACCAATGGAGCCTCGCCTGAAACTCAGCAAGGTGAGCTCGGCTCCAGGCATTGATCCTACCATGTATCGCAGTGTGGTGGGCTCCCTGCGGTATTTGGTAAACACAAGACCCGACTTGGCGTATTCAGTGGGCTTCATCAGCCGGTTCATGGAGAACCCAACCACTGAACATCTGGCAGCCATGAAGCGAGTACTGCGCTATGTCGCTGGTACCCTACACTTCGGCTGCCACTACAAGAGGAAGAAGGATCCCCAGCTTGTCGGATACAGCGACAGCGACTTGGCTGGGGACATTGACACGCGCAAGAGCACCTCAGGCATCCTCTTCTTCCTCGGCGACAACACCATCACCTGGCAGTCACAAAAACAGAAGATTGTGGCACTGTCTTCGTGCGAAGCCGAGTACATCGCAGCGACGACAGGAGCTTGCCAGGGAATCTGGCTGGCGCGGCTACTTGCCGAACTCAAGGGCAAGGAGGACAGCGCCGTTACCCTGAAGATTGACAACCAGTCTGCCATCGCACTCAGTAAAAATCCCGTCTTCCATGATCGCAGTAAGCATATTGACATTCGCTATCATTTCATTCGTGAATGTGTTGAAGAAGACAGGGTGAGGCTCAAGTCTATTGCGACAAAGGAGCAGCTGGCAGACATTCTTACTAAAGCTCTGGGGCGTGAACACTTCTGTGAGATGCGCTCCAGAATTGGTGTCGTAGATGTACAACATATACACTAGGATTAGGAGGAGAAATTGTTAGTAATCCTAGTTGTATCCTTTAACTTAGCATGTTTATTTTTCAGCACCTGCACGCACACGAGGACCGACTTGTGGTTACCGTGTGTATAGGAGTCATGGCCGAGAATAGCTCCCATGAACTCGAGCATGCAAGCCATGGCCGGCTGTTGCGGCGCATGGGGATGGACGTGCGCACTCCGCGCAATCGTGTGCGCCGTGGCTTGCATGTCAACTGCTTTGTATTTCAATAAATAGCAATACAATCATCAGAAAAGCTGCGCCCTTGGCAGCACCAAAAACGTTGTGTTCTTGCGTGCATTCTCGTGTTCGAGTTCCGCCCTCTCGCCGCCGGTGAGCAACCACCGTGTGGTTTCCAACACCGTCACGGAGCAGCCGGTTCACATGGACACATTGGCACACGAGGCCGGCGGCGGCGGGCGGCGGAGTGGCCTGTGTGTGACTGATCAAATTCATTCACAATTCACAAAGCCCTCGCCTAGCAAGAGACAAAAGGGCATCCTAGCTGAGCGCCCGAGCGTACAAATCAGCGTCTCCGTCCCCTGATTTTGCGGCCGTGGGGGAGATCGAGAAATCGTGCGCCTCCCGTGTCCCGTCCCAATTCCTCCCTCAAAAGAAGTGCGGCGGCTTCTTCCTCGGCCATCGGGTGCGATAGAATACGGCGAAAAACACGCATAGGGATAGGGCGCTCCAAAGTCCCCCAAGACAAGCGAGAGACTTCTCCGTTGTCGTTTCGCCGCCGCTTGGAATCTGCAAGACGCGGCGGGCTTTGTTGGGCTCTGTTTTGTTGATGCAGAGACTTGGTGGCCCACGAATCCTGTAGAGTTGGATGGATCGTGGCCCAACGAGATCGGCCGCAGCGTGCCTCCAAGGCTCCAACGCAATAATCGGAGGTTTGTTTGCATGAAGCGCGAATTACCTGGAAACAAACTTCACCACTGAGCTTGCTCCCACAGTGGACGGAAAAAAATATTCACCTGCAAAAACTTACCAGTATGGCAGTATCCAGTATACCACGATTCGTGAAACTCGTTCCTCCATCATAAATGGTATATTGTTTGACCTTTTTATCTTAAATTTAACCGTTTATTTTATTTAAAAAATTTGTACAAATATAATTAAATTTATGATATTTTTTAAAAAATTTAATTAATAAAGTAAGTTATAATAAAAAATAATAATTTGAATAAAATCTTTAAATAAGATGAGTGATCAGACTTTGTGTCTAAAAGATCAAAAAACTTATAATTTAGAATAGAGGCGGCACTTGTTTAACCCTGACATATTATCAAACCAAAACATCTTTTCAACTACCCCCTCAGCCATCGCAGACAACCGTAGAGAGCCGGAAGGAAGAAGACTCCACGCCGATCACGCGGGGAGACGCTTATCTTGACTTGAACTGAGTCTTTCTAGATACTTGTACCTATTGCGAGAGTGCATGTGCAATGTGTCGGTGCAATCGTGTTGTGCGGGCTTGTTTTTTATCCGTCTATATCCTTTTGCTTCCAGAGAGTGAGGATGCCGGCTTTGCGTTGACGCGATTAGCGACTTGGTTTGCATCTTGCCGGCACAGCATAAACGTCTGACGTCTCCCTCGAACTCATAGTCAAAGAAACAGTAATAACGGTGTAAATAAACTGTAAAAGCTACAACATGCGCGAGGTGTTTTCCCTTCGTTTTGTTTTTCTTGAGCTATTATTATTATTATCCAGTTTAGAGGCATGAATTTTGTCGGCATGACACCCAGTTCGTACGGAGTACAGTATCGCCTAGCGAGGTTGGAACGCGTTGTTTCTTTGACCTTACTTTGTCGTGTTCACAAAGTGATGCAACTGCGCTGCGAGGCGAGGGTCTGTGTGGGGTGTGTGAACAAGGACTTTTCTTGTCGCCGGCGAGGGGTCTGCTTCTACTCCGTCCCCGATTTTCCGTGTAATTTACCGGTCCCCGGCTCCCGGCCCCGCTCCGGTGTCGCGGCGGAGCCACGGAGGGAAATCCGCAAACAATCAACCAACCTCCACCAAACCTGAGACGTCGAATCAGAATCAGGGAACCAGTCAGATCGCACTTGCGCCGCGCGGCCGCCCCGGCCGGCTGCCGCTGCGAGGCTGCGCCGGCACATGCAGAACAAGGGACGTCGAACTGTAATTTCCTTTTCTACTCTTCCGCGCAGCCCCCTGCCAGGTGAGGAAATTCCTGACAAATGGTCTACAAAACATATTTCACGGTTACCCACGCAACCATCATTAAAAAAACCATGAAGGCGTTAAACGAAAATAAGCCTTTAAATCACCTGATTTTATCATAATTGAAAATAAACTAAAATAATGCTTGAGCCTACGCCTAAGTTGCTCATAAGAGAGCGGAAAGACAATAATAAATAAAGTTATAATTAAAGAGTAACTCAAATTAAACATACTTGATGTGTCTAAATCTAGTAGACATGTACTCCCTCCGTCCCGCAATATTTGTCGCCGAGGAACGGACTCAAAACCAATGTAAGTGTCTGACACCCCTACGCAGCAGTGATTTGTCTTCTGCACCAACGCAATAATGTTTGCCAGAACCCAAGGGTAACACACACCACACATTTTACATTAAACAAATCTCACTTACACTTTTCACGGTTACACATGCACCTGAACGCTCTGCCTCGATGCAGTACAACCCTCAATTATGGGTGTGGCTCAAAATAGCCAACGACACTTAAATTGGGACACGTAACTGTTCTACAACGACAGTTAATCCGGGACAGAGGGAGTAGTATGTAAGATTACTAAGCATATGTTTCTATGGGCAATGATTGAAGTGATTTATGCAATTAATAACAGGCAATAAATTACGTAGAATGCAAATTTAGATAAGTTCATACAATTTGAAGGACACCGAAACGTATCTAAATCCATAATTTAATTTTAAGTTTTCTATTTCTATAAAAGATACCAGGAGAATTCCTTGTGCATTGCGGCGGGTAAGCAAGATAAAATAGGAATAAATTTAATTACGTGCTAGCTTCATTATAGAAGTGAAAGTAATAGAGGAGTTGGATGAACATGAGAGTTTAATGCGATATGGAAACATCATGGATGCGGCTTGGTGCATGAAATGAACCAAGTGGAAGAAAATAAGATGCCTCTTGATAGCTTAGTGGCTTGGCAACAAATACAATGCACTTATTGATTTGGTGGGGCCCTTGCGATGACGTGGTGTCGTTACCGAGGAAATGGGTACCCCAAAGCCTCGGGTTTACCGAATTAAACCCCGCAAAAACGGCACTCGACCCCTCCTGTCACCTCCCGCGCGAACGTACAAAGCCGAAGCCTGCTCGAAAAAATACCGAACGGACTAGTACTGTACACCAAAGCCTGCTCGAAAAAATGCCGAACGGACTAAAACTGTACACTCGAAGGTTATAATTCGGGCCACCCCTCGAGGACGAAACTTCGCCCAGCTAACGAGTC
>CM041634.1:46604956-46618656 GCA_023333625.1 Bothriochloa decipiens
TCACCGCCTCCACGTTACTCTACGTACGCCCTCAGGACTTGTAATCCCGACCCTCCTCTTCGCCTATAAAAGAGGACGCCGGGAGCTAGCCTAGAAGGAGAAAAAAGAGAGAAAGAAGAGGAGAGGGTACGCAACACAACAACCACTCACTCTCTCGCTCATACGCTTGTATCCGCCCCTGTACAAGCACTTCGGTGCAAGATAATACAAATCTTCTCCCTCCGCTGGACGTAGGGCCTTCTTTGCCCGAACCAGGATAAATCTTGTGTTCTTCTTGCATCACCATCCGGATTAGGGAGCACGCGCTCGTATATTTACTCGTTGGTGTTACCCCTCGGGGGTACGAAACACCGACACGTGGCTTCACAAGATCACAGAGAAATATTTTAGTTAGATTTGTATTTATAGTAAATTTGGGCAAATCTGGTCCGAAACAGATTGACTTGCAAGCCTTAGTAGACAGATCTTAGACAGATGTTCTATTAGCATGTCCACAAACAAGTTATAGTTTCGCTCTCGCTCAAGGAAGTAATTTCTTGGAAAAGTTATAAACAAAGCATAATGTCGATAATTCAAGTTGAGAACATTGCTTGTTTTGACTCATCAAGTCAGGCAGTGTGGCTTAAGAATTTGGTACCGATTTTAAATGTTATTAACGTCATTACAAAAAGAACTTACTACACAACAATATACGTTATTGTTTTGAGTAACAACAGATCAAATGCTATTACATAGCATATTGAAATTAAATAGTTCATTATGGAATATAGAACCCATGATCAAACTATAAGAGTTGAGAACATCATCACTAAGTTGATGCTCGTGGATCCATCTACTAAAGTTTACCACATAACCTATTTATACAACACAAAATGAAATACAAATTGTGCCCATGTGAGAGAGAAGGCAGGAAAGAGGATTGAGAAAATTTCTTCCACCTGCCTATTTTAGTAAGAGATATAAGACTCTGAAGGGTATAAAGAAAAACTTAAAAGAGGACGAGAAACAGGATGTGCTGGAACTGTTTTTTTTTCTCTCTCAATCTTCTTTATACAAGAATAATTAACATGATGTTTTCTCAATCAGGTGGAGTTACCGTAATATGCATTAACATCGAGATATTAGGATTGCTATATACTTTTATCGAAATCTAGCATGTTGTGTCGAATGCAAAGAAGACAATTTTGAAATGGCAACCAGTAATTTGACCGTCCGAGCCCATGAGGGCCCAAGTATAAATACAATGGTGCCATTTAGTAAAACCATATCTTCTAGGGACTCACCTGAAAAGACCGCTCGCTCCACGGGTAACGTGTGGCACACGCGCCCGTTCCACGACTCGGAACATGGCCTCGTCCAGTCGTCCGCCCGGACCACACCACGGGCCGGCCGGCCACAAACGAGCCACCGTCCCGGCTGCACCGCCTCGTGAGCACATGGCGATCGCCACCAAGGCACCAGTCCACCACCCACCCCGTATCACCCCGGTTCGCCTCCGAAAATAACACGATTCCGATTCCGGCTCGGCCATTCCGACCCGTTCTCCTTTTTAAAAATCCAACAATCTCGAAGCAAATTTTCCCCTTCGACCACTTCGGTTTCGTTCGACGCGGACGCGGATGCCATCGTTCGAAGCCCTTGTCCTCCCCGTCGCCACCCCCACCACCACAGCCGCCCGCCCGCCCGCCCGCCCGCGCCGATTGGAAAAGGCAGCGAGGGGTTTCGCTGTTCCGGAGAAGGCAAGGCGTTTGCCCGCCGCCGCCGTGAATCGTATGGTCGAATCGCGCGGCGGGTGATGGCGGAGGAACCGGGCGTCGGTTACGATGGCTCCGAGGCAGCCGGCGATGCTGGCGCCGGTGGCCCGGAGGACAACCTGTCGATGCCGCTCAACGACTTATTTGCGTTCCTCGAGACTGAGCCCGCGCCACCCGAGGAAGGCGGGGAGGAGGAGGAGGGGGAGCAGCAGCTGCAGCCTGGGGTAAGTTGCCTCTCGCCGTGACCTAATTTCGCTTTGCGTCGGATTTCGACATGTCGGATCGGATTTGCTAGGACGGGGGCTGCGTGTAGGCTAGGGTTTTGTGCTGCGTGGGGACCGAATACGTCGAGTTTTTAGTTGAATTTAAGCGCTTGGCCTTGCGATTTTGGAGGATTCGGGCCTTGCAGTATAGTGCTTCTGCCGTGTTGAGGTGTGGATGAACCTCAGGGCTAGGAGTGATGGAGGCATCGAGCTAAGTGATTAGTGACCTTTTAATTTAGAGACTGTTTTTTTGTTGCCGACGTTTATAACTTGCTGAATGTTCCTTCTTGTGTTATTAAATGCTTTTCTCAAAACGATAGCTATATGAATGCACTGTTGTTCGAGAAATGGACACCATGCCACAGCGTGGTTGCTCGTCAATTATTGGACAGTGCCGCTTTTTTCTGAACACGGAGAAGTTCCTGTGGTTCCCTCTGTTGACAGATTTGGAGGGATGATGTCTGGTTGCACTGTGAGCTATGGACAATGGTGTCTGCCAGTGAATGCTTCAGGGTTAGAGATGGTTGTGGTAGCATGACCAGCTTGCAGCTAAATTGATGTTGGGTGAACCTGCAATGATGGTTCCGGCTATGGTGGGTTCTCGGGCAAAGTGCTATTCATGGTCAACAGTGGCGCCGTTGGGCTGTGTGCTATTTGGTGAGGAATCCTGGGTAGGAGGTGATGGTAATTTGTCTTGGGTACTGGGTGGTGGTATTGCAGTGCTGCTGTTGTATGTATCCGACGAAAGGTTTGTTTTGTGATAGAGGTGGTGTATTGTCCTAATTTCTAACTAGCAGATGCCGCATCTGGCAAACAGCCTTGAAACATTAGTATGGTGCTCTGCACCTCTTAGTACCTCTGCGGCTCTGCACCATTTAGTGATCCAAAACAACACTACATTGTGCTATTCTTAAATGTTGAAATTTAACTGCTATGCTGTTATCATCGATTCGCATGACCTTGAGAGTGGCCACTATCAAGGTAATGAGGGATGCTATCAAGAAGAAAATATGGTGTCTAAAATTGGTGAGCAAGCGCCTTCAATGGTTACTCATAGGTGGCCAAAATGGCAAGGGTTACAAAGAGGTGGGGAAAAGAGAAAAAAAAAGGAGGGGTAGTTAGATGCATCTGCCTCCACTTCTGCACAGTCCAGACTGTTCCATAAGTGGGGGAGGAAAAGTTTATTTTTGTTGCAGCTACCTGTCTAACCTAGCAGTATTAGTTATGAAGCTCGGTAATACTAATTGTTTTTCATTGTTCAGCGGTATTGTAGGATAGTAACTCACAGCCTGTTTTGCTTGAAAGGTAGATGAATCAAACTGATTTGATCTGGTGTTATTGTGATGGTTGAACCTTAAATGCTTTGTGTGAGTGCTGTGACAATGCAAATCTGTTCATTGCTTGTAGGCTTGTAGCAGCTAATGCTATTGATTATCTCTGTTTTTCTTGATCGATTGATCTTCGATTTTCATGTTTCTATAGAAAAATAGATAGAAGCCTGTAGCGTTAACTGCTTATGTTTGTTTGGCTATATCAAGTCTTTGGATGCCTGATTCAACTTGAGATGGTGATATTTGTATTGTTGGACCCAATGACCTTATTTTTTGTACTAGGAGTGGAAGTGTTGAACAGAAAGGAATTAAGAGTTTGACTTTTTTTTTCAGTTTTTTTCTTGCATATCTTGCATTACGTTCTTCTTTGTTTGTTTGATTCTATGATCCTATAATAATTGGTCATTATTTGGCGGTGTAAACAACCAGCGAACCGTATCCCGGGCAGCTGCATTCCCAGGCAAGGATGTCATCCCCAGGCACCCAAAATCAGACGCCTGGGGATGCCCACAACGCCTGTCAAAGCTGCCTGGAAGCAAAGAAAACATGTCCCAAATGTTTTAAAAAAATAGCATATAGAAAAACTTATTTTGTGTTTCCAGTCTTGTATAACCTTAGGCTGGCGTATTTCTTATGTTGCTGAAAATACAGGTCAATCAAGGTTGTTTCATGATGCGTGCCAACACTGATGGTTCTGAAGATCTATACCAAAGCCATGAAGGTATAATGATCTGGGCATCTGGCCATTTTAGCATATGATTTTGCAGGATGCACAAATTTTCTTCGCTATAATTTTTGATTTGTTGCTAATCTTGTCACTTTGTGAGATGAGCAGATATGATTGATAATCCAGAATTTTGGTCAAACTACGTGGACACTTCGGAGTGCCATATGGAGCTCAGTGGAGAACAATTGATTGATCACACAGAATTGTTTAGCAACGGTGAGAAATAGAGAGGTGGCTGTAGATGAAACTGAATTGCTGTTTAGGTTTTCATTGCTCTCTGAATAGCAAATATATATTTTGTAATTTACAAAAAAAATGGTTATCACTTTGCAGATATGCAGAACCAATCAAGAACTCCCAACCTGGACAATGAACATTTTCCAAGGGATGCATCACACCATGCTAATGTTGAAGAAGCAACTGGACCTTCATATGAAGATGTCTCAAATGGTTTTTACCTTCGACAGCAAACTATATACTATGGCCAAACCCAACTCCAAGGGGAGAACAACACAGAAGGCATGGAGACACAAATGAACACTTGTATGTTCTGTTCAAAAATATATATTTAATATATCAGTTCTAAAAAAGGAACAGTTAATTAATTAATATATGTGGTTCAGATTTCTCAGGTGGTATATCCACAGAGCACTCAGATTTGAGTGAAATTAAATGGGAGAGTACAGATGAGATGCTTGGTAATACTGGTCAGGGTGGTGACCATTTCACTTCGATGGGCATGTTTTCCCTTACCCATAACACAGGTGTTCCTGATATTTCTTGCACTGAGTTCAACATGGGTGAGAAAACTGAAGGCATTCACAATGGCAACAGTAGTTGCCTTACTATGCAGGAAGAACATTTACAGGCAGAATGTGGAGAATATCCTCATCCAGATTATATATCTGTTGATATGGTTGATGAAAGATCACTGCATGATTTGCCACATGAGTTTTCACAAAACAATGAGCAATATGAGATGGAGCAGTTCCCACAGAATATATGTGAAAGCGGTTCTATGCAAATGGACTCTCCGGACCAATATTGTGATGATACATCTTTATCAGATCTTTACATGGATGTATCCTCCCCAGAGTCAATATCCTGTGAGCAGAACCAGTCTGAAGATATTTGTTTCAAGAGCGAGTCTAGCACTGATTCTTCTCCAATACCCTCTAGCAGAAATTCCACCACAGAGGATGCTGATAAATACTTAGGTCAAACATCAAAAGAGTTGCTGGACTCCAAAATTGTTCCTTTCAGCAACCACACATTTAAGAACATGGGATATCAAAAACCTCTGGTATTGCATAATAAACAATACGCATTTAAAAGTGACAACTCTTCTATTCACAATTCATCAAGAGGTTGCTTCAGTAGATATGGGGATGGGGTTTCTGATTTATGTGTGCTCGAGGGTAATAGGAATTCTGCTCCTGATCACCGATTGCCTTACCAGGGGAAGTTCCATCCTAATTTTCAGCGACCTATGTTTGGCAATTCCATCATTCCTGCATTTGGTGGTATGAGATACAAGCCACATGATGAAAGAATCACTCTGCGCCTCGCATTGCAGGTCATATAGCCCTCTAGACTGTTGCTTGCTTATTTTCCCCTGCTTATTACTTTGTTTAGCGTTCTCATACTAATCAGGCTGCAGCTGATATTTCTTTATCCCTGTTGCTGAATGGTAATATATAATAACAATTAGTAAAACATTATGTGAGAGAATGAAATGCTAAACCTTGGTTGAATACATCATTGTCTTTTGGTTTATGATGCTTGACCTTTTCATGTATCATGTTTCATGCTTTAGTTTAGATTACTAGATGTAGGAAGGTGGTGTCTTGATTTTTTCAATTGTTATTTTTCACTGTACTAAACTCGCTACAGGGTTAATTGGCTCTGTCTAAGTCTTACCTTTTCAAGCTGTGGTAGTGCTCACTGCTCTGATAGTTTGATCTGTCAAACTTTCATAAATCAACAAGTTGAGTTAGTGTTTCATGAGCTCACAAATTGCAACCAGACTGTTTTGGTTTGTTGATATCTCAAAAGCTGGTAATACTAGGGTTTTTTTAGGTAGGATAGTACTTCCCTCCGTTCCAAATTATAAGTCACTTTGACTTTTTTGGTTCACTCACTTTGCTATGTATCTAGATATAGTTTTATGTCTAGATACATAGCAAAGTGAGTGAACCAAAAAAGTCAAAGTGACTTATAATTTGGAACGGAGGGAGTAATTGACTTATAGACACTTATTTTTCCATTTTTATTAGTCACAGGTGCTAATGTCTCCAATCCTTTTTCGTTTTTTCATATTCTTATATAATATATACTATAAAACATTAGCTCAGAAAAATTAATGGGGCACTGGATTTTAGTGCTATCTTTATTTTTGCTTCTTCAGCACACTTGACATATTTGGTGATTGGCAGGACATTTCACAGCCAAAATCTGAGGCTAACCCACCTGATGGTGTTTTAGCAGTTCCTTTGTTGAGGCATCAGGTTTGCCTTGCAGCTCATGTTGTGTAATTTTATGATGAAAATAGTATTACCACTCCTTGGGTAACTGTTATTACTTTTGACAGAAAATTGCCTTGTCATGGATGGTGCAAAAGGAGACAAGTAGCTCACATTGCTCTGGTGGAATTCTTGCAGATGATCAGGTATACTACATTACTAGTTAATACCTTGCATGTTACCAAGAAAAATGGTCAATTGTGTCTCAAGGTCATTTGATACTTTCAGGGCCTGGGTAAAACTGTATCAGCCATATCACTGATTCTTACTGAACGCCCACCAGTTCCACAGTCATCTACTATTAAAAATGAGCCATGTGAAGCTGTAACTCTCGATGACGATGATGAGGATGATTGTACTGAACCTCATACAAAAAAGCGGATGCAGACATGTAGCTCTGAAGTGACAAGTAACACAGTGAAGCAAGAAAATCCAATCTTAGTGGTTAAGACAAGGCCAGCTGCTGGTACTTTGGTTGTTTGCCCGACAAGTGTTTTGCGACAGTGGGCAGGAGAACTGAAGAACAAAGTTACAAGTAAAGCCAATTTGTCTTTTCTGATCTATCATGGTAGCAATCGCACCAAGGATCCTAATGAACTCACCAAATATGATGTTGTGCTTACTACATATTCCATAGTAAGCATGGAAGTACCAAAACAATCAAATCCTGATAGTGATGATGAAGAGAAAGGGAAGCCTGACCGATATGGTGCACCTGTGTCCTCTTCAGGAAGCAAAAAGAGAAAGGCATCTTCTAAGAAAACAAAAAATAAAAGTGCTGCAGAGAGTTGCTTGCCTGAAAAACCTCTTGCGAAAGTTGCTTGGTTTAGGGTTATTCTTGATGAAGCACAAAGTATTAAGAATTACCGAACTCAGGTTGCCAGGGCTTGCTGGGGTTTGCGAGCCAAAAGAAGATGGTGTTTGTCTGGGACGCCTATACAGAATGCTGTTGAGGATCTTTATAGCTATTTCAGATTTCTCAGATATGATCCCTATGCTGTATATAAGCAGTTTTGCAGTATGATAAAGATTCCAATCAGTAGGAACCCAACTAATGGTTACAAGAAGCTTCAAGTTGTTTTGAAGACGGTAATGTTACGGCGGACTAAAGGTCAGTAAATAGGTTATCATTGCCCTACTGATCTTTCTTCGTTACCAAATATTTATGGAACCGTGTTATGATTTCAGTAGTTGCATATCATATTTATGTTGAGCTTAATCAATATAATTTGAATTGATGTCAAGCATAATAACAATTATGGGGTTAACATTCGCTGTATTTGTCATGTTAATTTTAGTGATAAGCATCTAATTTCCTCCTGACTGGTTGTGCTGACAGCAAGATTCTGTTGTTTACAAAAGTAAAATATCCTATATTTTACTAATGCCCTGTCAAATCAACAGATTAGGGAAACTAATAAACATTTGTTAGTGTGGACAGAATGTTAAACTATTATTGAAACTTCACATTTTTGACCAACTGGTTCTGTAGGAAATTTTCTCCCAGAAAACATTAGCATACTCCACAGATTTACTTATGTTTATTTTCAGCTAAAAATCCTTGTCTCATAGATAAGGTTGCAAGGGCCTAAAGGGACAAGTTTGTATTGTAGTACTAAGGGGCTTAATTGAGAAAAAAATGAATACTACAGTGATCCAAATCAACAAGATTAAATTTGATGGGCTTGATGCATAAATGTGACAGTTTACCTAATTGAAATTAGACAACTTTGTTTCACAATATGTTATAGGCTGTTGTGGGCTTGTGGCTTTTAGTGCAGTTTTCTTATCCTGCGGAAATTTTCCTGATTGTGGACTTGTCGGAATCAGTTCTTTTTCAACTGTGTGCATAAATGGTTATTGCACTATAAGAAAATTTTCCAGTGCACAAAAACTATTCTCCATTGCCAAATTGTTGAACCCCCCACCCGAAGCAGCTGTTATCTTATAATCTTTGCAGTTGGCATTGAATGCTATATTTGTTTATCTTTTGTATTACGCCCTTAGTTAAATATAAGACACTTAGGAGAAGCTACTAATTTTGAACTGATTAGCTTGTCTTAAACGTCATATATTTTAAAATGGAAGAGTGTATCATTTGTTCATCTCTTAAGTTATGATTTGTCATTTTTGATCTATCATCTTGTAGCAACCATGCTTGATGGGAAACCAATCATATCGTTACCACCCAAGACTGTTTCACTTAAGACAGTGGACTTCACTGGCGAGGAGCGTGCTTTTTATAACACTTTAGAAGTTGAATCACGAGAACAGTTCAAGGTCAGTTCACAGTATTTGATTAATAGCCTTGTTTCTTATATTCTTCTGTTTTGTCACTCAGCTTGAACTTTGGATATTGCATTTAAACATAGGGATTTTTACATGGGGCAAGATAAATCATTTAGGGATTGTTTGCAGACGTCAGAACCCTACAAAGTTAAATAACTTTTACAGGGCCGCAGTGTGTTATAGCTAGTTCGACATTATGTTACTGGATTACAAGTGAACTTTAGAGGACTATGGCACATGTGATGTGTAACATGATTAATTGCTCATCCAGTTGCTGGTCACTCTAAAGTTGATATATTGACGCAAGCTTACCCATTTCATTTGCTACTATTAGAAGGCTATGCTCACTACAACTTCTTTGCAGGAATATGCAGCTGCTGGTACTGTAAAGCAAAATTATGTCAACATTCTATTGATGCTTTTACGGCTAAGACAGGCATGTGATCACCCTCACCTAGTTAGAGGCTATGACTCCTCTTCTAGGTTGATGTCTTCGTTGGAGATGGTGAAGAAACTTCCCATGGAACGGCAGCATGAATTACTTAATTGTTTGCAATCTTGTTCTGCGTTATGTGCTCTTTGCAATGTAAGTGAATTCCTCTCAAGTTTTTTCAATTTGCACGCCATTGTGTGTGGTCTTTCTATACACATCTCGCACCTTGTTCAGTATGTATTATATTTATATCTGAGTATTTGCTTTATTTGAGTTGTTGCGACTAATCTTGCATAATTAAGTTTGTATTGGCAGATAGACTCTGAGCTATTACTGTCACATGACCAACAGCAACAATTATTAATGCTTGTACCCATAGCGCTGGTTGACGGTTTTCTGTAGTTGACAGTTGACCGCTTTCCAACCTGTGTGCTGATGACAGGGCCTGTGGCCTGTGTTGAAAGAAGCTTAAGTAGCCATAGTTGGGTTGGTTTTTGCTGGCAAACTTATTTGTTTTGCTATCTTGCTTGAGGGTATTGGTAGGGCCTGTGCTGACTGATCCCTTAGTGATCAGACTATCAGAGGTGCGGGGAAGTTGGCAGCGGGAGGTTCTTTCTGTGCACTTGCGAACTTTGTAATTTGGTTGCTGAGGCAATGAAATCTAGTCTTATCATGGTGGAGAAAAACAATTATTAATGCACTGCTGTGTTGGCTGTTTGGATGTGAGATATTTTGCAGTTAAATCTCAGCAACTGAGTTTTTTAATTGCCAACTAGCTTGAACTGAATCAGAGAAATTAAATCTTAGCAAAGTAAATACTTTTTTACTGGTTAATTTTTCTTGATACCAGCTCGATAGTTGATACTGGGTGCCTGGGCCCTGGGTCGTGTCCCAGTTGTAGTGGATATTCTGCTGTGGAAACACTTCTGGTTCTTAACATATGTGAATTATGCAGGACGCGCCAGAAGATCCTGTTGTCACTATATGTGGTCATGTTTTTTGCAACCAATGCATACTGGAGCAACTCACTGGTGACGACAGCGTATGCCCAGTGTCTAATTGCAGAGTCCGACTAAATACAACCTCACTATTCTCCAGAGGCACTCTTGAATGCTCTCTGAGTAGATTGACCTGTGATTTCAGGTCTGATGATACTTGTATGGAAATGATACATGCTGAAAAGCGACCTGGGATAGATTCATCCTACGCTTCTTCAAAAGTGAGAGCTGCACTAGATATTCTTCTCTCATTGCCCAAAATGGATCCCACCCAAATGACTGATAGCAAATTTTCAATCGGGCTCGAGTCTGAGAAAATTGATGGAAAGGGTATTTCAGAACATATTGACACCAAACTTACAGAGAAGGCCATTGTTTTCTCTCAATGGACTAGAATGCTAGACTTGCTTGAAGTCCATTTGAAAGCTTCTCATGTGACATATCGAAGGCTTGATGGAACAATGTCTGTTGCCGCACGGGATAAAGCTGTTAAAGACTTCAATACGGTTCCAGAGGTTTGCATTCTACAACTTCTGGCATATGAAATACATAATGTTTTCAGGTATATATTGACTTGCACTATTGGCAGGTTACTGTTATGATCATGTCACTCAAAGCTGCGAGTCTCGGCTTGAACATGGTTGCTGCCTGCCACGTACTTATGCTAGATCTTTGGTGGAACCCGACCACTGAGGATCAAGCCGTCGATAGAGCACACCGTATTGGCCAAACACGGCCTGTCACGGTATCACGATTAACTATAAAAGACACAGTGGAAGATCGTATTCTGGCTCTCCAGGTAAGTTTGAAGTTTTTCATGGCTGAGTTATCTGCATTTGTATTCATGAGCAGGCATTTAGCTTCAGATATGATTCTGGCAAGAATCTTATCGAAAACCTTCCTGGAGGTCAATATTGCTAGAGCAGTGTGAATGAAAAATATCTCTTAGTAGTTACTCTCTCTGTCCTAAAAAGGATGCAATTCTAGAACAGTGCTATGTTAAAGTATTTCAAAGTCTGACCAGATTTATATAAAAAAACTAATATTTATCGTACTAAATACTTACCATTAGAATTGTCATGAAACATATTATCCTAATATATTTATTTGATGTCCTAAATATTAATATTTATTTACACCTACCTAACTTGAGTCAATTTAATGGAGACTACACCTTGTACTCATTTTGGATGGAGGTAGTGAGTCCATAGCATTATTCTGTACTAGTTTTTTTCTCTGGCGATTTTATATAGCAAGCAGTTTTTTTTTTCATTGACATGAGCTGGAAACTAAAAAAGGGGCGTATCCAGTGCCGTAGGCTCCCGCACTGCGGGGTCTGGTGAAGGGAAAATAACCAGCAGCCATCCCTACACAAATGTGCAGAGGCTGGGGTTTGAACCCTGGACCTCTTGGTCACAGGCGGTAAAGCTCTACCGCTTGCACCAGAGCCATCCCTACACAAATGAGCTGGAAACTGTGATTCAGAATATTGCTTCACCTGAATAATAAAAACATGTTATGCTTGCAATTCTTGTCTTGAATATCACTTCGTGGAGTTCTTTTTTATTATCTAACCTTAAATTTGCAAAATTTACATTGGCAAAATCTTTACCTTGTTTAGTTTTGGTCATACAAAATATAACTATTAGTTTGTTAGTAACTTGGGTGGTGTAGTAACTTTGTAATCTACAGTCTCTTGATGCTTACCTAAGCTGTCCAATGTCTCAGGAGAAGAAGCGGGAGATGGTTGCTTCTGCGTTTGGGGAAGACAAATCTGGATCCCGACAGACTCGTTTGACCGTTGAAGACCTGAATTATCTGTTCATGGTGTAGAATCGGTCCTGAGAGTGAACAGTTTTGTCCATTGGATGATGTTAGACAGTGGTAGACAAAAAGAACTCCAAAAAAAATAACAAAATGCTTTCATGTTAGATTATTAGTTCTTGTAGCTTGTACAGTTGCAGAGATTTAGGGGTTATTAGTGACATGTCTTCCAATTCTTTTTGCACTGAAAGCACAAAGATGCTGAACTAGGTGAATCCTGCAGATAGCTGCAGTAGCGCCTGTTGACTTGATATCATGAAGATAACGATAGTCAAAGCTAACATGATAAAGATATGTACATATTTTTTGTTGGCACGTCTGGCATATGGGCCGCAGCTTCTGCCAACAGTTTGTATGCGATAAACCATGGAAATATTGAGCTGGATTTGTCATACTGACTTCTATTATGGATAACTTGTTCTCAGTGTTCTCACTGGTCGCGTGCTCTTTAGTATCTCTTAATAATTCTTAAGTTTGAGGCGGCAATATCTGATTTGCCCGGCAGCTATGATATTCATTTCTTTGGTGGTTTGTGTGGACAACTCCAGCAACTATGATATGCACTTCTCCTATGGGTTTGTGTGTTCCTTAAACACCATGATAAAACAGCTCCTACAATATATCAGAGACTCAATGGTTTTCTCTGGAGGCTAATGCTCACTTTCTTTCATAAGACGCAGTCTGAAATGACAGTCTTCTAAATTATATTTTGACAACTATTTTATTTTGTTTTATTATACTATTTATTTATGTTTATAGTTTTATGATAATTGGAGTGGATACCAAGTTTGTATTATAATAGTTAGAAATTGTTAGTTAAATTGTTGTTAACTTTTGAAAGTTTGAATCTTGATACGTACGTGAGCAGTAGTCCTAAATGATGGCCTCTATTATGGTCCTCTATGGCAGAGCACTAAACTCATCTATGAAAAATATATCTAGATTCACTTTTCAAAACCAGCTCCACCATGCAACAGTTCCATGAAATCCATGGACCTGCCTTATTTAGTGGAGCAATTCAAGGGGTGTTTCACCAACTCAAGTTTGGTGGAATAGGCCTTGTTTAGATTGCCAAATTTTTTCACTCTCTCTTCGTCACATTAATTTTTGGACTCATACATGGAGCATTAAATGTAGGTAAAAAAATAACTAATTACATAGTTTAGTTTGAAATTACGAGATGGATCTTTTAAGCCTAGTTGATTCACGATTGGACAATATTTGTCAAATAAGACAAAAGAGTTACTATTTATCAGATTAAAATTTTTTCGCAATCTAAACAAGGCCTAAGAGAAAATTACCCACCTTTTCACATATACCTCGAAAAACGTTCTTCTTTCTTTCTGTTTCTCGCTTCTTTTCTGTCGAGAGCGTCAGGCCATCGTCCACGTTGTTGTCTTGCCGCCGGACGTGTGCCTAGCCCCGGGACCGCGGGCTCCCCGGTGTGTCGTGACGACACATTGAGCCATCGCCGGTGGTCACAGATGTTGTGCGCAGCTCCTCCACGATGGAGCGACCAGTGAGCATCGCCCCACCGCCACCCCCTCCCGCGCGTCGCC
>CM041634.1:46624924-46676568 GCA_023333625.1 Bothriochloa decipiens
AAGACAAAGATCTTTAAGCTAGCGGGAAGAAAAGAACTAAACTCTTCGTGTGAGACAAACCAGTCAGCCATTTAACAGTATTTTTCTTTAAGCCTGTTCGTTTGAACTTATCAGCCAAACCAGCCAGCCATTCAACAGTATTTTTCTCTCACAAAAAATCAACAGCAGCCAGAACCAGCCAGCCAAAAACGATCAAGCGAACAGGACGATGCGCAGCTCCTCCACGATGGAGCGACCAGTGAGCATCGCCCCACCGCGGTTGCTCCCCACCTAGTTATCTTGCGAAAGAATTTAAACAAGCCCTTTCTATTATCTCTTTTCTCACATTGTCTTTGTATTCTACCTATTTGCCCTAACATATAAATTCAAACAATAACGTTAGTAGTTTATAGAATTGATAAATATCCAAATAAATAATCTGAATTTAAATGACATTGTTCATGTTTCATCATCTAGTGATAAAGTAAACTTCGGCATGGTTAGAAACCCTTAGGATTTCTACAATTTTGCTTCAAAGTGTCTATATTTTTCATTCCTCTATTTTACAACTGCATTTCTATAAAATTCTGCTTCTGGTAAAAATAATTTCCCTATTTATGTTCCAAAGTAGCCCTAGCAGGTTATCATCAGCATTTCCAAGCTTAGCACCTGAATCTCGTAACAGAATCAAAACTGCATATAATGGCAAACTTGTAAGTAACACAGGAGAACTATTTTTTGCCACCCTTACCTATGAATCAACAATCAACACATTTCGATGCTATACAAAATCTCAAAATCACACAATCACTGCCTCGTGTATAAAGTAAAAAAAACACCATGCATCACAACAATAACATTTTCCTGTTGGGGTCAGCAACGATGTTTTGGTTTCAGCTCCAGAAAACTCTGTCATGGGCTCATGGCTCCAGCAGCCTATCTTTCACTGACGAAACTTTACCTGAGGACCCATGATCACCTCGATCCTCGGTGGTGCTCGAGGTTCCCGCAACAGAAATCGAAGCAACCAGATCAGGCAAGGGAAAGTACGTCGGCACCGGCATCTTTGGTGGCAGCGCTGGCAATGGTGCCTCAAATTTAAGCACGTTCAGAGCCTGTCTGATGCTTGGTCTATGCGCATAGTCAGAATGAGCACACCACAAACCCACAATCATCAGGCGCTCCATCTGCTTCTCATCGAACTGCCCCTTCAGCCTCCAGTCTGCTGCTTCAAGCAGGGCGTTCTTGCCATACAGCTCCCACACCCACGGCACCAGTCTCGCTTTGCTTGGGTCGTCGTTGAGCTCTGCTGGCCGTCGGCCACACGCGATCTCCAACGCCACGACACCGAAGCTGTACACGTCTGACTCTCGGCTCGCCTTGCCTGTCATCACGCACTCCGGCGCCAAGTAGCCCAGTGTGCCGGCCAGGGCAGTGGTGTACGGCTGGCTGCCATGTTCCACGAGCTTGGCGAGGCCAAAGTCCCCGAGCTTCGCGCTGAAGGTGGCGTCCAGCATGACATTGCTCGGCTTGATATCCCGGTGCACGATGCACTGCACACACTCCTCGTGGAGGTAGAGCATCGCCGACGCCAGGCCCAGCGCAATGTCGCGCCGCATCGGCCAGGTGAGGAGCACGCCCTTGCCGTAGAGGTGGTGGTCGACGCTGCCGTTGGGCATCAGCTCGTACACGAGCAGGAAGTCGCCTCGGTGCTCGTGGCACCAACCGACGAGGCGGACGAGGTGCCGGTGGCGCAGCTGGCTGATGATGCGCACCTCGGCGGCGTACTCCTTGCGCCCCTGCGTGGAGCCCTTGGACACCCTCTTGATGGCAACCTCCAAGCCGAGCTCCTTCAGGTACCCCCGGTACACGGCGCCGAACCCGCCTTGCCCGAGCTTCCGCTCCTCGGCGAAATTCTTCGTGGCCGCCGCCAATTCGGCGTACCTGAACCTTCTGAGGCCGCTCTGGACGACGAACTCGTCCGCGAGCTCGTCGTACTCGCCTCCCATTATGTCGTCGACCTCGATGTCACCGTCGTCGAACTGTCCGGACCTCCTCCATTGCCTGACGAACCAGAAGATGCCGGCGCCGACGAGTACGAGGAGCAAAGCGCACAGTCCTAGCGCCATCCAAAGGACCACCGTCTCCTCCTTGGGGTCGACGGTGGAGGTGAACTCCCAGTAGAGCACCTGGTGCAGCTCCGCGGCCTCGCCCGTGGCGGCGGAGAAGCCCACGGCGACGGAGTCCGGCAGGTGGTCCCTCAGATCGACGGCGTACCAGAGAAGGACATCACCCGTGGCGTTGGGGCGCTTGGAGCCGTAGGAGAGCGCGACGGTGAGGTTCTTGGCGCCGCCGTCGTACTCGACGCGCGCGTGAGCCGTGCGGCCGTCCTTCATGCTGGTAGGCCAGTCGGCGGTGGCGGTGGAGACGATCCCGCCGAGATCGACGCCGACGTGGTCGCCGCTGGGGTCCCAGTCGTTCTTGTAGGTGTCGAACTCGACGGCGACGAGCGTGCCGGCGCGGGCCGAGGAGGAATTGAAGAGGCCGAGGAGCCCCCCCGCGGAGGACTCGGGGAGGGCGGAGGGGAACGGGGAGAGGAAGAAGGCGAGCCCGTCGCCCGACGCGGAGGCCGGGTCCGGGGCGGCGATGGAGAAGGCGAAGGCGGTGACGAAGGAGGCCGGGCGGCGGGAGACGGGGTCGGCGAGCGGGACGGCGCGCGAGTAGAAGGCACGGCCGGTGCTGCTGGTGATGGGGCCCAGGCGCTCGTCGCGGGTCAGGCGGATGGCCTTGTTGTAGAAGGCGTCCCCCTGGAAGGCAATCCCGGGCGGCGGCGTGTCGGAGGGCGAGGTGAAATTGTATGTGAAGGACAATGGCGCCGCGGAGCGCGGAAGCAGCAGGAGGATGAGGATTGGCACCGCGGCGACGGCGGTGCCGCCGGTGGAGATCCCCATGGGGGATGGGGCGCGCGAGCGGGCCAGGCCAGTTCAGCCGCGGAAGATGAGCAAATGGGGACTGGGCATACCTAGGGGGTGTTGACCTCCAATGAGGTGTCCAGGACTGATTGTTTTGGTGCCAATGAGCAAATGTCTGTTTGCTTTTGTCAATTTTTTGGTGCCGGCTTGAGGTGTGTGCTGCAATTTGTTAGATCTGGTAGAGTGGTAGATCAATCCCGTTCAAGCGCTGAGCTGTTTGTTTACAAGTAAAATATGTTGAAAGATGGAACAAAGAGGAGATACAATGGACAATTCAGTCATTCTCTCTTGTAACTGCTAAAGATTTTAGTAAAAAAATATCCTTTGACAGTTTTAAAATGGTTATGTAGATATAACTATCTTTTATTCTGAATTTGTCACTAGCGAAAAATAGAAGATAAGAATAACTCTGCAGAGTACGCACTAGCATATAGAAAAAATGTTGAAGGGCGTCTTTAGGACAATTTCTCCTTTATTCCATTTTTTCTTCCTAATGAAATATGTGTGTAGATCGGAAAAAAGGAAACCCATATGACTCTTTCCTATCGTGTGAGAACGCTGGATCCATACCATACGACTTGCTTATGCAGGTTTGGATTGGAATGATGAAATGAAGTAAATTTCGAGCAATAATTAGCGAAGTACTCTCATGTTCATAAAAGAATATAATCCTCGTATTTGAGGAGCCAAATATCTTAAACTTTGACTATATTTATATAAAAAATACTAACATTTATGACAAAAAACAAGTACCGTTAGATTGGTTATACGATATATTTTTATAATAAATTTATTTTGAAACACAATGCTAACACTATTTACTATAACTTGATCAAATTTGAGCTAGTTTGACTGACAAACTTCTCATAATTATATTTTTTTGGATGGAGGGAGTAGCTTAGAATACATTTCTTAACTATGCAAAGATTCACCACACTACCCATTTCTCCTTTGTTAGAGCACCACCTGAGAGGGTGATACACATTTCGCGACGAAATGCACACTTGAGGACAGTGCTGCTGCTTTTTGTCCCTAGTTGCTTTAACAAAGAAAAGAAGCATACTCTCCCCGCAAACTACTTCTTGGCTAATCTGGTCTAGCTACAATTTGTTTGTAGCTCAACGTTCTGTAAGCCGCGAAGCCGGTTGGGCAAGAGAGACAGGTCGCAGGAACTTGCAAGAACCTGTAACCATTGATGGAGGCAACGGTGGGGGAAGGGGGGCTCGAGCTTGCTGTGTGTTCGGCACTCTGGCCTATACCACTCATCGATCTTGGCCAACTCCTCCACGAACTTGATGATAGCAACGAAAGGGTCTTTAATCTAGTGGTTAGAACATCTAAGTAGTATCCAGTAAATCTGGATTAGATTCTTCTGTAAAAATAAATTTAAATAGATGTGTAATATAAAAAATTATTACTTTCTTGGATAAAAAAAACTTACGATCGCCGCGGAGTTCTTCTCGGTCCCGGGTACCTCGCTTCTTTTCTTTTCTTGTTTATTATTATTACCCAATCAGAACATATCTGCAGAGAGGTGTCGCGGGTCTTGCCTCGCGGCTAAGTTTGTTGTCTCCACAGAAAGCTTGTCCACGATGTCCGCTGGCTAACCACAGGTCCGCTAAAACTTCGTGGGAAACAACACGGGTTAGCGGCTGGCCGCGGAGCCCGCTTGCAAGGCTACCATCACTCCTCAACTGTGTACTCTTTCCCGTTAGCCACCTTGATCGCGTCGTTTGTCAAGCCCTCACGGGCTCCCTGCTCTCAAGACTCATTTGTAGCAGCCAGCAGGTAACGTGAACAAGAAACGCTAGCAGCATTTTCATGGCATCCCAGAGGTAACGCCCCTAAAACTATCCGTACTTATAAAATCTTAGTCATCAAAATCTCTCCTCTAAATCTAATTCTTTCGCACTCATCTATTCTTTACGACGTACTATAACCATAATGGGGCTCATTTATCACTTTATCTAAATATATCCATGTGAGATCTAGTTTTAAACAATTTATTGAGACAAATTCAATGGTGTAATCGAAATTTAATTTATTTTTTTTAGTTATAATATTTTTTGATTAGTTGAATCAGTGAGGCCCACCACCTCATATTCTCTCCTCTCTCCTCTCTCTCAGCGCAGCATGCGCTAGGCCCGCCACAAGCTGCTAGCGCGCACTGGCCGATGCATGCGCTATGTTTCACATGCGTCGGGTGCCTGCGCATGAGATAGCGTAGCCCGCTGCAGCTGCTTTTTGCGCTAAAACATACTCCCTCCGTCCTTTATTATTATCGTCGGAGTTACAGGACGCTGTCCCATATTATTTGTCGTCCGCTACGCTCGGCAGGGTGCACAGCTAGCGCACTATCGTCTGTTTTGCACTGTCGCCTGTCTTATCCCTTCCCTCCTCCACTCGTGACCGGACATATGTACCCAACTTTGACCGAACGGTATTAATTACATGTCCAATCAAAATTGTAGAAGTGAATCATGTCGCTTTTTCTCGTTACCTGTGTCAGCTCGCGGACGACTGATAAACAAGGAGACAGAGCGAGTACTTCAGTAACTTTTAAAGTGCGCCGGTGCGGGTAGTCTCGGTAACTGACACGCAACATACCGCTTCTTCCTAGTCAATTTTACAAGCCCGACGTCCCAAGCAATCAGTTGGGGCCCTCCCACGCCACTTGGCTCGGATGAAACGAGAGGATAAGAAAGGCCGCCGCAAAGTAGCAAAGAAGGTGCGGGAGGATGGAAGTATTTGCCTGTGCAGTCATCTACCCCCATCCTCACATCCTGTCCTGTCTGTATTGGCCGCACTGTCGCGTGGAAGAAGCGAAGGAAGAACCGAAGCAATTCAGCATGCCACGGCCGCACCCCTCGTTACGCGATGCCAGGCAGCCGACGCTGCGCGCGCCACGCCCTTCTCCACTCCTCTCCCGGGCGGCCACGCACCCCACCTTTCCCTCCACGTCACACCACCGTCTCGCAAAACCATCGCCTGCGGGTTACCATACCACCCTGCTATAGCCCACAAATATTCCCCGCTCTTTTTCCCACGTCTAGTCTAGTCATCTCCCACCACGCGAAAACGCCGGAACCCGATTCCATTCTTCGGCTCGGCTCCCTCTGTTTTATAGTCGGGGGAGCTGCCGATCATCTCAGCTTTTGTAGCCCAGGAGCATGTGCCATCCGGGGCTGCCGCCTCTGCCGCCAGGCTGCGCGGTCAGGCGGCGGGAGCGGCAGGCGGCCGTGGCACCGTCGCCCTCGCCGTCTGCGCCACGGGCGCGCCAGGACCAGGGGGCGCCGCACTACTACTGCGTGTGCTCGCCCACGGGGCATCGGGGCTCGTTCAGGTGCCGCTTGCACCGCAGCGGCTTCGAGTGGGGGCGCCGGCGGCCGTTCGCGAACGCGACGGGGCGTGCTGAAGCCGGGCCGGCGATGCACGCGCGGATGGCGGCGACCTGACGGTTCTCGGCCGGCGTCGGGCACGGCCAGCCAGGTTGAAGCTGTATATAATTTGTGTGCGTTGATGCTCTCGGCTAGCTCCTCATGGCGGCTTCTAGTTCTCAGTGCACTGTGGATATGTAACTGTACAAACTGCATAGCTGTCAGAAGAATCGCAAACAGACATGTGAACATACACGACTTTATATAGTTCCCTATAGATTTGCCCAGAAAGTGACCGCTATCGTGCATTATTGGTTAAATCTAATCAGTGAAGAATAGCATCAATCGTGCAATCGAATCTGATGCAGGATTCAGAATCCAATTCATTCGTGATGGCTGTCAGTCCACGGTGATCCTGCCCGGACCTCCCTTGAGTGAGCTGTACAGCGGCCTCGATCGTCTGAAGCCGAATATGTCTGTAATTCTGTACATTTTGGGCAGATCGGCTTCGGCGATCGCCTTCTTGAATTCTGCGGTATGATTGCCGCCAAAGACTTGCACGCTTAGAGTCCTCCTTTGAGGTGCGTCCACTTTTATGTACTGGTTGAAGTACTCAATGAATTCTTCTTTCTTGAGCTCTCTTAGCAGAACGACCTGTTACATTTGTTAGTGAAGGTCATACATCTTGACAATTATTGGCACAATCTTCTTATTTCTGTTTCCTCTGAATATAAGGTAGTGACAATTATATATTTAGTGAAAATTTTCAACTATTACAGTATTATCTGTTTACTTGAAAGGTTACCAGCCTGTTTGCTTTATACTTATAGAATTTACTTTACACGCATTGTTGCTAAAAGGAGAACACTTACCTCAGATTCGACTCTATCAAACTTCAGAGTTCCAGCCTCAATCTCTCCCCAGTAGAAATGAGATTCCTCCCATAAGTTTTTAAACTTCTCCAGTTTAGAATCAATAAGTGATTTCACATTTCTCTGGAATAACAAAGCCCATGTCAATGCTTCAAGCGCAAAAGATCTAGTCCAGTGATATGAAGTAATGTCCTTTGGTTATGAGCATACAAATAGTCCAATATTACAGGAAAATAAAAAAATGAGGATAAACTTAGACCATCACGTCATATTTCTGATTTTTTAACCCATAGTTTCCCATCCTTTTGACCCACTATCTAGGTCCACATGTTCTCGCCATGTGCTGAATGTTGCTTCTTTCAACCCAATGGTGGAGATGTTAAAGAACGTTACATGGTGTACTTACAAAAGGAACAACAATTTTTCATCACAAAGCATGGCTTACTGGAAAATTCATTAGGTGTGAATGGAAAACCAAAGGAACTAACCTTGAAATCCTTGTCGGATAGTTCATAGATTTTGCTTTCGAACATCTTAAAGAATTCATCAACTCTAACATCAAGGTATGAAGGATCCTAGGCATCCAACAAAATATCAGCAGGAGCAACAACTAGTAGTTTCTTTAAAAAAAGAAAGAAAGAAAGAAAGGAAAAAAAAAAACTATTGTAGGCTCACGTGTACCTTTACTGTGGACTGGATAACAACCTGGAGTGCAAGGACTCCATAGTCGGATCTGTAGAATGTAGCAACCATTGTAAACTAAGAAATGATATTTCAATTTCCAAATGTGAACTGAATCTTCATGTTATTCTATTCCTAAAAGGATGACAAGCAGTACATGTGACAAAAACCTCAAGCACATACCTCAGAGAAAGACTTGTTATATACCCAAGTTGTTCAACAGTTCGTAGCTGGTTGAAGGCTGGCTGACTTGCTATTAGAGAGAACAGCTCAAGTTTGATATTCAAAACGGCGTCATCCTGATGCACCTGGATAAAATAAAGATACTTAGTATCTTGGAATGCTTACAGTTAGTTTGAAATTTCCCCTAGCAATGTACATTCCATATATAATCATAAAATCAGATATACTGAACCAGGAAGAGTGTTTAATTCGTATATTGACTATGGGTCAGAAAAGACTCCTTTAAGTCATTCTGATTTATAAATAAATTCTTGTTGAGTTTGAGTATCTGATAATAGTTTGCATCTAAGCAAATGCATCAGGATATGAATCACAAGCTCCAAGAAGGACTGATCTATCACATGTCCGTCCAACAAGGACAGCAGGGGCCAATGCATCAGTTTATTTTGAAGAATCAGGCCCCTCCACGAGATATGTCAAGCGACCGAGGAAACTGCGGATCATATCGTAGCCCATTGCCCCTTTTGTGCAGGAATCCTGGAAGCTTGTCGGAGGCGGAAATTTGATGTGCATTGCCCCAGTTATGGAGCTGTGGAACTCGACACTGCTGGGCTGCATGCCGGCGCCGATGGAGTCTATATTCTTGCTTCTCTGTTGCTGGGAACTTCGGAAGCACAGGAATGCGGTGGTATTCAGAGGCGAGCAGCCTAGTCGTACACGACTACTATCAAACTGCAGAGTAAGCACTGAAAACTGGAGCTGCAGGATTCCGACAAAGGCCAAGCCATTTGTAACGGTGTGGACACATGTGTTTCAAATGTAAACTCCTCCCTTTCTCCCACCCGGTTGTAACTAAGATCAAGGACTTATTGTCCTGCAGGGCTACTGCCCTCCACCGCCAGTTTACTGGTATCCGTGGTCAATATATCAGGTGGGGACAAGCGATCCTCTCCAGGATCTCCGTTTTCAAATATACAACACCCAGGACAAGCTATTTAGTTTATTTTTTAACTCAACAGTTTCTCCTAAACGTCATATATTTAAAAATGGAGGTATGATTTCAGTTAGGGGCTGTTTCGTTGGGAACCTTGGCCTGGGCAGCACCAGCCAGGCAGCTTCATCCACCCCCGCCTGGGAGAGCTGCCTGTGCCAGACAGGTCCAGTCCACAAAGCAAACAGATCTTCCTGGATGGAAGGACATAAGACATCTATACCTTCTTTCAGAAAAAGAAGAAGACATCTATACCTGAATATATTGGATAACTGATGAATTCTCATTCTTCTGGTTTAATCCCTCAGTTTGGTAGTAGCATTTCAACTCATTTTCAAGCATGACGACCCTTTTAGTCAGATATTCTGACGGAGACATGGATTTGAACAAAGAATTGGGGGCATTAAATATAGTGTTCTCGATCTCTTCTACGACAGATTTTGCTTCACTTGGTTCAATGTTCCCTACAAGGAGAAATGTAAACGTGCAATTAGAAATATTTTCCACTCAAGACACACATAAATAAATTAACACTATGATTGGTACAAATGCCAAACCTTGAACATAACATTCCAAAAATGTTTTCGACAGTAGGTGTGGTACAAAGTTTGCAAAAGAATCTGATTCAAACTTAGAAAGAGCTTTAAGTTTCTCAGCTACAGGCCATCTTTTATCTTCCAATATCAAAGAGACATAGTATGAAGCTTGAGAATAAGGTTGTCGGAAATTGAAATTCTGGTAGTCCTTGACAGAAGTTTCCTGAGATTTAAGATGTTGGTCAGTAATTACTCATAAGAAATAACGATAATCCTTAGCATGAATGCCTTTCCGAAATGTGCATATTGCTCTATTGCATCACCGCCTTTTCGAAATGTGTGTATTCATAATCATGATGCAATGTGCCACTTGATATGCATGAATGCATAAAAAAATGCACCGTTGCAAAACAGTTAAACCTTGGAACTAGACACAGTTGCGTGATGCACCAGGCCCTCCCAAAATTAAGGACCCCCAATCAATACTTAGTCACTAAGTCCAGTTATGTCAAGACTAAAATTTGCTGCACATATGGCCAAAGCCCACATTGTTACTGCTCTGGATGGTGTGTAATATCTTTAATGGCTTCTTGCCTCCTTTTTTTTTTGAGAGAGAAAATACAACAGGGGAGGTCCCCACTGGATGTGGATGTTTAGGGCTTCAATTCTATTGGCCTTGTGTCAACAAATTCGCATCAAGGTTTGATCACATTCAAAATTTACATCCTTTATTGGTTACCATTGTCTTCACTTTATTCTTAATTTAGCTTTGTTCTATTTGTGAAACGTGAAACAGAGAAGTTCATTACTTTTCCACATCTTGTAGAGTTAGAAACTACATACCAGCTATTTGTATTTCCATAGTATAGGGCCACATTTTGTGTTTCACAACAAGGCCTCAAAATCCTAGGTACGGGCTTGATTAATAGGATATATGCTTAATAGCTTTTTTTTCTGCACAAATTGTGGTTCTTCTTGTTACCTCCGTCCCAAATTATAAGTCGTTTTGGCCTGTCTAGATGCACACACTTAGATATGTGGTATGTCTAGAATGTAGATACATAGTTAAAACTATGGATCTAGAAAAGCCAAAACAACCCATAATTTGGAAAGGAGGTCACATTTGTTAGCATCTCTAATAGGTATTGACTAAGACAGTAATATTGGATGGTTAGGTGCATAGCTTAGACACCAAAATAAAGACAATTTCTTTTTCTAAAAGAATTATTTTAGATAGCTTCATTTAGATACCTTCTATTTAGCTAGATGATTTTTGGAAGCCTACCATAACTTCCATATAACTTGTAAGACAATAAATATATCTCAATAATGAATAAGAATAACACACATGCAGAGCACAAGGTCCATGGAACCTTGGTACTTTTTCAGACTCCCAAATATCATGTCAACAACTCAAATCTGACATAACATATCAGCTGTAAGGTTAAATGCGGCTTAGAAATGTTATGAAAGGGGACGATACCGCAAGTAGTAAGATCCACATATTACCTTCAGGGCAGAAAATCTGTTTGGCTTAACTTCAAAATTCGCAATTTGCACTAGTATGGCATTTAAGAGAACTCTCATCTTGTCATTATAACCACCTAAAGAAACCTTTAATAAAAATTTAAAGTTAAATAGGAGGGTTCTAACAAAATTAGCATAATAGCAGAAACTTCACATTGCATCAGAATTGCAACAGTCAGCAATGTAATTATAAATGTGAAGCATAATTGTGCACTGAAGATATAAGCAATCAAAGTAACTAAACATACCTGGAATCCAGACGAAGTAAGATATATTGAATAGAATAAACCAGAAATTTGAGCATCATAAGCTGCAAAAATAGATAGGAACTTAAAGTTGGCAGTACTCTCTAAATTGATTGTTTTGCATTGGAAAAAATATAAAAGTTCACCAAATTTACAGATTCGTGCTTACCATAAGCATTCAAATAATCTGCTAACAACTTAACAAAGAGCTCAGTAGCAACAACTGCTTCAGGGGAATGTCTGGATAATGGACAGTGGAAATCAATGATAATGTGAACCTTTGGTGTGGAGAACAACATATCAGGCTTATACCACAACTGTGAAATTGGGCTCTTCCTTAACACTGTTGGAAAAGTAACCTGGTAAAACAATTGTCCTTTCGTTAGAGATATTAACTACACAAGGTCGCAGAAATTTCATATGAATGAGTACGAAGATGATTCTCTCATGTTCGAGTAAAAAAAGTACAATGATGTTGGCATTGAGGTACTTTAAAACTGACCTTTTCATGCACTTCTTTAAGAGATAAATCCTTTGGTATGAAGATATTAGGTTTTGGGAGATGGAGTTTCTCAGTAGGAGCTTTTTCAATCCATTGCTGCCAAGTAGAGAAAATCAATAGCAATATGTTAGCACATTGACAGGTTAGGTGAAATAAGATGAATTCAATAAGACGAGGTAATACAAGAAAATGGGACTTTTGAAAAGGTGAACCTGTATCACAGAAGGAGCGACATTCTCAACTGAATATGGTGTGTTATACCAGGGCTCAGCAGAACTCGTAGATCCTTCAAATTTTTTGGACTCCCAGAATATTCTAAATAAAGAGAAAGAACTATTGCATAAAACAAATGGGCAAAGTACATGGAAAATAAATTCGATTATATGAAAATAAAGCGGAACAATCAGCTACTGGGATTAACATTTTAACTACCACCTATGAAAGAGTTATCCAAATTGCAGGGACTACAAGAGTCAGTTGACTGAGGTCAAGTCCTTGTCGAGGCAAATTTGAGTGCCCTATTTTCTTCTTAAAATAAAGCCACCAAGTTAGTCCTTGGTTGTTCCTTCTTTTTTTTTTTTTTTGGGGGGCGGCCCCCCCCCCATGGATTATAAGATAGGTAGGCCAAACACGTGCTTACACTAAGCATGTGGAGCTTCCCAGATCATAATAATTTTTCAAAATTAAACACAGTACATCCGGGCACAGTTCCATCAACTCCCAACATATACTGCTTCAGGTGACAATGATATAGATGGTGGACTGCAGAGCGTACCTTACAGTTTCAGGTGATAGTTGATCGAGTATCATATTTATTCTTTGCGGTGCATATTTTGATGGTAATGCTGCTCCAACCAGCCATTCTTCTGGTGGGAACAACTGCAATACAGCTTACAAGTATTTGAAACTGAAGTCTAAGGATAATAAGATGTTACAGTTCAACAGATTTCTGACACAATACAATGTTTGCTGATTAGTGTTGTCAATGAAAGAGAATGCCAAAATACAATATATTAACTATAAAGATAAATTTATATTAGAAATAACTGCAAAAGCTGGACCATGCTATAGGTTGTAACGAAACATACCCGCATAGTTGAGACAGTATGCATCACATAGTTGATTGGATTGACTTTGTCTTGATAGTGAAACTCCATTTCATTTATCGCCACAAGCTAGAAAATGACAATATTAGCATTTACTTTTTGTGTAACTCAATGTAAATCAATTCGTTTGTTCCACAAGAAGCTAAACACATGTAGAAGAGTTGATATTCGCAACAAACAACCTCTAAATATTTTGTCAAAGGAAAATATAACATGACAACAAGCAATTCATTGAATATAATATACTCAATATGTAAGCCATGACCCTCTCCGTTACCTCATTAAATATCCACTCATGGACTCCGTCTTGTTTTAATAGATGAAGATATTTGAAGATCAACCCAACAATATCCTCCATGTGTTCTACAATGTACAATCATTGCAGCATAAAGTCTCAAGTAATATCAAAGTGCTTCAAACTAAAATAGTTATGCTAGTTCAAGTAAGCAAATATGGATCAAAACTGACCATGACCAGCATCAGTGAGCCTCATGTCTACTGAGAAAAAGGAATATTCATTACTGTCAGTGCTCTCTCCAGCACATAAGTTCATGGCCCATCCTACAGTAGCCAGATTAGATATGTTACAGGTTGACAAGTCAAGGATGACATGACTATATCTCGAATAGATAAGGTCAGCAAAACAACCAATTGTGGAAATAAACTTACCTAGTTCCTTTATAATATGGAAGATGGACCCCTCGCCTTCATGCCCAATGAGGTGACTCAGATAATGGCAAGGACCTTCTTTATAAAACTGGATGCTAGGTGTAACTGGCCATATAATTCTTAGATAGTCCCCTGCTTCTATTGGTAGTGCTTTGACAAGAAGCTGTATAACAAGTATATGAGAAATCAGCCACATTTGTGCATCATTAAACCCTCTAACAAATATAACTGACAAATAGAACTGTCAAGCATTCCATCTTCTACCTGCAAATGTTCCTCTGAAAGAGGATGACTTGGACATTTGAAACTTCTCTGATCAGTGTTTTTTATGTCACTAAACATACGCTCAACCAAGCCCTGAATGCAATCGAGGCTCTCTACAAAATCATTTTATCAGTAACAAATAGGATTATGTAGTCCAATGTAATAATTTGCAACACTTACCCTTTCCATAAACAACAAGGTGCATAAGGTTTGCTGAATAATTCTCGTAAAACTTCAGAAGTTCAAGTCTGATGTCCAGGCCCCTCACTTTTGGTTTAGTTTCTAGTGTTTCCCAACTTCCTGATATATTAAATGGAAAATTAGAAAAACCAATATTTGGGATTAAAAATTCCCATGAATACACAATAATGCATGGCCAGAAGATTTCCTGCCTAGCTTGAACTGAGTTGTAACGATTTGAGATCTATGCTTCTAATGCAATGAATAGCAGCTGTGTTTGTGCCATAGAGTATAGAGAGGAAGAAGAATACTGACAGAAAGTTTGCTACTGTAGCTATGCTGTTTACTGAACCAGCCAGACCTAAATGCCTATATAAGGAGGGTACTACCTCCATCTATGAGTAACCTTTGTGAGTGATTGAAGCAATACTAGTTAGGTCCAACAAATAATAGAGATAATAAGCTGCCAAAATGAGCACCCACTGCAACCATCTAAACATAGAGCATTCTTACCTGTACTGAATTTGTGGTAAGGGTGATCCTTTGAAGCCAAATGCTTTTGAAGCTGTGAGAGGGAAAAAAAGAAAGAAACTGAGGCCACAATGTAGCATGGCTTTTGGATCAACCTTAAAGTGAACTGGTAAGTTTGAAAACTGGAAGATATTTTGAGGATAAGCAAGATTTAAGATAGTGCAAAATATGGTTGATTCTTGTTCCAAAGTGAGTATGATTGCTACAAAAATTTATAGTGGTGTTCTCATAACATGGAAGCATGACTTGTAAAATTAATGTGATAAACTAGAGTATTTAAGAGAACTAAAACTTTGACAATGCAAACTATGGTTGGTTCTTTGTAACATAATTATGGCTTCCTTAAATATTTAAACTATTATTTTAATATATAGAAGCATTCCTTGCAAATAAGAAAATGGTGTACACAAAATGACTTTATGCACTACTGACTGCTGTTTCTGACAGAGAGAGATGACACAGAATGCAAAATTACTAGCTGATGTATCTTTAACTGACAATGCTGAACTTCCAAGTACCTGATACATTCTCCAGCCATCAGACAACAAATTTTTCTTGTGTTCTGTAAGGTCAATAAAATAGACAGATTAGACAGGACATGGAACTCTTTACTGCAAATAAAACATTTGCAAACTATAGAGTCATTATGGTTGTTAGCTCAGACTATTATAAACATAATCAGTCATCAAAGCAATAAGGTAATTTAGTTTTTTCCCTATGTGAAACTTCTCTAACTTTGAGCAAGTTAATTGAAGAATACACTAAAATCTTGGTAGTGCATTTATTTGATATTGTAGATGTTGGTGCATGTTTGTGTAAATTTCGTTTAAGATAACGAAGTTTGATTGATATGCCTTGTCAAATACAAATAGAGTCACCATGCACAAAACAACTGCTCACCAGAATCAACAGCTTTTATCTCTCTAAGAACAGCATCCTGTGACATCAGTGGCTTAATGAAGAACTGAGCAAATCTGTGTATCAGGAATAACCACATTTTTATTCAATGCATAACCATGCAGTAATGCAGAACATAACTCAGAAGCTTATCCAACATACATAGATAAACTGAGAACAAAATACTGCTCAAGAAACTTGCCTATCTAAGGCTTCTTCAAAATTGTCCACATTGACATCGAAAAAGAAATTTGTTGTCTCTGAGCTTGTATATGCATTGCAAGAGCCACCATGCTGATATTTTTAACACCATACCAAATAGTCAAAGTTGTAACCAATGTACACTGAAAGTGGCCAGGAATATTATTAAAAAATATATGAGGTGCCCAATCAACTTCTAAACAAATCGTAATAACAGAATTGCAGGCAGGAAACTATCCGAAGTGTAGAGAGCTTAGCAACTTACTGACTTATGAAAGGAAAGCCTTTTTTCAGAATTTGTCATGCCATGTAAGGGTAACAAGACACCAGCAAAATATCCATACACAGACGAGCTGCAGAGCTAAGTGTATTTTGTTCGAGATACAACAGGCTACAGATTTGCATTACTCGTGTATGGTAAGACTCTGGTAGGTTGAACCATTTGAGCTGTACTCTAAACACCATGCCCCCTATGGCCTTTTTGCACAACCTTACAAACAGTGTTCCCCGAACAATGCACAAGTCATAAAATGCTGCCTGTCTAATAAAAGCATTTCCTCTGGTCTTTTCTCTAACTCAGGTCTCACATTATGACAGGACCAGCTTCTAAAATCATATAGAGCACACTGCAACTGAGTTGAACTCATCCAAATCTATATGGTTGTGTGATCTGTGTTAATTGTTGAACTCAGGTGTTTTTTTTTTTCAGAAATGGAATGAGAATGAATCCCCACACCTACTTGGATTGGAATCGATGAATAGAATGTACCTCTGTGATATATTTCGTGTACTCATGTTCTCCAGGATACTTCTCGCTGGCATAAAATAGCATGTGCTCTGTAAGCAAGACCATGGTAATAACTCAATACCAAGACAAGGAAGAAAACAAAGAAACAGATAGTGTATTGTCAAGATTACAACACATGGTAAGAAATCATGACTATGATTCGAAGAAAATGAATTTTGGTTCAATGACACTTGTATCCATCAAACATCTTTGTAGACGATGTTGTCTTTTCAAGAGTACAGCAGCACATTGTGCAAAAAACAGCGCCCCACGCCCCTCCAGCGTAGACTGTCAGGTTGCCTCGCATGTATGGCAAATAATAGGTAGTTGGACACAGTCCTGCAAGTGCTCAGTGCTTGCGTGATCGGTAGTCCCACGTGTGTGCCACTCTACTACTTTGTGCCGTGACAAGAGAACGCCCGCCTAGTCTGCACAAAAAGATCTGCACGGACTGTTGTGACTGAGGAAGCTGCCAAGGATCCTACCAGGCAGCAAGGTCCAGGAGCAATTTGGCTTTATTTGAAAAACACGGTCCTGTCCTACAACAATTCCCTTTCGCTCCCCTAGATGGGATTCAATAGTGTCCCCGACCTGGCGACTTACCTTAACCCGACAATTTTAAAAACTTATAAATATAAACTGACATGATTTAAGACTTATGAGAAAAGTGATGCAATACCCTGGGGCCCTGGCCAAAAAAGCTTGGGACACAAGGGATGCATGTACAGGCCGTAGGATCAATCATCATGGACGTTCTCAAAAACCACCACAGCTCTCTTGCTCTGATTATGTCATTATTCTGTACATCCAAACCGTCAATTGTTTGATCCGGCGGACAGAACACGCCGAGCTACAAAAGGAACGTCCATTGACTTAAACTGAAAGTACGCAACGTCATCATTTTTGAGTTTTGAGCGAGGAAAGCACCACGAGCAGTGGCAACTCTAGTACTGCTAGACAAGTTGGCGTCTCCGTGATTCGATTCGCCAAGATAGCAATTCGAGACCGCAACCGGATCACAAAAGGGGATCCACGCCAGGCCCGCACGCGAGCGATCGAGCGAATCGAAAGTGCCGCTCTGGGGCCAGGCGCAGCTTGCAATCCCCACCCAATCATTGGCTACAGCCCTAGACCAGATCCTCACTCCACGAATCAACACGAATCCGACTGCTGATTCGATCAGCACTAGCACGCAACGAATCGAAGGAGAAACCAAAGCGTTGGCAAACGAGCAAAGCGAGATGAACGAGGGGGTGATGGGGAGGACTGAGGAGTCAGAGAGGAGTGAAGTGTGAACTCACCGAGGAAGTGCGCGAGGCCCTCAAGTCCCTCCGGGTCGCTGAACGAGCCCACCTCGACCTCCATGCACGCCGCCCCCTGAGCAGAGCGAGAAGCGGACAGAGAGAGGTTAGCAACCAAATCAATCTCGGAAAAAAAGACGATCAGCAAGCCTTCGGCCCACGAGCATTCCTCGCCGTGGCGGCGCTCCGCGCCGCGGGAGAGGGGCAGAGCAGGCAAACGGCGGCGGAACGGAGACGGGGACGGACCTTGTCGGTGTCGGGGTCGCTGATTAGTAGGATCTCGAGCGCGTTGGCGAGCACCACGCGGCGGTACTCCCGCTTGTCGCTGCGCGCGCGGATGAACTCGACATTGCTACTCCCCGCCGCCGTGGCCGCGGCCGCCATCAGCACACGCTCGCAATCCCCCGCCTCCAATCCTTCTCCTCCTCTTCGCTTTGGCTGGACGCGATCCTCTTATGATCTCTCGCAATTGTGGGCGCTAGATTGGATTGGGGACCAAGACAACAGACCCGGGTTGGGAAGACTTGATTAGTCCATCTCTTGTCAATTTATATACTAGTCATCAGAGACTCAGGGGCCAGCCGCCCACACGGGCAGAGTCGCAGAGAGCAGGGGCCGTCCGTCCGGCTCGGGTGTTTCTCATCTACGAGTAAAAAGAAACGCAGAAGTGCTCTGCTATGACGTTCTCAAAAAGGACGTGCCAAGTAACCGTTCGCTCGCGACACCCACGCTCGCGAATGACGTGACACGCTGCCTTGCGACCGGAAAGGCCTTTCCGGCGGCCGATACCAGGGCATGCCGCCTCCTGGGCGACGGACGGACGGGCTCGGGGACTCGCCGACTCGGCCTCGTTCCACCGGGAAACAAGAACCACCGTTTTTCCCTCGAAAAATCTGTGCCGTCAATGCTCAGGTCCGTGCCAGCATCAGCATCACCTTGTACGGATGACGTGCCACGACCGGTGGCAGTGGACACACGATTGACCCTTCATTCTCGGCAGGTCGTGGGTAGCGAAGCTTCGAGGAAACTGCTGGGTGTTTTGGAAGTGACCAATTTGGAGTATACCGTTTTGGAAGAGCGTTGTCCTTTTCTTTTCTTTCTGGATACGTTTTTCTTGAATATGCATAAGAGTTGTGCATTGTTATACTATAATTGAAAAGAAAAAATAGTTCGTACACGACCAGCGCTTTTCAGGGAATACTCTAGGAGATTACAAGAACAGGCCTAGTAAGGCTAATTGCTAAGATCTATTTATACCACCTATAAATTGAAAAGGCAACATAAGTGCGATTCTTATTCTGCAACCCTCTTGCTTGATTGTCGACACTCGACAGAGACTGATTTACTTGTGCTGCCGCGGTTTCTGAAGATGCCCGAATTTTGTTCCTTCGAAATTTCTGAAGTGGTCAGCGCGAGCAAAGTAATCGAAACCGCCCGGCCCTTTGGCTGCAGCAGCTAACGCTGGAGCGCCGTGGACCAACTCCCTAGTATATGCTCCAGATTTCTTCAAAAAACTCCCTAGTATATGAAAATTGTCTGGAAAACAAAAAAAACAAAAGCAATTCCCTAGTATGAAAATGGTCTGGAAAACAAAAAGCAAACAATGGACCAACTCCCTAGTATGAAAATTTTCTGCAAAACAAAAGCAAACTATGGATCAACTCCCTAGTATGGAAATTGTCCGCAAAACAAAAGCAAACAATGACGATCAGGCACGGCGTCTAGAAAAACAAAAGGTAGCAATGACGCCAAGGCACGGCATTAGGTAGCGATCGTTCCTTTTGTATTGGTTGCTATCAGCCTTTTCACTCAAGGGTCAAGGCTACTCGAGCAGAGGCTTTTTATGACCGTGATCGGAGTAGTGCTAGAAACGCTTGGTAAACAGGGGATATGGTGTCTTACGTCTTCTCTCCTCCCCGCGTGAGAGCTACTAACTTTGGAAAATTTTCGTTCAATCACTGCAACAACTTTCGGCGTCGTGCCGCACTACCACTGCCACTGCCAGTAATATACGTATGTCACGCGCCTTCTATTTGTATTGTATCACATATCGCAGTTGTTTGGTTCGGTGGAAGTAAAGGTCTAGTTTGCTTAGCATGGTTTTTGCTGAGGTGTAATCGCACTTGATACAAGCCTGATTCCAGAGGGCAGGGCTGCACGTGTGCTTCGTGCCTTCGTTTGATGACAAATCACAAGGCGACAGTGAACGACAAGCCGAACGCCCCCTGATTGCATGGTCTGGAGACTCTTCACCACCTGCCCCAGAAGACTTGGCGGTACCGTCCCCAGGGCGGAGCTAGCAAATTCGATGAGGTGTGCTTGCTCTTGCTGGCGCCAATTGCAAACCACATGCACACGGTAAACTTGACACAATGATGCATGATTGTTGAATCCTTCCAGGTTTCTATTGCATTTCAATTTTCATATCCCAAAAATAAATATGAACAGGTACGAGTGATACATCTCGGCAAAGCCAACCGTGGTCCATAAACAATCCCTACTGTTTATCCGTGTAGATGTCCGAAAGAGAAACAGAAATGACTCCTTGACGAACTGCCAGGACAGGCTCAATGACAAAAGGTCATCGCCTGACTAGTTAACAGAGCCCATGGTTTTGTTCACTGTACAGATGAATAACTGCTAATACTAATTGTTGGAACTTGAAATCATCTGCAAGGGCTTAGCAAGGAGTAAGGCTACAGAGGAGAATCTTTGCAGCTAGCAGCTCAATAAACACCACTAGCAGCGCCACTAGTTAGTTTTAGAATGGTCCAGGAGCCGGGAATCGGAAATAAGTTCCATCTCCATATCCTGTTGCTTTTTGAGATAATCCTGTGCTGTTGACGTGACTATCTTAATGAAAAAGTTCAGAAGCACAAGCCACACTATAGAGTTCCAGACAAATGTAAAAGAGAAATTCCACTGTTTCCCCCGTACATGGTACAATTATTGAAACAATAAGAAAATTAGATGAATAATTAAGGGCAGGTAAGACAGATCATTCAAGCTTAAAAGGTCACAGATTTAAACTGAAGGTGCTAACCTCCATTTGTGAGGAAGGTGAGACTGGGGCTGGTGGTGATAGATACTTGTCCTTGGCAGCATGGAGTTTGGCAATCACAGATGGAAGGGTGGCAGACAACCCAGGAATGTGACCAAACATCCAGATTAACTCCTTTTCAATAAGATACAAGAGCTGATTGTTGCACAGGGACACGATAAAGAGTGTCTGTGAGAAAGGAAAATTTATGCATGTTAGACCACTATTGGAGTCAAAACCACCTGACCAAAACAAAACGACTCAAAAATTCAGGAAGTCAGGTACCATAATAAACTTAAACAGAGAGGTATCACAATTAATTTTAGTGAATGCTTCAGGAATAAGAGTTCACTTTAATCGTCAGTGATTTTATATTCTCTAATTATTGGATACCAAATAAACCTACAGAATTAAACCAAATCCAGCTCATCACATTTTATTCCATTAGTGAACTATATCATTAGTTTTATTGCAAGTAGGAATTCAAGAATTAATTATGGGGTAGAAAAATAAACAGGACACAACTCAATGAGGGCTCATCCTACTAATAGATCAAAGAAACTCATGAGAATCCTGACATAGTTTGTGCTGAAATCATATCCAAGGGCCTAAACTTTCAACGCCTAGCATGTGCGCGTCCTAAATATCAAACAAGACTAGCATGCACCATGCAGTCTAAATCTAATTATGTTGTTGGCTTTTTCTCAGATAGTAAGGTTTCAAAATTTGAATCGAAGTCAATAAGAATTATGACATACAAGCATATAAAACTATACAACATGGAAGAACATTTCCATCTAATTAAGTTACTAATGAATGTCTTCTCAAAGATTAAAAAGACCACTAACCATAATTGCAAATCTCTCCAAAAGATCGAACACACCCTTAGCAATAAAGTGTGTGGCAAAACTAGAACAAAGGCACACACAAATCACAATAAACATAACTACTGGCTATTATATATAAGTTAACAGTATGAGATTAGATACCTCACCTGAATATGAGTCTTGATGATGGCTTTCCCAATCAAAGTAGCAAAAAAGAACTCCCAGAAAGGCACACCAAATTGCCCACACATAATACCAGCAAGGTCAAAGAGTGGATTCGGAACCTAATAAGAGCATCAAAATAGGCAAATATTTTTTTAAAAAAAAAATAGAATAAAAATCCTTTAGAGGAACTTATGGTAACTGTTGTACAGGGTATGTTCCATATGCTTATTTTATCTAGACAGCTTTTAAATATGGAGCTAAATCTTGCACGCGATCCAAAGGTCCAAAAAAAGATTAACTATGAAGGCACAAAGGTCAAATGGTTCATAAATTATGGGTGTAAAATATCCACATTGAAGAACTTGGTAACAAAGGATGCAGGACAGGAGACTAACCGAAGCAAGTATCAAGATAGAGAACAAGTTGAGATGTTGAGCATGAGAGAGAAGCCAACGCTTGGTTCGATTAACAGTGGATGCTACTGGCCCATCTTCTTTGTAAGTAGCGGCATCAAGCTCCTTAACAGCTTTTGACTCGCTTCCTGATAAGCGAGCTGCAACATGACACAACATCCATTTAGGTTACGCAGCTTAAACCAATTAAAAGAACAGAAACAAAATGCCACAACTAAGCCTTCCAATTCTTCTCAAGAACTCACAGGCAACATTCCTAGAAATAGTTTTTTCCCAAAAATCCATTACAAGATTGAAGCTCCGCAGAACATCAAATACTACCTAAATAATCAGCTATAGCATGTCAAGAAAAAAGGGCACGGCCTTATTCGCATTGATCTATTATTCAGTTATACGATGAGTTTTATGAATTTAAGGGGGGTGGAACTCAACATAGCAATATAGCATATACTAATTATGCAAAAAAAAAATCCCGGGGCCTCTAAAAGAACATGAAGTTAAAGTTAAATGAATGCGGTGACAGCGAGCCAGCATGCCACATAGTAAAACTGTAGGAAAGATGTATCTGTAGTTGTTGAAATAATTCAGTTAGAAGCAATACAGAGGCTAGTAACATTTCTGTACAGCGATTGGCAAAAGTTGTCAAGGAATATAGCATAGAACATCACTGAATGGGCATACCACCCAGTGATGAAAATTCACGCAAAGGTAGGGTTTGGAGAAGGTTTCTAGACAGCTCCTTTGCCAATTTTGCATTGAGGCTGGTTAAACCTGACCCCAGGCCCCAAGTGGAGGATCTACCACTGCACCAGGCCCGCTCCTCTATATAATAATATCTATACTTAATTTTGGACAGAAAATAAAGGCATTGCAATTTTACCTGCTCGTGATATAAAATAAGGGGGGAGTTCGCCAAGCGCAGTCCCAATTCCCCAAAGAACTGCTTCCAGCTGTATCTGAGGTAATAAGTCAAAGACTGGGATCCTAACTGAATGAGCTGATGCTGGATACACAGGCGGTCCAAATTCTGAACATTTCTTGTCAAGCCATGATGGTCCAACCTTTAGCTGTATGGTATCATATGGAGCCATTTTCAGATCAATTCGACCACATTGAACAGCCTTAATAGTGAACAGAGCAATATGAGGACCCAGATAGAGCACAAATGTATGTAAACCAGAACCTGCATTTAAAATTTGAACTCATCAGTTAGAAAATGAGTTTTCTTCTCTGTTGCAGCAATAAAACATTCCAAATTTACATGCCCCAGTTTCCAACTTAACAAGCATTAACTGTAGGCAGAAAAATATGGATAACAAACAGACCATGCTCAGCAAAAAAGGCATGACTACTTGCATTGATTTAATAACGTTACAGAAGCTTGACAGAATAATGTCTCAAAACTAACTGAATATACATATGCCATAAATAACCTTCCAAATAAGGGAAATAAGGCATCAACTTTCTGCATACTTATTTGATGTGGCTGCTCTGCATACACAGCTAGGTACATGCAGCCAAAAAAAAAAAAAGTGCTAGCACAGTAAATTGTTGCGGGCTAACTAAATTTAGTGTACTGAAATAGATGAAGAATCAATTACAGATGAACCATTCACAAAAAAACTGGCAAGGATCTGGATCATGTGACAGCTAGATATTGAGAAGCAAATAATTATGGCATGAAAAAAAGGCAAACAGAGAAGCTACTATTCACTGTAACCTAGTGCCAGTTATTTCTCCCGTTGTCTATATTTGATATGTAATCTGGCAATTGGCGCCCACCTTCAACTGTTTTCTTTATGAAGTCCTAATATGGTTGCAAACACGAACAAAGCATGAATAGGATGGCTCATATCATTCCTTTAATACACTAGTTCAGCAATGAAGACCAAAATAAAGCACCCTTTTTTTCTGCCTAACTAATTTATTGAAGTCCCAAAGCCTTCAAGTAGGACAGGACCAAAGAGATCAATAAGTAAACTCCAGCGGCATTTTATTAATTTGCTTTTATTTTAAAGTCTTCAGTGTTGAGAGGTGCGAAAATACAACTTGCCTAGTCCAATTGACGAGGCCACACCTAATGAAACCCACCACAACACAAATTTAGCATAATTAAGGAATTCCTGCACATGCTGCATACATGTCAGCCAAACAACATTAGTGTTCAAAACTTCAAATACATTACCAAGATGCTATTAAAAAACAGCAACATGCGTTCTTATAAAATGACTATATAGATTAACACAAAGACATGGGAAGGACAAGCAACATACCTTCTTATTCTGGCCATCCGAAACGGCGAGTAAGATTCCAGAAGCTACCAACAAAACAATTAGGAGAAAGAAGAAACCACCCTTACTCAGGATATATGTTGCTAATCTTTTCAAGTATTGCAACATGGCTAACAGGAAACAATGCAATGTTCTGAGTGGCTGTTTTGTCAGAGTCAAATTCTCCAAGTCCATTTTGTGTTTCGCTTGAAGTTCTGCAAATTAAACAAATACATGAGATAAAAGGAAAACAGACCAACGACACCTGTCATCAGCTAGACGTCTAAAACTAATAGCTAATAGGGTGTTTGGTTTGGGGAATGAGTTGGTGCATCATCTTCTCACTCTTCTTTTTTTTTTTTGGTTTGTGGAATAGAATGGCCATTCATCATCACCTATTCACCTCAATCGTTACAAGCTAATAATTCATTCCTGGCAAGCTAATAATCCATCCCTCAGAAACTAATAATTAGTACTACGAATGGAGTCATTCCACCAAATTTGAGGAGCGGAGTGGTTGCACCACCTCATTTAGAACGGTCAAACCAAACACCCTTAAATTAGCTCGACATGAAACCAAGCCGATCCACAGCACAACACCTCACAGCGCGTTAACGCCACACATGGAACAAAAGCCACGGATCTCACCGGGGATGCCGCCTCCGCCAACGTTGGACCAGCTCCGAGACGGCGGTGCCGCCGCGGACATCTTCCTGCGCCCCATCGACTCCCAGTCCCACTCTGCGGCGCGCGAAAACCCTACATCACCCGCGGCTCAACGGCACCGGAGCCACCATGGGCCGCCCGCCCGGATCTGACTCGAACCTCCAAGCGCTCGGGAGCTGACGCAGGGAGGAGCCGGACCGAACCGCGCCCGAGATCGGAGAGTCGCGTCGCGGGTCGCGCTGTTCGTTTCAATTCATTTCTCTCCCCTTTTTGCTCGCCTCGCTCCGGTTGGTCTTTTGGGGAGTAAACGACGGGGCCGTTGTTTCCGTTGTTGCGGGTGCGGGAAGGAAACAAAACCCGGCTCGCTTGTGGTAGGCTTCTGAGTCTGCTACACGGGGCCCACAGATTGTTTACAAGTGGGTCCTTCGTGTCGGTGAGCGTGGTGGCCAGGTGGGTAAACGTATATTCCGTAGTAGGATTAGTACTGTAGCGAGAGAGTACTATTTGTTGTGCCGTGCACGGGAAGAACGAAAGAGTTTGTGTTGCGTACGCGTGTGTGGGCTGGGCGATGCCTTGTTCGTTGCCGTTGCACGGCGAGGGATGCCTTCCCAGATGCGTAGGGAAAAGGAATAGTACTATACCTTCAGATCCAGTTTCTGTAAAACAAATGCTTAACTCTTATGGTAGGACAAAATGGTGGTCCGGGCTTACAAATTTCATCTTTCGCTAAACTCACATGGACATGGACAGAGAAGAATCACGTCTACACCTCTGCGGCAATACGTATTTTCTATTCCTCGTTACTACTTACTAGGCAGGGAGTAGAAAAATTCTTGGCTCAAGGGAGTAGAAAACTTCCTACTTAGATGATGAATGGCCTCGTTACTACTTAGTTTGTTTCTAACAACTATGTTTTAACTTTTCTAGTGTTTACAATTCAGTTTGCTCTTTCTGTGGTTACATTTTCATCTACTGTTTACAATTTGGTTTGCTCTTTCGATTGTTATATTTTCAGTAACACTGATGCGCTCTTAGTTATTCTCTGCTTCTATAAAATCTATTGTCTACTAAGAGATTAAAAATATTCCTCTTTACATGCTTGTTCACTAAATTATGGACATCCTAGTTTTGTTTAAAAGCTAGCACATTTGACGTGCCTCCTTCTTCACAGGTTGTAGTGGCTAAGGGGCACCAAACTTCCTTTAACGCGTTACAATTTAGTCAAGAATCAAAAAAGAGTGAAGGTAAAGCATGGCGAGCTGTAACTAACTGAGATCGGCACACTCATCTATCCTCTTCTACTTGGATGGACGAAAATCGTATAAAAATCAAGCACCCAAAGAGAACTTAAGTTTATGCCCTAATTTATATCTCATAAAAGCAAACCTCGCCATCAATCAATCTTTATATGCAAGTTATCCACATGCAATCTTTCACTAATTACCACAACATCTTCCACTTATGCAATTACTATTTTCAATCTACATACATGCATGCATGTTGTAGGCATCACATTCTCCTATCATTAAATCTAATATTCTATAAATATTTTACTTGATTTTTCAATTGACTTAACCAATTTTGACAGCATATCCCATAAAAACCAATGATACAATCATTTTATTTATATAAGAAAAGTCCTACAATAATGCGTGGGATATTCGTCTAGCACATAATAAGGACTAGAGGTTTGGACCCCAAGTCCATACAATTTTATTCAGACATAGAACTTTGAAGGAAAATGATGATCTCTCTGACCCGATTAAGAAAAGAATCATATGAAGCTAGGGACAACAACACAGTTTTCCTCCCAAATAGAAGAAAAATGACACGTGTCTAAATCCTATATACATCAATAGTAATCTGCAATTACCATAGCAAAATGATCGACCCGATTTGCTTATAATACTAGTAGTACATGTCATCTCAAGGGCTTTAGATAACATGGAAAAAGGAGGTGATCGGAAAGGGATTTGGAAATGTCAGGTTAAGTGATTTAGCAAGTTCTCCCTACCCGATTCATTTCCACCAATTGCCTAAGAGACACAGCACTCCATCTCTCGATTCCTTCACGAAGTTGTGCGTAGACTACTCGCTTCACGGAGTCTAAGCAAATATTTACCGTTCCAAACTCGTACACTGGCATGCCATTGTAGAACCTGCCGACTCTAGGCATAAACAAACAAACTTTTCTCCATTGCGTATGCCTGGATACACTCCTTGAAGCTCAGCTTGATAGTTCTATTGAATCGATTCTAGTGTAGATCGGTGGGTTTAGATGGGGATAAACAAAATTAAATATCTTCATGGGAAAGAGAGAGATAGAGAGATCGAGCAGATAGATATACCATAGGGCTCGATGTAGTCGAACGTCTTCTCATCACTCCTCTGCGCTAGGGCATCGACGGTTGGCGAAGACGCAGTGCAGTGCCGACGCCGGTGAGGCTTCCCATCGCTGGCGGCGCCTCCTTGATCGGTTAGAGTTTCTATGTGGAGTGTGGCGGCTGAGGTGATCCTCGTATCTTGAGCCAGTGGCCCCCCACCTCTTCTTATAGGCACCGTGCGACAGGGGCCCACCAGCCGTCTATGGACTGGACGCCCCAGATCAGGGCGTGAGGTCAAGGCCCAAGTGGCCGTTGGGCCATCTTGGTGAGAGATCAACCTAACATTCTCCCCCTTGATCTCACATCATTCTCATCATTCTTCAATTTCTTGCTTTAACCTTCAATTTTCATCTTTCTAACTTCAATTTCATTCCATTACAGATCAGCATATTGAGCGTGTCTCATCGTCATAATAATTAGTGCCATTAGACTAACAGCCACAACATACTTCCCTGTTTTGGAACAAAAACTCTTTTCTAGGCCCTTTATTGTCCGAAAATCATAGACCATACCATAAACCCATGTCGACTGTGTGTCCTCTGAACACACTGGGTGGTAAGCCTTTAGTAAGCGGATCCGCAAGTTCTTTCTTATTACTCATATGTTCAATTCCTTTAAAATAATTCTGGACTTTCCTCCTTTACAACGCATACATTCATGTCAATGTGTTTGGCAGCACACTTGACCTGTTGTCATAGGAGTAAAACACTTATTTAAATAGTTATTGCTATTATCAACCATTATCTATTCTGGGTATAGGTTCTCTTAACCATTTCGCTTGTCTTCTAAACCTCATAACATACAATTGCATAACTTTGTTTTATTCATCATATCATAATTGTTTCTTTGAAGCTTTTTCACAATAAAGCTCGAACAATGAGTGTTAGTGATTGTGGATTTCACTACACATCTCGCTGAACTTTTATCTTTGTACCCATAACTATTTGAGAGTACTTGATCTTCATTATTCTACACGAGGCTATTAATCTTTTTAAGATATTCTTTATTCCAATCTAGTGATTTATATCTGGACTCGACTTCTGCCAAAACATCCCGGATACATGAACTATGTCAGGGTAAGTTCTTATTCAATTCATCAAGCTTCCAACAGCTGAAGCATATAGGACGTCCATTTTATCGATCTCATTTCGGTTCTTCAAAACATTTCAAGTTCTTAAATCTATTACCCTTGACTATAAGAACAGGCATAGGTTTTCTTTGTATGCATACTTTATTTCTTCAGAATCTTTTCTAAGTATGCCTTTATGATAGTTCTAATACTCCTCTTCTACTCTCTCGATGAGTTTTAACTCAAAAGATTCTTCATGGCGATTCTCTCTATCACTAGATTAACATCACTACTAGTAAGAAAGATGTCATCAACATATAGAATTGGGAAGTGAATTTCTCATTCATAAACTTTGCATAAATGCAATTGTCCTCCACATTCTCTTCAAAACCCAAACTTTTTTTGATTCATTAATTTTAAATTCTATTTTCTAGAGACTTGCTCTAATCTTCAAATGATTTCTTCAGGCAGCATTCTTATGTTCGTTTTCTTCTATGACAAAAGTCCTTTAGGCTATGTCACGTAGATTATTCATATAAATCCTCATTAAGGAATGTCATCATTACATCTATCCAATGTGACTTTAAATCGTAATGTGCCACTAACATTCATTATAATAGATTCATTCTCTTCATGTGAATCTTTCATCACAAGTTGCGTTATATATCTTTCATCGTTCCCTCCAGAGCCACATTACGTCTTGTAGACCCATTATAGCCTACTGTTTTGGCTCCATTAGGAATTTCTTCTAAATCTCAAATATCGTCGGTATTATTGGTTTATTTCATCATCCTTTGCTTCTTGCCATTTGGACGAGCGAACGTCTCTCATGGCTTCTACAAAAGAGATGAGATCAACTTTCATTTTTTTATCAACATTGACTTCACAGTCATCAAAATAATTGTTTTTCTCATTCTTTGAGACCTATTAGGGCTTCGTGGCACTTCTTTCATATGAGGCTGTTATTGCTCTTTATTGCCAAGAGGCAAATATCGCAAAATCCTTATTTACTTATTCATCTTCATAAAAAGCAAACAACAGGTGTTGTATATGTCATACAACATCAACAGGTAAGTGGGCGTTCAACCCTGTTTCTATTCAATTTTTTAGGTATTTACATACCATGCTCCCCAAATTACTCCATCCTTTGTAAGGATGGTGTATCTTCAAATTTCTTATTTGGGATTAATCTGTCATGTTTCTTTACTTAGGGGTATTATTATTGTGACTGTTGTACTCCATCAATATTATATTTATCTCTTGTTCATAATGTACATCATGCATTACATTGTCAAAGAAAAATATAGGGAAGTATCTTTCTTGATTTTCTGTTCCTTTCTTGATTTTTTCTTGATTTTCTGTTTCTTTCTTGAATTTCTGTTTTCTTAATTGATCTCATAAATCTTCCCCTCGAAATATGGCAAGAACTTTTCTGCCATAATTTTAAAACTATTCAAAATTCTTATAAATGAGAAAACTTTCATTACTTACTTCATCCACATAACTATATCATGCAAATAAAGTTACTTCATAAATCTTTTGGGAGTACACTTTTCTCATCCCACTTCAGAGTCATTCAGTACTTCTGCAAGTCACACTTGTATGTTATTCTTGTCATTTGGTTCATATACAACTTTCTTCTCCCGTATGCAGGATAAGTTCTGTTGATAAGTTCTGTCAAAATATCCACTCCATGCGGGATAATTCCCCATAAAAGGGATATCAATGCCAGAATTGGCTCTCAGGGCATAATCAATTATTAAATTTAGAAATAAATTTAAATATTCTTTAACCATGCTTAATCCGACGTTGGTCAAATTAAACATGTGTATAACTCACTATATTTCATATCATGATGATTAAAATTAAAAGTTACATGACATATTATATCTCTTATCATGGTTCATAGAAGGAGTACATAAAATACATTTGTTAAACTACACTCTTATTGCACATAAAAGTCATTTCTTAAACTAAACTCTCATTTGTTCTATCTTCTTTTTTTAGATCAATGCACCTGAATCATCCTTTTCTTTCAATCCATCCTTTAAAGAGAACTCTACCCCTTATATGATGGTTTTCTTTAATGCAAAACTTTTACTTTCATCTTCTGGGTCATAAGTATCTAGTTCATTCTCTTTTCTGCCTTCAAAGGCAGTAAGTTCTTTATCTGAAAACATTCAACAATAATCATCAATAATGCTCATTAAACTTTAGAATCTTTATGTTCTATTCTATATCACCGTTGGGCAGAAATAAAATAAAACAACATTCTTCTATATTAATTTCACATCACCATTGGGCAGAAATAGAATCAACATATAAAATTCAATTATCTTAGTAAAATATATCTCCTCAAAATTAAATTCTTCCATTGATTCAAATTTAATTAGAGGATAATCATCATTGTTGCAGCGGAAACACGAAAAAACATTTTTCTATTTCATGAGCATTTCTTGACCTTTTCTGTTCTCCGAAAAATTGGTCTCTAAGATGCAAAATTCATCAGAGATTAAAACTTTAAATTCAAACTTATAATATTTTCTCTTTCATATTCTAAATCATCGTTGGACAGAAATAGAATAGAACATCATTCTTCTACATTAATTTTAAATCACCGTTGGGCAGAAATGCATAAATCGTAAAACATATCATGATATTGCTATTAAACAACTTTGCTTAGAAAATAACAATATCACAATTTACCGAATTCTATTAACTTCTCTTCAAATCATATTCTCTCATTGGTTCGAATTTAGTTAGAAGAATCATCATCATTGCAACGAAACATGAAAAAAAAGTTTTTCTAGTTCATTAGCATTTTCTTGATCACTGCTATTGCTTTGAGATTCTTCGAAGATCTGAACTTCAAAATTCAAAATTCATAAATGAACTTACAATATTGTTATCATCAACGTTGGCCAGAAAATAACAATGTCATAATTTCATAAAACTGATTATTTCTTCAATTAAAATATTCCTGTTGGTTCTAATTTTAGCTAGAGAATGAACTTTTCATCATTCACTCAATATCTTCAACTGCTCTTCAAATTAAATTCTTCCATTGGTTCGAATTTAATTATGAGCAATAATTCCTTCAATATTCACAGCGGAAACATGAATAAAAACTCAATAATTCAATTTTCTAGAAATCTTAATTCTATGCTCTCTGAACAAAATTATCGTTGGATAAAATTTGCACAGAAAAATTCGCATCAAAATTCAATTCAATTCATTCAAAAAATTAATTTTAAATCAATTTCTAGAAAATTCATAAACTTCACTATTCATTCAGGGCTCAAAACCAACTATTCGGCCTGTTGGCCGAAGCGGCCCAACGGCCCATGGCGGATGTCACACCCGGCCCGTTTGGCCCATAGTGGCCCATGTGGTTGTTATGAGATGTTGTGGAGAGTTTAGTCCCACCTTGGTTGTTAAAGGTGGGATAGACCAACATATAAGGCTTCTAGAGTCCATCCCACCATCCCTGGGTTAATCCTTTTAAGCGAAGCGAGGACGAAAGCTTAAGTGAGATGGTGGTAGGTGTGGTTTGCTCAACATGCAGAGTGAATCTGAGCCGTTTGGATTCTAGGGCGTTACAGCGGACACGCACGTGGCGTGGCCCAAGACGGCGTCCACGGCGTCGGCCCAGCAGGGTCTGGTTTTTTTTATTGATTCATGAAATTCGAAAATAAATTTGGAAAACACACTATTCATTCATGGGCAGAGGCAATCGATTCAGCCCGGCACCAAAACCAGCCCACGACCGCCCTTGCGCACTGCGCGCGCCGAGTCCCAGGCCGCAACCTGGGCCTAGGCCGGCAATTCGCTTGCCCACATGGGCTCATTTCGGCCCGAGGAGCCAGGATGCGATCTGATCCGTTCATTCTCATCTGACGGCTACGAGTGAATTTCGGGGAAACAAACCCCTTTGGCCGCCGGCCACTGAACCCTAATCCTCATTTCCTCTTCTCTTCTCTTTCTTCTCTCACAGCCAAGCGATGCAGAAGGGGAGGCAGCGGCCATGGCGGCCGTAGCGCCGGCGCGTGGCCGCCGGAGAGGGTTCCAGCCAGGTCATGAAGCGTCGGCCTCTACCCCATGCCTCTACCTTTTTCTTTCTTGTGCGCCCGAAGGCGTGGCGGCGGCGGCGACCGCCTCGGTCGGCGCCCGCCGGTGAACGACGGTGCCGCCGACGAGGCCCGCGCCTGCCTTCTCTACTGTTCCTCTGTTCCTTCCTTCTCCATCCCTCTGTTCTCCAGTTTAGCCGCAACAAAGCAACAGACGGCGGCCATACGGCGGCGGACCGACGGTGGCCGGAGAGAGATGAGACGGTGGCGCCGCCGCGGGCCCTCTTCGCCGGTGCGCGTGCTCGCCCATGGCTGAGCACGCCGCCGTCAAGGTGGCCGCGCGTGCGGTGCCTTCTGTTCCCGTGGCGCCGACGGCGGGCCCTCTTGCCTGCGAGCGCGTTCCCCGGAGGGAGAGCGCGCCGCCGTCGAGTGGCTCCGCGTCGGTGCCCAGCGCGCGCGGCATGGCCTCACGGTGGCAAGGCCACCCCGGCAGACGGCTTTGTTCTCTTCCCGCATGCCGGCGAAAACGGCAACGCGGTTGTCTGTCCGCGCATCGACGACGACGGCTGACGGGGATGGCAAAGGTAAGACCCTGCCTTCTCTGATCTAGGGTTAGCTGTTCTGGAAGTGGGGAATTCGTCCGAATCGAATTTCATTCATCTTTTCTTTCTACTTTCTGATTTCTATCTCCCAACTGGATCCACACATTAAACCTGGCTCTGATGCCATTGATAGTTCTATTGAATCGATTCTAGTGTAGATTGGTGGGTTCAGATGGAGATAAACAAAATTGAATATCGTCGTGCACCATCATGGTGCACGGATCGGGGAGAGAGAGATAGAGAGATCGTGCAGATAGATATACTATAGGGCTCGATGTAGTCGAACGTCTTCTCATCACTCCTCTGCGCTAGGGCAGCGACGGTTGGCGAAGACGCAGTGCAGTGCCGACGCCGGTGAGGCTTCCCGTCGCTGGCGGCGCCTCCTTGATCGGTTAGAGTTTCTATGTGGAGTATGGCGGTGAGGTGATTCTCGTATCTTGAGCCAGTGGCTCCCACCTCTTCTTATAGGCACCATGCGACAGAAGCCCACTAGCCGTCTATGGACTGGACGTCTCCGATCAGGGCATGAGGTCAAGGTCCAAGTAATCGTTAGGCCATCTTAGTGAGAGATCAACCTAACACAGCTCTGTCTCGTTGGCTCCATGGCAACAAGAGAACTGTGACGCTTTCCCTGCTGCATCAACCTGAAGTTTCTCTGTACCGCAACCTCTCAAGAATGCCGCATTCTCCCCAGTTCCAGGCTGCACAACCTCCAGTCCTTCCGCGGCTCGGTCCATCATGTCCAGGCCAAGTGTAAAAAGCATCCGTATGCGCGCGTCAGCAAGCAGTTCGGGTGGGAAACTGTCCTTCCAGCCCTTATACCAATCAACGATCTCGTTGAAATCAGGATTCGGGGAACACAGCCAGTGGTACAGGACCTGATGCCACTTGCTGAAGAAATCAGCTTGCAGCAGACGGACCATGCAGCGCACCGGGATCGTAGAAGCCCAAAGCATCAAGCACCTGAACTGATCGTGCTTCTGGTCCGCCGGGTTGTTCTGAAACTCCTGCAGTGCCATCTTCAGTTTCGGGACGATGGAACGCGCAATCAGGTCTTCCCAGACTGCAGAATCGAACACGTTCTTCCATGGAGACAGCAGAGCGTGAGCTGATGTGTCGTGCGCTTGCCATACGCGGAGGACGATGCTCAGCTTGCACCGGATGGAATGGCACAGGGTCTCTATGCTGCTTTGCTCCAGCATCGGCAGCCATGGGTGCACCCACACATGGATCGGCACCTTCTCCCTGCGTGGATCCCAGGACTCCACGGCGGCCGAGAGCTTTGGCATGACCGCATGCTCCAGTATCAACTGAAGCGCGACAGGGGGCAGCACCTGCTCCCATGTCTTCAGAAAATCGAGCATCGGTTCCGGAACCCTTGCGTCCCAGGAATTAGTTCCTGACATTCGCACGGGTGGCACGATGACGTCGCACACGAGCTGCGCGTACGGCGCCATTGAGGCGGCGGCGCCGTGCGAGAAGTCATATGGCTGGTCTCCATCTGCCTCGAGCAAATCCTTCCACGATGACGGGTCCACGAGCGGCTGCCAGCCATGGAAGAACCGGACCAGCAGCGGATGCGCGAACTGACAAGCGACCCACGCCACGCCGGAGAGCTTGAACTTCGCCGCGAAGCGCGCCTTCAGGTCCCTGAACGTCAGGAGCAGTCCTTCCAGAGTGAGGACGCCGGCCGAATCGTCCATCCGGACCTGCTCTAGCGCCCCTGCGATCGCCTCCATGACCTGCAGCTGCCGTTTCTGCGCCGCCTCCTGCTTCGACAGCCTCAGCTCCTCCTTCGCCAAGCTCGCCGCCTTCTCGTGCTCCCGCCGGAGCTGGCCGTCCAGCCTCACGACGTCGGCCTCCGTGCCGTCGACCAGTAGCCGCACGTTGTACCGTAGCTCCGGCATTGGAGCGTCGTCAGCCTGCATCTCCTGCCCCTGCTCGTCGTTGAGCCCCCTCAGGTCCGTCAGCACGCGCTCCTGCCGCCCTCGCCTGTCGATCACCTTCTGGACGACGGCGGCGGGGTGCCCCTCGTCCTCCTCCTCCAGCGCCTGCTGGGCACGTCTTGCCGGCAACGCATTCTTCGCCAAGGCGGGAGGTTTCCTAGCTCTTGCCTTCTTCGACCACCGTGGCGGCCGGTCGTCGTTGGTTGAAGTCGGGGGCGGCGGCAGGTTCTCCTTAGTCGACTGCGTCATGGGACGTTCCACGTCGTAGCCGAGGCCGGCGTTCTTGTGTCGCTCGGTGACCGCCAGCGGTTCAGTAATCCCCTGCCCGTCCTTGCCGAGGCCCATGCCGTCAACGTACCTCATGTTACGCATCATCTCGATAACCTTGGCGTTGGACCGCACGCTCCCCGGGGCCGCCGGCGGCGGCTTCACCGATGATGACGCTAGGTCGGCCTCAGCAACTGCGATTGGGAGGAAGAATCGCGACAGGATCGAAGAGCATCGGCATGTCACAGTATTATTTGAGAGTCCTGAATGAATCCTGGAAGGATCGGGGAAGTTTGCTACACGCGTGTTCCCTTGATCGAGCCCGAGTCGGTTTTGCAAGTACCAGAACCCTGTTCGTTCGGTCGTCTCGTCCTTCCGGGAGAGTCGGTTCATCGCGCATTGGACTTCTTTTTCTTCTCTCTGCAACGTTCCATCTATTTGTTGCTTGAGAAATTATTCTCTCAATCACAACGAATCGTCCATCCATCACCTTTTTTTTTTTTTTTTTTTTGCTCTTGGTGATATATGTCGGATGTATAGGTGCACGTGAATCCTCCAACCAATGGAAGGTACGGCGTCAAGTTCTCCATGTACAGAGAGCTGCTGATGGCGCAGCTACTGATCATGCTAGCAGATCAAACGCATGTAACATATTTTATTGGCCGGAGGGATCACATCAGACTATCAGAGGATCCTGGAAGGCCCACCCGGCCACCCGGGTAATCATACCTGCTAGATCAAGAAACAAAAACGTGTTCAGCGAATCTCTTTTACGACGCTGACTTGTTATTAGTAGTAGTTTATACACAGATCCTTCTTCTGGTAGCGAGCCATTACTAGACAGAACATTGAGACCAATATATAGTCACACGATCGAGCACCACGGCCGCAATCCATGCGATGGGGTGAAAGAGAAGAAGACGTACGCCATGCCATTGCCAGCATGTGAATAACGAGCCAGACGGTGAGACTTGATGGAGGTGCCATCGACTCACCACTTCACCAGCAAGCCATGAAAACGTTTTTTCTGAGTCGGTTTGTTGCTTGCTTGCTCGCTCACCTGACCTCACTCACTCACCTCGCGCTGTCTGGTAAATCGATGCCGTGCGTCGTAAGAGTTACCCAACGCGCGCAATGCATGCGTTCACACGCCTCCGCGGCGCGTCCCTCGGTCCAAGCAAGCATCATATCATGGACGCCAAGAAAAGGAAGGAGCTTGCGTCGCACGCATCCGGCGTACGTGGTACGTAGTTACGTACGTGTACCAACTAGTGAGAAAAGGCACAGAAGAAACTAATCACGATTCACGACGACGACTAGCTAATGGAGGTTTCTTTATTGTCAGAAAAAGAAGAGGTGGTGAACCGGTGAAGCCCTGCACAAGACGCTGCGGCGTGCGCTAGTTTAATGGGGGCACGGTGGTCTTGAGAGCGAAGGAGGGTCGTACTCGTCTCGTACGTACGCGAGGGTTCGATGGATCCTGGACAACGACGGGGCAACGTAAAGATCAGCAGCTGCGGACGGTTTCGATCGCAGGCGTAGCATAGCATGGTTGTGCGGCAAGGGAGTCTGGTGTGGTGTTGGTGTGGCAGAGGGAACACCCAGACGGGACGGAACCCAACGGAAGGGAGGGGAGGGAGAATAGTGTGGGAGGCTTCACCCAAGTGTAAAGCAAGCCAAAGGCAAGCTCTGCGGTTTACTTCACCGGCTCATATACACAGCCCACTGCACTGACCATGACCAGTGACCCTCCTCAGCAGCAGGAGCAACTCTTGTTCTTCACTTGCTCGTCTTCGCGACGAACCCACACGGGTTGTATCTGCTGCTTTAGATATGAGATGCAGGAGGCGGCCAAGGCTCGGCATGGGGTGGCTCCGGTCCGTGCTCTCCCCGCTCAGGAAGCTCTGGTGCCGCGTCAACGCGGTGCAGCAGCGCAAGAGTACGTTGCCCCTGCCCTGCCCATCACACATTCACACTCTCTGACTTTGTTCTGTTTCTGCTCCTCCGGTTCTCTGGATTCTGAACGTCTGAAAATCTGAATGGAGAATTCCTTAATTGTTGCTGCTCTGTGCTGTGTGCAGAGAGAGGGATCTACATCCTGTACGACGACGTCAAGTTGTGCCAATGCGAGGACGTGCACGTGCTGTGGTCGATCCTCGTCGAGTCCCACGGCCTGCCGCCGCCGACACCGCTGCCGTCGCCGCCGGTGCTTAGCGGCCTGAAGCGATGAGGGGGCGCGCGGCGGCGGGTGCTCCGGCACGTACTGCACTGCGCAGTCTGCGCTGCACCCCTGAATAAGCGACAGGTCGATGGATTCATATGCCTCGACATGGCTGGCTATGGGAGGTGAATTCAAGTAGTAGTGATTCTGAATTCTGATGTACATGGGGATCAACCGATGTGTGTGTCGATCGCCGGTGTGCTGCTCTGCTGTGGGCCAGGATTGGCAACCTCTGTTGGAGGCTGCCGAGACGAGGAGTGGCCTGCGGGGTGGGAATGTAGCTGGTGCGCGTGTCCCTTGATGAGTGTGGTGATGAGCTGCTTCGAGTTGGAGCGCACCCCTCGTTCGTTTGACTTCTACTAGTTTGCGTGTAAGATGCGGTCCTTCAGAGTTCAGCCCATCTCTATTGGAATATAGAAGGGAGTTGCAGGAACAATAATGAATCCTCAACGGGGGGGGTTTTTTTTTTCTTGAATCTGGTATCTCCTGTTTTCAGTTTTCGCTTATGTATTCACTTTGCACTAGCACAATGCCTCTGCCTGCAATCTCAATGTACGGACTACAGAGTAGGTCAGGTTCAGGAAGAAGATGCTTGTTCAGACGACCATCATAATTTGCTTGTTCAGGTTCAGCAGAGTAGGGCCATAATAGTTTTTGTATGTGTTTGGTTGAGGGGTTGGAGAGCGTTGGACCTAGTTTTTGGGGCGTTTCGTTAGAAGACTTGGGGTTGGGTTGGCTCCCTCCAAGGAATATTCCCGCTAGACGCGGATTGAGTCTGCCCACAAAAAAATGAAGGAATTGGACCCACTCCTCTCTTGCGCTGCAACAGGGGCATGCGCGGACACAGGTGAGCGGGGGCGGCGCGACGGTGGGTGAGCAAGGGTGACGCGGCCGCAACGCCACTGCTTGGGCAAGCGGGGTTTATGGTTCACAACGCCACTGCTTGGGCGAGCGGGGTTTACGGTGACCGCAACGCCGCAGCCAGGCCGAGAGTTGGTGGAGCAATCTCCGACCCCGACGGTCACCGTCAACATCGTTTGCACGGCTGACTTGACGCCCATTGCCAGGACAGAATGAGCCGGCACGACATGCTCTGTCCTCGTTCGTAAGGGTTCACGGCAGATTCGGCATTCTGTACAGTGCGCTGTCATATCAGCGCACTGTAGCATTTTGCTTGTATTTAGTAAAAGTTGTCCAAACTTTGACTAATTAGGCTTAAAATATTCGTCTCGTAAAGTACAACAAAACTGTGCAATTAGTGTTTGATTTCATCTATATTTAGTACTCCATGCATTTGCTACCATGTGACGCACTGACGCTCGAGCACTGCCAAAAACAATTCCGCCGCTCCGGTACCGCGCCGAAAACCACCCTGGCAGTGCCAAACTGCCAAGCCAATCACGTAATTAACCAACGGACACCCGCGAACGAAAGCCAGGTACGCGATAGTCGGCCACCTTCCTGTTCGCCACCAGCTCACCAGACGGGAATCGGTTGGCGGAGTAGCAGCCGCGCAACTACTTAGACTGTCCACAGTGTATCTTTTTACCGGCGCGGAAACCCTCTCTCTCCTGGTTGAAGCATCGATGACCACGTTGTAGGCGGTGCCGGAATCGGAAAAAACTGGGCACCGATGCATGTCCGTTAACCCGTGCTTGAAACATTAAAAATAGTATTCCTCCTCAGCGACTTCTCTCTCTTCGGTAGCAGCGAGACTTCACCCGCCCCACTGCCCGTGACCTCAACGGCGTCGGGCCGCCGGTGCCGCGCCCAGCAACCTCGCGAGAGCCCACAACATGGCGTGAGGTCCGGCCGTCGGGGACGATCGGGCCCACCTGGCGCCGCCACTCCACTTCGCGCGTCGGGGGACCGAAGCCATCTAGGACAGGGCGTGCATCATCCTTGCCGTCGGCGCCGGAGCCCGGCCCCGGCGGGAAGCGCCAGCAGGTAGCAATGGACCGTGGGGGCGCCGCCATCCAGCGAGACGGAGGCCTCGATGAGGCCCGCCGCGGCGAAGCGGCCCGTCCAGGAGGGGCGAGATCCCCAGCGTCGGGGAGGCCACGCGAGGTTGGTGGGGAAGCCCGTCGGGGAAGAAGACCCGTGCTCGCCGTGCTAGGACGGGCGCTCCCCGTCGTCTTCTCTTGCGCCGGGCCTGGACGGGCCGCTTCGCCGCGAGCTCCTTCCTGTTCGCCACCAATGGCCGCCGCGAGCTCATCGACATCCGCGGCGCCTCCTGTCGTCCCCGCTGGGTCGCCGCGGCCCCTCCTCACGCTGGCCTAGCGGTGGTGGTGCAACGCCGAGGGAGGAAGAGATCGGGAAAGAGAGGATGGGGAAAGTTTCTCAGGGGCCCACGACACAGTAAAACACCGGTGCCCACATTGTGAGGATGTAAGAAGTTGAGGCACCGGTGCCTACATGCAGCATTTACGATTTTTTGAGCACCGCAACGTTGTGGATAGTCTTATTTCCCCTTTGCCCACCCATCGAAATTGGAAACAACAACGGCGGCAACAAGTTCATACTAGCTTCTTGTGCTATTAGGGGAATATTTGTTTGCCTAGTCCTCCCCAGCCTGGCTGAGCCCACCATCCAGGCCCTAGAGAGCCAGGCCGAGCTGGTGCACTGCATTTTGTTTGTTTCATTTCTCTTGCTCGGCCTGGCTGGAGCTTGCTCCTTGTACATCTCGTGTGCATCTTGTTGGCTCCTTGTTTGTTTGCCTGCATAGCTGAATGCAGTGACATTTGGATTGTACTTTGGTGAAGTTACCACTCGAGTATCCACAAAGGCATTTCATCAAACACTCTATGGGCATCGACGAAGGGTGACGTCCTCAAGCACGGTCCATGTTCGTCGTCTGCGGCGTGGCGCCGGCGGAGCACACCAACGAGGCCCGCACGGAGGTGCTTTAATATCCGTGCAGACCAGGCCTGTTGGCATGCAGGCAAACAAACAGACCGCCCAGATGCTTTAAATTCCGTACGGTGCAGGTTGAATTTCTCGTCCATGCAAACAAACACGCTCGTGGCCCCGGGCCGGCGGAAAGAAGGGACGTGGTTGCGTGCATTGGTGCACGACCGCCGCCGCCGCCGCACGGTGATGATGTGCGCGCCCACATGCTCTTCGTTTGGAGACCAGTCTGGTTCATGATGCCGGATTCCTTGTACGTACGTGATCATGTGTTTACTACGGTACTGCAATACGTACTTCTGTTTCATATACTTGGAATCGGTACCTTTTGTTAGCGATTCGCAAAATCAAGTGGTGGTCCCAAAACAAAAGCACGCGGGGCCGGGGAGTGTCTCCAGGTCTACATGACCGATCATGCAGATGATTTGACAGCCAGGACCGATCGATCAGGATGCGATTGCGACCGATTAAACGTGCGATGTGGGAGTAGCAACTAGTGTTCCATTAACAGGGTAACGCAATTAGTGTTTCATAACCAATTCTGTTTAATGAAAAAGTAACGCAATTACTGTTTCACGGTACTGTAGTAACGTACTCCGTACTTGTACTTTCCTTTTTTTCCCTCCCGTTGGGGGTGCTAAAAATCATATTCTTTTCCCGCCAACCACAGATTAGAATTGGAAAAGGCCCGGCCCAACAAGTTGCTTCCTGTCCCCAGCCCTCCCAGCAGCCCTCCCTGTCCGTCTCCCATCGACGACTCACTCACACTCCCTCTTGCCCCTCTTCCAGGTCCCAGCCCTGTCCATGTCCAGTGTCCAGATCCAGATGGGAGCTCCACCACTGCCCGTCTCCCTGCCCCACGCCGCCGCGCTCCTCTGATCCCGCACTCCCCCAAGTCCCCACTGCCATTCCCCACCGCCCACCGCCTGTTCGCCCCACCATCCGCTGATGCCGGCCATACAGGCCACTGCGCCGCCTGGACTCCCGGCGTGAACAGCCGTCGCTGCTGCGCCGCCTGGAGTTCAGAGCACCCGCCTGTTCCCCGCTCAGCCCGCCGCCGCCGTTCATACAGTAGCCCCTCCGCCTGCAGCGCAGAGCCGCGGAGTCGCCACCGGCCTCTCTCCACGGGACACGCCGCCGCCGGGAGGGAAGACGAAGAACCCGACGCACTGGGTTGAAGTTGCCGCACCCCCTCCGTCCGACGTACACAGGTGCGTGTCGACCGCCCACTTCTTGAGTGGCAGATGATGCCGATTTTTTTTTTTCTGGTCTAATATTGATCAACAAGTACTCAACCGCAACAGTAGTGGGGATTGTAATAGGAGCAGCTCTTGGAGAATCGGGAAGGGATTAGGTTATGTAGCACTTTTGGCTGTTTGGTTAGATCAAGGCCAGACGATGGCAACCTCTTCATCTTAGAAAACTGGAGGCATGAGCTGCATTCTGCTTCTAAGTTGATACAGTAGATACATGCACAACACAAAATGTGTCTTTTTTCTGGAACTGCAGAGTGAATTGCACGTGGTTATATAGAATAGCTCTATAAAGCGTGTTTTTTAATGAAGGTAGCAAAATACACGTGAATTCTACTGTCTATAGTACCTCTAAATGTAAAAAAGTTATGGGTCTTAATATTCGACTTAATTATACCACAGTAGAATGTACTTTGTGGATTGCTCTCTGGTTCATGGACGCATTGTTCCATAGTTTGTGCACATTACTCCTTGTCAGGTAGATAAGAACTCTTATGTTTGTTAATTGTTAAATTTGTTGTTCTTATATATGCTTTGCATATACCATTCAGGTTTAATCAAGATAATCTTTGACATTGTTCATAACCGATCTATTGCAGTGGGATATACTACATTGGCCTGCTCGGACAGTACTTCTCTGTTTAATTTGTAAATATATCTCTCGTTCTTCAGTTATGGCCTCTATGGTTGAAGGATGTGTTGGTCCCAGTGAGCTTCACCTCAAGAAGGAACTTATTGCCTTGAGAAAGGCACGTTTCTTGCGTGATCCTGAAACATGCTCAACCTGGAGGTCCCCGTTAAGCTCTAAATCTTTCTTGACAACTTCTGGTGTTATAAATCACAATGAGGTAGGCAGTAGTTTGTCCGAAATGCACACAGAGCCAGCTGCAGCACCGCCCAAAAGTGAAAAGAAAAGGAAAAACGTTTATCTCTACAACTGGAGACATCATTCTAACAAATCTAGTGAAAGTGGAGTGAAGTTAGATGTGGACGATAGACAAGCCTCAGCAGACTGTAGCCTGGAAAGCCCATGTATTTCTAATGGTATGGACTCTAGGAGTGACACATGTCTGGAAGTTCCTGTCAGCATATACAGTGTTCAAGGCTCGAATTCATGCACTCCAGTTAAAAGAACTGTTAGAAGGGTGAGGAGAAGTTCATTCTCAAAGAAAGGAGCTATGAGAAATTCGACCGTTTCAAAGTTGCTAGATCTCCATGTGAACTCTGGTGAGCAGTCTGAGGATACTGAGAACTACAACTCAGAGACTCATGAGCAGCTTCAGAAAGTAGGGTATTTTTCTCGCTCTACATCACCACTGTTTGCTGCATCAGGGTGTTTTAGCTCAACAAACCCTTCTAAGCTGTTGAGAGTGCCAAGAAGAGAAGGATCTTCCTTCTCCTGTACTCCGGTCTCCACTAGCTCCTATTACAGGTACAAAGGGAGGAATCCTAGTACTGTCGGCTCATGGGATGGAACAACTGCTGCTTCACTTGATGACGATGGGCTGAACCAACCAGAACTGTTGACAAATCAGGGGTGTGGCATTCCTTGTTATTGGTCAAAGAGGAGTAAACACAAGGGATCTGAAAGGAGTTGTTCTCCTTCACTTTCTGATACACTTAGAAGAAAAGGCAGCAGTCTTTTGTGTGGGAGTCAGACAATGCATGGGAGAAAGAAATCATCAGGCTCCAATAAATATGGATATCTTAAAAAGTCTTCCCAAGGTGTACCACTGTTGGGTGATAGCAGTCATTTTGCTTATTCTTCATTTGATTCAGCTAGTGATGAAGTTTCAACCATCTTTGGAGAATTAGACCTGGAAGCTTTGAGCCGTTTGGATGGCAGAAGGTGGTCAAGCTGTAAAAGCCAGGATGGAATTGCACTCTCTGTGAGTGGAGCTGATCATGTAGTTTCAGATCACAGAAGCTTGAGCCAAAAATATCGACCAAGGTCTTTTCTCGAAATTGTTGGTCAAAACTTTGCTGTACAGTCACTTAGTAATGCGATCACAAGGGAAAGAATAGCTCCGGCATATCTTTTCCATGGGCCTCGTGGGACTGGAAAAACATCTTGTGCAAGAATACTTTCAGCAGCTTTAAGTTGTACTACTACTGGAGAGACCAAGCCCTGTGGAGTTTGTACCGAGTGTAGTGACTTTTTCACTGGAAATGGAATTAATCTAATTGAGGTTGATGCTACCAACAGAAAAGGTATTAACAGAGTAAGGCACTTGCTTGAAAATATACCAGCATCTGCAACTTCTTCGCAGTACAAAGTATTTGTTGTCGATGAATGCCATATGGTATCTTCTAAAGTCTGGTCGGCATTTATGAAATTTCTTGATGAACCATTACCTCGGGTTGTCTTCATATTTATAACAATAGACCCTGAAAACCTTCCCCGTTCTGTTGTATCACGTTGTCAAAAGTACATGTTCTCCAAGATCAAAGACATTGACATAGTATGCCGGCTGAGGAAAATTTCTATGAAGGAAAACCTTGATGTTGAATTAGCTGCTCTAGATTTAATAGCGCTAAATTCAGATGGATCATTGAGAGATGCAGAGACAATGTTAGATCAGTTGTGTTTACTAGGGAAGAAGATAACACCATCACTTGTAAATGATCTGGTAAGTTAATTTTCTATTGTTGGGTATTTTTTTAAACTATGAAATTTCTCTATTCTGTTGCTTCAATGAGGTATTATTGGGACTTGCACATGTCTAAACAGTGCTTAGATAAGTTCATCGTGAAGTACGAAGACATAAACACACTGATCACTATATGTTATGTAGATATATGCAACATAGGCTTTGTTTTCATTCAATATTCTCTACTCAATGTCTTGTTTTTCGATTACAGATCCATGAGCCTTCTCATTCTGTTTTCTCTAGAATGAACATTTACAAATCACAAACTCTTTGGATTAGATTGTTTGAACTCTCCCTCCCTCCCTTCCTCACTTACTGTATGTTTGTAGTTCATTCTTTAATGAAAAACAGGACTCTAATAGGGCATTTGGTTTGAGGAATGAGTTAGTCCATCATCTTCTTACTCCTCACTTTTTTGTGTGGTTTGTGGAATGGAATGGGTTGATCCATCATCACTTCATTCCTCACAAGCTAATAATTAGTAGTATGAGGAATGAAGTCATTCCATCAAATTAGAGGAATGGACTCATAATGCACCTCCTCATCTAGAATGGAGTGATTTCTCAAACCAAACACCCTATAAGATTCCCTCTATGGCTGTAGCAACTTGGAAATCATAATGCTAATGCCATATTTAGATCAGTCACACAAACTTTAACTGTGCTTTACAGGTTGGGGTTGTGTCTGAGGAGAAACTCCTTGACCTCTTGGAGATAGCCATGTCATCAGACACTGCTGAAACAGTCAAAAGGTCAAGGGAGCTGATGGATTCTGGTGTCGATCCAATGGCATTAATGTCACAATTAGCTGGGCTCATAATGGACATCATTGCCGGTACCTATAGATTGGCGGACCCTACTTGCGGTGGAGATGGAATCGGTGGTCGAAATAGTGAGTCTTAACTTTCTGATGCAATCCTTTCAAAATCCATCTTTTGTGTCACTGACTCACTGTTCTGCTTTACTCGTTAAGTGTGTTTTTCTTATGGAGCCAGTCATTCAGCATCATCATTCTTTTTAATGTTGCATTATTGTATTTGGAGTTTCCACTCCTTTGTTGTGGAGGCAACACACTGTACTTAATATTCTAATGCCTGATAAATGATTATGAATCTTTCCTTTTAGAAACGAGATTTTGATTAACAATTTTGTTGATCTTATGAAATTGCATTAGTAATAGTATGAAGACAAAGTAAACTGATACATTCAGCTTCTCTACTATTATCTTCTCTGATTGCAACAGTAAACATATGAAACTAAGACAGTGATATTTGCTGTTTTAGCACCTTTATACAACAACAATAACAACAACATAGCCTTTTGTCCCAAGCAAGTTGGGGTAGGCTAGAGATGAAACCCAAAAGAGGCATGAAAAACAAAGAACACATAAATGGTACAAGAAAAAGATTACGGTTCAGGCACGTTAATTGCTAGTCTCCAAGCGCTCCTATCCATAGCTAAATCCTTAGGGATATTCCACTCCTTAAGGTCTCTCTTAACCGACTCGTCCCAAGTCAGTTTAGGTCGACCTCTACCTCTCTTTACATTATCGACCCGTTTTAGAACCCCAATACGCACCGGTGCCTCAGGAGGCCTCCGTTGGACATGGCCAAACCATCTCAACCGATGTTGAATCAATTTTTCCTCAATTGGTGCCATCCCAACCCTATCCCGAATATCGTCGTTCCGGACTCTATCCCTCCTTGTGTGCCCACAACACCATCGTAACATACGCATCTCTGCTACACTCAATTGCTGGATATGTCGTCTTTTTGTAGGCCAACATTCAGCACCGTATAACATCGTCGGACGAATCGCTGTCCTATAAAACTTACCTTTTAACTTCTGAGGCACCCTTCTGTCACAGAGGACGCCTGAAGCTTGACGCCATTTCAACCAACCGGCTGAAATTCTATGCCTAACATCTTCATCAATGTCACCATCCTTTTGTAGCATCGATCCTAAATACCGAAAAGTATCCTTCTTGGCCACCCTTGCCCATCGAGGCTAACGTCTCCCTCCTCATTCCTAGTCGCGCTGAAATCGCACCTCATGTACTCGGTCTTGGTCCTACTAAGTCTAAACCCTTTCGACTCTAACGTGTGCCTCCATAGGAGATGATTATGTATATACTAAGAAATTGAAATAAATTGACAATTGAGCTGTAATGCTTATGTATATACTAAGAAAATACACTGATTGAATAATACTTAATTTTCTTGCTAAGGAGATGATGAAGGACTTATGTAGAACAAAACAGTTATGCAGTCATGCCCACCATTTTAAATATAATTAATACTTTTATCATGAATCAATGTATGTCTGGACGCCTTCAATGACCATGACTTAATACGCTTTTATTGAGAAACACAACTGTCTCCACTTTCGTCATATTTGTTGGATACTGTGCTCTCTATTTTAATAGCTTTTATCTATCTAACATCTTTAGTTTTAGGGTCTGACTCATGGCTTTTAAATGTGTGCACCCATTGATCATTTTCCACAATTTGTTTAAATACAGTGCATATAGGTGTGTTGCTCGGATACTTTTTTTTCTTCTATGTAACTGTCAGAAAATGAAATTATCGTGGTTTGTTTATGACTTACAAAGTTCTATATCCCTAAACAAACAAATTAATTATGTATTCTTTACATAAACAGTTGTGTTATCTCAATGGTGCACGTTGCAGTCTTATTAATAATGTGCATTTGCCTATCACACAAATATTCAGTCAAAAGTGCTAATGTACTTTGTACTTCTTTGCAATATCTGTGCCAAGAAACAGATGTAAACTCTTAAACTTAGTAACCTGCCAGTATGGATTACGGATATGTATTTTTTGTGTGTGGCACCACCACTTGTAATCTATCTTGTCACTCCAATTGAGATTGGTACAGTGGATCTGTGGTCTGTCAATCTGTTTGCAGTATAATGCATTCTTGAACGTGTGTTGATCTTAAATTCTAGACAAGAAAGATCTGTCTGAATTCTGAAGTTCTAACATGGTTGCTGCATTCTTTAGTAACTGACGCTGAATTGGAAAGATTACAACAAGCGCTGAGGATTCTTTCTGACGCTGAAAAGCAGATAAGACTTTCAAGCGAGCGTTCGACATGGTTCACTGCTGCTTTACTCCAGCTTGGTTCTGGTCATAATTCAGAAGCAACTCAATCAAGATGCAGCAGTAAGCAAAGTGCCAAAGCAACCAGTGAAACCATGATGGAAGCAGTGAGAGAATCCTCTGCGAGGACTACATCTCATCAATTATCCACATTTCCTGATTCAAAGAAAATAGTGGATCTGAAAACAACCAGTGGGCACTCTAGTCCTCAGGGCCTTGCTTCATTGTCCTCCAGGATGAGACCCAATGAAAACATGATTTATGCCGAGTGTAGGTCTGTTGATAGAGCATTATTGGATTCTGCTCAAATAAGTATTTCTTCTGAGCAAAAGGCTATGAATAGTGGGATCTCAGATAACCTTACCCGAATTTGGAGGAAGTGCATAGAGAGCTGCCACTCCAAGACATTGCGGCAACTTCTCTATGATCATGGGAAACTAGCATCTGCCAAAGAATGTGAAGGTAAAGCATATATTGTATTCTCATTCTTGTCCCAGCTATGTTAAATGTTTTGCTATAGTACTTCTGACTACTGGATTAGAGCTGGAGCTTCCTGACCATGTAGGGCATCTTAATTCCACTGCATCATTTTAAAACTTTGATGGCCTAAAGCTCGAGTCAGAAACCAGAATGGGAATTTCTGGATTCTGACTTTACAATATGTGAAAACTTATGGTAACTAAGCTGCCCCAAAAGCTGAATGCCAGTTGCATTACATCTTTTGCTTTGGTCCCAACTCCATGACGAAACAAATGCAATCATCAGAGTTGTCAAATGGCAACACTTAAGTTCAGGTTCCAGCTTTTCGTTTGTATCCATTTAGCTTCAAAACAGAAATTGCACTATAGCTTGACAAACTGTACTTAGTTGGATCGGTGAATACTGAATACAAAGTCCAAATTAGGTGAAAGATGCAGAAACACTAACCATATTGTTGCACACTAGCCCATGGTGATGTATGTAATAATTGATAAAATTCATTCATTGTTTTATTGAACTAGAGCATATATGTTTCAAACATCGGGCTGGAAAGGAACTCCACCTAATTATTTGTTGATGTATCTAGCTTAGTTCTATGGTTTAAAAGAAATATGTAATAGGAAGGCAATTTATATCAGGTTATTCAGTATCTGTATCTGTATTGCTTACTATGTTTTCTTGAAGAAGCCTATTTTTTATTGCAACTTTAAGTCTAGGTACCTTGAAGTCCCCAATTCTTCTAGCTTACATCCAAATTTGGCATCCTTAGTCATTGGCTGTGCAAGCAATGATACTGACCCTGCTGCTTGACAGATTCAGCATATTTGATGCGTAATTGTGACTAAATCTGTAATTTTGTATGTTGAGCATGTAAATGATGCTTGAAAAATCTGTGGCATACAAATAGGAACACTCATGAATAAACAAGAGACCAACAAGGACATTTTTCTTCCTTTTTTGTACCACTTATTTGTTCTTTCCTGGTGCACAGCTGTTCATCTGCCCAAACTTGATTTTGGTGTACTTCATTTCAGGTACCATTGTTGCTTTTATAGCATTTGAGGACAATGATATAAAGTTTCGAGCACAAAGATTTATTAGCAGCATCATAAATTCAATGGAAACTGTACTGAAGTGCAATGTGGAAGTCAGGATTTGTTTAATGCAAGAATTTCTTGCTGGAGGACTAAAGCATGAGACATACCCGGATGAGACAGCTGAATCTGATGTCTTGAGTTGTTCAACGAACAGTGAATGTCTAAAGGGTGTTCTGAATCTATCAGGTGCTGGTGGAGTGCAGCTAAGCAATGTTCCAATGATCATCTCTGATGAAAATTCAGGAATGCACAAAACAAGAAGCCAAGATGTTTCTGTTGAACAGTTGAAGATATCAGCTCTTGATGAACAAAGGTTAGAGAGTGCATGGCTCCAGGCTGCTGAAAAACCCACGCCTGGTATGTTAAATCAAGCTAGACCTGAGAGAAATCAAATTCTTCCACAAAATGGTGGTCAGCATCATGGAAGGTCCTCAATGGCCAGCATTGTTCCCTCAAGGCATGTTGACAAGGATCTGTCTAATGAACTGAAAGCCTTAAAGATCAGTGACAGTCATGGTCCCTGTAAAAGTCAAAATGTACAGATGGAGAATGGTTATGCCTTTTCACCAAGCATTTTGCATAGAAATAACCATTTGGCAAATTTTGACAATGAGAGCGTGTAAGTAACACATTTACTATTTGTAATCCGCATGAATCCAGCAATAGTTTTTGATCTTGGATTTAGAATATTGGCAGTTCTACTAGAAAAATGTAAAGAACTACATAAATCTAGCTGCATACAACTTAGAAAGGGCTGCACACTGACAGAATTTATTATTTTCTAGTCAAACTAACTGACTTTGGAGGTGGCATTGAAGCATCTTTCCTTAGCATTATACATCTCCATAGTTAACTTTCAACAAAAGTTTCTATGTGTTTCATGGTTCACAAAAGTTCATGTCTTTTTTACTTTCTACATTTCAGCTTGTAACACAACTATTTCCATGCCTGATTTACAGGGTTTCTGAGTCCGGAGCACCTGGTTGCCGTGGGCTCTTCCCATGCTGGAAAACTGAAAAAACGAAAAGGAGAAAGGTAAATCTGAAACGTGCTTATATGAATATATTTCTTTTTGGTTATCATGCCTCACATTTCATTCGATTCATGTTCTTGATTTAGGGAAAGAGGCAGACACGGCTGAGGTCATCTTAAGTTGGCAATTGACAACGATAAAATGAGCATTGTGGCCCTGGATTGTAGAGCAACGTTTGAAGAGATGCATGCGCCTCACGAAACTGCCTTGCTTCATTCTTTCTAGAGGATTTATGACGACCAATTCGTTACAATTTCCATGCGTTCATTTCTGCTGCTGAGGGTTCAGCATTTTTAACTCGTGGACTCAGCATTGTGGCCCTGCAGTTTTCACTCGTGGACTCAGCACAGGGTGATAAAAGTTGGATACTTCATACTCAGCAGAGATGTTGGACATGTGGATTTTAATAAGCCATTCTGATCCATCTATGCTTGTTGTACAGACATTTGGATGTGAACCCCTTGCCGAGTCGCAGGGCTGAGGCGTGAGGCTGTCAGCGGAATTAGGAAATATTGATTAGCGAGTTGATGAGACGCACTTATTTTTCAGCATTTTTTGTACTGTTTTTGACAGCAGTTGAATTTACTTTACATTTGTTATTGTACCAGCTCTTTTTGTTAGAACAAAGGAGGACCTTACATCGATAAGTTGTGATTTTATCAATTCTGTACAAAAACTATCAACTCCTGCATTTGTAGATTTATCATTTGTATCGGTGGTTTAAAATCTCTATTCTACTACTATAAATGCTTATAGCGATCATTCTCTATCTAATATACCCTTTTGCCTCAGCAGTCAATTCCATATGCTCAAGTGTTGTGTTGTTATCTCACACAAAATGCAATTAATATGAGCTCACTGCATTACGTCATATATATGTAGCTGTGTAAACAGGCCGATCGATCGAGAGTACATGAACCAAGAATCCGAGATTCACACACTCCCAACCGTCAACTCCGCGTACGCCAACCGATCAAAACACACCCAACATGAAAATACTGGCAACAACAATCAAGTAAAAGAAGCGACGAACTGATATATATGTATGTATCACTCCGATCCGGGTCCTCCGGGACTCCGGGGGACGGCAACGCGCGCGCGGCTTGGCCCTGCAGCTGCAGCCGGAGACGACGACGCGCGCAACGGCAGCCCAGCTCAGCTGAAGAGGTACCCAACGGCGGCCATGGCGACAGCGAGCGCCGGAGCAGTCACGGCGGCGGCGGCCCCTTTATCGGGGCCGTTGGGGCCGGGAGCCGGCGCCTCGGACGCAGTGGCGACGCCGACGAGCGACGAGGCCACGGCGGCGGCGGCGGCGGCCGCGGCGAGGATCCTGAGCCTGAGGGTGGCCGCCATCTCGCTAGCTT